>RANX01000006.1:23658-689765 GCA_009805215.1 Neurospora discreta FGSC 8579 | reverse complement strand
AAAAAAAAAAAAAAAAAAAAAAAAAAAAAAAAAAAAAAAAAAAAAAAAAAAAAAAACCTTTAAAGAACACGAAAGCAGAAACCACGAGGTATACTACACTTCATATCGTCTATTGTGCTTTCTGTTCTCCCCGACATGAACGCCGAAAGTTTTTCTTCCGATATTTAGAAGGTATCCACCACCATCCAACCACCTCTTTGACACCCAACCTCCAGCTGGCTCCAGAGGTCCTGTCGACAACAACTGTTGGATGAAATCAAAAAAGCAAACATACAATTCGCTGTTCGTCATTGCTTAATTACCCTCATTGTTACTTCTCAGATTCCGCTGGCATCAAGTAAACTAGTTGCGCGTCATGATTGGGACTCAAAGACGACCATTGAAAACTTCCTTCTTGAAAATCCTCACTCCAAACACCTCGTAGAAGGGCACAGTCCCCAAGCACACCCAGGAGTTGCTTGACCAAGGTGTCAACTCGTCATCTCCATGCCACTCGTCAGTACAACTCTCATCATCCCAGCTTTCCGGAGAAGAAAAGGTCGGGTATTGGGTTATATCGCTTGGTGTTCCGCTACTGGCGGTAGCCACCGTGGCCTTTGACTTTCCCTTGGCCTTTTTGGCCGCCATTGTTCTCTTCCTCTCTTCCACCGACGGCGGCTGGTGGAACTCGATACGGTCCACGTAGTCGCCATCGTTAATGGAAATCCATTCGAGCTTCTTCAAGGGAAACTGCGAAAGGTTATCGATCAGAAACTTCTTGCCTTCCATCGCTAGAGAGGGACACGGGTCATCGCAACGGAGGGCGATGATGTGTAGAGCGTGAAGGTTCATAAGCATGCGCGCGTTCTGGTTGAAGACATGCTGTTGAGGCTCCGACGTTAGTGAACTGTTTTGACAGATTCGGGCAGTCCTAGGGACACTTACCAAACACCGCATACTCATGCTAAAGGCAAGCTCCTCGACATTCTTGCCATGCTTGCACAATAGCATGATGGTTTTGGTGTTCAAATCCCATGCCGTACTGGCCAAGTTCTTGATCATGAGCCTCCGCAGACTAGACATGTGCTTTTTGAGGGCCAGTCGCCGAATATCGTCAATGGTGGTTTGGGTCTAGGGGGCGAAGCTCTCAGGCTTGTATTTGGCTTCTCTCTCGAGCAAGAACAGCTCGGTTACTTGGTTCAGTTGGGATACAAATTGCAAGAAAGTTGTTGTGACGTTGTCGGTGAATATTTTGCAGAGCGGGAGGGGTTTTTCCAGATTCTGGCTCTTGAAGTAAGCCCAAATCGGTGCTTGGGGTCCGACGTTGAGGAGAGTGATGCGAGTAAGCATCCCAATATCAATGGCCTTGGAGGAAAAAAACGACGCCTTTGCCGGAATCAGGTGAATGCTGAGAGACTGTAAGAGCAAACCACGTGTGGCTCGTATGTATACACTCCTTCGCTTACGCTGGGACTCAGCGGTATCCGAGTTTCGAAGAGCATAAATTTCCTTTTGCGAATCGGCTACTTCGGCCTCGACCACGTTAATCTCGCTCTTGACTTTTTCAATCCCTTTGCTTAGCTTTGTAACTTCCCTCTCGGTTCTAGCGATACGTTCGCGATTGGCAGGCCCGTCTTGCTCGCGCACTTCTTCGGTTTCCTTGCGAAGGTCGTTAGCTCGTGCCTCATACATCTCAAATTTTTTGATCAAAGTTTGATAGTTAACCTTTTGTGCTACCAAGTTGGCCACAGCCTTCTTGACAGAAGCGGGGTCAAGGCTGCCTGTTACCAGCGACGACAGAGTTTGCGAAGAGGATAACTCTGGTACAGTCTCTGTGTCCTCAATCCTGGGACCTGGGGATCCCGGATCGAGTTGTAGTTCTCCCTCAGGCTCTTCAATGTTGATGTCTTCTGGGGTGAAGTCGTCACCTTTTTTGTTTTGTCTGACAGGGACAGAAGAACCCACGGGACCAGTTCCCAACCCGCTGTATTGGGTCCGCTGTTTGCCTCGACCTTGGTCTGAGCAGAGTGAGATTCGGAACTCGCAGACGTAGCCCCGTTCTGCTTGGGCTTTAGTGAAGCGACATAAGCACTGGCGGCAGTTTCGATGATATCAAGGGCCTCGCGTCGTAAGTCATCCTTCTCCGTCATCAGAATCTCTGCCGCTTTCCTCACGTTTTGGATGAACTTTTGGCCAGGATCCGAGCTCTCTGCCTCAGCCTTAACCTTCTTCTGTGGTTTCTTAACAACAAAGTGTTCGACATCGAAGATGCGCCCCAAAACGGACTCCTGTGTCTTTTTCTCCTCTTGCGCCCGTTGCGCTTTCGCTCCGGTGCTCTCGACCGTACTACTCAGTTGCGGACTCGGGCTTGAGCCAGGATCGGACCAGACGGATTCCTCCTCGTCACTATCGTCCGTACCAACTTCCGGAGTTGGCGGCTGCCGAGCCTGTGATGCAAGGGAATCTGAAAAAGACAGTTTCAACTTGGTCAAGGTCCCGGCCGAGTTCCTAACACAGGTTTTGATTTCTGTTACAATATCTAGGTTGTCGATATCGAGAACGGCAAGGCTCTTGAGGTTTTTGAATCCTGATAGGGTTGGGGGTTCCGTGACGACGTGAGAACGCTTTGGCGCTCTTGGTTTGGAAAGGGGCTTGGGAGCGGGAGGCTGGTGATGGGGAGGCTGCTGAGGGAAAGCTTGTAGATGAGGAGGCTGTTGAGCGAAAGCATGTGGAGGAGCGGGCTGTGAATTTTGAACAAGGTAGACAGGAAGAGCGTTTACAAAGTTCGAAATAGCGGGCGGTATCTGTGGGCCAAACTCGATTCCCTGCTGCGGAGGGACCGGGGGCGGGTGATTGCCGTGAGCCGTCCAGTGTACCGGCGGCTGGCTGGGGGCTAAGAGCGGCGGTGCGTAAACAGCAAGCGGGAGCGGAGGCGGCTTTTCATATAAAGACGGGCCTGCCTGCATACGTATGTGTATGTTGGCGATGGTCTTGATGTCGTGTAGCACGGCGTATACGGGACGGCTCAGCTCGACGCGGATATTCCACCTAAGAGAGATACAAAGGTTAGCACAGGCATTCTGGTAACTGGTCACATGTAGAGCTGGGAATGACTGGATGGGCGTACTTGAAAGTCTCGAGCTTATTTGCTTTGCGCAGAGTGAGGAGCAGAAGAGTGTTCATGAACTTCCCGCAGCTATTTTTGAAGAGGTAGTTCTTGTAAGCAGCTTCCCTCTTACTCCCGGCGCTGAGGGTATCGAGTGAAAGATCTCTGAGATGTTGCGCATAGTCGTAATCGCTGGTCACAAAGGTATCCAGCCCGCCGGCCAGACTATCAATGGGGGAGTCAAAAGACGAGTCATCTTCATCATGGAAAAAGATGTGGAATTGGCGATATAGCTGGGACGCGGCAAGGTCTCGGCAGTGTTTGGAGACAAGGGCAAGACAGATGAGGTCTGGCTGACAACAGTGTTTGACGATGTCTTTTTGGATCTCTGAAGGCATGCCCAAGAAGCTGTGAGGGTTCACGGCGGGCGACGCATGACCCTTCTCGTGCGAGGCCATGGTTACCGCTGAGTCGGGTGTCAGGTGGGAAGACATCTGGCTGCCCTCTTATTTCCCTGTAGAGGTGCGGGGGGAAAGTCAGAATACGATGCCGCAGGTACAGGTAGAAGCAATAGTTTGTCTGTCAGGGCAGCCGAGCAGCCGAGCAGTTATCTCTGCTTTTTATGCGATGATGGATAAACGTGTGAATCTGTTTCTGCTTCTGTTAGTGGTACAGACGGGACGGGTCGGGACTTGATGCCCGCTGCAGCTGGGCACCAACGGCGACTCGGGTGCAGAGCTGTCGGGTAACGCGCCCTGTTGTCGTCCTGTAGTCGTCTGTTTGTTTGGGCCAGACTAAGAGCAAGGTTCAATGAGGCCCAGAATATGTGTATGATAGTCCATTCCGTGGTTATAATGACCGCGAGTTGGCGACGTGGGAGAGATTTATGATGATGTACTGCACTGCCGCCACTTCAGCTTGTCATTTGATTGATGTTGCAGTCTCTGGGAGGGTACCGCGCCATGAGAGAGATCCCGTTCGCTCGTTGAATGGAAAGAATCAAACGTCTGAAGGAACTGGCTCGTAGAGCCCGTCAAGACGCAACGGCCCTACCTAGAGGTAGGTAAAGGTAGGTATCGAGTTCGAGATGGAAGTCGAAAGCGGGCAGTCTCCTCCTACCTACCTACCTACCTCGAGGTACCTAGCTTTTGCCTGTCTCTTGGCTGCCGATAGGGTCGCTGGATCATGCCCGGGATGGGGCTGTCAGCAGACGGGAGGCAGACCTGTGGCAGGGGATGGCTTATTGAAATTGCACCCTGGAATGGGAAACTGGGGGGTTGATCTGCTTTTTAGCGGATACTGCGGGGGTGCCACGCCTAACAGGTAGGATTGAATGGCGGGCGGGGTAGCGAGTTGCGCGGCATGGCAGGTACGGACAGGGGACGTGAGGACGGCAAAAGGCCCCACTTACCCTAGCAAGTACCATTGGATCTTTCACAGCTGAAGTCTCAGGGACGACGGCTGATTGATTCAACGCCTAGGAGGGCTGTGACCTCCCCACCGACAACATATGTACTGTACTGCGTAGCACACTGCATACATGCTTGTCTTTTGTGACAAAAGTGATGAGACCCTTGGCCGTAGCCTTGGCGGGCAAGAATAGACCGGACAGGCACAGTCCAGTACCGCTCGTCGTAGTTGCCATAGCGCGCATACGGTAACTGTAATAAGTATCACAATCATTCACTTGAAGCACATTACCTATAGCTAGAGGTACATACCTTTGCCTGTAAAGTCCCTTCATTCAGGAACTGTCTTGAAATCGCCTCAAAGGTATAAGCGAACTGCCTGGATGTATACTAAAAGTATACCCAAGGTCTACACGTCTACTGTACTGATTGTAACATCCAATGTTCGGTTTACTTGATGGCCATTTGGAAAAGCAAATGGGTCTCGACGATTTTGCCAGGGACGAGTCTCTCTTTGTAAGAGGATTTGCCTAACAATTCTCGAATCCACGACAAAGCTGAAGACCTACCTACTCACCTACCTAGGTAGCCGAATACTTCCAATTCCCTTATCACGATTCCAGTCAACAACTGCGTGTCCTCCACGCCAGACCCCGAATGCACGAGTGGATATCGACCGTGGCTGCCTAAAAGTGTACACAGAAGCTAGGTACATACATGTGAGTGCCCCATAAAGCCGGCCATGAGTGCAACGCTAAAAATGACCACCTCCACCAGCGTACAAACTGAACTGCACTTGATTCTGTGTCTTCCATTTCGTCTTTCTGCAAGTTTGAGTACCTGCTTTCTCGTTTGTTACTTATGTATATACATTGGTAGAACAAATGTGCTTCGACCATCCGGCATCCATTAATTTTTCTTGATCCACGTGCCAACTCTCGGACTCACGATTATTGTGCATTTTGTGGCGCCCCATCTGTAACGCCCAACCGTTCGCCTTTCGGACGATCTCTGCGCCCAGACTCTCTCAGCCTCCATTGCTCCAATTCACCCCTAGCGTGAATCCGAGATGAAGACTTAGCCTCCCTCACTCCCCCCCCCCCCCCCCCTTCCCAGTTCGTTTCTTGCTCTCACTTTTCCTCCCATCTTTGTTTTTTTTCAGTCTTTCTACAATCTGTGTGGTCTTCATTCATTGTTCATGATGGCCGACGTGGAAGAGCCACAGTTTAACACACTGGCGGAGCGCATCGCTGCCCTGAACCAACAAAAGAACTTCAAAGCCCCTTCGACTGCTGGCAAACGACCACCGCCTCCGCCCCCCGTTCGAGCTGCAACATATATTCCTGTTGTTCCTCCGACATTACCGAATCGAAATGAAGGCCTTCCGACTCCGTCACTTCCTCCACGCCCAACTCGGGCTGCCTCCGCTATCGACAGGCCTCCCCCATTGCCGCGACGAACCACCGAACAAGACATTCCCGAAGACAAGCCGATGCCCACCGTGAATAAGAAACCGCCTCCATTGCCCTCCCGAAACTCTATACAGCAAACCTCTCCGGCTCTCCCGTCTCGACGACCAACCTCAGCTTCTCTTCCTGTCCCGGGTGTTCGAAGAAATTCCAACTCGTCCGACGTCTCACACCTTTCCAATGTTTCCGCATCGTCCTGGAATCATACAGCCTCTTCGTCTGCGCGCACTAGCATTACATCGGATTCCGGCCATCCTCTTAGGAAACTACCCCCAGCTTTCGATCAAGCTAAGCTACCGCCACTACCTCCAACACGACGTGAGCTCGAAGCAAAGGCCCGGGAAGCACAGCAAGAGCAAGAACGAGAAGCAAATAGATCAGCTCCGCCCGCCGTACCCCAAGCCCCCCCGCGACTTCCCTCGCGTTCTTCTTTACCGCCTCCGCCTGCTGCCTCCCGCGAACCCCCAGCACTCCCATCACGCCCATCTCTGCCGCCCAGGCTTCCTTCGCGGCCCGCTAGGCATTCGACCTTCCCTGACGTCGAGGAAGAGTCGGGCCCACCCCTTCCCACCCGCCGTCTGCCACCCCCACCACTCAGTGACAAACCCAAGTCGGTTCCAGAGCCAGCACCACCACCCATCCCGCTGAGCTCCCGACCTACTTTTGATGCCGTAGTGTCTCGAAAAGCCATTGGCACCGAGGTCATCCCTCGATCAGTCTCTGCCCCTCCAGTCGGTCCCGACTGTCTCATATGCCGAGACTTCTCCGGGCCTGATACTGTTGCGGCGCAACATCCTACCTCTTCGCTTCCACGTCATGACACCATTCGTTACCTAGCCCACGTCCTCTGCGACCCCTTCGACTCCCCTACTGACAAAGCCCGTGCCATCTTCACCTGGTGTCACCACAACATGGCATACGACACCCACGGCTTCTTCAATAATTGCATTCCGCATCATTCGTCCCCCGCCGAGCAGATCTTTAGCGGCAAAGCTGTTTGCCAGGGTTACGCAGATGTGTACAAAGCCATTGCTCTCGCTGCTGGGCTTGACTGTGTCCTCATCAGCGGTCACGGCAAGGGGTTTGGCCACCACGATCTAGCCTCTGGCTCCTCTGTCCCTCCTGAAGAATCAAACCACGCCTGGAACGCGGTCCGCATCGATGGCGGTGAATGGAAGATCATCGACGCTTGCTGGGGCGCCGGCCACCTGGGCGACGACAGACTCTACCATAAAAAGTTTAGTCCGGAAATGTTCTACCTCCCCAACGAGATCCTTGGCAAAAAACACTTTCCGACGGACCGGAGACACTTTTACCGGTCTGATGGGCGCGTCGTGACCTGGGAAGAGTACATTCTCGGAGACGGCCCTACTCCGTGCTGGTACGGCGACGCGGACAAAGATGGACTGGATCAGTTCAGCCTGGAGCCGCCTACGGCGACAATCCACGTCTACAGCGGCGAAGTGGTGCGGTTTCAGTTTAGCAAGGTGTGCGTGCACTGGGATCCGGAAAAGAACGGAGGGGGGAAGCAGTATCTGTTCGTAGTGGCGATCGAGGGGCGAGATGGTAGAAACAAAGATTTTGTGCCCTTGGATACGGACGGGTTCTGGTGGTGGGCAGACATACCTGCCATTGATCTGGGAGCGCCAGGACAGAAGATCACCGTGTTTGCGGTGTCAACGATTGATAACAAATGTGCGAGAGGGTTGGCGAAGGAGGAGTGGTTAAGAAAGAAGGGAAGGTCTGCGTGCAGCTTCGTGGGGATATGTGCTTGGGATTTGGTTTAGGGGAGTTGAGATTCTCAACTCCCTGCAACGTTACAAAACATTGGATGAATGCTAGCACGCGCACAGACAGACACGTTCGGATGGTGTGAACTTCAGACGGTTTTAGATCTGTTCCCAATGTTTTCAAGCCTTCTCTATATGAGCAGATCAAATGGAGCCAGGAGTTTTGGTTACTTGGCCTTTTCGCGTCCGGTGGTGAATAGGTAACATACTATCATATAATGACCAACCTCTTTGACAGCATTTGAATTTCCGACCAGCGCCGACATCGAGGGTGAGCTGCTCGTACTCCTTGAAGGTAATGACCTCGTAATGACCGAGCTCGAAGTAGGTCCAGTTCTTGTCCACCTCGCGCTCCTCACACCATCCACCATCTTCTTGACCTTCTTGGTCCCCACCTCCAACGTTAATCCAGCCCTCGGCTTTTCACCTTCCCTCCCTCAAAACCCCAATATGCACGACAAACCCGGACGTCCCCCCACCTCCGCCCTCGCTCTTCAGCCCATCAATCATCATGTCATCAGGCACCCTCCAGCACCGAAAATCCTGTACGAATCGTTTTATCCACGCTTCGAAGACGTCCGAGGTCCGGAGTACTTGGGCCACCACCACCACCGTCGGCCTCCCCCCATTGTTGCCGCGTAGCTTGCAAATGTCAACGCAGGTGGCCACAAAGGGATCGACCAAGGCCTCGTTGTAGATGCAATCGCAAGCAACCACCAGATCGAAACTCGCAGCAACCGGCTGAGCAAGTGAGGAGGTGGGGGTATCCTGCTCCCAGTCTAGTGCCCTGAAAACCAATCTCTCCCCCGGTCCTTCCTCGGTTGCGAGAATCTTGTCTCCTGTTGATGATGATGATGATGATGATGCTGCTTTCTTGGACCATTTTCCTCCTGCTCCTCCTTTCTTGCCTTTGCCTCCCTGACCATTGCTCCCACTCCCACCACTCCCGACCAAAGACGTCTTCTGCTGCTGCTGCTGCTGCACTGCGGACGACCAGTTCTCGTTGATGTTGCGCTCCACCAGCTTGGAGACGTACGCCTGGTCGGTGAGGACATACCTACCGACGCGGGGGGCAAGTAAGAGGCCGACGATGGCGGAGGTGCCGGCGCCTAGTTCGATCACTGTTGTTGTTGTTGTTGTTGTTGTCGAGGGAGAAGACGACAAGGCGTTATTATGGTTGAGGAGGTTGAGGTGCGTGAAGAGAGGGTTCGAGGCGGAGGAGATCCAGGTTGCGAAAAGGGGGGTTATTCGCCATGTTACTTTTTGGAGTGAAGACAGAGTTTTAGTGAATGCTTGGATAGATATCGGGGGTAAGTTTGAGGAGGAAGGAGAGAAGGGGGAAGTGGGAAGCGGGTGGAAATAGAAGAGTTGGGAGGGGGTTGTAAAGGAAGGCCTAGGCGAGTATTCGAAACAGGTACAGAAAGGGCCTGGATAGCGGTTTCGACATGGTTGATCTTCATAAGGTGTCCAGATAGGGTTCGAATAGCAATGTGAAATGATGCAAGGAGGTAATGTTATGTAGATGCGCACGAGTGACTATACTTGTACATATGCGTGACTCTGCACATGTGTCAAGATGTGTGCTCAATGCTACAGCAACATAGGCCGGAAAAGCACAGCCTGGGGAGATGGAAGCGCATCGATAACGAATGCCAAAGTCAACAATGAGAGCTGTTGCTCCAGCAACGGTTAAGGAGATGAGTGACAGATCGTCGTATGGGGCAGGCCAGCAATAGACGAGTGATGAGTAAGGGTCAGGGTCAGGGTTAAACAGAAGGAGGGTAGGGTGCCGGTGGTGAGGGTCCCGAGGAGCTGGTGCAATGGCATGGCTAGGTAGGTGGTTTTTTTGTTGGTTTTTTTGTTATTTTTTTTGTTTTTGTTGGATTGATTTACGCACCGGCTCCGGTGGTTCCTCCGGCACGGGCCGAGGAAAGGATTCCCGGTGATTGATGGATCGTGAGCTCTCGACCGGCCACGGTAAGTTGCAACTCGGTGGCCTTGGGGTCGATGATCCCCAGATCTGCTGAAGGCAGGTCTTGGGCGTAGAGATCATATGTCTCTGTTTGTCGATTGGTTGTATTCACCAAGTCAGTTATGTGAGGCTCTGATTTTACTAAAAGGCACTTTGCGCGCAAACCTTCATCAGCATCGTCCGAGTCTTTGATCTCGTTTCCGAGCGATTGCAAAAAGCTTTCCAGCTCTTCGCAACCCCCCTCTTGTGGCCTCTCCATTCTGGTGGCCATTGACAGTGTGTAGTCCGGAATTGTTGTGGTTGTTGTTGGCTAGCTACTCGCCACTTACATACAGGCCGACGCACAGTTTGATGCAATGCGTGAGCGCGAGCGAGATGCCAATCGATCCTGCCAGTTACGAGACAGGAAACCACAAAGACGAGCAGTGTCTTTAGGTTCTTTGTCCAATCAAGATCCAGTGGGGAGCAGACCCAGCTTGGCGAGCAGGCGAGGAGCCTAAAAAGACCAAGATAAAAACGCGGAGGCGAGGAGGAGAGACAGACACAGGGACTGGCCCGGACGGCAGACTGGGATGACAGTTTTTTGTTGAGCAGCCGGAGTGGAGAAGACCAACGAACCGCAGCCGTCCGGGTCTCCATTTCCAATGCTTGGTCCGGCGGGACAACAGAAGACAGTCGGACAGCTTTGCAGGAGTAAGAAGAGAAGCAATCGGGTTTTACGTATGAATGGAAAACAAGGAGCATCCCGATGTATGCTGTCCCTGCTGCGCCTGCTGTCCTTCAGCACATCTCCGTTCCCGTCTCCCTACCGGAGCACCTCGGGTTGCGGGTGCACATGAGGACGGAAAGATGCGCTCATGGGAGATGCATTCCAGCTGTGGAGGCTCTCGGGACGGATGTCAAAGAAAAAAGGCGGGGAAAAAGGTCTTGGAGTCTTGGAAGCAAGCTTCTGTACACTAGATTTGGAAGACCAAGAAACACACACACTGGACATGGAGACCGTCGTCACACGCCTGCGCACCCACTTGAATAACTTCTCGCTTGTTTCCGTGCCTCTTTCAGGGTATATACAAACTAGCCAAGCCGACAAGTTCGATAGGTTGTAAAGCCTGGACCAGTGGGGATTGTGAATGTGGCCCACGCAATCATACGGGGCTGCTCCCATAGTGTTGAATTCTTGTGTGAGGGTAACACAGGCGCAATGCTACTGTGTAATATCGTTGGCCAAGATCTTGATGTGTCCTGTCGTCGCGTGTCAGACGGGAGAGTCCCATTCGAAGTGTCGACGACTTGCTCAGTGCCGCTGTCTCGCTCCTGTGGCTTTACCCAAACTCGATCCCTACCTGCACTGCAGTATCGTAGCATCTCGTTGCATCGCCAAATTTCCCTTCTTTTTGTCAAACCAACAGTGCCCGCTTACTGCCCTTGTCCATGTACAGGCAATCCAGCAAATACTCCGAGACCGCCCACGGTGATGCGCTAGAGCTATGTAAGGTCTGCCCGGCTTGTTCGGAAGAGCTCCACCTTGATCCGTAGTGGAGAGCGCTAGCCCTCCGTGTAGTGTCTGGAGGAAGAAGGAAGTTCAAGTTCACGGTTTGGAGAAGGGTCAAGTCGCGACAAGACAGGATCCAACCAAGCAAAAGGTCGAGATGGCGTCTGCGAACCGGTTGCTGCTGCGATGCGCCATGTATTATATGTAGTATGCAGAAGCGCTCAAAATGGACACGATGCAAGTGCCTAACTTTACCAGCTCCGCATATCCATCTCTTAGACTAAACCTTACTACGTACACTAGAGTATGTGACATTAGTTAGTATTGGCTTGTGCCACAGCTTTTTTCCTACCTATGTACACTACCTAAACGGCAGTGGAGAAGCTCAGACGCGCGCCATCCTTGGTCACTCGAGATTAGTAGCGCACCCGACCTAAAGGCAAAGCTGTCTGTTTCGTCATGGGAAGTCTAGCGGGCAAGGGCAGACGGCAAGGGCCAAGACGCACCTCAAGGAAGCTCGAGCCACGCATCTGTGCTCGACTGCGCTAGCCTGCCTAGCGTCATCTGCCCTGGACAGATGGCCTTGAAGTGGGCTCTTGGTGCAAGTTGTGGACCAATGGGCCCCTTGCCAGTCCAGGTGGGCAGTCCCCAAAATGAAAATACATCCCAACCCCAACTGAGCGCATCCCGTCCGAGTCTCAGTTGTGTCCATCGTCCCGTCCGCTGCCGTCAAGGCACTGAAGAGACAGAAAAGAAACTCCTTTTCCCTTGCTCCGTTGCTTCCACCTCCACCTCTCTTCTTGTCCTCTTCCTTCGTTTCTCAACTTCCCTATCCTATCCATATCCAAACCACCAGCGCCCTCTACATTGCTTTGTTGTATACAAGACGACGATACGACATTCCACGTCCGCCCGCACACACACACACACACACACGCACACACAAGACCCGCAACCGACACTAGGGCGGGATTCTGTTTAGCGTGACTGCGGCCGCGGCAATCCGTACATCTCCTCCCCCCATTTCTCGATAAAGACCGGCTTCCTCTCCGAGAGCGCCCTCCTCACAACCAACCCAACCAACAGAGAAAAAAAACACGCTCTCGAGCTCTACCTACCTAACTCCTAATATTATCGCCCATCATGGTAATCCCAACGTTGACGCCAGTCCCCAAGTTGGTCGCCAAGCCCCCTTATACTCTCAATGTCCCAGGCCAGACGCCCGTTCAGGGAGAGACTCCGGTTCGTCGCATTCCCCTCGCCATCGACGGTTTGCATGCCATACCCCCAAACAGGCGATGGGGCGAGAACGAGGCCATCGGTGAGGAAATCGATACCGTCTACAAACTCGTCAAGTGGGCTGCTCTCGCACATGGCAACTCCCAGTGCATGGGCTCCCGCAAGCTCGTAAACACACATGTCGAGACCAAGAAGGTCAAGAAGATGGTGGATGGTGAGGAGCGCGAGGTGGATAAGAACTGGACCTACTTCGAGCTCGGCCATTACGAGTTTATTACCTTCAAGAAGTACGAGCAGCTCACCCTCGACGTTGGCGCTGGTTTGCGCGCCATTGGCCTCAACAAGGGCGACCGTGTCCACATCTTTGCCGCGACAAGCCAGAACTGGCTCGCCATGTCTCATGGTTCCGCGACCCAGTCCATGCCCATTGTGACGGCCTACGACACACTCGGCGCCGAGGGTCTCAAGTACTCAATGGTTGCTACCAACGCCAAGGCCATCTTCCTCGACCCCCATCTCCTCCCTACCCTCAACGGCGTTCTTGAGCACGCCAAGGGTATCACACACGTCATCTGGAACAACCAGAACAAGGTCAAGGAGGCCCATATTGAGGCTCTCCGGACCGAGCGCGGTGTTACCGTCATGAGCTTCGACGAACTTGTCCAGCTTGGCAAGCAGAACCCCGTTGCGCCCGTCGCGCCCGCCCCTGAGGATCTCTGCTGCATCATGTATACCTCCGGTTCTACTGGTACCCCCAAGGGTGTTCCCTTGAAGCACAGCAACGTCGTCGCTGCCGGTAAGTGGCCGCAAACTGTTTTTTTTTCTCTTTCTTCTCTGTACGTGAACTGCTACTAACGTCCTTGTTACAGTCGCTGGTGTCTGCCCCGTAGTCCAGCCCTTCGTTGGCCCCGGTGACCGCCTCCTGACCTACCTTCCCCTCGCTCACATTCTCGAGTTTGTTTTCGAGAACGCCTCCATCTACTGGGGCTCGACCATGGGTTATGGTAACCCCAAGACCCTCTCCGACACCTCCGTCCGCAACTGCCTCGGCGATATCCGTGAATTTCAACCCAGCGTTTTGGTTGGTGTGCCCGCCGTCTGGGAGACCGTCAAAAAGGGCATTCTCGCCAAGGTCAACGCTGGCAGCCCTCTCCTCCGCAACCTTTTCTGGGGCGCGCTTGCTCTTAAGGAGAAGCTTATGGGCCTTGGTCTTCCCGGAAGCGGTCTTTTGGACGCCATTGTGTTCAAGAAGATCAAGGATGCCACTGGTGGTCGCATGAAGCTTTGCTTGAACGGTGGTGGCCCCGTAGCCAAGGATACCCAGAAGTTCATCTCCATGGCCATCTGCCCCATGATTATCGGCTATGGTCTTACCGAGACGACCGCTATGGGTACCCTCCAGAACCCCAATGAGTGGACTGCTGAGTCCATTGGCGCCATGCCCGCCTCGATCGAGGCCAAGCTCGTCGACTTTGCCGACGCCGGTTACTTCGCCACCAATAAGCCCAACCCCCAGGGTGAAATCTGGCTCCGTGGACCCTCTGTGCTTTCCGAATACTATGAGAACCCCGAGGAGACCGCTGCCGCCGTAACCGCGGACGGCTGGTTCAAGACCGGCGACATCGGCGAGTGGGACCAGAACGGCCATCTCAAGATCATCGACCGCAAGAAGAACCTCGTCAAGACTCTCAACGGCGAGTACATTGCTCTCGAGAAGCTCGAGTCCATCTACCGCTCCGCCGCCGTCGTTGCCAACATCTGCGTCTACGCCGACCAGGATCGTTCCAAGCCCATCGCCATCATCGTTCCCGCGGAACCCGCCCTCAAGAAGCTCGCCTCTTCGGTCGGGGTCAAGGGTGACAGCTTGGAGGAGCTCGTACACAACAAGAAGCTCCAGGCTGCCGTTCTCAAGGAGCTTCAGAACGCCGGTCGGTCCGGTGGCCTTTCTGGCATTGAGATTATCGAAGGTGTCGTTGTGTCAGATGAGGAATGGACCCCCCAGAACGTGAGTTTCCCACTGTCTACATCTGTTTACTCAAACCCATCGCTAACCAAATCCTTCACAGGGTCTTGTAACGGCCGCCCAGAAGCTCAACCGCAAGGGCATCCTCAACAAGTACAAGAAGGAGGTTGATGAGGCTTACGGCCCCAAGGAGTAGGAGTTACATTGGCACCTACCTGATCTCTCTTGTTGTATATGAAAAAGCTCTTCTTGTTTTGGTTGTTCATGTCCATGTCTATGTCTGTGCGTGTCTCGGGGCGCGAATTATCTTTCCACTATACCACTCCTAGTTATTCATGTTACGTTACCTTACTGTTGTCGGCGACGGCGACCGGGGAGTTTCTCAGCCCCCCAGCTAGATGTCTTTTATGTCGTAATGGGTTTTTACTCTCTATCAAAATATCGACGAATAATTGCGTGGGGATATTCTTGCCATTTACCTGTGCTACCTAATCTTCCTGATTCCTCTGGGGTCCTGGTAAGTGGTGTTTTGCTCGCTTTGGGTTCGCTTTATGGACTCTGCTCTTCCGTCAATGGAAAAATCAGCTCTCTCCTCTTCTCTTCGGTTTCACTCTTTTGTCGGCTTCATGTCGAGAGAAAAAAAAAAGAAAAACTTCTGGATGGGGGGTGGGGAGGGGGAGGAAAGGGTGTTGTTTGAAACGACAGGAACGGACAAATCGATTGATGATACCCAATTGTAGTAACCTTTGCTTCTCATGCTGCTTATCGGTGACATTGTACACCTTGTCATGTATACCTTACCTGTCCGGCTTTGAACGCGACCTCTGTTCCACCCTCCCCCCCCAAACAAAAGTTCCGTTTTGCTTGGGGCAGAATACAATGTATGGCCACTAACATATCTATCCCCTTGCAAACTATCAAGAACATAGTTTCGAAGATTCCAGGTGACACCCATGAACGATTTGTAGAGACTGAGTCAGATGTTGACGCAGATGAAGAACTGCATCAAGAAAGGTAAGAAGATGAGTCGAACAAAGACATGAACGGCCTTGAATGGGGTAAGCGAAGAGATCATTGCATACACATATCTGAACGGAAACAAGGGGCCTGGGAATGAGATTAATATTTTTCTTGATACTATATCTCAGAGCGGGTTGATCTCCCATAGCTGAGTGAGATGATGAGGATGTCATTCTTCGGAGTGTTGGCGGTATTGACTTACGACCGGAAAAAGTAAGTACTCCTCCCTCTTGTTCTAAAGTTTCATCAAACCTGTCGGTAGGAAAAAGTACGCAGGAACTAGAGAGAGGCTACATACAGTCAACAGCCAGTGTATCACATCATGAAGGACTCGGAACAATGAAACCATGAAGAATTGCTATTCTTTTTGAATAAAAAATTGCCAAGCCTGAAAGAATACACACACGTCGCATAGGAGGTCAACTTCTAGGTCCAGGTTCTTCGTTGTTGTAGTTGACCAAACCGTAGTAGTGTGTCCGTTTCATTCCAGGTAACGCCGTTTACCACGACTTCCTTCTCTTACTCCTTATTCTGTCTCTATCACCTCTCCTTACTCTGACTTCCCTTTGTGTACTCTCATGTCCTCTCCTCACCCTTCCATCCGTCCATCCATCCATCAACATCCGTGGGATCACCAGGTCTGACATCTCCTCCTTCAAGACTTCAGCCTAGAACAGCACAGCTCCAAAGACCATATCCCCGTCGACATCTAGACTAGACACTGGGCCCAGTGCGTGGTACCTAGCGGCGAGACTCGTTTTTGACCACATAACCACAGATGAGACGCCCCAACAGCATATGGCCGGCTTTGTTCTCTTATCCGATCGATTGTTTGCGCGCACACTTGTTAAGCCGGGCAGAGCCAAGACGGCTGAACTCCTCTCTCTCTCTTCGTCGCAACCGGTTCCCTTACCCATGGCGCTTTCCCTAGGATATCTCGCTTCCAAATGAACAACTGATTTCTCTTTCTTTTCCACCCTTTATAACTCCAGCTCTGCCTTGTTTCGGGGAGATGAAGCTTGCCTGTTGCGGCTGCAACACACATCAAATCATGCTCCTCCTCTTGATAAAGATGCTTAGCCGAACCGTTGCGCGCCATCACCCACTTTGGCTAAACGAAATAACTCAATTGATGATTGATAAAAAGAAACCTGATTAGACGAGACCATCGTACAAGGACAGGGCGGATACGATTGTCTCGTCGCGCTGGCTGCCCTCCTTGAATTCCTTCATGTCGAGGCTGCCGTTTTCGTCCTTATCCATCATGCGGAAGATCTTGCTGACGCGCTTCTCGGGGGTATCTTCGTCTTCGGGGAGCTTGACCATTGAGCCGACCTGTGGTTGAGGGACCAAAGTGTTAACGTACAAAATTGCGATTGGCACGGGAAGGACTGTAGAAAGATAAGAGGGAAAGGGTGGACGCACCATCTTGTAGATCGCTTCAACAATTTTGAGCATCTCGTCGTAGGTGATCTTGCCGTCACCGTCAATGTCGTACAGTTGGAAGGCCCAGTCGAGCTTGTCCTCCATCTTGCCGCGGCTCGTGACGCTCAAGGCGCAGATAAACTCCTTGAAGTCGATGGTGCCGGACTTGTCCGTGTCAAATACATTGAATACGTAGTCGGCGAATGATGATGGGTCGCCAAAGGGGAAGAACTGTGCGTAGATCTTCTGAAACTCGGCCTTGGTGAGCATGCCGGAGGGGCAATCTTTGAGGAAGCCTGTTTGTGATTGTACTTATGTTAGAGGCTGTCTATGGAGCCAGAGATTTGAGAGCGCATAGCGAGCGCTTGCGATGGGCGGACAGCGCCACGTCGGTCGGGGCACGAAATTGTTGGCGGCGGCGGTGTTCAGAGGGGTCGTCGGGGCGATAGGAGAAAGGGAACGGGGATAGGTAACACACCCTTATACCATTGCTGCAACTCCTTCTTGTCAAAGTGAGTGGCCTTTTCCAACTCCTCCAGCTTATCACGCTCGAGCTTGCTCTGTCTGTATCGGGTGGGGTTCAGTGTCAGTTTCTTCATCTTGCTTTCGTTGGAGGATTGCGCAGAGGAACGACTGCTGCTAAAGAGCCCCATTGTATGATATGTAGAAGTGTGTGAGAGACAGGGTAGGTCGACGGTAGAGGAGACGACATCGTAACAGATCACGGTCCCTCCTCCACTGCTGCGAAACAGGTGTGCGGTGCGTATTGATGAGAATGATGATGGGGTGCGGAGAAAGCGGCCGGGTGGTGGGTGCTAATCGGGCAAGAGTCGCGGAGATTCCGGGGGGACTTGGTCACTCACGATTTGCCCATTTTCGGATAACTCGGTGTTATTTAGCAGATACTGATGTCGTTCGCAAGGTGGTCCTACGATACGGTTCAAGGGAAAGGGGTCAATCGGGATGGCGTCGCGTACGGGTTGGTGTCGAAAAGGTCGGAGGAGGGGTTCGCCGACGATCCGTGGGTAATCTCTCAGGGATACCGTTCACGTTTGTAACTGTTTGGGTCGTAGGTGACGAGACGCTGTGTAGACGGGAAGACGGAGCTCGAGCGATAGGAGCAAGCAGCCTTGTATGGTCGATTGATATTGTCGTCAGTCGATAGGATGTTTCGAGTAGCAGACTCGGTAAGTGTCAATCAGTGGCCCTGAGGTTGCACCGAAAAGTGAGGAAGAGTAGATAAGAAAAGATGTCAAGGAGTTGGTTGTATTGGCAAAAAGAAAAAAGATATAGGATGAGCAGAGAGGCAGGTTTACCTAGAGGTATTGGATGTCCGCAACGCAGCACAGGACTGGAGTGTCAGGGTGCAAGGCGAGAGGCAGGGCAAAATGCGCGGGAGATCGGAGGTGATGACGGCGGCAGTCTGGCGAGATGGGCAACCTTTAATGCAGTGTCCTGGAGCGGCTGCACTAACTGCAGCTAGCCACTGTAAGTGCCTCGGCCGTTATTAAAAGGTGGAACTAAAGTGGTGGACAGGGGACCATATGTTAGCCAGGAGGTAAGGAACACCCGACCGCCTGAACCTGAACCTGTTCCGCCCGCTTGTTTCGTGCGGCGCCTCACTTCGACTCCGTCCCATTTGACGCCGGGCCTAGCATGAGGAGGCCAGGCTGTTTCTGAGACAATCTCGCAAGTTTCGGGGCCATGTACTGAGTACACTATACACATGTTGCTCGAGTTCTCGTCTGTTGCTTGAGAACCCTGCCTTGTACCTACCCGTGCTGTTATAGTACACTACTGCCAATGCAGCATCATTTCTATACGGACTTTTTTCCGGAGATTTAACTTGTTCTCCAGCATGTGTGTTTCGAACTTGACGTGGGGCCCTCACTCCTCTCTCCCGAACTCGGTTGATATTCGCATCCATTCGCAAAGAGGGGCAACGGGCGGGATTTCTGATAACTGGGACAGGGGCTGGACGGCCAAGGAACAAATTCGATCGAGTTCTGGACGTTTGGGCAGGTAGCGCATGCGCCATCATGCCAGGTTGGCTGGGAGAAACTGCTGCTCTCTGATTTGTCAGGCAAAGAGCCCAAGTGACAAGAAGGGCAGGTCTCCAGAACCCACGCCGGAGGATGGGAGCACTGAGAGGTAAACGGAAACCACCGTTAAACCAAACTGACATCAACTCGGCAGCCCAGCGTCGTACGACGAAGAGATAGGGAAGGCAACTTATGAGAAGATATATGTGCCAGTGTATACCTCACAGTAGATCTAGTTCCGTCATCCGGGCAACATGCACTCAAGGTTCCTCCTCCGGGGCCAAACTCTCGGGCGGGAGCCCAGGAGGGGTACTAGAGGTACCCATGTCCGGCGGCCCCCTTCTACTTTTTTGGGGGCATGACAGTGGAAGTTACCAAGATAGTTTCCGCTCGATGTCGAACAGCAAGCCTCTTGGCGCCATAATACGCAAATTCAACAGCGTTGATGTTCTGTTCATCACGTCGTCTTAGCACCATATGCAACCGACGGGCCTGGAACAAACAATTTTCGGTATTTTGAGGCTCTGTCTGCAATACCCAATCATCCTTCGCTCCGAGGAAACCTAAAGCCCAAAATGAGAGGTCGTTCGCCCCACTCCGTCATTACCGTTCGACCACTTGACTACCGAATTTGACAAAACCCATGGCAAAAGAAAGTTTATTGTCAAACATAATAAAGTCATCGACATTCTCCCTTACAAAACCCTCCACACGTAACCCGATCTCCACGGCTGTCTGATAAGAAAAACAGGTTCTTCTTCAGCTCTTTTGCAACTTTGCGACTTTCCTACTTGGAAGATAGTGCCGGACTGACGTGGTAAGGAAAGGAGGCAGTGCAAAGTCCGCCAAGATTTTGACAGGTTCGTACCGATCCAAACAAATCCACTCAAACTTGTCCACTCCGTAGAAGAGACGGGATCTTCCTTCTTGTAGTATGCATGGGGTAGGCAGACGATTCCGGTCTGGGGAGAAGAACAAGACTCAAACAAGAAGGCGTTCTGGAAATGAGAAAAGAGGGAAAACAAACTGAACCGATGACGGAAGGACTCACAAACTCCGATGTAGCTCCACTTTTTCCCTTCAACACCACACGCTACCTCTACGTACCTTACCAGCTCTCACAGGCTAAGGGCGTGCAATGCCTCTAGGCCAAACCACCAAAAGATGGAAGAATGTTATGTTCGCTAGACAGAACATTCCATGCACGCCTATATAGCACATGTCACACTACCTGTAACACCAGCTGTCAACCAACAACGTCAACCTCTAGGCCAACAATACTGAAACCCTTTGCTCATGCACATAAAATTAAACCAGAACCTGCATTGTTTGCCACACATGTATAGGAACTACCGCTCCGGCACTATCTGGAGGTAGCCAAGTGGTCGGCTACTTCATTGTGCCCCGGAAGCCTCAAAGGCTCAAAAGGGGCAGTGCCATTGTTGCCTGCTTGGTGCGATGGTGTGTATGTGAGATGAGAGACTCGTGAAATGGGGAAGGAAGGGAGGCAACTTCATGTTTGCCTGGCAGAGACGAAGGGAGCACAAAGAGAGAAAGAAAGCAACAGGCCGAGTTTACCATTATCTTCGAGCTTAGGAGATTTGTCATGGGTTTGGCACATTTGTTCACATGTATGTCCACAACGAAAAGCAGAACAAACACACGTAACGAAGAAAACATGATGTTGAAGAGTAAGTCAGAGTTGGTATATCGCCCGACGCATGTTATGTGCATGAACTGAATATGCCGTATATGTACAGCGGCAAAGGAAAGAAAAAGGAAGGGAAAAAAAAAATCCAAGAAAAAGAAGAGAAAAAGAACTCTAGACTATAGCTGTCGGTTTTATCCGCACCTGCTAGAACGAGCATTTTTCATATATGCATATACATGCACATTGCTAGAAGTAGTTCAATCATTCGAGTCTCAATACCATAAGTGCCTATATTGCATATACATAAGCTCGGCGTGTACCTCAATCATCCGACCTTCAATGCCATGCCAATGCCATGCCAGCTCTCAAACGAATTGTTCTGACTCTTCCAACCATTCGTTTAGTCGGACCCAGGTATGAACCGTGACTCTTGTCACTCCCTTGATCAAGTAAACAAAGCCCCTTTGACGCCTGCCCATGTTTTTTTTCCTCTAACTAACAAATGCGAACTTTTCCCTCCTTCACCCAATGACGACTTTCATGCTGAGACTTTCCAAGAAGCCACTAAGATCCTCCTTCTTAACTTCCACGACGCAGTGCTCAAAGCTGTCGATACGCACTCTGGCATTAGTCTCCGCCACCACGTCTTGGAACGCTGTTCCGAATTTGTTGAGGCCGTAACCCCTTTCGAGTTCCTGATCAAGCTCGTCCTCATCTTTGTCCGACTCATCATCATCGTCCGAGTCCGAATCAGAGAGATCCGAGTCGTCGTCACTATCTTCCTCGTTGTCCTCTTCCTCGTCCTCATCGCCGCCGGCGTCGGACTTTGCTTTCTTTTTCTCTTCTTTTTCCGTTCTCTTGGCCTCCTTCTTCTCAGCTCGGATTTTTTCCTTGATCCTTCTCTGCATATCCTTGGTTTTCGCTTTGGCCTCTTTTTCTTCGGCTCGCTTCTTGGCCGATTCACGGTCGAGGAACTTGGTGTCTGGCCCACCACCGCCACCAGTACCAACGACGACATACACTCCGCGCTTGTCATCTAGACTAGCCACTACGAGAGGTGTACCACGACCGCCGTGGGCGAGCCTCCCACCAGTGGCTTCCTTCTCCTGTTCCGCAAGTGCTTCACCGATCCAGAGCGCTAGCTTGGTCAAAGCGCCGGGATGGTTGAAGAGGGTTGCATCTGGTGAGTCCTTGACCACGCACATGCGGAATGCGCGCAGATGGGATATTTGCTTCTTCTTCAAAATGGTCGTGCCCGTAGTGAAAATGGCCTTGTGTAGATACTGCGCCGTGGGAAGGCCAGCCTTAAGGGCCTCGATGTCCTCCAGCGCATCATACGCCTCCCAGAACCGGGGGATCCACTCCTCGCTTTGGCTCTGATTGTTGTCTACGTCGAGAAGATCCTGAGATGGACCAGCAGGAAGATCATCAGCACTAGTGGTGTTCTTCCCCACCTCCAACAAGGCTCCGACTACGACACCGACATCTTGCGCACTCAGCGTCGCCCTCCAACCCCAGCTGCGTACAAAGCCCCATCCATCTTTGGCACCTCCGCGATCTTTCCCGTCCGTGTCTATTGTCGGGACGAGTTCGTCGAGGTTGTAGAGCGACGCGTATTTTAGCAGTTTGGTGCGAAGTTCGCGCTTCAACATCATGTCCATGTGGGCATAACTCTGCTTGCACTGCACCAGACTGACACCCATCTTGGCAAGGAGTTTGTGTAATCGCTTCATGCCAGCCTCGCTCCACGTCTTCAGCCGAGAGAAGAGGTAGGGTGAGTGAAGCATGCTGTCGTATAAACTCCAGTGCCTGATAAGCAGGAACTTGGGCTCCGGTGACAATCTGATACTGGTATCCTCCGGACTTCGAGCGGTTGTTGGGATGATTCCCGTTGTTTCGGGGAGCACCCGGCCATTTCCTATTTCTGGTGGGTTGAGACGTCTAACCTCGTCTCGCAGAAGCTGTCGTATCCTCGCACCACGCATACCAAGCCAACCAGCAACGCGGGCGTCTGACCTGCGAGCTGCTACCGCGATACCGGCAGATGAGCGGCCATACAGCTCCATCGACGTGACTCCAACGATCGCTAACCATAGCAGGTCGTTGTCTTCACGCCCTAGTTCTGACGCGAGGGAGTACATCATGGATGAGATGGGCTCCGAGTACGATGTACCCAATCGGTAGTATTCGCGCAGAACTCCCTCGTTTTCTCGTCGTAGTCGCAACAATCTTCGTCGGAGAGTGTTGGCCGAAGGGCCTCTGGGTGGTTGAGCTGCAGGCGGGGCTTCCAGCGCGTCACTGGAAAATAGGGCATCGTCGCGTAAAGACACGAGACCACGATGTTGCGGCCGGCGAGGCGAATCTGGAATTGGACTCGACTGTACATGGCATGAGACATGTATTACTACGAAGAGGTTGGAACGTACTCACCGAATTGCTTCTTCGTCGCTGTCTAGGTCGGTCGTCTTCGTCCTCGTCCTCGTCGAAGTCAGACCATGATTTCCTCTTTCTGCCTGCGACAACTGTTGTATCACCCGTCTCATCCTCGTTCTCGCTTTCGTCTTCATCACTGCCGCCCAAGTCTCGGCCATCATCTTCGACTTCGGGCATATCCACTAGAGCCAGATATGCATCTCGTTCCTTGGAGAGCTCGTCTTCAATGTCGCCGTCATCCATGACAATAATGCCGCCTTTGCCAGGTTTGTATGCTCGCTCTATCCGGCCGCCATTGACACCAACGGGGGTTCGTGCAGAGAATGTCCTGGCCTCTTGCGTCTCTGGTTCGAGGGGAAAGCCGCCAAACACGTTGCCCAAGTTCCACGGGCGATGGGAGTCGATCACCCACACCTCCACTCCTCCAAACGTATTTTCTTCGCCCTCGGGCTCGAGTCCCAGAACTGTGCCGAGGTCAACCATCCCACCCACTCCCAAGCATACGACGACTCCTCCAGCACCACCACGGGTCTCCATCATGGGACTGACGAGCTCAGTACCGGCACGTTCGAGGTCGGAGTAGCCAGCGACTGGCTGGATTTTGTGCGGGATATAGTCATGTTTGAGGAGCTGAGTTAGAATACGGCAGGCACAGAGCGCATCGGTTTCGAGAGCGACCAAGATGAGGACAGGCGGCGATAGTGGATGGCGGGTGTTTTGCAGGTGGAGGTAGAGTTTTGATATGAGCTGCCGAGGGAGATACATGGCGAAAGGGGGGAAAATCGGTATCGAGGGTGAAGTAGCGAGGGAGATTGGTTGGGGATGTGTTTTCGAGGCGGGGCAGCGAGTCGAAGTCGTCGTGGGATATTCGCCGGCGTAGAACAAACACACTTGTGGTTAACTCGAGGTAACTTGACCCTCGCTTTGTTCACTGGGCAGAAAAAACCGACGGGGATGCGCGACGCAGCCTGCCCCGCGTTGAGAGCTTTCTGCGATGGACTATGTGGCTTGAGATGGACGATGGCAAGTAATACTGGTGTGATGGCAATGGACGTCAGTCGGATGGTTGTCGCGTGCGACAATAATTCGTGTGTGAGGGATGGCGTTGGTAGGAGTGTTTGTTGATGTTGGCCAGGATCCTTTAATTGACATGGAAGGGCGGCCAACCAGCGCTGCGCTTCGGACGCGCTTCGAGACGCGACTTGCGGAAGTGGTTTTGTACCAGGGAGGCCACACAGCGTGCATTATCAACCACTGAACGGCAGGGCGTCAGCGCGAAAGCGTTCAGTGAAAGCGAGGACCTACCGGACCTACACAGTACATAGCTGTAGTGGGGCTTTGGGTTTTGGGCAGGCAAGACGGGAGACATCAAGAAATGGCGGGGTACAGCGCGAATGGCCCGGGGCAGCTGCTGCCAGCGGCCGGGCCAAGGCCACAGGGGCACCCCGGAGCGGCCATCCCTCGACCGAAGCACGGGCATTGGCATGGAATGAACTACACTGGTGTACACTACACAATTAGGCAAATGCCTGCCCCGATGACAACAACGGCCAGTAAGGTTCCTGCACGACAGCAATGCAATAGAAGCTTCCACTTCCGCACCTTGGACAGGTCGAAGTGGAATTTCACGAGAGAAGTCCTGTCAGCAGCCCGATGTCCCTGGATTACCGACAAGACTGTCATTGTGGGGCTGCCAAACAGCTGGACCTGACCTGAACTAATGTAATTTACCGTAACAACCTGAATGACCAGCGGGCTGTTCTTTCCACTCCATCTCCTAGCATGTCCGCGGGCACGACTTATTATCTCTCGGTGATAGAACGTAGTCGAAAAATACATTCAATTCAATTCAATTCCTAGCATGTCCGGGCAGACATGTCCTACAAAAAGTTTCGCGGTGAAGGACCGGACGGGGGATTAGTGCAGGTTATGAAATATTCGACTACTACTATGAAATTGCAGAGTGCGAGTTGGCCGTACTATGGCCCGGGACGCAAGAGACCATCTACCCAACGATGTGCTTTCCCATCCTGAATTCCGGATCAGCGTCTCCGGATTTCCGATTTGTCCTACTCCAGCCAGCCTCCATCTTCTGTGCTCAGGACTGGATTTCCATTAGTCTAGGTCCCTATTTCGTCCCAATCCACATTTTATTGCTTGGACCACACACAACTGCCGCACACCAGACACCACCCATAACACTGACCACCCACCAGGCCAACACGACACCCACACCACTCCCCATCGCGTCGGCGACGGTCTCAATTTCACTCCATCCGTGCTACTGCAGTACTAGGTAGTCCGCCGGCCTGCCAAGCCAGCCACGACCGCGGCCACGCTTTTTCTACGGTCAACCTGACCGCTCCTCTGCCTTCACTGACCAACGCAGGAAGAAGGTTGTTCAGAGGAACTGACTGAATGGTTGGACCCAGCAAAGTGGTGATCGACACGCCTTTAAAACACCTTTGATTGGTAAGTTGCCCTGGGGTGCGCCTACTGCGTAGTAGAGTCAAGCATGGAAGCGACCCGGGGAATTGGGTAGGTAGCCAGCCAGACCTTGCCAGATATACGCATGTTTGATGCGAGAGGAAAACGACGGAGGCGAGTACCCATGAGGCCATGAGCTCGCCATTTGATGTTTGTTCATGACCTCGTTGCTCACTTGGTACATACTTGATACCTGACGAGCCGGTTTTATTCCCCTCTCTCGCGGTTTTCTCGGCGCACCAAAGTAGTGTGTGTTTGGAGCAGATGTGCCCTGGCGGAGCTCTTGCCGGTCCGATTGCTTACAATGGTTCAGGTCAAGGACAAGTTCTGTCCCCTCACGAGAAAAGAAAAAGCTGGGTCCCGGGAGCCCGGGTAGCCACCAGAGTGGTCTCCCAGGACAAGGACAAGGTGGGCAACGGTGGCCGAGGTGGCAGAGGTGGACTCGCCCCGTCCCCTCCCCGATACATATCGTCCATTCCGATCCCTCGCAGGTTCCCAAGCCATTTCCTGCTCCGACAGCTTCCATTTCCGGGCCTGCCAGGCGGCTGAAAGTTTCCGCTCTCATTCCACAATCTCGTTACTTTGGGAATTCCCCTTGGGCCACATGGCCAATGAATGAAAAGGGTTCTTCATGCGGAAAGGACTTGTCGTTGCTTGTTCAAACATGTAAAAACAAAACAAGCCAAGAGGCCAAGCGGCCTCGGTGCATGTTCGACTGTTTCGGGAACGACATCCTATTCTAGAAAACTGCCCTTGCTCGCTCGTCCAAGGTGGCTCTCGCACATCCCATGCCAATCTCTGCCGGAATGCCTGCACTTGTACCCGACAGGTCGGTAACAGGCTTGGTCTTGCCTTTGGTGTGTCTGGTTTGCTGGGTGTGGTGTGTGTCGACACGGCTGGGCAGATTGGCTTCCGTGGCTCCCTGGCCTGCCGCCCGAGACCAGGGGGGGGGTTTGTCAGACTGGAACTGTCCCAGCACGGTGGGCTCTGTTGCGGCTCCCGCAGCGGTTGTGGGATGATGGATCCAGAGCTGGGGGAGGGGTTCGTCTGCCGAGCCGGCTTGCTAGGTGCTACGCTATGTGTCCTGGCTACGCCGCTGCCGGGACGCCACTGGTACGTTTCCGGCTTCGAATCTTTGCTTCCACGTAGTACACTACACAAGGCCATAGAGACCTCTTAGCGCGGCAACGCTTCGGGTTTCTTGACCCTTTTCACGTAGCAGACGGGGCCTGACTGAGACCCGAGTTTGGGCTACTCGGTGCGCTGGTGCTGGAGATGCATAGATGGCGTTTTCTCATATGCATCCGGCCCATGTCATTAGAGATCTTTTCCCCCTTGATTGGCGCCCCGGTAACTTATCATACCCACTCCGCTTTATACAAGCCCCTCATAGCCCCAGGTATTTATGGTTTTCTTTGCGGTGTCTACTGTGTGTATAAGCCCCGAGTATCCACGACACTCCGCCTTTTGAAGCTCTTCATTGGGACTTGAGATGTCTCCAATATCAGACATTTTCCCCCTTCCCCCGGCTGCTTGTCTCTTTCCTTTGCTTGGTCGGGGCATCTCCGACAAGCCCAAGTGAGTGACGATCCTCTTCTCAGGCTGACCCGAAAGCCCACAAGCACCTGTTGGCAGCGTCTTCCTCGAGCCCCAATTTCGATTTCCTTCTACCTGATCCACTACGACCTCCCCGATAAGGCGTTTCCTGTTCCTCATCTACAACTTTGCTCGGCCTTTCCAGAACATCCACCATCCAAGCGAGATCAACAGCGAGGCGACATATCCTTTGTCCAAGAAGGTGAGGTGGATCATGCACCTCGAGCTTCAACGCTCGGCACTTACAACAGTCAGGATCGAATCCAACGTCAAGCCGGAGAATCGAGAGGAGTTCTGTTCCGGACAACTTGACAACGAGATGGAACAAGGTGCGGGCGTTATTGAGCCACTGGCCGAGGGCGAATGGCAAAGCGGGGAGGACACAGCCACCTCGGATTATGACCCAAGCATAGCCGAGTCGCGATATGACTCTCTTACATCCAGCGTGAACGACCATGTCTGGGAATATGGAAGGTGCGTATCAGGGAAAGGGTCACTCAAACACTCTTTGTTTGTGCTGTTGCTAATGCTCGGTGTAGGCGGTACCATACGTTTCGCGAAGGAAGATACCCGATACCCAACGACGACCTCGAGTACAACCGCGAGTACATGCGCCATGCCATGTTCAAGGAGATACTGGAAAGCAAACTGTTTATGGCGCCGATCGGGAATCGTCCCCAAAAGGTTGCCGACCTGGGGACCGGATTTGGTGATTGGGCCATTGAGAGTACGTACCGAGGGAGAATTGCGGTGAGCCACTTCCGCTTCGTTCTTGCGTCAAGCTGACAGTTTGCCAGTGGGAGAGACGTTCCCCAGCGCCAAAGTAGTAGGCGTTGACTTGTCTCCAATCCAACCTGTCTGGATTCCGCCCAATGTCGAGTTTGTGGTAGACGATATCGAAGACGAATGGGTCCAAGACTCGGACTTTGACTTTATACATTTGCGCTATGTCAGTATCTCGCTTAAGGACAATGATGCGCTATTCCGGAGGATATTTGAGTAAGACTGCCTCTGTCATCGGTCACTATTTCCATTCCCTTTTTTTTTTTTTTTTAGTCATACTAATGTGCACGGCACAGGAACCTCAAGCCTGGCGGTTGGGTCGAATCCGTAGAAGTGAACCCGCACGTTTTTAGCGATGATGACACTGTTAAACCTGATCACGCGCTTCTAAGATTTCTTAATCTTACGCGCGAGGTTCTCTCAACCAGATACGGATTCCAGGTTGACATTGCCCCGTGCATCTCAGAGTTGATGCAAAGGATAGGTTTCATTAACGTGCGGCAAATTGTCATGAAGGTACCGGTGGGTGAGTGGCCCAGAGACCAGCATCAGCGCATCATAGGCCGGCTCATGAAGGAGGTGAACATGGACCTCTGTGTTGCCATGTCGGCAAGGCCGTTCATCGAAAATGGAATGGAGGAGAAGGAGAGAGAGGAACTCCAAAGCAGTGTGAAGGCTGTGCTGAACGACCGACGAATCCATGCGCAATTGCCGGTGTACTTCACAATAGGCCAGAAGCCGCCATTGAGCGCGCATCCGAGTACAACCAGTTTCGGCAGTACGTAGTCAGTAGACATGGGAATTTACTGTTGGGCGAGGAATCGAGAAAACCAAAGACAGAAACAGAAAGGATTCAAAATGTGTCTTTTCCAAGGTGTTCTTCGAAGTCGATGTTGATATGTCACATCGGCTCTTCAGCCAAACCATACTGTCGGGTCCGACCGAATTCCACTTCCCCAACAAGCGAGCAGCCGTTGTTGATTTGCATGCGCAGTACGTAAGCACGACACGACCTTTGTTATTTTTGCGTTCCACCTAGAATCCCGACAGTTTGGATCATTTGGATCTGAGTCAAGGGCCGAACCCGAATTGTCGGGTAAGGGGGTGGGGCTAAACCGAGGGGAAAAATGGGCGAAGGGGGTGCCCTGGGTGTTGGCGCGTGGGTTCATGTTGTGTGGTGGTGCAAACTGCAGGAAGCTGACGAGAAGCTGAGGTGAGGAGACGCCCAGTGTGCCAGGGACACCTTGGAAGGGACGCCCAGAAGGGTTCCGGCCACCGCTCCAAGGGCGCCATCATTCCCACCATACAGGAAGAGGTTTTTTTTTTTTTTTTTTTTTTTTTTTTTTTTTTTTTTTTTTTTTTTTTTTTTTTTTTTTTTTTTTGGGGGGGGGGGGGGGGAGGTGATCCAAGATCAAATCATGTCATTGGGCCAGTTTCACTTCAATTTAGGGGTAAATGAAAGTAGTGTTGCTTTTCACGAATTCTTTGCTTGTGACGCGGTGTCTGCGTTTCCAACCTCACTTGGTTCCGAATCACCGGACGGGAGTTATCCACATCCATGCCCCGATGCCGGGTTGTGGTTTCAATGTCGGAATAGGGGTCTCATAAACTGCTGACGTTACACAAGCCCACAGCAGTAGGCAACGACGCTGCTACACTACACTGGCTGGCAGCGGGCAAGCATTCATCCAATCATATCGTCAGCCAATGAAGCGCACGTGCCATATGTGCATATTTGGTATAAACCGCGCTCCAAAGCGTGCACAAGACACCAGCGTGGGTTTCTTCAACCTGGTTGGTCACTCTCCTCAGGCTTCCCCCTTTTCATCCTCTTACAATCCCTTGCAAAGTAAACAAACACCCCGGTCATCTTGTTGGCAAGGCCATTTCCGTGAAAAATGACAGCCACGTCAACGTCCAAACTCATCGGGCTTTGCCTAAGCGCAGTCCAACAAATCATTCAAGAATGCGCCTACATTGCTGACGACGAACCTGCTTTTTCTTCATTGTCTCCATCATCCCACCAAGGTGTTGGCCCATCAAAGCCTCCAACCAGCGTCGATAGCTCAAGCAGAATCCAGCTCTGCGGGCTCGAAGGCTGCGAAGAACCATTAGTCGAGCTTTTAGGCCGCCAAGCGTCGAGAGTCCTACAGCTCTATGGATCCATTTCAGGCGATGCCGGTCCCAGCGATGATACCAATCTCAAACCCGGATCAGAACGAGAAAAGGCAATTTCACTGGTAAAAAGAAGACTCGAACTCTTGACAAGAACCGCATATGGCAAATTTTATGCGTACATGTACAAGGAGGTGCCGACCTGTTGGCGACAGCTTTATACGGATGCGGCTATCTTGAGGTTTGCGGTCTCATTTTTGCTTGAGTGCGAATTTGAAACTGATGCGGGATCGAAAGAGGACGACGATGAGAAAAAGAAGCAGAGAAGGATGAAGAGAAAGAGGGTTGTTGATGAGATGGTCAAAACGCTGGATCTGAGCTTGATATTAGCTGGGGCTGCGGGCAAGAGCCGCGGCAGGAAGTGGGTTGATGAAGCTTTTGCGTTGTTGGAGGATGTTCTGGGGGATATGACAGCTGTGACCACAGCTGCTGCTGGCAAAGCAAAGAAGGGTAATGAAAATGAGCAGGAAGGCGAAACACGACAGAAGAGGCGATGTCTCTCATCGCCTCCCCACACCAAAGACGAAGTGGTCAAAGGAATCAACGACAGTTGGCAAAACACGCCATCTTTTTCCACCATCGAACCCTTTACGCCGCCCGTCAAGAACCCGATTGCAAGAGTCTCTGCCGAATCCCTCCCCATTGAAGCATTTCAATCACACTTTGTGAAACTTCGCCCAGACGGCAGCCCAGGCCCATGTCCTCTGATCATAACAGGTCTGGTGGACCATTGGCCAGCACTCACCACTCACCCCTGGAACAAGCCAGCCTACCTCTTATCTCGCACGCTCTCCGGCCGGCGGCTCGTACCCGTCGAAATCGGTCGCAGCTACGTTGACGAAGGCTGGGGGCAAAAAATCATCCCCTTCGGCGAGTTCTTATCCAAGTACATCGACGCCTCTGTTCCCTACACTCCCTCATCTTCCAACGTATCCTCTTTCCTCTCCTCATCCTCTTCAGCTCAACCGCAGCCCCCATCCCCCGACCTAGTAGCCGAGAAAGACGAAACCCAAATCGCCTACCTTGCGCAGCACCCCCTCTTTCTCCAACTGCCCCGTTTACGACAAGACATTTTGATTCCGGACCTCTGCTACACCGCGCCTCCGCTACACCCCACAGACTCAAGTCAAGATCAACCGGAACTTGACTCGCCGCAACTCAACGCCTGGTTTGGCCCACCGGGCACGATCACTCCGTTGCACACGGATCCGTACCATAATCTGCTCGTGCAGGTGGTGGGGAGGAAGTATGTGCGGTTGTATGGGCCGGAGCAGTCGGGGAGGATGAGGCCAAGGGGAAAGGAAGGAGGCGTGGAGATGGGGAATACGAGTCAGGTTGACGTGGGGGTTGTTGAGAGGTGGGATAAGTTGGAGAGAGAGGATAGAGAGGAGGTCAAGCAAGAGAGTGAAAGGCCTAGAGAGAATAATGAAAGGGATTGGGAGGAGGATTTTAAAAAGGTGCCGTTTGTGGATTGTATCTTGGAGCCGGGAGATACCCTATACATACCGATCGGGTGGTGGCATTATGTCAGGGGGTTGAGTGTTAGTTTCAGCGTTAGTTTCTGGTGGAATTAGGCACGGCTTTCGTCGTCGAACGGCGCGGTCTTTGACCGGATGGTTTAATCTATTCATCAACATGAAGTTATTCTCTTGCTTGGCATCGACTTTGTATATTTTCAACTTTTTACTTGTTGTGCAGTCTGAGTCTGGGAAAAGAGCTGGGCGTTCAAGCCCCTGTCTCACCACCACACCACACTACCGAAACCCCTGTAACACAACGGTAATCAGCAGGCCCACAAGGCTGGAACGCGCCGAAGCTCCCCACAATAATGGGTGCATACTTATCGTCATTTTGGACATCTGTCTTTTTTTGGTTTCTTTCCCGTTTAGATTCCTTCCAGGACTTTCGTCTTCGCCTTCACGATTCAGTTCGCGCCACTCGTTCTGCGCTTTGAACAACACCAGAATTTGATCCATCGATCCGACCCCGACGTTCCTTACCTGTTCCACGATAAGCGACCAATGCTACCCCAAATGATCAGCTAGCTCGCCATCACGCATTCGCTATCTACCTTCTTCTCCTCGAACTTTTCCTCGGACCACGAAGAACCGTCGCACACACGATGACGGGACATCACCAACATCACCATAACTCAACCACATGCCTCTCGCAGGCCGAGAGCCTTTCCCTCCTCGCCCTCTCTGCCGCTTGCGTTGCCGTCCTTGCCAACACCTTCCAAGGTGATGGCTACCCACTCATTGCCTCGCTCGCGCTTGGCGGGCTGGCCTTCAGCGCAACCTTCTCCATGATCCGATGGCTGGGACCGACCTTCATGAGGGCCGGTTTGAAAGGCGTGGATATGAGCAAACACCATAAAAAGGAGCTGCCGGAATGCATGGGCGCGATAGCAGCCATGGTGTACTTGCTGGCTGTGATCATCTTTATTCCATTTCCCTTTTACAAGGACATTGTGGCGGCCACGAGCGGAGGTGGGAACCGCGATGTGGTGATGCATGTTGAGCATGTACAGGAAGGGAGGTTCTTACATCGGTTTCCCCATGGCAAGGTATGTCATCCTTTGGTCCCTTTAGAGAGACGGGAACACATAAAACGGATGCTAACACTTTGCGACAACCACAACAACAGCTCGCCTCCTACCTCTCCGCCGTCATGGCCCTCCAATCCATCTCCCTCCTCGGCATCGGCGACGACCTCTTCGACATCCGCTGGCGCCACAAATTCTTTATCCCCGCCTTCGCTTCCATCCCCCTCTTGGTTGTCTACTTTGTCGACTTCGGCGTCACCTCTGTCGTGATCCCGCTGCCCTTGCAACCCTATCTAGGCGAGCTTTTCAACCTTGGCGCCTTATACTATGTCTACATGGCCTCGGTTGCCATTTTTAGTCCCAACAGCATCAACATTTTGGCAGGAATCAATGGTATCGAGGTCACCCAATCCATCGTCATCGCCCTGCTGCTCACTTTCAACGATTGCCTCTATCTTTTGACGCCGTACCCGCACCCGGCTACGGACTCCCACTTGTTCTCGCTTTATTTCCTTCTTCCTTTCCTGGGTGTGTCTTTGGCTTTGCTCTGGCACAACTGGTACCCCGCCCGCGTCTTCGTTGGCGACACGTACTGCTATTTTGCGGGCATGGTCTTCGTGGTGGTCAGCATCTTGGGACACTTTAGCAAAACGTTGATTTTACTCCTGATTCCGCAGATCTTCAACTTTGTTTATTCCGTTCCGCAACTCTTTGGTCTTGTACCCTGCCCGCGTCACCGTTTACCGCGGTTCAACGCGCGTACGGGACTGTTGGAGCCGAGCGTGACGCCCTGGACACCCGAGAGACAGCCGAAGCCGCCGGTGGCGTGGGCGCTGAAGATGCTTGACAAAGTAAGGCTGTTGAGGGTGACGCTAGATGAGGAAGGGAGGTTCGTGGAGACGAGTAATTTTACGATTCTAAACTTATGGCTAGTCTGGAGAGGCCCGTTGAGGGAGGATCGGTTGGCGATGGAGATCACGGGGATGCAGGTGGTGGTGGGATTGTTCGGGTTGTTTGTGAGACATCGGTTGGCGTTGATTTTGTTTAAGCAGGACAATTTGGGGGTTTGAAAGAGGGTAGAGCTTCCTGGTTATGGGCTTAGACTGCGTACTATACTGAGACATCTCCCTTTGTATAAATGTTTCCGGTTAATTAGAATATAGATGCACATATACGTCCAAATACTCACGATCATGGAGGATTGATCTCACAAAGGAGAGGTTCCAAGACTTCGGTATCTTCTCCATCTCCTTCATGTTCAATAAGCAGGCATTAGACTACAGGTCTGCTTAGGATCTGGCCGGACAGCGGGGCACTGGACTGGACTGGATGTCCCGGTGGAACTCGGTCCCAGTTCCGGGCCTGCAGGCTGGAAAGTCCACTGAAAGTCACTGCATGCATCAGGGGTCTCAACGGGCACTTCACTTCACCCCGCCAACCACAGTTGTCACCGATGTCTTGGCTGCTTGGCTCTCTTCAACCTCACTTCATCCCTTCCACCCGATCTTAGGTTACTCTTCACAACTCCAACATCACATGGATTGAGGGTAGAAAGCCAAATCTCAATCATGTCCAAGTTCAGTCAATACCTAGGTGATCCGCCCGTCATTGACGGCAAGTCAACCATAGACTCCATTGTGAACCATGGCCATCAGGATCTGGTCCAGGCCGTTGCATTCAACAGCTACGGCGACCGTTGCGCGACCGGATCCGTCGACGGCAAGATTCGCGTCTTCAACAGACACAAAGATGGCAAGTGGCGTGTTTGCGATAGTTGGAGTGCCCACGGCGGTGAGATTCTAGAGGTAAAGTCCTTCATATATATTTATTATCAGTGGCGACGGACTCAACCTAATTTCTGTCCCTCAGCTCCAATGGCTCCCCCCAACCATCTATCCGAACCTCCTCGCCTCTCTCGGCATCGAAGGCCGTTTCAAGCTCTGGGCTGAAAACCCCTCCGCCGCTCCCGGTCGTCGCTTTGGCGTCAACCTCACCGGGCACGGCGGGCACCACGGTGGTGGCCACGGTGCCAATACCCTCTCCTCCCGTCGCGACGTTGGCGGCGGCCTCTCCTCTCTTTCCTCGGGCGACAGCAAACCCACGCCGGCGTTTGACTACCGCAACCCCAAATCGCCCATCCGCTCCTTCAGCCTCAAACACAACGACGACACGCGACACACCTACCTCGCGCTCTTATCCGTGGACGGCACGCTCGAAGTCCTGGAAAACGAAACCCCAGAGAACATCACCGAGTTCTCCCGCATCGACCAATTCACCGTTTGCCCAAAACCCTCTCGCGGTGAGGAGACCTCCTTCCGGGTGCGCTTCGACCCCAACCAGGATGTGTGTTACACGGCTTTGCGGGCCGGAGTGCCCACGGATGCGCTAGGGCTGGTGGTGGCGGCTATGGATTCGGTGAAGGTGTATAGGACCAGAGACACGGTCAGCGCCAGCTTGGGTGTGGCCACGGCTGCGAGGGAGTTTTATCTCGCGGCGGAGATCAGTCCCAAGGATCCAGTTGCGGGGCATAGAGGGCTGGTGAGAGATGTGGCGTGGGCGCCGGGAAACATTAGGGGCTATGATATTGTGGCGACGGCGTGTCAGGATGGCTATGTGAGGGTCTTTGGACTGTCGACGCCGGCGCTGCAGACGCAGACGCAGGGGATAGAAGGAACCAGGGGGTGGGGGGTGGGGGAGATGAGGAGGCATCAGGAGGGGAGGCGGGAAGAAGGTGGCGGCGCTGGGACCGCTGCGGCTCGAGCTTTGGCGGGCTCGGCGGCGCAGCATGGCGGTGGGCAGGATACCCATCTGAAGTCGGGCATCAGGGCTGGGTTGGCGGATCAGTCGAGGTTGAGTGGGACCGCGGGAGATAGGATGAGGCTGGGTGGGCAGCAGCAGCCGGGCCAGGTTAGACATGTGGTTACGGAAGTTGCAAGGCTTGATAGTCACCGGACGCCGGTGTGGAGGGTGGGGTTTGATGATGACGGGCAGATATTGGGCAGCGTGGGTGATGAGGGTAAGTTGATGTGTTATCGCCAAACACCGGATGGGTCGTGGGCAAAGAGCGCAGAGTTGGCGATGGTGAAGATGAGGATGGCTGCGCCGTAAGGTGTGGCTACTACTCTCTTTTGCTACTCTCTTATCGTAAATGTGTGTCGTTCTGATGATATCCCCTACATGCCCTGGTTGTCTCGGCCCAGCATTGTATCAGGTCTTTACCTGTATTCAGAGGAGAGTGTTGCCTGAAGGATGCTTCCTTCAGCGGCAAGCGGCTGGAGACTGGAAGTCCCTTCCTTCCAACAGGTCCGCTGCTTGATGCAGGTGGTGGTGGGATTTGTCGAACCACGTTGGAAAGGAGCGATTCTGGTGGCGAAGAAAAGTCCCATGGTGACTAGGTTGACAGCCAAGCTGAACTTCTGAACCCCAACAAAACTAAGAAGTGCATCCAGATTAGGTGTTCATCAGCATTACCGTTTTCTTCCAGACATACGTACAGTCACCATCACATTTTCCGTCAAGTCAACTCTTCGCTATCACTATGTCAACGTTGAGCCTACCCGCCCGAAACCTGAACCGCGATGCAACATGCCTCGAACCTCCATCCAACAACAGGCTTAACGCTTCCGAGCGTGTCCTCAGTTCACCAGGCCGCCGACGCTTGAACATCCCCAATACGTTTGCTGGTCTCTAGGAGAAGGACATCAATCGGCAGCAGCCCGGGCACAACGACCCGAACGAGTCTCTTGGGGAGTTCGAAAACATACCATTGACCGATGCTCCCAATACACCTGTCAAAACCGAGAAGCAAGGCCGTACTCCGGTACACAACGAAGACATACAACAAGGACCGACACCATCTCGCCTAATCGTCGGCGATGGCTGGGTTCCTAGCCATGACTTCAAGCAGGCCTCTGACGAAAACAAAGCTTCCACTTTCCGTCACCGAATGTTCTCTTTCGAAAGCCCTCCCGACTCACCGGAAGTCACGGTGATGCCCAAGAAAGGTGGTGCGGGGGTTAGGACGTCCCTTGATGCGGAATCTTTCTTTGACCAAATCTTTCCCATCCGCAGTGCTTCGTCCTCCTACCCCTCCGAAGGTGTCAAAAGCCCCGAGCTCACAGTTTCCCCTCCCATGACTTTCGGCAGACGCATTTTGTCAAGCCTGGAATCCTACGGCTTTTCGACCTCTTCGTTTCTGCGAAGCAGTGAGGAGTCAGCTGGTTCTCGTCAGCGTCAGCGACTTAACCCAGCCGCTGTGGAGGGTGCGCTCAGAGATCTCTATCGGAAGCAGGAAGCGGCAACGAACAATCAAGTCATCGAATGTGGGACTCGGTCCTCAGTGGCCGGCGATGACAACAGTATCAAGATCACCGAGCGGGAGCTGACTAAGCCCGAGGTCGAGCACGTTGAGGATATTGAGCACAGGAAGACGCCCAGCCGCAATGGCAGCGACGCCGAGGCAGTCATCGCCGATATCTCAACCATCAACACAGAGTTCATCATCCGCTTAGCCAATGCCGCCCTGCACAGGGGCAACAGCAACAGCTCCACGCTCCCCAGACAGCGTCCACGTTCGTCAGGACCTGACGATCCAGGAGCAACACCCTTCCCCTCACTTGACCTAGCTCCCTGTGATCGCGCTCTGGCCTCCCCCAAAGCCGCGTTACTGTCGGAAGAAGCGCCCAGTAACTTGTCCACCCAATGTCTCCCGCGTGTGTCAACAAACCCGCCTCGTCTTTCAATCGAATCTCCAACCACATTGGAGAAAAGGTACCTCAAACCTAAGTCAAGGGCTGTGCTTCCCTTTTTATTTGGCTCGCCTACCAAGAAAAGGAAAGTAGAGGTTGCGCTTACCGTCACTCCAGTGACTGATATATCGAATGTTCCTCTCCTTCATGGTGTTCAACGAGACAATGACAGGAAGCCATCAGGAGCTTATCACCGCCAACAGTCAAAGAAGAAGAAAGGCTCGGTTCTTAAGCTTCTGCGTTACATCTTTCGAAGACCTATCAAAGCCAGGAAGTGGGTTGTTCGCAAGTTTCGTGCGAAGAGGAAGGGGGCTTCGAAGAGGTGTAAGACTAAGACCAAGACCAGAAAGGATAAGAAGAAGAGGATCTTTGACTTATTGAAAGTTGAGGACACTACTGTTGCTCCAGTTACGAGTGAGGAGGTTGAGTCTGTTATTGTGCCTGTTACCGTTCTGGATGAGCCTGCTACGGCTCCTGTTACTGCTATAGAGGTCAATGCTGTCAAGGCAGAGCTGAAAGAAGTTGAACAAATTGCTAGTGATGAGCATATGTCGGTTGCTGAAACAAAACTGACACTGAAAGCTGTGTTGGAGAAGATTGGGTCGGATGAGGGAAGTGTCGAAGAGGTGGAGGATACTGCGGTTGATATTCATGTTGTTGATGCTTCTACTTGTGTTGCATGATTCTAAAGGCCCCTAAAAGGGTGTTCACTCTTGGCTTGAAGAGGTTGTCACTTCAAAATATGTTTATTACGCAGTTCAGGTTTGCCACGGAGTAGGTCAAGCACCAATATTATGTATACCGAAACGGACAGGGGTTGTGTATAAGTTACAAATAGCCTCATCCGACACTTGCTCATGATAGCTTGAATTCCTCCATGCCCATTCTCGTGCTCTCTCCGTTTTCCCAGATGGACACGCAGCCAACGGAAACTGAACATACCCCCTGTGTCCTCTTCCAAGTACGCGTCAATCTCGTAACACGACTTTCCCCCTCCCCTCTCTCAAACCCGGGAACACGCACGTATGGGAACACGAATGTGTAACGTCCGTTCATCTTCGTCCTGCGCCTGCGTCTTAGTCCGGACGCCTCCATCCGAGCCTTTCCCCGAATTCATACCTGACACCCTCTAGTTCCCCCCCCCCCCCCCCCCTCTCCTCCACTTTTCTAAACTCCATCTCTAGTCTATATTGAGAGATGTAGCAAGACTCCCTGCCGCTGCCACGCAAATTCCAGGGCTGGCGGTCGGACGATGGTGGAATCTGTTGGGTTGATCAGAGAGGGGGTTTTAGCTGGCGTGACACGACAGAGACAATAGATGGACCGACACAGCAGGGAACTACAGTAGTTTTGACAAGGAGAGGAGAAGGGAATGCTGTGTGCCTCTTTGCATATATACTTTGTAGATTATCTAGGTAGTTGTGAACTCCCTCAAGTCACAGTGATGATTGAAAACTAAAACCCAGAGGCGAAAACTGAACTGGTGACTTATCCAGATAGGTAGTAGGGTAGCGCGTGCTACTTGGGTAGGTACCTAGGTGAGGGATATGGTAGGGGTGGGGTGCTGCTGGTGAGGTGAATTGAGATATCTGGGGGCAGGGGTAAACATCCATTACTAGTGCCTTTTGGTTTATTCTTGAAAGCTGTTGTTGTTGTTGTTGTTTGTTGTTGTTGTTGTTGTTGTTGTTGTTGTTGTTGTTGTTGTTGTTGTTGTTGTTGTTGTTGTTGTTGTTGTTGTTGTTGTTGTTGTTGTTGTTCTATTGAAGTTCCTTCTTGTGACCTAGGATGCCTCGCTCGGATCATCTTCTCTAGAATGTGGAAGCGAGAAGAGAAAAAGTACAAAGGAAGAAAACATGCGAAATATATGCTCCATAGGGAGATAACGCTTGGCTGTGATTATTCTCTTCAGCAAATTAGGTTTCTGAGATGGAAGTTCTAAAGGCGAAGTCAAGCTGTCGTCACAGTTGACCGAATACTTGACGGTCCTAAAACAAGCACACCTCTTGGGATTACTCTTGAAAACATTGCTAGATCTTTCCTGACACCCGTCGACTAAAGTCTCGAATCTTTCTACGATTACATGACACCTGACAGGGTTCTTCATGGCATGCTTCCAACTATTTGTCAAAGTCTATTTTAGTTTTGCAACGGCCTTTCACTATCACAGCAATTGAGCGGTATTGACCTTGGGCTGTCGTTGTTTGGGTTATCTGTGCGACCACTCGCTGGCTACCTGAAGAAGATCAGATTGTGTTTTATTTATCAGTTAAGGGGACGAGCTGTAAGGAGAACATGAACGCCACATGTTATAACAATGGGAAAGACCGAACAATTTTATAGCTGATATGACTTTGACAAGGAGTTTTTAAAGTCAGCACATAGTCTGATTTCATTACTTAGCCACTACACAACGCCTGGGCTTGCTCAAGGACAACTGCAGCGTTACAACATATACCTAAACCTCTCCTCCCTTACACCACCACTACCACCACCACCACCACCACTACCATTAACCAACCCCTCCTCTTCATCTTGCCCCACACCTTCATAACCAGTCTCCTCCTCGAGTTCCCTATTATTCCTCGCCAGGTATATTCTCAAAATCACCGCCAGCACAGCAACCCCGACCATTGCCCCAGCACAAACCCCCATCCCCCTCTTCCAGAACGGTCCCTCCTTCACGGGATACAATCTCGTTCCCACAAGCGGCCCACACTGTCCCAGGACCTGCATCAACGCAAACCCCGTCCCCTTTCCCCCTTCAGTCCGCTGGTTATTAATACTCCAGGCAATCGTCAACACCACCACATTGAAGAACCCGATCGCGGCGGGATAGACGGCTAGATACCTGACCCAGCTGCCCGGTTCCAAGCCCAAATACTGGGAAAGGGCGAGGATGGAATAGCCGAGGGCGGAAAGGAGCGCGTGGAAGATTAACGGGATGGAACGGTTGTGGTAGCGGTCGGAGAGGGATGCGGTACAGAGGACTGTAACAAAAGAGCAGAGGTAAGGAGGGGCGGAGAGGGCTTGGGACATGAGGGGCGTGTGGTTCATGGACGCCAAGATAGTGGGGAGGAAGACGGGGAGAGAGGAGTAGGCGAGGTTGGTGAGGAAGAAGATTGCGGCGGTGAGCCAGGCGGTGGGGGAGAGGAGGGTTGTGAGGATGTCGCTTGTTTTGAGGCCCGGGCCCAGAGAAGAATGAGGAAAAGGGGAGGAGGAGGAGGAGGAACGGAGACGGAGAGCAGCGACTTTCTTTTCGCGACGGGTGAGGTAGCGAGCAGTTTCCGGTGAGTCGGGGATGATGTGCCAGGCGAGAACGGCGACGATGACGGAGGGGAACCCTTCTATCAGGAACAGGAGTCGCCAGGGGCGGACGGGTGAATTTTCGCCTAGTTTAAGGATGGCCCAGGCTAAAAAGGAGGCGAAGCTGGCTGCTAGGGGGGCGGCTGAATGTTGTGGTCATGAGCATAGCAGTGACTTGCTAGATAAAAGGGTGAATACGTTACCTGATATAAATACGGCCGTCCGAAGAGCTAGCTCCTGTCGCTTATAAAAGAAGGATAAGTAGAACGGCACTCCGGTAAAGGCCGCCTCGCCGATACCCAGAATTGTGCGCAAGAAAATGAGCATGGGGTAATTGACTGCCACGGCTTGGAGCGATGCCGTCAAGCCCCAACAGAGAACGATAATGGAGACGTAGATATGGGCGGGTATGAGGCGCCAGAGAAGGGACATCCATTCGAAACAGATGTAGGCGATGTAAAAGGCTGTTAGAGCCCACTCGTACCAATTATCCTTGGGAGGACTGGACTGGAGGTCTTCGTCCATGCCCGCGATACGGGCATTTCCGATGTCTGTGGGTGGTGAGCATTCTGCGCAACATGCAAATAGAAGTGGAAAGTGGTAGTTTGTGGAAGTGAATCACGACTCCCTTGGAGTGTCAAAATTGCCCCCTGAAAGCCAAGAAAAGAAAGTTCGAAACAGAGACAGCAAAACTCACTAGACCGATCCAAAAAGCTCAGCATATAAAGCAGGGCCACAAAAAGCACCAGTTTACGATCAAACTTTTTCACCACCTCCCTTTCTTCATCTGGCGTGTATGGTAGCTGGAAACCTTTACCGCTCGTTGCCGTGCTGACACTTGCATCATCCAGGTCGGGAAAGTCGCTATTTCCCCTCCTCCTGTTCCCTCCCTTGTTGCGCTTTCCCTTGGGCTTCTTTTTAGCAGAAGTTAACTCATACGCCTCTTCCTCGCCAACAGTACTGGAGAAGATTTCCCGGTGGAGTTCGGTTGATATTCGACGGTCTTCTTCGGAGTCTGTGGTGTCCAATTCCGAGTCCGTGTCTAACTCCAAGTCGGAGTCCGTCGCCACCATGTGATCGCGCTGCGACTGCGAGTTTCGTCGTCCATTGTCTTTGTCGTCCTGACCGGTACCGTTTCCATCACCACCGTTTGTCGCTCTCTGGCCGTTTTGACTTTGTTCTGGACTTTTCCCACCACTTCCTGTTCCTATTCCTCTTCCATCCCCAGACCGACTCCCACATACCCATCCCTGCTCATCTTGTCCATCAAGTACCGCACTCCTTTGTTTTCCTACCGATTCATCCCGAGAGGACGCAGTCATCCTTGTCCTCTGCTGCCGCATGCTGCCACACCTCCTTGTCTTTTTTCTTTTCTTTTTTTTTTGTGACCTTCAAGTGTTCGATGAGTCAGACTGTGCTTCGTTGTTTACCGTGTGGTGGGCCGGGTTCTCTTTATCTTCCTCAGAAACTTGATGATCCCCTGCGGACGCCCCCTTTTCTCTTTTCTCTTTGTGGTTGATTGGTTCCTATCCCTTGTCCCTGGTTGAGCGTCGCAAGCCTTTATCGGATACCTCAGGTAGGGTGCAAAAGACCAAATGTCGATTTGGCATCGGACGGTTCGGTTCTTGTTCGTTTCGATCCAGCGGTGGGTGTTGAAGGAGTTGGGACAAGTGACGTCGTCAAACAGGCTTCAGTTCCTTCACATGCACAGCAGTCGGTGTGCGTTAGGAGTGCTAGTCTACATATGTACAAGGTGTGTCGGCTTATGTTGGGCGGAGCGCACTAGCGGCAACGGTAACGGTAATGCACCCCAGCATTACCCCGGGGCCCGGAAAAGCTTGAGCTGTCGCTGGATGCACTGCAATCTACATGTGCTGCGTACCTTAAGCTAGGGCGTCCGTGAGGACCGCAGCTACCTCCATAGGTAGGTAGGTATTGACCTCTGGCTGAGATAGACCTCAAAAACAATCCGTCCGCTGTTACCGCCATTTCACACGATACCTACAGTGTCCGCTTATCTCGTCTGATCTTTCCTAGTTTCATCCAAGGTCCGATTTACATGATTATGCAATTCCATGAAAAGAGGAGCGAGATGAACACCGTCGGCGAGTAATGAGTTTACTGGTCGCCACCCCGCGCCAGCTGTCCAACTATTGGCGGCCAATGGCGTACACTTAGAAATTAGCGGGAATGCATCCCCCCCCTGTGCTGGACGTTGGTGTAATTGCTGGGATGACCCAGCTTCCCGTAAAATTTCAAGGCGATCTCATTATCCCCCACAGAGAAAATGGGCTCAGCCCCGGCGGCTGAGATCGCCGCAATATCGATATATGTAGTGTGATATACGTATGTAGTGAAATACCGAGAAATAAGGCAGAAAGGTCTCGATCTCTGTGGATATGCATGGTATGAGCTGAAATATTACAGATACAAATTGCGTGTAAATCAGATATGTGAATATGTAACCAGAAACCATCGCATAACGTATCACCTTTTCGAATTGTCACCAGGGGCCATGACCTCTTCAACTCCATCTCCTCAAATCCACAAAGATTACCCAACTTCGCTGTCGAATGGGAAAATCTTCGGTCTTTCGCTCCCCCCTTGCTACTTCTCCACCTCTCCCCAATCTGAGCACGAAGACCTGGCTGCCTGGCTGGGCTGGGTTTAGGCATCGAGCGAAAACATTTTCCTGTAGCATGTCGGTCGTCCTTCCTGATCAGAGCTTCTATCGACGTCTTGGACTGACTGCCGCCATGCCGCCCAGTCATCTCGCATCAACGAGCCGACTTTTTTCGAACCATGTAGAATAGGATGGAGAATGATAATTAAACGTTAGAAAGAACCTGGGTGACCATAATCGCCGCTAAGCAAAAAGTGCAGCTGCGATCATTTATTGAGGTGCCAGGCTTTTGAATTTTTAGACGGCATGGCCATACAGAACCAAGTCCGCCGATAAAAGGTATAAAAAAGATGCTTGACATGTAAAATGGGGAAAAAGCACAAAAGATATTTGCCATTGAAAGGCGGCCCCGAAGAAATCGTCTATACGCGTTGAGTTCTTTTCCTCCTCTTTTGGCAAACTTGCTTCCCGCCTCCATCTTCCCAAGACGTTGACATCGCAAAGAGTCTCAAATGTCGCAGTCTTGGTCGCATCAAACAGAATAATATCTCCCCCATGGACATCGAAGCGTAAATGGTCGGTGTCAGTCGTCCAGATAGGGAAAGTAATCACAAGAACTATGTCGCCGTCACACATTCGTCATTTAGTTCCACCCAAGTGAGTTTTCTGCGGCAACGGGGGCCGAAATGTAGGCGGTCCTAGAAGAGAGACCCATTCCGCTCCTTGCGCTGCCATGGCTGTCCCGTCCACCAGGCGCACCGGCGCCGGCCGCCGCCGCGCCGCCAGCCACTCCTCCATAGCCGGTGAAATCCCTACTGAGGAGTGCCCCGCCCATGAGAGCCGGGCTGCCCCCGCCCATCTGCTGCATGTCTGACGGGCTTCCGCTGACGGAGCTCGCCCGTCTGTGCGCCTGCTTCTTCCTCTTGTACCTCCTGGCAACCACGAACATCGCCGCACCATACGCAGCAGCAACGGCAACGGCACCACCTACAATACCCGCCGTGGTTCCCCGCTGCTGAGAAGTCTGGTTGCCGTTGTTGTTGTTCGTGAACGGGTCCGCATTACCGTTGTTACCGGCGTTGGACGGGTTACTTCCACTATCGCCGCCTGAGCCTTCGCCAACGAGGGTCGAGCCAAGGATGATGTCGATGGCAGGATTGATCTGCATTGTCAAATTGTACACCAGCGGGGCAGGGTTGTTATAGAGCGGCGAATTGGCGATTTTAACATCCAGTCGAAGGCTCTCAACATACGCCTGCGGGTATGATACGACAGCAAGAGTGGTCCAGTAGCCCAGGGTGTTCACCGTGTTCATGGGCATCAGCTTCGTGACTCTTACTCTGTGGGACTCAATGGACGAAGCAAACGCCAGCGCCTCAGGGAGAAGGCGGAAGATCTGCGCCGCAGCGTTGTTGTTCTTGGCCACGAATGGGTAGTTGAATCCATAGTTGAAACCGATCTGGATGAAAACGTTGTCGTCCGGCTTGGGAGCAGTCGTGTCATCAGGGGCAATCGCCTTGGGGAGGTCGGTGGGAAGGGCAGTCGCTGTAGTTTGTTGCACGAAGGACACGGTCTGGGTCTGCGCAGGAGGAGGCTGGTCCACCAAAATCGTGGTTGGGCTATTGTAGCCAGGCGGCACGTTAGACACGGTGGCTGTGGGAGTATATTGCGTAACCGGTGGGTAGGTAATCGTCGTGGTCGGCGCAACCGGGGGAATCAAGACCTCAGTGGTGGTAACAGGTTCCAAGGAGGTAGAAGGTACCGAACTCTCAGCTGAAGCGCTCGTTACGATGACTGGAACAATGGTTGAGGAATTGGCTGCTACTGTGGTGCTGTTAATCAAAGTGACTGGAGGCAGAACCGTCGTCGTGTCAGGCATAGATGTGACAGGGATCGATGAGTTTCCAGGAATAACAGGCACTGAGGATCCCAAAATCACGGTTGTTGTTGGGCCCGATTCGACGGCATGGGTCGAGGAAACAGTCGAGTTTCCAATCGGGATAGAGACGATACCCGAAGACGTGACAGTAGGCTTGGACCCGCTGGTGGTCAGGGAGGCGGAAGGTGTGATAACGCCCGATCCAGAGCCGCTAGCATAAGGTTCGGTCGCCGAGGGAATCGTGACACTATCCGACGTAGTAACGGGAGCCGTGGATTCGGTTGCTGTTCCATTGCCCGTAGGAATAAGTATGCTGCCCACCATGGATACGACATTGCTAGCCAAAGATTCAATCAGGTTGGTTGACGCACTGGATGTTTCGCTGACGACGCCTGTAGGGGCCAGAAGGATTCCGGAGCTGCTCGAGCTGGTGATCAGAGGATCCTCTGTCGCAATGATCTCAGAGACTGTGGCAGTTCCGATGGTAGAGTTGGACGCACGGCCAGTCTCAGAAACGAGCGCAGGCGCGGTAGAGTTTGCTACATCGGCCGTAGAAGTTGAGCTCATCCGGGCCGAAGGAAGGACGATGATAGACGGGAGCCAACCCGTGGAAGCGCTTCCATCGGTGGCTGTCTCGGTGCTTACTGTCTCAACGGTGGAAGCCTCGGCCGTGGAAGTAGGCTCAGCGGTGGTGGTCAGAGGAGCAGGAACCTGCAGAGAGCTAGACGAGTCGGGACTAGTCGTGTTAGAAATGATTCCTGACGAGACGGCAGGTAAAGCGCTGGACGAAGTCAAGGAGCCAGATGCATCAGTCGACGCGGCCGATGATCTAGCAACATCGGTAGCAGAAGCCGAGGAGCTGGCGACAACGGTAGTAGAGATGGCCGAGCTGGTGCTGTTGGCAACCGAGACGAGCGAAGTGGGGCTGTCAGTAACAGAAGCCGAAGAGCTAGCACTACCAAAAGCAGGGTTCAAGAAGCTAAGGATATCTATAACGGAGCTGGACGAGCTAGCAGAGATGGCTGAGCTGGTGGTGTTAGCAATAGAGCCAGGCGAGGTGGCGCTGCCAGTAACAGAAGCCGAAGAGCTGGCGCTATCGGTGGTAAGACTAGATGAGCTAGCCGTCTCTGTGACAGAGGCAGACGAGCTAACAGCGTCGGTCGCAGAAGCAAAAGAGCTGGTAACATTGGCGCCGGAGCTGGGCAAGATGGCGTTGTCGCTAGCCGTAGCAGAAGCCGAAGCCGAAGAGCTGACGCTGTCGGTGGCAGAGGCAAAAGAGCTGGCGCTATCGGTGGTAAGGCTAGATGAGCTAGCCGTCTCTGTGGCAGAGGTGGACGAGCTAACAGCGTCGGTGGCAGAAGTAAAAGAGCTGGTAGCATTGGCGCCGGAGCTGGGCAAGATGGTGTTGTCGCTAGCCGTAGCAGAAACCGAAGCCGAAGAGCTGACGCTGTCGGTGGCAGTAATAGGTGAGCCAGTACTGTCCGTAGTAGAGGCAAGGCTGGTTCCCGAAGGATATTCAGATGACGTAGTAGCGCCAGCAGAGCGGCCCTCGGTGTTTGAGTCAGATGAGCTGCTCTCCGTAGTAGAGCCAGAGCTGGTTCCCGTAGGAAATCCTATTAGGTCGGATGAGCTGTTGACAATAGCAGAGCTAGAGGAATAAGTGGTACTCTGGCTAGTTGAGTCAGAGGGGTCCGCAGTGCTATCGGCGGAACTAAAAAAGTCGGTGTCGACAGCGGGGGCAGAGGGAGCGGTTGTGCCAGCGGTCGACGGGTTGACTGTCGTGGGCTGGGAAGGCGAAACGTAAACGGTGCTCGCAATCACCACCGTCGTGACCCGAGACGTGTCTGACTCAGTTTCGGACTGCGGTTCGCTCGTGGTAAGGAGGTGCGAGGAAGTTGACTTGACAAAGGGAATGCCTGACAAGCTTTCGCCCTGGTCGTTGCTGGTTGACTCCCTCTTGGTCGTCTGCGACAAGGCGTCGGACGAGGTATCGATGGTGGAGATAGGGGCATCGATGGATGTCATCGTGGCGTTGGCATACTGGCGTCTGACATGTTTAGGGAAGTAAAACTTGGGCTTGGGGTGCTCCACATGCTCGCCCGCCACATAGGAGGCCGCTAATAGGGCGGCCGCAACAACGGATACTGTCCGCATCGTTCTTGTCCTAGTCGGTGTTGATCATACACTGCCCTGGTGATGCTGAGGTGATGTTGGTATAAGAGAGTGGAAGGCGTCAACTGGCACTCGGGCTGTGGTGTGTGAATCTACGCCGAAGGGTCGTCAGCGCCGCAACAAGGCGACAGCGACAGCAAGGGTCGACAGCAACGGCAAGGAGGGACTCACTTGTCAGGAGATAGTCGTAACGAGTGAACTTGACAAATATGCCAAATGAGAGTAATCTGAAGATGGAGGCAGCAGTCAGCGAATCCGTGTATCCATAGTTTGGGTCCAAGCGTGTTGGTGATCCCCGCGATCAGCCGTGGAACGGTGAGTTGTTGGCCTGGTTCAAGGCAAGGGAGTTGCGGCAGCGCTGATCGTTGCGTCTAGCCCTTCGACATCACTGCCTTCACTCTCCAGCGAGATCCCCGTCGACGTCCCCGTCCCCGGCCAAGGCCCCATGCCCAAGTCGCTTCTTTTCATCCTGCCTCTCGCACCGGCTCCATTGCGCTCCCCATGGCCGCATTTTCCCCTGCCGAAGGTCTTCGCTAAGGGACCGGGCAAGAACCAGCCCTTCTTCTCCAAACCAAATCCACACTCACATTCAAGGTAAATTAGGGGAAATTTCGATTATCGGTTCCCTGTTGATTGGTTGTTGGTTTTCAAAATGAGTGGCTCGACGAAGAAATTCGTCTATGGGTTGCAGGTACAAGAAGTCCGTCAGAGGCGGCGTCGAGGTCGGAGTCGGATTCGTGTGCACGAGATCATGACAAGCCGGGCATCGGAAAACGGAAGAGAAAGAAGAACCAAGGCAAGGCGCGTCAACCTATCGGGTGTCTTGTTGGTCCGGGTTGCTGGTTGCTGGTTGCTGGATCACAAAGCAACTGGCGGCGGCGGCGAGGTTGAACGGCAGACGAGTCGTGGGGAGGATTCGCGAAGGACGACGTCGCCGAAGAGGGGAGGTGCCGGAAAACCGAGATGCGAATTTGGTCGATGGAGCAGAAGAAAAGGATGAAAGGAGTGGAGGGAGAGAAAGGGTAGGTGAGAGTGAGAGTAAGAGTGAGTACTAAAGGCAAGGTTGAGCGCGGGGGTAAGGGGACAAGTGAACGAATGTGTGGAAGGCGCCCAAAGAGGGTCAAAGGGCTCTCAACACCCTACAACTGAATAGAACTAGGTAGTGAGTGAGTGAAGGGGAAAAAGAGAGAAGGGAACGGGGAGATTGGAAGAACGAAACGAGTGGCAGGGACAGCAGCAGCAGCAGGACAGCAGCAGGACTGTTGGTTTGTGTGCTGAGCGGACGGTACAGACGTTTGGTCGCTTCTGCCAAACAGCAAGAGACCTGAGAACGGAGTGAGAGAGACGGGAGCGTTGGCCCGCTGGCTGGGGGGGGGAGGCGAAGCGAAGCGCTGCTGCTGCGTTGCAAGGGTACCGAGCTACCTAGGTACCAGGTTTCTCTTGGCTGCGTGTGCGATCCCAGGAACGATATTACCTCGAGCCGGGGTGGGAAATGGGGAAGGGGGACAAGTGCGACAAAAAGAGGGGACCGTTCAACCACACTGGTCACCAACTACACTAAACATTCTACGAAGAGGATCTGGGGTCCGCCAGGTCCGCTAGCCAACCGGGTACCCGCCGGCCCCAGTAGGCGCGGGAGGAGACTTCCACCCTAACATGAAACGGATCGCATTGTTGGTCGGCGATTGTTCCTTGATCGATGCTCCGCTCCGTCCATTCCATGACTGATGATGAGCACCTCAGTGACACCCTTGCTGACGACTCCCGCAGCTTCAGACACGCCTACCACGAATCAGGTGGGCTTCCAATAATATCCGGGTGGCTTGCGATAGTCGCGCTATTTCTTCCCGACGAAAAAAGAAAGGCCGTCTAGGCTCTGGGCTCCGAAATGAACAAGTCAAGTTGGTTTGATTTATGTTTCTCAGTGAGGGCGGAAGAAGAAACGTTAAGGCGTCCGTCCTTGATCGGCACTCCGATCTTGATTCCGCATTCACCTTGCTTATGCCCGGTCCTCATTGATGCGGCAGACACGCATACCAACGGTCTCATCGGAAAAGTGCACAGAATAGGGGGAAACAATAGAACTGAAAACTCGTCGCTTCGGTCGGGCGTTCGCGTTGGATGAGGGTCATATCGGGATATGTGATGGCCCAAACCCTGAACAGGTTTTTGCTCATCTTCCCTTTGAATATTTTCCCTCCCGCGCTTCCCCTCTTTCGTCCGTGCCCGCCGTAGAAAAGATGGGAGTGGAACGGAGGCAGTCAGGTGCAGACTGGGGCGGGCCTACGGTTCCTTCCCTTCCTTCCTTCCATGCATGCATCGCGTGCAAGTTCGCAACTGCACACCAGAACGGGCAAGCAACAAGCAACAAGCAACAAGCAACAAGCAACGAGCAACGAGCACTACCAACTCGGATACTAAGGATGAACGGCTTGGCACCTATGATTATGTTTTCTGTACCACCCACTCTGGCCTGTTCTGGGTGTTCACATGCGAAGCTGAGATGTGCAAAAACGTACCCGATACTTGCCTTGGTTGAAGTTTGCCAAAAGGCGTTCGATGTTGGTGGAGTCAATACTGGCCGGCCTTGTCTGGTTGGCTAGGTGCTGCTGCCCGGCGTGTATCAACTGAATTTCGAATTGAATTCGATGCCGCTAGTCGTTGCTGCTCCTGCTATGAACCTCTACACTACACTACGGTCCCTTGCCTCTTGGTGGATTAAGTGGGTTCAGTCCTCGCTGTACCTGACGAAAGGCAATCACTGATTGGCTTGTGTAACCTTCTCCCCACCTCTGCAAGGGGAAGCGACAAGGGGAGAGATCCTTCTAGGGAAGGCACCGAGCGCACGCACACGCACGGGCACTCGCGCTCCTCACCATCACTCCAGTCATTAACCCTTTCTCTTTGTTTTCCTTGCCTTGTCCATGTCCAGGCTTCCAGGACCGTCAACTCCGTTTTCTCTTGTGTTCAGTTGCATCGAATCCTTCTCGCCATCACATCCCTTGCCGTCGTCATCTTCCCCAACAACTCCTCCCCCCCTCCCCTCCGCACCTTTCTTAGACGCCTCCACGCGTGCTTGCGCCAATCCGGCCTTCTGGGACTGGCCCTACATACCGCCAACGGGACACCACCATTAGGGAACAATTGAAAACATTTCGGCTATGGCTTTGACAACCCACGTTGTTACTCGTTCCCCACGTTCTACTCATTCGTCCCAGTCTCCGACGTGGCCTAATAAATCAAAGAGGTGGACTTCCCGCCTCTCCTTGCCATAGAACCAACTGAGCCAACTGGACATATCGAATCCGAGTCGCCATTTTCCAGTACCTACCTACCTACCTACCCCTGCCTACAAATGCCGGCTGTGTGCCATGGCGGGTGGGATTGTGGGCTTTTCCGCCAGCATGGAGGGCTGCTTATCTTGACATGACCACCAACACCACGCCAATCTCCATCGCATGGTCAAGGAATTGGCACTGCCTCCTTTCAATGGTACATTGAGAATCAACCCTCTCCGCACATGGTTCCAGCAACGATAGAGCCTCAAGCCCTGCAATCCGTCCTTGTCAGGAGAACCCATTACCTCTGTGCGGCATGCGGCATGGCATGCTCACCATTCGTCAAACCCGAATATGGACCTTCTAGTCCGGCCAAAGGAGAGAAAGACTTCAACCAAACCACGAGTGTTTCTTCAAGAAACCCGAGATTCGCAAGGGAAACGAAACGGCAGCGCCAAAACGGTCCCACCTTGCGTCTCTCCCTCGGTTTTTCCACCTTCAGCCTTCATTGTACTCTGTGCCTTGTACAACCAGCCTGCCATCCGAGAAGCCTCCCCCCCGTCCAAACTCTTCGAGCCTCTCCCACCCTCGCAGCTTTTTAAGCCTGTCCCTTGTTCTTCATGCGACCGCGACTAGCGGGAAAACACGAGCAAAAGCTGTTGCTGATCTTCAACTGTTCTGGCCGCTTTTGACACTCCCTAAAACCCCTTCTCCCCTTTTGCCGATATCTTCGGAGCAGCTTGCCGTTCAAGAACTACTCGCCGGCATCCTCCTTTTTTTTTTTTTTTTTTTTTTTTTTTATAATTTGCAGGTTGCAGCCAGCACAATGCAATGTGCCATTTGCCATTTGCCCCCTGGAACTCCAAAGATTCGTCCCTATTTACACGGATTGATTAATTACACTAATTGGCAACATGCAACCTGCATGATATGGTATAAAAACCATCTTGGCCAACCATCCGGACATGGCCGTGGTCCGGCAAATGTATCGGAGCGCTGCCGTGCCACACCTTGGGTTGTTTCCGCGATTTTTTTCTGCTTCATCCCAAACTTCTGTGTCGTTTTATCTGCAAAAAGGGAAACACGTTCAGCGAGTCCGATAAGGCTCTTCTTCAGTTATCATTCCCTCGTTCAAAGAAGCTCTCCGCTCGAGATACTCTCACCACTTAGAGTTTGTAGGATCATCACCCCCGAGTGCCACACTCAGCATTGCAACCATCAGGCACGAGCTGGTTAGTGAGCATGCTAGAGGCTTCTGTGTTCATGTGTATGGGCCACCCACCCATGTTCACCGGCGAGTGTCTCTGCTCCTATAGCTACTTGCCGATCACCTCTGAAAACGGATCATCTGTTAGTTCTCTTTGCCAGTTGCTGGAAATGACGCGTGATGCGCAGCCGAGAGTTGTACCGTAGCCAGTTCAACTTCATGATAGTATAGCTCGTATTTCCAGCTAGCCATACCCAAATTTTGTGGTGCCTTGGGAATTCGGGATAGTTCCTACGCGAATGGATTGCCCCAAGTGTCGAATCAGCGACGGCAAACCCATGTTGGGATAGATTGTTTTACACGTACACCTTCAAACTCCCCGCACGGTCAGTGATGTGAGCGCAGTCACATCTTTAACACTTTGGTCTGTTTGTCAGCCATGGGTGTTGAGCAAGCAAGGCCGAAAAAGGAATCATTACAGCAAACGTTGGAGCTCGGACGGTGCAAATCCAGAAAAAAGTTATCACAGGCTGAAAGGGAGGTCTGGGCCAGCTGTTATATACACCATCATTTCCATTTTCCTTTCTTCCTAATTTGGTCCACGTAAATCTTTTCTCCCCTTGACTACGCCGGAGTTGTTTCGGGGAAGCATGACAATTGAGGTATCAATTAGCACGTTTGGATTCAGCCCCAACCCCGAGTCACAAGTGTGACGATCTACACAAAGAACACGACGACGCCTCATCGCCTGGCTATATATGTTCACTCTTTCGATGCCCGAGAAGGTGTAAGGCGAGCGAAAGTATTATGGATAAAAGGATTTGGCATCGTCAATGATTGCTCCAGTCGAGGCGAGTATGGCATCCGATCCAAAGAGAAGAGATAAAGAAGATCAAACAGCCACGGTGATCAAAGTCAAGGTCCCCAGTTCCACCGACAATACAAGCGGCCAAGCATTTACATGCATTGAACATCAAAGAGCTAGAGCGGAAGCGCATTGTCAGGATCGCCGAAACCACCATGCAGATTCCCGGATAGCTGCTTTGTTGATGAGCTCGGGCACAGTTGCTGAATTCGTCAAATCTTTTCTACTCGCTGTTCACCACGCTCCCTACCACACTACTTGCTCATCTGGCCTGGGAATAGCGGCAGTTGCCACCATTCTCACAAGACACGCAGTTCGTGGTTGCGCAGATCGAGACACGGTGCCTGCCATCGCCCGAACTGCAACACTGACACCACATATTGAGTTCAGCTACCCCGTACCGGCAGTAGATCAAGAGTGGCGGTATCTGAAATCAAGTTTCGCAGGGGAGCAGATCCTCATTCTGTTGCGCAACCCCAGGTTCTCGCGGGCAAGGCGTGTTGGAATGAAGTCACTACCCAATGTATAAATCAGAGCTTGACGGATGGCTACCGCACCTGGTCGGGTTTGGTATTCAACCTTACGGATGATGGTGTCTTCGAATATCAAGACCATAGAAAGCTCTGATCTTAGATGGTAGGCCAGGCAGCCGCCGACATACTGCAGAGTTCGTAGTTGCCGGTCCGGGTGGCACAAAAGAGGATGGAAGTGAAGCGAACCATGAGATTGCAATATGGCCCGTTTGTCATATTGGAACCTCAACTCTTATGCAGCTACAAGTTCTCGATTCACCCTATTCAGTTCAGCATGCCAGTTTCCGAGACCTTGTTATATTTGCCATCGCACACTACAATCAAACGCCAGCCTCTATATAAGAATGCCGTGTTACTAACAGAGGAGACGAGTGGTCTCAGCAGTTGAACTCCCAGAGCCTGTGCGTACTGGACGGGTGCTGAGTCGATCCAAAGGAAATTTACAACAGCAAAGATTGGCGCGGTGTTGCTCTACGGCGCAATTTAGTCAGTTAATCGCACAACGTTCACCTACTTATCGGCTACCACTTCCCTCCTGCTCGGCTCGCTTCTTACAAGGTGCTGTGCATCTCGGCCGTCTTCACACAACATGGAGTTGGGCGCTGTGTGGCAAAGGGAAGCATCACCAGCAACTGAGCGAATGAAGGCCTGATTACTCACCCCTTGGCCAAAGTTCCTCCACGATATGAGTGACCCCACGCCTCCAATTTCAGATCGGCTGCTCTTTGAACAGACCATGTGATGTATCATCTAACATGTGCCCGGGCCAAAGACCAGGGGACCAGAACGTGGCACAGGGTTGCCGCTATGTCTCACACAGAGCAAATATGGGCGCACCTTTCTTTTCCATCGTACCGTCCAATGCATCAACAGTTCTTGGACGAATTAAGCCAGTATGGAATTTGGTCCTAAGGCTACCTCTATTCTCTGCACGTTTCGCAATTCAGACAGCTGCAGTCCGTTGTGGGTCAGCGGTCTTGCAGCAAGCAACACGGACAACGGCTTGCAAGGGATAATGGCGCTATTGGCGTGTGTCAGAGCGTAAACTTGAATACGTGACTCAGTCCAACAAGGAATACTTTGCCAAGACAGCTCTGAAGATAGGAGAAACATGCAGCAGAAAGGATCGCGGAATAAACCACCACAATGAGTTTCAACGGAGAAATGAGCCTCGGACCGCTGATCAGAGAGAGACAACCAACGGATAAAGTCCTGTCGCATCCCGTCCTAGATCTGACTTGCTTGCCTTGCGGCAAGATGCGGGAAAGCACAAAGACAGGGGGCTTGAGGCAGTTGTCCGAGATCGGGGCATCTCCTTCAGTTATCAATCAGTTGGAGGACTGGTGATGAGATATCCTATGTGATATTGAAGTATTTGTACGTGGCTGGATCAAGGTCGGAACCTGGTTTCAGCAGGGTCACAGTACTATGCTAGCGAAGCCAGCTTTTCAGCGGAAATTGCCATAAGAAATTCGCTTATGGCTCGCTCAGGCCTTTCCATTTCTTTATTCAAGGCAGACTTGCTGGGTGCTCTACCTCCAAGCTTCTAGTGTAGGGGTTACCGGTAGAGAAAAGGGCTGTTGATACCCCTTTTTCCCTCCTTTTCTTTTTCTTCTTCTTTTTACTTTCTTTTTTTCTTTTCAACAACCCGTGCTCATCTCCAGTTGACTAGTCCAGATCAAATCGCATGTGGGTATCCATCTACCAGATGATATTTGTCTAGGTGGTGTGTTAAGGTAACAGCCCGGGAGTCGTTGGCCGTCTACTGTACCCTTTCAAGGCTCAACGGTACAGGACGAAGACTGTACCACGCGACATGCGAGGCTTGAAGTCAAGAATCAGGGCTACATCGACTTTACCGCCCACGCGGCAAGATACACACCATCCGGATCCAAATCCGGAATGACGCAGAGATGGAATCGTAGACCACATATGCTAGTTACCGACTTGTATGCAGACGAGATCGACGAGCCATTATACATTCTACAGGAAGGTATTCGGCTTCCAATGAGCACTCTACCCGACCATCCAAGTGGACGGCAAGATAGCTCCTCTCCATTGCCCAGTTCCACGACCAACCGCACTTGAGAATCACACTCCAGGCCGAGTCCCAAAAAATACAAACAAGACTGGGCTAGTGTCACGAATTCAAGGTTTCCAGTTGTAGTTTCCATCTTGGCTTCTTTCAAACTTCCTTCAAATATGAGTGGATCCTCATCTCTTTCGGGCACTTTCACGGCCTTTTCTCCTTGCTTTTTCATTCGTCTATGTGCCACAAACGGCAAGCCAGCAACAACTCATCCCTAGGCACGGTCCTAAACGCCTTCCTTCCATGAAATAGATTCGTCAGCTCTTGCTCGGTCGTCTCCTTAATTCTCTTCAATTGGGAGTCACTTATTCGAAATTAGCCTCTTTCCGAGCTAGCGGGAGGAAGAAGAAAAAAACGTGACGTCGGCCTGGCTCATCTCCACACTCCTTGGACTCGGTGCTTCCTACCATCACAGTCAATATCACAAGCTTTCAGGCATCGCTACCGTTGTGTTGGATCCTTGCCTTACCTCATCCCGGAGTTACCAAGTTACGCCGTTGGATTTGTCACCTGAGTTCCCTAGCCCAATAGTTCGTCGACTTGAAAGGTTACCCTTGACCCGGCTACTTCAGGGAACGCTATCTAGGCTCCAGAAGAGAACGGATCCGCCTTTAGGATACTCCACGCGATCGAGATCCGATTCAGATGCCCAGGCCACGTCACATCAAGGAATCCTCACACGGTTCGGTTGGAAAAACATTAGGGAATTCCGTGTGATGTTCGGTGAACGGCCAAGCGCCCGATTCACCTCAGCGCTGACAAACCTCTTCACATCTGCCCATCGATCCCTATCGGCTCAGAGACTCATCACACCACGCTAGCTTTCTTACCCGTACCCCTTCTCCAGCACACGGAGCATCCCTTATCCACTCTTGGCTAAGAGAATTGGTGTCAGTCACCCGGCTATTCTTCAGCAGTGTAGACTGAACTAGGGTCAAAATCGGCCGAGAAATCTATCGTTCACTAGTAGTGAGCTAGTGGAGATTGAGGAAGACGATCGGAGATCGACAATCCATATCGAACAATAATATCGATATATGGAGAACGGTGAGATCGTGGTCGGATATCGCATAGTCGTGATTGAGTTTGAGTAAGGTAAGTGAATGAGTTGGAAAGAAACAAACGCCAAAGATCGGAATTTGGGGAAAGGAGCCACCTGTAGAGGAGCTGGGTATATAAAGCAGGGACCTGAAAGGACGGCATACGTCGAAAGATATCTTTTACTCGGCCACTCACTTGTTTGCCGGAATACAGACAGCAAGCTAGCAAACAAACATACAACAACAAGAACAACAACAACACAATGGGGGTCAACAAAATTACTCACGTTCCGGGTACCGGGCCACAACCGCGAGCTGGCCAGACCGTAATTATCGAGTACACTGGTTGGTTGAAGGACCCGAGCCAGGCCGATGGAAAGGGGGCCCAGTATGTTCTTTCCCCCTCACAAATCGGTTCCTTGCCATACTCGCCTCCGGTCTTTACTGAGTTTTGATAACACTATACCCAGATTCGACAGCTCGATCGGTCGTGGGGATTTTGTCACGCAAATTGGGGTTGGCAGACTTATCAGAGGTATGTGCCCAGCATCAGTCCACTTTTCCACATCTCGAAGACTTTATGCTGACGTGCTGCTCGTTAACGGGCATAGGATGGGATGAGGCTGTATTGGAAATGAAGGTTGGCGAGAAGGCCACTTTGGACATCTCCAGGTGAGTTATTCCTCAGGGAACGATGTGTCAAGGGAAGAAATTGATCCTAATGGAGATAATGTGTGTTAGTGATTACGGATACGGAGAACGGTGAGTAACCAACGGGTCTTTTTTTCTTTTCTTTTTCTTCTTTTTTTTTCCTTTCTTCTTTCTCCCCGAGAATCCAACACGCCATCCATATGGTAACCCCATCCGCAAACTCAATAGTTTTGGCCGTGTTGATTTGGAGTGAATGTCCATGTGTTGACCCGATACTATTGCACCAGGGGTTTTCACGGCCACATTCCTCCGAGCGCGGATTTGATCTTGTGAGTTATCTCCTGCTTGCTGTGTGTCTCTCTCCATCTTGTCCCTTCAGTCAAGGTGATGGCGGGCAAGATAGCGACAGCAAAAATCCGAGCTAATATGTGATAGTGACGTATATCTCAAGGATCTCCAGTAGCTAGGCGGTTCGCGGATCTCGTGAAAAAGGACATGAGATGCTTAGTTTAGCGTCTCCAAAGAGCCGAGCTAGGGACCGCTGGACATGAACCCAGTGGTACTAGAGACTCTGTCGGTAATGGCGATGACGAAAACACAAATTGTTGGTGTTGACGTGGGGAGGAACCTTGATGGGTAAAGACGAGGAATTGATGACGGGAGGTTAAGCGATACAGGGAAGGGAGGGAAGTACCCGCGCAGCTATATCGTTGCGAGGAAGTACTTCGAGGCACTCCGTTGAATGTGATTGGGTGACCACCAACTGAAAGCTCAAATTGCCTGCCGGGAAAGGTAGATATGCTGAGTGGCTGGTCCTTCGCTGCTTTTACACACTGTACAAAGTACGTTGTGCCGCCATTGGTACATCTGACAAGTACCTATAGGACCGCCTCGCACTGCGGGATGTTAGTAATAATTCGATCCTTCAGTTCTATGGCTATCCTCACGGTTCCTTCATGTGACAATGTTGGCTTCAACACCAATGAAATCCTGAGTCAAGGACCAAGAAGGTTTATCCGATCAGATAGGAGACTCACAGCCGGAGTGAGGTGAAACGAGGTTGGGTAGCTTCCATGCATAGCCACTCCATGTACAAGTGATAGGTGCGAAGCAGCAGACGGTGAAGGATACAGCACCTGCACTAACAGCAGTACACTACCCTACAGCGACCTGCACGTTGGTGCTTGCCCGCCAACGACACTCAGTGCATCACATCATTCCCCGCAGTTCCCCTTGATGCTTGACAGCTGGTGGCGGGGCTGACCAAACCTCCCTCGACATCCCGCCGCCCGACTCGACCTTCCATGGAGATTACAGACAGCTTCCACTTCCACTTCCACTTGCACCTTAAAGACCTACGACATAGTAGCACTTGGGCTTGATCGTCTGTTTTCCCGAGTCATCCAACTACGGCAACATCGGCGTTTTCTTTGGATCAACATCGCCAACTTGAACTATCACAATACCCAACCACTGCGAAGCAACAACTTACATAGGTCGTCGTTCTTGTTTTTTGCTCTGTTTGCGTCACGAACTTTCAACCATCTATACCCTCCCCCCCTCATCTCGCATCTGCAATCCGCATTACGCAATCTACCGGCCCGCCCGTGATCAACAGTCGCCAAGCTGGGGAAGCGCAAAGTATCCGAAGGGGACCTACCCATCTCCCTAAAGAGAACCATGACCGTGAGTTGAACCCGTCGTCTACATGAACTCTACTTGGGATGGCAGCTGCTTGGTCCTGGTAGCTAGCGCTAGTCAATCTGACACTTTCGTGATGCCATCTTCCAGGACACTCAGAAAAACGAGGTCGACCTCGTCACCAGGATGCAAGTCGACGAATCAGTAGCCGGCACCACGGCCGAGATCGATGAGTCCCTCTACAGTCGCCAGCTCTATGTCTTGGGCCACGACGCCATGAAGCGCATGAGCGCCTCCAACGTCCTCATTGTCGGTCTCAAGGGCCTCGGCGTCGAGATCGCCAAGAACGTCGCCCTTGCTGGCGTCAAGAGCCTCACCCTTCACGACCCCGAGCCTGCCGCCTGGGCCGACCTCTCCGCCCAGTTCTTCCTCCGCCCCGAGGATGTTGGCAAGCCTCGCGATCAGGTCACCGCTCCCCGCGTTGCTGAGCTCAATGCGTACACCCCCGTTCACATCCACCAATCGCCAAGGTAGGTTTTATAATTGGTTGAGTGTGGGCCTGGAAGTTGGTTCGGTAGCTAACCGTGGCCTCTGTACAGTCTCGTCGATAACCTGTCGCAGTTTGACAAGTACCAAGTCGTCGTCCTTACGAACCAGCACACCGATCTCCAGACGATTGTTGGCGAATACTGCCACTCCAAGGGCATCTACTTTATTGCTGTCAACACCCACGGTCTCTTCGGCGGCATCTTCTGCGATTTCGGCGACAAATTTACTGTTATGGACACGAACGGCGAGAACCCCGTCAACGGTATTGTTGCCGGAATCGATGAGGAGGGTCTCGTGTCTGCGCTTGACGAGACCAGGCACGGACTTGAGGATGGCGACTATGTGACGTTTTCGGAGGTCGAGGGTATGGAGGGACTGAACGGCTGCGAGCCCCGTAAGGTCACCGTCAAGGGCCCCTACACTTTCTCTATTGGTGACGTGTCCGGGCTTGGCCAGTACAAGAAGGGCGGTCTCTACCAGCAGGTCAAGATGCCCAAGACGATCGAGTTCAAGAGCATTACCAATGCGCTCAAGGATCCCGAGTTTGTCATCTCCGACTTCGCCAAGTTCGATCGCCCTCAGCAGCTCCATATTGGATTCCAGGCACTCCACGCTTTCGCCAAGTCTCAGGGACGTCTACCACGACCAATGAACGACGAGGATGCGCTTGTGGTTATCGCCTCGGCCAAGGAGTTTGCCAAGCAGCAGGGTGTTGAGGTTGAGTTCGACGACAAGCTTCTCAAGGAGCTTAGCTACCAGGCTACTGGTGACCTCAACCCCATGGCCGCTTTGTTTGGTGGTCTTACCGCCCAGGAAGTGCTTAAGGCTGTTTCGGGCAAATTCCACCCTATCAAACAGTTCATGTACTTCGATGCGCTCGAGGCTCTTCCCACCAACTCCAAGCGCACCGAGGAACTCTGCGCGCCCACTGGTAGCAGATATGACGGCCAGATCGCGGTCTTTGGAAAGGAGTTTCAGGAGAAGATCTCGAACGTCAAGCAGTTCCTTGTTGGCGCTGGCGCCATTGGTTGTGAGATGCTCAAGAACTGGGCCATGATCGGTCTCGGGACTGGCCCTGAGGGCAAGATCACCGTTACTGATATGGACTCGATCGAGAAGTCCAACTTGAACAGACAGTTCTTGTTCCGCCCTAAGGATGTTGGTCAGATGAAGAGCGACTGCGCAGCCAAGGCTGTGCAGGCCATGAACCCTGACCTCGCAGGCCACATTGTTTCTCTCAAGGATCGCGTTAGCCCCGAGACCGAGGAGATCTTCAATGAGGAGTTCTGGCAGGGTTTGGATGGCGTCACTAATGCGCTGGACAACGTTGAGGCGAGAACTTATGTTGACAGGCGGTGCGTTTTCTTCCACAAGCCTCTCCTTGAGAGTGGTACCCTCGGTACCAAGGGCAACACGCAAGTGGTGCTCCCTAGGCTCACCGAGTCCTACTCTTCCTCCCAGGATCCTCCTGAGCAGTCGTTCCCCATGTGCACTCTCAGGAGTTTCCCCAACAAGATCGAGCACACCATTGCTTGGGCTCGTGAGCTGTTCGAAAGCTCGTTTGTCAAGCCTGCGGAGACTGTTAACCTCTACTTGACCCAGCCTAACTATCTCGACACTACCCTGAAGCAGAGTGGCAACGAGAAGGCGACGCTGGAGATGTTGGCAGACTTCCTGAAGCACGAGCGCCCGCTCACCTTTGAGGATTGTGTCCAATGGGCTCGCATGCTTTTCGAGAAACAGTACAACAACGCTATTCAGCAGCTCCTTTACAACTTCCCCAAGGACTCCGTGTCCTCAACCGGCACCCCCTTCTGGTCCGGGCCCAAGCGCGCCCCTGACCCGCTCAAGTTCGACCCGCAAAACCCCACCCACTTTAGCTTCCTCGAGGCTGCTACCAACCTCCATGCCTTCAACTATAGCATCAATGCAAAGGGCAAGAGCAAGGCCGATTACCTCCAGGCTTTGGAGGGCATGATTGTGCCTGACTTTTCCCCTGACTCGAACGTCAAGATTCAGGCGGATGAGAAGGAACCTGTAAGTAGTTGCCACAATGAAATGTGTTGTGGGGATGGTAGCTAACTCAAAGTAGGACCCGAACGCGGATAACACTGCTTTCGATGACGAGTCCGAGCTCGGCAACCTCAAGTCTCAACTCCCCGAGCCCAAGTCCCTCGCTGGCTTCAAGCTCAATGTCGTGGAGTTCGAGAAGGATGATGACACCAACTACCACATCGACTTCATCACGGCCGCCAGCAACCTGCGCGCCGAGAACTACAAGATTGAGCCTGCCGACCGTCACAAGACCAAGTTCATTGCCGGCAAGATCATTCCCGCCATCGCCACCACCACGGCCCTAGTCACCGGCCTCGTCGTTCTTGAGCTGTACAAGATCATTGACGGCAAGACCGACATCGAGCAGTACAAGAACGGCTTCGTCAACCTGGCCCTGCCCTTCTTTGGCTTCTCCGAGCCCATTGCCAGCCCCAAGGTCGAGTACAACGGCCCCAACGGCAAGGTTACGCTTGACAAGATCTGGGACCGCTTCGAAGTCGGCGACATTACCCTGCAGGAGCTGATCGACGATTTCGAGAAGCGCGGTCTGTCCATCTCCATGTTGAGTTCTGGCGTCAGCTTGCTGTATGCCTCGTTCTTCCCACCTGCCAAGCTCAAGGATCGCTATGCTCTTAAGCTCAGCGAGTTGGTGGAGACGATTAGCAAGAAGCCCATCCCGGCGCATCAAAAGGAGTTGATCTTTGAGGTGGTGACGGAGGACGCGGAGGGTGAGGATGTGGAGGTTCCCTATATCAAGGCGCGGATCAGGTAAATGATTGGCAACGAAGGGGGTGTGGGAGGTGTTGTAGATATTAGTTGAGCCGTTTTTGGGTCAATAGTACAGTCAAGTCAATAGAACGTTACTCCTACTTTTTGGTTTATGATCCCTTTTTGTTACGTGTACATGAACCAACGCGAAGCGGACGGAATCTGGCTAATTGCTTGTGAGGATGAGGCGATGGCGATGGAAAGGCTGTACTATGAAGTTCTACATTGCCACATGAGAAGTCATTCAAGGCCCGTTTTAGGCTAACTATCGACACATGTACCTCGCTACATGGATGGGCTAGCACATAAGAACGTGACTACAAGACTTCGTCTCGATTCCCCGTAATCTCCAACACTTGTTCAAGGCAAACACAAAACACAAACCGAAACCAACTATGGATCCGACAAGCTTAACAACCGCCCCAACACCACCCACGGACGTGACTAAAACCACCGAAAGGCTATAAATGTCATACCTTCTTTCCCTACTCCCCACATGCCTAACAGCATTTCACTTAGTATCAAGCAATCCATTAAGCCCAGTTCCACATCCTCCAGTGCTGCCCCCACCTTTTATTCAGGCTTGATCTGAACACTTGGTGTACACCACAAGACGTTGCGAGATATGCACGCGTTCATTGATATCAAAAGACTTGGCCGAGGAAGGAAACAAACTAAGACACACATTCACACACACACACACACGAAATGGGGATCCCGTCCGCTCTCCCAATGGAGGATGAAAGCTACTATTTAATTTATTTAATCGATTAGGCATGACTTGATCGGTAGTTGTTGGCTCGGTGACGACCAGCGGGTTGTCAGTGTGTTTTACCCATCACCACTTTCTCTTTACTTTCTACTTCTATTTCTTGTTACAATCCAAATGATTTCTTTTACCTTTTTTTTACATATTCTTCGTATTCTTCGAGCTTCAAGTCTTGCGTATTGTGGGTGTTTGTCCACCATCGTCTCGTGTCGGTTTTCTGAATGGGTCGTGTTTCATTCAAGGGTTTGATATCCAATATAAATGGTGGTGGGTCACCCGATTACAGTTTCCTGGAAAAAAAAATCGACAAATAGCAGAATCCAAGTTTTAGTAATTCATTTACAGGACTCAGTCAAGTAGTCCTTGATACGGGAAATGTGCCGTGATCTAGTAAACGTTCACTAAAGATGGCCTGAAATAAGCAAAGAGTCTAGCAGAGGGGTGATGAATTCGACATGGTGCTGATAGACCAGCCCTGCTACTTTTCTTGCTTCGCTGCCCATCTCTGCACATACAGCCACTTCAGCTCGGTACCGCAACCGTTGTATTTGACTGCTTCGATGAGGTTTCCGCCCAGAAAATCCAATACCCTCATCATTTCTTCCGCAGAGATCTTGGGACTATACCTCCTCTGGATATCCTTGATGGCAGTCTGGAGGTCCGTTGCGCCAGGTAATGAATGGTTTAGCGTTGCAGAGGGTATCCGTTTGGTTGGGATCGGCTTGGTAGACGTCACCGCGCTCTGTGTACTTGCTGTACTGTCGGACATCCTCCTCCGTGTTGCTGGGTTCGCATCATCCTTGTGCGCCTGGGCACTCCTCATCACCTTCACTGCCTGCGCCATGTCCTTCAACACCTCCCTCTTGACCATCTTCTCCATCTTCACCGTGATATCCTGACGGATGTCCTCGACCCACTCGTCCTCAATCTCCTTCCGCAGCTCCTCTTGCGCCAATTCGACCGTCTCAGCCACCCATTCCTCCGTCTGGCTTAAGAGCGCGCCCTCGAGTTCGCGACGCACATCATACATATGATCGTCAAGTCTTTCGTCGACTGTGGTGTTTATGTGACCAAAAATCTGCTCCACGTCCTCGGTGTCGTATCTGCATGTGCTTTCGGCATTGAGGCACTCGGTTATCAGTTTCTCAACCTGTTTGACCCGAACATCGAGGCTGGCGGTGCGGTCGAGCACTCGACGAATTGCGAGGAGAATGTGCTTGTCAGTTGGGGAGCAGCGAGACAAGAGCTCGCTTGTGCGTCGACGCTTTCGGTCTAGAACGGCAACGGCATTAGCTTGGAGCAGGTCATTGTTGATGCTACCAAAGGGGACATACCTGTCGGGGTTGAGAACTGAGTCGGGCTTTGCAGAGATGCACCCAAGGTGGAAGGCGGCTGCGCCTGTTTATCTGTCGTCACAGGAGACAGGGATTCACTTATACGTCGCTTTCGGTCTGAAAGAGCAAGGTGTTAGTTGCTGCGTGAGAGATAGCGTGACGGTGATGGAAAACATGATGACCGTACCAATAGGGGCCGAGTACCCAGGCACATTCTGAGACGAGTTATCGCTGGTATAGGGAGGAGGGATGACGTCTGTCAGTTTCGATGCTGTTTCCTTTGCCATTTCTGCCAAGGTATGGTTGTAATTGGTGCCAGAAGGAGGAGCAGTCTTGCCCAAGTCGATGACCTGACCGGGCGCGCCATGGAACAATACGTCAAACGATGCCAATGTCTCGTCCGTCCGCATCAGGCCAAATGGATGAGAGGATGAGAAGACAGATGGAAGCAAAGCTAGCTGCTCTCGATACTCTGGTGTAAGGTTGAGGCGGTTCAGGTAAACAGTGAACTGGCGTAATGTAGCCAAGGACTTTATGCTGTCAAAAAAAGCTTGATACCGAGGCCTCGGCTCGTAAGACCCTTTATTTGCCTTTGGCGCCACGAGACTGGGTGGTTGTGTCATTGTAAACTCTAGGGAAATGAAGTTGTCGCCATCAGGTCCCTGCATCCCGGGAGGACGATGACTGCGAGCGAACTCGATCGACTGGATCATTTCTGGATGAAGAAGCAGGTAAAGCGTTTTCTTGGTGTTGCCATCCTGGAGTATGATAAAGCCATGCAGTCTGAACATGGCTAGTCGCTTTGTGGTATCTACGTATAGATCGATACACAAGTCCGACGTGTGTTGTTTCTCCAAGTCGGTATCGTTCTTCCAAGCAACAATTCCCGTTAGGTTAGAGAGGTTGAACTTGCAACATTCCTCGTCATCGTCGCTGGCAAATGATGCAGTCGGTACGTGACTTTTGTTGTGTTTGCCGCCGGGGATATCTTCATTGATGCCACCGATCTCCCTGTAAGCATATTCGTAAGCGTGATCTGGGAAGGGGAAGACCCCGCCGATGTCGCGTGACGATGCGGCTTTCAAGCATCGGTCCCAAACGAATCAAGAGCCCCAGTCCTTTCAACAGGCGTACCTGCTGGGTAGGAGTTGGCTATTTATAAAGACCCTTGACAGCTTAAGACGCGAACTTCCAGACGCATCATCAGCCATATTGGTCTTAGCAGCGTCCCAGGCAAATCAAAAGCCCCAGTCCTTCCAACGGGCGTACCTGCTGGGTAGGAGTTGGCGATTTATCAAGACCCCTGACAACCTGGGACGGTGTGCTTCGAGCATATAGCTTGCGAGAGACGGAGCAGGCGTGTGTTGTGATGGGCATTCAGCACCTCGCCGAGAGGAAGGAAGGGAGGGAGGGAGGGAGGGGTTGAGAAGAGGGGGAGAGAGGATTTCGAATAAGTGAACATGGTGCCGCAGCTCTTGCAGACAATGTATCTACATTGGTAACGGTCTCAAGCCATCAGGAACCCCAATCCTTCCAGCATTGTACACACACGCTGGGTAGGAGTCGGCTATTCCCAAAAGTCCCCGATAGCTTGGAACGCGTACTTCCAGATGCATCATCAGCTACATGCTCTCAGCAGCGTCCTAGGCGAATTAAGAGACCCAGTCCTTCCAGAAGGCGTACCTAATGGGTAGGAGTTGGCTATTTATTAAGACCCTTAACAGCCTTGGACGGTGCGCGTTGAGCATATGGCCTGCGAGAAACTGAACGGCAGTCCACGGTGTGCAATGGGAAGGGGAGAAGAGGAGGGGAAAGATATTGAACGAAACCCGGTACCAGTGACAATCGACCGGCTGCTCCTGCGTGACAATGCGAACGTTGGGCAGACAAAGGGCGTATGGCTGGGTTCGCATCGTGCGGGAGAGACCGAGCAATCATCGCACCGGTAGCATGACCATCACTGACCCTAAAGAGGATAATGAAAACGGCTGTGTTGACTCGTATCCGTCGTCGTGATGATCGGATGCTCGGTGATCGGGAAATGGAGGTGGTGGTGTGGAGGGCAGGGAGTCCGCCATGGCGACGGCCGGGTCAAGGGGGAGCTGAAATGATCGGTAAAGCGATCGCGTTCATTGAAATCCCATTGATGACGGAAGTTGGATGGGAGCGCCGGTCGATACCTAGAGATGTGGAAGGGCTTGACTTGTTTGTTGACGGACTTTGTGGAGCATTGTCCATGCAAAGAACGTGAACGACGTCGCGGCCTCTACACTGGCAGCAGTATCCCTGGCTACCTACGCAGAGTCACGTGACCGTAACCGAAGTGTAATGTTTCGTTCAGTTCATTTGACCCATGGCCCGCACCGCCATGCAATTGTCACCAGCCACATCAAATCGAAATGAATGGCACGCACCAGCCACGATCGGCACATGAGCCAAGACCAGCCAATGGGGTGCAGTGAGGTCATTGACGACTTCGTGGTACATATCGGACTTTGGGGCTGCTCAGTAATCGGCGACTAACATGGCGCGTCTTCTTTGTCAGCGTCATGCCCAGTGGATGTTTTCATTCTGATGAATAACGTCTTGGACTTCCAATGTAAATGTAGTTTGGTATAAATACCGTAAAGCAACCTTTTGTACATGACCGCATAGTTCACTGCCATATTGTGTTTCCCTCATGAGCCTTCGCTTTCGTCTCAACCTCGCTGCAGTGAGATCCCCAACCTTGCTTCTACCCCGCAGCATTCTTAGTTCATCTCTTGTCTCAACCATCGTCCGAACCTCAACCCGGAACATCTCAACTCTATTGCAACCGTTCCCGTTGCCACATAACACTGCACACAAATTGCCGACCATCACCAAAAGAACTCTCGGTACCACTACACCTACAATGGCCACCTCCAACAAGATAACCAACTGGGTAGACCCCAACGACAAAACCGGCGAATTCAAGCGCCAAGTCTCCTCCTTCCGCTCCTTCATCTCGTGCTCCGACCCTTCCTCTCCCTTTCCCGCCGAAAAGGGCCGCTACCACCTCTATGTCAGCTACGCCTGCCCGTGGGCCACGCGCGCCCTGATTGTGCGTAAGCTCAAGGGGCTGGAGGACATTATTTCCTTCAGCTCTGTGCACTGGCACATGGGCGAGCTGGGGTGGCGGTTCCCCACCGCTGACGAAGGAAAGGAGGGCGGGGATGCGGCCGGGGACCAGGTAGTGCCGGATCCGGTAGCTGGGAAGCAGTATATGCGGGAGGTCTATTTCGGGGTGGATCCGGAATACAAGGCGCGGTTTACGGTGCCGGTGCTGTTCGATAAGAAGGAGGGGCGCATTGTGAACAATGAAAGCAGTGAGATTGTGAGGATGTTGGGGACCGAGTTCAATGCGATCGTGGAGGATGCCAAGGCGAGGGAGTTGGATTTGTATCCGGAGGACCTGAGAGCCGAGATTGATGAGGTCAATGAGTGGGTTTATCATGACATCAACAACGGGGTGTACAAAAGCGGGTTTGCGACGACGCAGGAGGCGTATGAGAGGAATGTCACAAAGCTGTTTGAGGGTTTGGACAAGGTCGAGAAGCATCTGAAGGAGGTGCAGGAGAAGGGGAAGGGCGAGTATTGGTTTGGGGAGAGATTGACCGAGGTGGATGTGAGATTGTGAGTTGCTCTACCTACCTACCTGCCACCTGGGCGCTGAGTGGGAAGACAGCGATGCTGACATAAGAACAGGTTCCCGACGATCATCCGCTTCGACCCCGTCTACGTTCAGCATTTCAAGTGCAACTTGCGCGATATCCGGTCTGAGTATCCAGCCATTCACAGGTGGATGCGCAACCTATACTGGAACGTCCCTGCCTTCCGTGAGACAACCAACTTCTTGCACATCAAGAAGCACTACACTTGCTCGCACCCTCAGATCAATCCCAAGGGCATCACGCCGTTGGGCCCGGTGCCGGATATCCTGCCGCTCGAGGAGGAAGTCGAAGCTGTCAAGGCTGCGAAGAACTGAAGGAGTGAGCAGCTATGGTGCGTACCTACCAGTGGCCATTCAATAGCCGAATAACACCGAGATGATCAATAACTGCAATCCTCTTTGTCGTTCAGCAAGTGCCGTTACATGTGTGTTATCCAGGCTTACCAGGCTTCTTTTTTCTGAAGTCGCTGAACAATGGGCTTTCTTCTTGCGACAAGCGAAGCGATACACGTCTGATTTAAATCCTTGCCACGACATCCATCTGCTTATGCAGTCGACATTTCCTTTTACCCGCACATATCGTACGGTGTCAAGATCAGCGCAAAGCCTAGCAAGCCATATGATTTGAATATTCTCTTTGGTTCTGTTGGATAGGTCCTAGCTACATGTATGTGGTGAATTCATTTTTTTTCTGGCTTCAATCATGGCAAAGCGGACGGTTCCTGTTTCAAAACTGACCGTTAAACCTTTCTTTTGGCTAGGGCGTCGTGTCCAGGTAGAATGGGGTATGAGTACCCTAGTTACCTGCCAGCGACTACTCCCTTGGCTGGAAAATCCAAGTATAATATCTGTTAAACTGTCTCGTGCTGTGTATTGAGCATTGCAATCAACAATCTCCCCAATGTTAGGCCGAGAGGAAAGGCTTTCAACACCCTCATTGAGCTTCTGCAATCACTCAGTATTTTGAGATCTCATTGAGGACGATGACCTCCCTCTTTATTGCCTCAAATAAATAGGGTACCCTTTTTTGCTGAAACCCGAAAGGCGAGCACAAAACAAGGGTTTGGTGGTGAAGGGGGTCGAGAACGACAGATAGCTTAGATCTGGTAAGACCGATGCCAACACGGGTTGATGTGGCCGAGATGCTGTTCGATCTTGTAGAACGAGCGCTCCTCTGTCTTTTGTTATTCAACCACAATCATGCATTAGTAAACGACAACAGACCCTCTTTCAAGTTGGCCACAATCTTCCCCCAAGAAAGGGAGGAACAACAATGAACTTACCTCAGACTTGGCATCCAGCTTCCGCTTCCTGGGAGCAAGAAGGGTCTTCATCGTCTCCCTCTTGAATGTCTGGAACCAGTCAGACCTCTCCAGCAGCGCCTCCAAGTCCACCGTGCCCCGGTCCGCAACCCTTGTGCTCTCGTTCACAAACGGCTCAACGCTAATCACCACCTTGTCCAGACTTCCCTTCTTCCGCAGCACATCCAGCCGATTGATCGACCACGAGAAAAAGCGAAAGAACTTGAACGTCGAATACGGCACCCTACCGCTCGCAAACCGACCCCTACCCCGGATCAGATTCCTGACCTCCTTCGGCCGGACATGCGAGCTGCGCATCGCCACCACAATCTCCAGCGTCTTGACATGCTTGCAGTTCTTGAGCCACTCCAGCGCTGCCCGCTGCGTGTTGCACGACTGGCGATGGTACACCGGGCCGACGTGCCAAGCCACGTGCTCCACGTACTCGGTCAGCAGCGAAGACAAAGTCGCGTCCTGCCAGAGCAGACTCATCGATTCCGTCAGCTGGTCGCTGCCGTGCCAGCTGTCGGAGTAGTTCCAGCGGAAAAAGGAGTCGTACCGCAGGTACAGCTGCGTGCAGCGAAAGTACTCGGCGTAGGCGACGCTGCGGATTTCCAAAGAAATAGCGCCGAGCTTGAAGAGACCGCGGAGCTGGGCGCGCAGGTGGCGGGGGTCGGAGTAAAATTGGAGGTGTTGCTGGTAGGAAGACTGACTGGAGGGCGGGGTGTCCGGGGTGGTGTGCCAGGCAAAGCGGTAGATGATCAGCTGGAGCTCTTGGGGGAGCTTCATGAAAGGGAAGATCCCGCGGGGTTGAAATGAGGGTGAGGGGATTGGGGCTAGGGCTGGGATTGCGGCGATGGAGGCCGAGTTGTTTGTCATGGCATTGTCCGTGGACTGGTGGTTGGAGGTGGATGGAACGCCGACAAAGGGGTGAGACGCGAAAGCCAAGGACGCGGCAGCCTGAGCCCAAGCGGCAGCAATGGCTCTCTGCTTTCGCGGAGCGGCCATAGCCCAAGGCTGCTGAATGGTAGCAATGGCTTCCTGCTTCGGCTGAGCGGCCATGAGAGCAGATGGAGTCTGTTGCTGAGCGAAAGCCTGAGCCTGAGCCTGAGCCTCCACAATAGCTCTCTGGTGTTGAGCATGGGTCTGCTGCTCAGCGATCATTGGAGACACAAGTTGAGCATTAGCTGTGACCAGGTTTTTGCCCGTGACGGAGGGGTCTACGACAGTATTAGCCACGACATAGGACTGGTTGGCCGTAGCCTGATTGCCGTTGACAGGGTTGCCGACGGCCCAGTTGCCCGTGACGGAGTTGCCTGTGACCGGAGTGCCTACGACATGACTAGCTACCACCGGATTACGTGCCATCTGGCTGCCTATAGCTGAGTTGCTTGTCGCCATGTTGTCTGTGACCCAGTTGTTGGTGACGGAGTTACCTGTGATAGCTTTGCCTGTGGCTGAGTTACCTGTGGTCCAGATGACTGTGGCCGACTTGCCAGGAATCCAGTTGCCTGTGGCCGAGGTGCCTATGGCTGGGTTGAGGTAGTTGCTGGGAATCGGGTTGTCGATATAAGAATCATCGAGAACAGAAGTGCCGGTGGCCGAGTCATCTACAATCGAGTTGTGATCGGGCAAGTTGCTAGTGACCCAGTCGTCCCAGCTAAAGTCGTCGTCCAGGCCCAGATTGTCGGCGAAGTTCCATCCGCCGTCTCCATCGCCGTTGCCATAACCGTTGTCATAGTCGTTGTCATAGCCGTCGCCATAGCCGTCGCCATTACCGTTGCCTAAGGCTAGACTAGGAAGGACGTTCCAATCTCCGAAGTAGTCCCCGGAGAAAGACATGGTTGCTTAGAAGATGTCGTATGCAAGGCACTTGGTGCATCAAGTCCAGAGGTGCAGCGATATGACTCTTCCAAATGTTGTCTGATGGCTGCTGGTAAGTCTTCTTAAAAGGAAAGAAGATTTCCTAGCATAAGATATTGAACATTTATTATGAAAGCCAAGAGCAAAATGCCGCGTAGCAATAGATAGGTAGATGAGGATTGATGTGGCCCGCAGAGCCTCAAGGTACATGTAGGTGAAGGATCCTTCAGAATTCAACCTGGGTAATGGCGGACCATCTCGCCACAAACTGGAGGCGGTATATCAGGAAAATTAGGGTTATTGGATAATGAAATGCCTTTCACTTGAGGTTCGTTCGTAGGAGGAGGGAGGATACAGCCACATGCAGGTACGTTTTACTCACTTCACCTCGGGTTCATCCAATCTACTAGAATTTTTAGCCACAGGACCACCCCTCGCCCTTTTTTAGCCCCATGTGGCAGCTGGCACGTCTACAGAGAACATACATCTAGCATATTGAAGTTGGAGGATTACGGCAGGCAAAGCACGTTTGGAAATTGCTACAATATTGGAACTCACTGTTAGACGTAATTCGAGTAAAGTACACATTCATTGTATGTTATAGCAAATAAGTATCCAACCACCAAGATTTCCCAATAACCTCCAAGACAAAGTAAGAATACCTAAACAAGTGTTCCACTACCATCGCCACTACTGCAGCACAATCCTTCAGTTAATTCCAACGCAGCTATAGCACCAAGGACAACTGGAATGTTGCTGACAAAGCCATGTGCTACCCCTTGGTGCCGCCGGAAAGCCAGGTTAGGGGGTTGTTCTTTGTTTGTCCCAACCACACACCCAACCGAGCAACATCGTCGCTATGAGGACTTACCGGTACTAGAAGGGGGAAATTTAATACCAAGGATCGTGCAATTTAAGAAGGGGAGATGCAAGAGAGCAAGAAAAGGATGGAAACTAAATGAGTGGACATTCAAAGACAAGCAAATATGGGAAGGATTTGCCCTTACACATAGGGAGGATACCTACATTAGGGTTGTATCATTGCAATAATGTTCGGTAAAAGCAGATGCGTTAGGAAGATGACACTCGGTGCGATCTTTTGAAGCACAACGCTAATTAACTAATACTTTAAAAGTGAAGTGATATTCGAGTGTCCCATCTGCTTTCCATCTGCTTTTTTCCGTTTCGCGCTTCAGTTCTTTGTACTCAAAACCCTTGAGTGTCAGTTGCAGCGCTGCCACGCGCATACTAGTGTGAGAGAGTGATATATGTTGAGCCATAGAGGATGCACCCAGGCCAATCGATGGAAGAAGATTCCTAAACTTGTAATACGAAGGTCTGGAGCGTCGATTGAGGCATAGGGACGGGGTACGGAAGGTAGCTGGACCACGTATCTGTGCCGCAATCCAAGGGAGATCTCGATGTCGTCGGCGTCGAAAGTTACGGCTATTTTTTGGATTGTTTTATAATGAGGGATTCAAAGAATCGATATGATCGATTCTGTACGTCTTCTGTCAGTCGATCTGTTCGAGATCAGCGACCCCAACTAAGAAGGTTGCGCCGGGCGGGAAAAGGAAAGGGAGGGGGTGACGTACCTCAGACGTCCGCCCAAGCTTCCAAGATACAACTTGTATAGTAAAGTCTTGAAATTAAGGCATGGTCCTCACTAACTCTACGTATGGATGTGTCTCTGCGCTGAAGGCAGGCTTTTAAAGCCGTAAGAGAGATAAGATAGCGTCTTGTCGCTGGTGATGATAAAGGAAGTTTGGCAGCCTCGGAGGATCCTAGTGCGATGGATCCCACTTCATGTTAGTAGGGCGCTACGGACGTCTTCTGCTGCATTCTTGACCGAATCTGGAGTCACGCGGTCGTGATCGGATGCGGAAGAATTCTGTTGAGGCCTTCGAGGCCTGTTAGGAAGTAGACATGGTGTCAGGACGTTGTCGAAATCTTACCGATAAGAAGGCGATACGATCAGAGGCATCGGATATAGAGAGAGCGCTGGTCTCGGGAAACAAACCGTAGCAGCAATCCGTACCGCCCCAGTTCCGAAGGCCTTGAGAACAAAGAGGGTACTTCAATGATGAAACCGGAAGAAACGCAAAGACGGAACATCCACATGGGGTTGAGTTAGTGGTTTGCAGCATCAATGAGAGAACTGGGACCCTGGGCAGGGCAGCCTAGGAAAACAGGGACACACTAGACACCGTGGGAGTCCCCGAGAGGGAGGTCCTAGAGGTACGGTAGGTAGGGCAGTGAGTGCATGGGCGCCATCTGCAAGGCAAGGAAGGCATGACCAACAACACCCAGGTAGGTACCTTACCTAAGATAACTAAGAAGAAGCCTGTCCCGCATAAATCCCTCTCACACTTCGATTTCCATTGGCTCCTTGACGTCGAGGCCGCGGTTTAATGGCAGGCGTCCTGGCTGATAGTTGCCGAACAAGTAAAGAAGTAGGCTTACAGTGAAGAAGATGACCCTAGTTCAGATGGTGGGAGCAAGGAGGCCTGTTGTTTGTTCGAACACAGATCCATGGTTACATAATTCATCATCCTCAATCAAAATACCATGGAGGTATCTACCTACCTCTAGGGAAGGCAAGAGCAACAAACCTGGGTACCTCAGAAACAACCGCAAGCTCTCCAAGCTCCTCCTTGAGTCCCTTGAGCCTCGGAGTTTCCTCTCAAGAAAAGGTCACGGTTCTTTCTTTGCTTCCCAAATCACGCGCGGATCATCTCGCAATCACTTTGTCTACCTTACTCTCGGCAAAGTTCGAATCAGATGCCAAATATCATCCAAATCCAACCACGAAAGTCGAGAACCCGATGTTTAAATTACAGTGCCATCCTGCATGTGCTCGAACATGAGCTCCGGACCTGGATCGCCGAGATCAAAGATGACCCCCAATGTCTTCAACCCGTTGACGCTCGCTAGCCACGTTAACGATCTCTTACCCCGTGTGCGTCCCTTAAGTATACTAGGCTCTTCAGTCCTCCTACATCCCTGAGTTTGAACACAGGAGACGTAAGTTGAAGCAGTTCTCTTAGGAGCTGGGAACTCTCGATGATAATACTCAAGCAAATGGCGTGGTGCATACGTGGACCATTGTTGCTGCTAGAGGGGTGGTCGGTGGTTTTGTAAGCCTTAGTGCGAGAGGAAAGCTCAGTGTAGACGTGGCTTCGCAAATTGCGGCTGGCGGCGCTCAATCTGCTGATAGCTGATAGCTGTATGTGCAGCTGAAGAGAGCGCGGTCCCTTCTTTGAGAACTTGGCCTGGGTACTAGGTCGGTATTGTCTTCGTCTCGCAATTGCCATCTCAACGACTTTGGCGACGACCCAGACAGAGTACATTTCCAAGTACCATCGACCCCCTGCCATAATGGCCGAACCCCAATAAGTACCCCAAACACCCTTTCTTCTCTCCGCAGTGTACCAGAGGTCGAGAAGGCCCTCGATATACATATCGATAATGGTCTCTCAACGAATCAGGTGCCGAAGCTGCAGGAGCAGTATGGCGAGAACGAGTTGGACGTAGGCAACACCATTGCCTGGTATACCATTTTCATCAGAAGTTTGAAGCTGGATCTCCGTTGGCAAAAGAAGGAATGTGAACGGTCGGTACCTATACGATCCGCGTTTGAGCCGCAGGTAACACCCTCGTCAGCTCGTGATGGTGGCAGAGGAGGGGTTCAGCTCAAGGGCGAATTAGCTGGCGACAGCCATAACGTGAAGTGTGAAGTGGATGAACCTTTCGCGATGATGAAGGGTAACGACCGTAGACTGCAGATTGATTGTTAGAATGAGGACTTCACGTACTGGAGGTAGTATTCGAATGAGTGCTTAGCTATCAGATTTACTGACTTTGCAGTTCAAACTGAATTGCCAGAACTGAACTGAACTGAATGGAAAAGAAGGTCAGTCCCTGTAACTTGTAAGAAGAGTGGAAGGAACTAAACTGTTTGTGTCCGATAAACCATGAACTGAATGTAATTGTGCCGTGCAGTGTCTTGATAACTGAAGCAGTAAGCTGTCAAGAACAAGCAAAGCGCGCAAAGAGAGAGAGAGCGAGAGAGAAAGAAGAAGAAGGTGAAGGGATGTGGGGGGGGGGGGCTATAGTGAATCCGTCCGTCCTACACGCACTGCAGTACTAGATTCTACCGCTTCAACTTGGTAGCCATCACTCAGGCACTGCACTCCCAAGACGCTCCTTCCCTAGAGATAGGTACCTATGCAGTGGCTTTGTTTTCCAGAACGTTGGTGGCACCTTTCCTGAGTCAAACGCTTTTACCCCCGCACATGCGCGTTCCTTCCATTCCCTTCCGTTCTTGCTCCATGAACTCAAGGCACTTTCCACAAGAGCCGGCTTCCATTATTCAAACTCGGACAGGCTTCGACGTGATCTCAGCTGACAAAACAGCAAACGTCGAGCTCATGTACTATGCCATACGTACGTAGAGGTATTCCAGATAGCCGGTGGTCGGGAACATGCCGTATAATAAGTTCGTGACTCCCAGCAACGTGGTGTTCCGTTTACAACCTGGATGCCAGTGATCTAACCCACAGGGGATTGAGGCAGCCAAGATGCTGTTCGATAATTTGATGAGGCGGCTCTGCGTCCTGTTTTTGTTGTTCAGTTGTTAGCATCGACCATTGCTCTGGTGAGATTTCTTTGTCGCAACCATGCAACGCAGATTAATTAAAGTAGGTACGGAAGAAGGTGGTTTGCCCCCGAAGAAGCAAAGTGTGTTCCTGAAGGTTACCTGTAGGGGACGAAAAAGAAGAATTAGAACGTACATGATTCGCGAGGTCCTCCACCAACGTGCGGAACCAGTCGACATTGGTCCACAGATTAACGAGCTCTGGTCTGTCGGCCTCAAATTTGACAAAGGGCTTTTCCGAGTCAGCATTGCGTCGAGCCAGACTGACAGCCAGACGGCGCATAGCATTGACAGAGTAATGCGCGCCCTTCCTGTTTTCCAGGTCCGGCCCATTGGAGATGACGATTTTCAGCGTCTTGAGCTGCTTGAGCCCTTCCAACCATCTCAGGGTTGTGATTCGATGTTCATAATTCTCGGGCCAGTGTAGGCTGACGTGCTGCAAATGGTACTTGAGCAGAAAGCTACCCTGCATCCTCGCCATGACTTGGACGTTGTGCTTTGAGAACCCCCGCATCTGCGTGTTCCAACGGAGATACGCTTGGGTGCGGTGAAAGAACTCGGAATAGGCTTTAACCCTCATCTGATGAGACACGGCGCCCATTTTAGTCAAAAGTGAGAGCTGCTTCTTCACGTAATCGATTCGCAACTGGCCACTCCTTTTAACCCTGTGTGGCTCTGGGTCGACTCTCCACGCCATGCGGTAAATGATGAACCTGATCTCGGGAGGAAACTGGAAGAATGGAAGATTGGGTGCCGGTTTGTTGTAATCTTCGGCCGCCTTCAAAGAAATCTTCCAGTCCTTGTCGGAAGAAGACATGATGGGCGAGAGCTGTCGCAGTAATTCAGGGCGTCGAAGACCAAGTGATAACTGAATCAGAGCGTTAGTATGTCAGCTTCTTCTCCGATGGTGATGATCTCATACCGTTGGTCAAGTCCCACGTCGCTTCTTTCTTTGGCCTTGGACGCTGAAGCGAGGAAGTGGAAGACGAAGATGCAAAGACTTTTATGTCCGCGAGGGGCGAGCTCCAGATCTCATTCACCGCGACTTCCATCCATCAGATGGCTGTTATTCACGGAATCCTCTATGGTTCAAGCTCAGGCTCAGGCTCAGGCTCAGGTTCCCGTTCTGATTCAGGTTCGCATTCTCAGCTTGCCTGGCTTCGAGACCTTTACAGGGTCAAGGGCTTACAGCCATGTACTCCTCATCCATCTAGCCTCCCGATTTGTGACTTTTCTTTTCTTCTTCGACTTCTTGTCCTTAGTCCAAGTTAGCTATCAGGACAATGGAGTCTTTGCATGTCTTTAGCCTAAGGTGTTCAAACCTTACTACGCTATGAGAACCGGGCAACGCAAAAGGGAGGAAAATGGTAGAACATTCGGAGCCGATTCAGTGATGGAGTGACAAGTACATACCGCAAAGACTCGCTTCACCCATTTCTAGATTTCATGGAGAACAGGCATCGTCTGTAACTAGGCATACGCAAACATTCATGCCCACCAAAATCTGTATGCAAGTCGGTGATGTAGATGTCTCCACGCTCCAGCGCCCTTGAAATAATTCCTGTAGATGCTGAGAAAAATAGGGCACGAGAACAAGAACGATGAAATTTACAGTGCTTCGGGGTGGCAACACATTCCCTGGCAGTATCCTTACAGATCCTGCCTGATTTCCGTGAAATCTAGGTAACAACGGATGCTCCGAGTTTAAGCGGAAGATACAGCAAGAATGAAGTAGAAAATGAGAATAGAATAAAACACCACCACCGGACATCTATCACACAGCTTAGATATGTAGAAAAGTACTAGAAATGGTGCGCCACGAGGACGGTGCGTGTGTACGTGTATCAAATGTTGATGATCGGGAGAAGAGGCAGGTTTGGGGTCACGAGCCCAACCCAGCTTAAGCAAGTACTAGGATGGGCACAAAGGGCCGGGTATTCACGCACCTCCACGAACTAGATGTAGAATATCGCATAAAATGCTGGAACATCTGGTTCTCTGTATCATCCACATTCCAACCTTTCTTGCTGGATCTTAAAGTCACCAAACCCTGAACGTTGCTTTGGTGCAACGAGTACCTACATGCAGCCATGAACTAGAATGTCAAAATCCATGTGCATATGACAAGTGGAAGTTGGTCGGCATACTAAAGATACCTACCTACCAAGCAAGCGATCAGCTTTTTACTTGTTCAAAGAAACTTCAGCAATTCCTTTCAAAGCTCCTCCCAAAGATGATGCCCGTTCTTACCCCTTCCAACAATCAGGAGAGTGCGTTACCATCGAGACTACCAGTACCAAAGTAAACACTCCCAAACCTTAGACGGGAGGTAAGATTGCCCGCCTAACCCCTCTACCTTCCATCCCAACTTTTATCCCACCACCACAACTCGGTCCCGAGCCGTGTTCCCTGATAGGAACCCTTCACCATAACCAATCACGTTCCCTCTACAGCGAGTGTCAGAGGGTAGGTACCTAGATATACTACTTCTACCGCATCAAATTCCAACACCAAGAGGACTGGACAAGCCGGGCCTCTGGGTCGGATGGTATAGCGGTTACGGATTTGTAACGGACTGGGACCCGTTCCAAAGCTGCTGCTGTAACGCGTTCGATTCACGGGTGAGTCCTCTTATATTCTCCCACACTTCTATTTGTTTCTTTTTATGCTTTCGCTTTTGGAAATCCGATCCTTCCCTTTCGTATCAATCAGTAACTGTGATCATGTACTGTGTACGCGAAATTCCTACTTCCAGATGGTTTGAGACCAGCAGTCAAGCTATAGATTTCCACTCACCGGCAATGAGCTCGACACCCAAAACTGCTTATGGCAATTCGAAAACTTCGCGAGCCGGTGTAGGTATGTAAAGCATCATGCTCATTGCTAAGGCATACCAATCGGTGAGAGGGGTCGCGCCTGGTCTCGATGTTGCCAACGCCAGTCCTTCAAAGTCTCGGTCATGTTATACTACTGCCAGCTACCTCAATCGACAATCCACCTCCCCTTTCCAACGTTGATACCACCTGGTATTTCTCCAGATGGGACTTTCGGATGATGCCTCAGTGCTCCCGATTCCCCGAAGTGGTATCGCACATAGCCATATATGTCGTGGACGGGTTCCCAAAGATCTCGACCCTGAACTGTCCACGAACAAGGCCTAAAACTGGTATTCACTATGGATATTCCTTCAGGTAAACGATATCTTCGTCCAAGCATACGCCCTGTGACTGTAGGCGGGATTTGTTAGATCGATTGTCCGCATTTTGTAATAGCCCTTGTTACCTGGCTTGCGGGAAGGTGTAGAGAGGAAAGAAGAATGGTGTCTTCGTGAGATGAAGGCGTGGTGGTCAGCTGTTTTGGGACGTTGTAGTTTATGGGTGTGCGGAAAATGGTTGAGGTGATGGTAACAATAATCGAAACAAAAGTAATGATCGCGAGATAAGAAGGAAGGACTGAGGGAGACACAGCATCATACAGGATGTATATCGGAAGGAGGATGGGTTTCGCTGGTCTACTACCTATATATCATTCTGTCATCTACCGCGCCTTATTCGCCTTCCTCATCCCTCATATCCCCCCACCTGAATCCCGTCCTGTTTAATACCTGTTCCCGAGTCCCAAAATATGGGTCCCGTACCAGCCAATTCGTTAAAGCGAAGTCTGCAGTTTCCTCTAGAAGCCGCCTGTGTGTAAATGCAGCTACCACAACCAATGTAGGGGTTAAGCAGATCATCTAATACCCTTGTCGTGACCTGGATAGCAATGATTTCTCGGAAACAACGAGATTCCGAAAGTTCGGGTGGATAGCAAAGTGGTCACTGAGCAAAAAGGGTCGGATCAGAAAAAGCACCCTGGAACCGTGCGCCAATATCTGTCCTAGAACCAGACATCAGCGGTTGTCTAGGAGCGAGCATAAACAGGGACAATGGACCACTCACCTAGGTGATCTGATCGTGCCATGACTAGATTCTGGAGGACCTTGTCTTCATCCAACGAGGGTTGAGGCACCCCAGGTGTTCCTTGATGGCCTGGCAAGGTGGTTTGGCGTTCTACATAAGCTGTTAGGTACTGTGGCAAGATACTTTGGCCATGAATACTTTGTTTGAGAAGCACCAAGAAAATTGCTGCTCTGATCGGAACGAGATGGAATAAGAGCGAAATACCTTGGGCAGTGTCACTATACCCTCAAATGCCTTCATGAACTGTCGAACCAGACAGCGATTGTCCGATGGGGAGATCAGATCTTCTGGGGAGATCAGATCTTCTGGGCCGTCAAGCTTTATCGTGGCTTTCTCTAGTCCGCGTAAATTTGACAAACTCATTATCACCTGCTTTTGTTTGTAGTTTCGGGCGGAGGCCCAGCGCCACTCATATCCAGGCGGTACAACGAATTCAAGCGTTTGGAGCTGCCTAAGAGAATGTAGCCAGTATAATGCTTCGATGGGTGAAACTTCGTTCTTTTTGTGGACATCCCCATCGGCCCAGTGGAAGCTCACATGTCTCAGGTGAGCCATGAGTAAGGGGGAGCTCAAGATGAGTTCCTTGTAAGAGCGATTATGTTGCGTTCTGGAACCACTACCGTTGTAATCCCACCGTAGATAAGCTTGAGCATGGTGAAAGTATTCATCAAAGGCTTCGGACCGCATTTGCTGGCAGATGGCGCCCAACCTCCCAATGGCTATGAGCTGTTGCTTCAGGTAGGAAGTCATCAGTTGACGAGTGCTCCTGATTGTGTGAGGCTTGGGATCAACTTTCCAGGCGTGGCGATAGATCATGAGCCTGACCTCGAGCGGAAGATGGAACAGCAAAGGCTTGGACCCTTGGAGGGAGGAAGGCATGGTGATGGATATCTGAGAGGTGGACGGTCGGCGATGGAACTTTTGGCGATCAACTGCGCCATGTTATTAGCAAATCAGTCATCGGTTAGCTCACTTTGGGACCATTACCAGGTATAAAGCTTTGTCTAGATTGGCGCCCATGATCTGAACATTGGCCGATGCCTTCGGGAAGGGAGAAGGTGGTGATGATGGTCAGTGATTGCCGTGTTAGTTGGAGGAGTTGATGAGTTTGTTAAAACGAGAGATTATGGAGGTTGGGAAGTTTGAAAAAAGAAAAAAAGAAATTTCTTTTATTTTAGAGGGTGAGGAGAATAAACAAGAAGAAGATTTACGAGATACTGGCAGAATCGAGATGGAAAGAAGGGGCCTCAAACGCAAACGAAAAATGTAGCAAAGTATCAGACGAAATATCTTGCGCGCTTCAACACACTAAACACTACCCCTTTTTATAAACCGCCGCATCCTATCGAACCATTTGAGTCCTAGGAAACTGCCTGCAATGGGTCAGCAACTGGGGGTAAGCACTCTTTCACCTCGCAGTCATTATAAACCGGCCCAGCACCATCTCGTATAAATTGAACAATCACCTCAAGAATAAAAGACAGAGAAGAGATAGAACAAAGCATTGGACAGAAAGAAGAGGGAAACGGATCAGTGGAGAAAAGGCGCTGCTCAGAAGGGGGAAAAAACAAATCCAAATGAATTCAGGAAGTAAGCATACGATTACTGGTTTTATCAGTAAAAGAAGAGATATATCGGGCGATGTTTCGAGATCCTTAACGCACTCTCCTTGAACTCTTTAAAAGTGAATATTGTGGCTCCACCTCGAGCTGATTTCCGGTTGAAGTTTGTACTCGATAGTAACGTTCTCGAGTCCGCGCAGATTCTCTAGTCCTAGATATGAGTAATCGGTAAACCATGGAAATTGATCTTTGTTCATACGAAGGGGCAACGTCACGCCACGGCTCCGAGAGAACAAATTCGACCGTTCTGAGCTGCTTGTGACCTTGTCGCCAAAGAAATGCCTCCTGGGCGATAGTTAATTGCAAGCCCTCTCCCAGAACGTAAGGTCGGTCCAGTTGAAGCTCACTTGTCTCAAGTGAGACCGGAGCAAATGGGAGCGCAAAATGATTCCCTTGTCAGTACTGTTCCACCATACCGTACCTAAATCCTGAACTACATCCCAGCGAAGCCGATGCTTTCCCCATCTCCCTTTTTTATTATAGCCGAACTTCATTTCAATCATACCGCCCACAAAGTCCTTTACTGAGCCTTCACCCCGGCCGCTTTTCCATCAAACATGTGCTCTTTAACTTCTAAGCAAGGACAAGCAACTTTTTCAATTATCCACAAGAACCACTACGTATGGACAAATGGAATAGAACATGCATAACACACCTCCCCGTCAATCGTTGTGAACACACACACACACACCATCAAGCAAGGCCACCACCACCCTCCCGAGCCTCCCCAACAGTCTCACCCCGCCAAATCCTGCCATGTAACTCATCCAACAACTTATCAAACTCGTCTCTCTGCTTCTTCTTTCCAGCCTCCAGCACATCCTCCAGTAGGTTTTCCTCTTCAGGAACTGACATCTCTCCACCTCCACTCTGATGTCCCGGATGTTCCTGGAATCCCTGCCCTTGTACCTGCAGCCTCCCAGTATTCCTAATGATCCTCCAAGCCCTCCTGAACTCGTCCCGAATAGCCACAATGCCGCTGTGCGTGACGGTGCGGGCGACGTTGTGGTCGAGCTCGAAGGGGTCTTCGATGGCGAAGAGGTAGCGGTAGCGGACTTCTTTGACTTCTACTTCTGCCTTTGGTTGTTGATGTTGCTCGGTAGAAAGGCCCGTCGAGGTGGGTTCTTCGGTTGTAGGAGCGGGAGGGGCAGGGGAAGGTGCTGGGCCAGTCGGGACCGATTGGACTGGTTGGGGTGCCGGAAAACCTGGCGGAGGGGCGAGACCTGGCGGAGGCGCCATACCAGGAGGAGCACCGGCAAGAGGAGCAGCTGGTTGTTGTGCTTGTTGTGGCTGCTGCGCCGACGAGGCAGCAGTAGACGGCACACCCGGCGTCGACTCCAACACCGTCTTAGCGCCCGTCCACCCCTTTTCTTGCTTACTAAGAATTCCGCCCTGCGTGCGAAGGCTGATGACATCCCTTCCCCAATCAAAGCCTCTGCCGGGCAACGTAGACAAGGAGCCATTCTGGGCGTAGTACTCGAAAAACCCACGGAGGAGATGGCCGATGGAGTCCCGATTCTGATTGATCATGCCCATGGCCGCCAGGCGCTGGATCTCCTGGTCATCGCGCCAGAAATGTACGTTCCTACCTTTGCAAAAGGCTACGTCGTTGAGCTGCTCTGGGGTGAGGTCAGGCGGCAGAGGTGGGGCGAGCTGTTGCAGGTTTGGGCAGACAAAGGGCTTGACGACATTAATGAGGTAGTGCAGCACCATCATAACGTAGCCGTAGCTGCTGAGGGTGCCGCGGTAAGGCGAGTTGATGCCGCGAACCTTGGCCCAGTGCTTGACGAAGAGGACCATGGGCCGGACGCGCGGATCGCAGGACGAATAGCAACGAAGAAGGTGGGTATTGTGCATGGCGAGGTGGGCCGAGAAGTTAATGTCGCACTGGATGCCTACACCGGACTTGGGGAACTCGAAGCGGTCGCGGTAGGGATCGCGGGGTTGGTTAGGGCCCATGGTTGATGGGTCGCCGATGGACCGGATCTGGGAAATGGTTTCGATGAGGTCTAGAGACAGAGGGGTCTCGAAGCCACACTCGAAGGGCTCGACCGGGGACCTCACTATAGGTCCCCGGAGGAAAGCAATGTACGAGCTAACTTTGTCTTGGGCGTCCTGGGGATAGAGATTTCTCCCGAGACAAAGCTCCAGGTCATGAGCGAGCTGGTAGCTCATGTGTCTCTTTCCGATTGCGTGGAAATCGGAATATCCAACCCTTTCCGCGAATTCCTTGACTGCCTCCCGTATGGCCTCGTCTTTGATGCCGTCGATGTAGCGGTGCGAGATGAGAGTGATGGTCTGTCTCCCTTCATCAGCCGTGTCATGTCCAACCAAGTCTTCCACCAACTCCTTCGCCCTGACGCAATACTGCGCAGTTGACTCGTACTGCCCCTGAGACAAGAGCATGAGCTGGATGGAAGGAAGCATCCGCAGTTGATCAGCCGCCCGCTTCAGGTCCCTGTCATACCCTAGAGGATCGGCGCTGCAGTTGGGATGGTCTTGCAGGGTCTTCCACCTGTTTACGCACATCTGGCCTCGCGCTTCCTTGTCCGAGTCCCTTTCGGTGATTTGACGAGACTCCCACATCATCACCATCTGCTCGCCCTCGACTTGCGTGTACACGCCCTGGAGAGTGCGGGGCTGGTCTGCTCGATACTCGAGGTCGTAGCGATTGAGAGACCTGTAACTGAACAGACGGTCGCGTAGCTGGCAATCCTCAAGCCCCTCTACGAAAGCGAGGCAAACTTGATTCAGCTTTTGGAAGTCGGCTGGGGAAAAATTGTTGATTGTCGAGTTCGTTAAATCGCGTCCGCCAACACTTCTCAAGTAGCCTTTCGTTGTGCCGTAATACGAGTTAAGGGTCTGATTCAAGGCTTGGTAGAGCTTAAACCCTTTCTTTTCTGTACCGTTATCGTCTGGGTTGCCTTCTTCGTCATGACCCTGTTTCTTCGGCTGATGGTGCGTCTCATCTTCCTGCTCTTTCTGCTGCTTCTGCTGTCCCTTACCCACTGCAGATGCATGACCGCCTGCCAGCTCGTCAGCCTCATGCTCTGGTTCGTCGTTCTCTTCGTCCTCTCCCTTATCTGACATTCCCCTCTCCCCCTTTAGGTGCTCCTCCACCAAATCATCGTACAAGCTCTGTGGCGGTTTCTCGCAGACTTTGATGATGGGCACTCTGGTCTTTGAAAGCAGGCGAGCGGCAAGTCCAACTTCGAGAAACGCCTTTTCAATCAGCCGGGGGATTGGAGAGCCTGGTGCATCTGGCTGCAGGCGTGAGAGAGGCGACAGGAGACCCAGATCCATATCAGCAGCCTTCGTGGCAAAACCAGAAGCAAGACTGCCGAAGCACCGGAGCTGGACGCTCTGTGGAGGGAAGTCGAAGAAGCCGTTCTGAGATTGTTCGTACTGGGTGATGACGGCCTGGGCCAGGGCCTCGATCTTTTGGCGAAAGGTCTCGTTCTTAACGATGTCGTCGTATTCGATCTGGGCATTCGCGATGATGGTCGCGCATAGACCCTCAAGCAGGTCGGTTTGTGCCTTGAGCTGCTCCGGCCGGACCTGGGGTTGCCTGCCGGGGTTCCAAAGGGCCCCTCCTCTGGGATTTCTAGGTGCTGGACCATCGAAGGATCCTTGGGGAATGTGGTGTGCCGTGCCGGGGTTGGGACCGGAATGGGGAGGCTGTCGCCAGGTGTTACGGTCCAAATGCTGAGGGCCTGGGCCGTGGTAAGAGCGTGAAGGGTGGTGTCTGGGCTGGGCATGTCCCTGCAGTTGCACTGGAACTTGGTTGCCCGTATGAGGCGGGTTTGGCTGGTGGGCTCCAGGGCCAGTCTGCTGGTGGTGATAACCTGTTGGTGGTGGTGGTCCTGACTGAGGTCTTTGATTTCTATAACGGCCTCCATTACCGTACGGTGCAGGTGGACGCCCCACGTGATGTCCAACTTGGTGTCCAACTTGGTGTCCAAGTCGCTGTGCAGGTTGATGTCCGGCTGGAGGTCCTGGTTGGGGCGCAAACCCTCTCAAGGCCTGTTGTGGTCGGGCAGGTTCAGGTGGTTGAGCACGAGGGTCAATGGCGATGTTCAGCTGAGCGGACATCTGACGACGCTGGGCCTGGTTGAGACGCTTCCGGGGTTGTGAAGGGGATGAACCGTTGGAGGCGTTTTCCACTTGGGGTTCTGGGTCGTTGGAGTTGGTGAGGATCATAGTCCTCAAGCGATCCTCAAGACCTGGTCCCCGACCACCTTGTCCCTGCTCCATTGCGGCGATGATGACTTGAGACCAAGATGACCTTTGAGCCTCCTCCTTGGGTTTTTCTTCTCAGGTATGGCCAGGCGAGTAGGTTGCATGCATACAGAGAAGAACAGTTGGGTGTTGTTGATGGTGTGATCAAGTGAAGATCGTGGTGGCTGAGAGAAGCCCGCAGTGCTGTTGGATATGCCAGACCACTTTGTGAAGAGAGAGTGGTCAGCCAAACTGTCGTACGAATATTTACTAGGTGGCCATTGAGATGAACTCAGCAAGCGTGAAGAAGAGGAGCCCCAGGCGCGAGTTGGGAAGACAACACGTCTCCGGCCCGTCGTCCTGACTCTTTCAGGAATTTCACTTCAGGCTTCAGAGTTCAGGGCAGTTGGCATGGAACTTGGAGTGACAAAAAGTACCTTACAGCATGTACCACAGCGCTGAAATGGGGCCGTTAGGGGGCGGCGATGTGGCCCTGATACGATGACCCTGGAGTTGAACCTATTTCCTAAACTTGAGATATCGTGTGAAGTCGCGTCATGCTTCTCGCTTTGTTTGCTTAAACACGTCGGCCATGTCCCGCCGTCCACAAACAGTGAAATTGTTTAGACTGTGACACCTGACGGCAGCAAGCAACGGGCTCGGCAGGAACAGCACGGCGAAGCACCCAATCTTTGGCATATGCGATTAGTGAAACGAGGAGGTGAAGCGCTAAACAGTTAGATCACTGGTTACGTAGTTGTGGAGAGGCTGAGCAGGGGCATTGTACGTAAGTTGAGGTTTCCGGTTATATCATTGGTCATGGTTGAAACGTCCTGACTTGTCATTGGCCCAAACGTAGCCAAGAAACCCACTCTTCCGTCTTTGTCTCCATCAGTCCATCTGGGGATTTGAGGCTCTCGGGGCCAAAAATGGGCGGGCATAGGTGAGGTGGTTGTGTGATGAAAGAACCTGGTCTCGCAGCACACAGGGCAGCTCTTTCACCTAGTGCCACCTACTTCTAGCGCAACTGCCTGGACTAGCGACTTTGACTTTCGAACTTCCACCGGGCACTGCTTAACGATTTCCCAACCCACCACCGTCTTTACTACCTACTTACGCCAACTTCCCCAAACCAGGGAACAACGGCATCCTCCTCAATATCACCCAGCACCTCATTCTTTCGAAGCGGAATCTCGACATCACGCATCATCTGCCGCCCGACCCAAAACCGCCGATCAAGGCCAGGTCGACCGAGATTCGCATGACGTACGACCAAGTCCAGGCAACCAGTAACCCCAATTCTAACCCAAGCCTCAACGTCCACTCGCTCTTCGAATCGACTTTCCCCCCAGCCCTCGAAAGAATACCTCATCCACCCGTCAACATGAGTGCTTCCCCCGCCGGCGCGCCTCCCACCGGCGTTGCTCCGAATGGGCCACAACCACCCAAGAAAATCATCCGCAAAAAGGCCAATGCCGATCCCCTCGTGGCTCGAAAGAAAACCCTTCCGAAACCACCAATGGCACGACGACCTGCCGACTGGGAGGCTCGGTCTCGCGCTTCGGAAACGGCCGGCCAAAACAGGTCTCTTCGACAGCTCGAAGTCAAGGCCATGGAGCACAAGAGGAAGAGATCCATGAACCCGGGGAAATGGAGTGAACAAGCGCAGGGCCATGTCGAAGAGTTCCCACTGATCGTCACCAAGAAGCAGCTCATGGAGTTGCGGTTTCATGTCATGCAGCTCAACAACAAACACGGCAATCTGGACGTAACCGACCAAGACCAGTTTCCCCGCCCTGTCACTTTGCAACGTCGGGACCCCCGTTTGCCGCCTGCCCACCGCATGGCGCTCAAGGAGGAGATGGAGGATGTGCCTATGGACGATGCAGAGGCCGAGCGTCTTCGGCAGGAGAAGGAGGCCAAGGAAGCCCAGCGGGCATTGGATCAAGCCAAGATCGCTCCCGTCATGAAGCCAAATGAGCCAAATAAGCCGCAAAAGAAGGACAAGAGCTTGAAAACCCACGTCTTCCACGGAAAGCACTCCGAGGAGCACAAGAAAGCATTAGACCTGCGGTATCAGGAGACGCTTCCATGGCACCTCGAAGATGCCGAGGGCAAATCGGGCGTTTGGGTCGGACATTACGTCGCCGGCCTGTCTGAAATCAATTGTGCTCTCATCCAGACCCAAGATCAAAAGTTCCAAATGATCCCCCTGACCCGTTGGTACGCCTTCCATGAGAAGCCAAAGTTCAACGTTTTGTCCCTGGACGACGCCGAGAACATGATGAAGCAGAACAAGGACGTCAAGCGCTGGGTCATGCGCGACAGGGAGAGGGAGCTGACTCAAAAGGAGAAGGCTGATACCAGGATGTTCCTTGGTGGGCGTGCGCGTGTGAAGACGGAGAGCTACACATCGAGGGCTGCTCCCAAATCCGAGAGACGGGACGATTACGAACTCGACATGTCAGGCGACGAGTTCCAGGACGACGATGAGACCCCCGGTTTCGAGGCAGAGGACGAGGATGCTAAGGAGGCCAAGGAGCGTATTCGTCGCGAGCAAGCTGCGGCTAACCTGTTTGGTGAGGGTGATCAGAGCAAGGTTGACGAGGAAGAGAGAGAGCGTGAGTTGGAGAAGCTCAGGCTCAAGAAGACGGGCAAGGAAGTCGTCAAGCGTTTGGTCAAGTTGGAGCACGCCATGGACTACGACGCAAGCTCAGACTCGGAGAGGGAGTCGGACAACCCCTTTGCCGATTCGGAGGAATCCGAAGATGAGCATGAGGAGAAGAAGGAAGGGGAGGAGATCAAGGAAGAAGAGAAGAAGGATGGTGTTTCGGGCACCATGAGCAAGGGTACTGCGACGCCTACAGGCAAGCTAAAGGCTCCTGATTCGGCAAAGAAGAACAAGTTGAAGCGTGCTGGTTCGCCCAACTTGTCGGAATCTAGTGAAGCGGAATCGAGCCGGAAGAAGGCCAAGCTTGCCGCCAACAAGGGCACGGCATCTGTGGGCCAGAGCCGGTCGAATACTCCCCTGCCTGGTCGTCCCAAGGGCGCCACAAGCGATGGTGAAATGTCTGACGGCGGTGCGAAGAGCAACAGACCCCAGATCAAGCAGGTGCCTACGTCCAGGCCCGGTAGCCCTCCCCAGCCAGGTAAGAATTGCCGTTATCCGTCGCTGATTGCATTCCTCGCTCAATGTCAGCTTTCACTCTCCTCCTCCATGACGGCCATTCACGTCTATGGCTTGGCTTCCTTCATGGGTTCAACCGTGTTTGATCATTTCTTGTACTTTTGTCATAAGGGTTCATAACCTGAGTCACCAATTCCCCGTCGCTTCAAGCCACCATTGTTGATTCTGTACAAAACCCTTGTTACGGTGCAACAGGCATCTCTAAGACTTTCTCACAACAATATCCGTTCCTTCACCCTTGCTGCCCCTAGCACCTCTCTAATTTTCCTACACACACCTTAATCCACCTTCACCACCTCACTAACATGATTACCCCCCAAGGCTCCCCTAGCGGCTCCCCGCCACCTACCTCGGGCGGCGCCACCCCGGCCAACGACTTCATCAAGCCCGAAGAGGTCATGGCCGCCATCGACCAGTACCCCAACGGCGTCGCTCTCGCCGTGCTCATGAAGCCCTTTAGCCAGCGCATCGATGCGACGCCCAACCGCGCCAAGCCTTACCTATCCACCAAGTCAGAGTGGCTTGGTATGGTCAAGCGCTTTGGTTATTTGGGTCCTGACAAGCTCATTAGGCGCAAGACGGGCCCGGCTCAGGGTGGAGGAAGTGGTGCTGCTAGTCCTCAGTCGTAGAGCGGCAGCGGCGTGCCCCTGAGAAGTTGATGAGGAAACACCGGCGGCGGCGGCTCATGATAGAACGGGAGGCTGGAACTAGAAATGGATAAGAATATGGGGCTGGAAGTAATGAGCCGGCTCAGGAAGGAGGGGGGAGTGGTTATGCTACCCCTCCGAAGACAGACAGGCGACACAATTGCAGAATGTCTGTCATCCAAGCTGGGTACTGTGGTCAATAACAGACCTGAACTAAACGGCCAATTCGAATGCAAACCTGTCGGCCGATTCGCCTCTGATACTACAATATTACACCGATCGCCGAGCTTCATGTTTTCCAAAAAGTTGGCGTTGGTTTGAAGAGGCTTTGAAAGGAGAGAAGCAGATAACGTACAAGGGTCTTTACTTGGGTGTAAGCGGTTGGACATCGCAGTATCACTACTTTATGACATCACTCCTTGAACATGGCGGAGATGATCTAGTCGACTAGACAGATAGCACCTAGTAAGAGATTCCATTGAAGCCACTGCACGCCATACATCTTGCGGTGCTTGGTGATGATCTTGGTCATGCCCCCTCAAATGTCGTCGTGCTCTGACCAGTAGTGAAGAGTGATTTGCCCTGGTCACTTGACAACAACCTCGCTTTGTGCCGCCCTGAAGAGCTTCTTTGCCAAACGCTAGTTTACCCTGTAAGACGACCAATCCTAACTTTTTGCTGACATTTTGAGCAGCCCAAAACAGACCTAACTTTGACGCCGAACACCAGGCAAGGTAACTAAGCCAAACATTTTCTTTCCATCGCTCATCATGAACCCATTACTGTTTATAGATCCATAGTACCACCATCACAATCCTAGGTAGGAGGTAGCAACCGTGAACCTACTCATCCATCTGCCAAGCATACTCCAACCCTTTATTCCTCTCCCGCCGATTAATCGCCTTGAACCGCTCCGCTTCAAAGCCATTACTCCTGTCCACCCCATCCCACCGATAGCCCGGTTTGATGCCGTACCGATTCGGCGGTGCCGGTCCTTTGTATGTCGGTCTCCTCCCCGCCGTCCCTTTTTTCGCTCCCTTGACCTTGACTTCCTCCGGGGCAAGAAACTGCGCCATAGGATCATTCCATCTGTCCCGCTGCTTGAGTTCGGCGTTGAGTTGTTCGTCGTCTTTGGTACGGGCAAGAGGCATCAATTTGGCTTCTTCTAGTTCTTCCCTCCGCCGCCGCGCTTGCTCGAGTTGGACTTGGCCCTTGAGGGCCCGTTTCTTCTCGGCTTCTTTCCGTTCCGCTTCGGCTTGTTGTCTGCGCGCTTCGGCTCGTCGCATGGAAGCATCGATTCGTCGACCGGTGGCGTCGCGCAACACTAATTCCTCCTGGTCTTCCGGGTGCTGCTGGTCGCGTTCGGCTCGGATCCTCTCCAGCTCGAGACGCTCGGCTTCCTGGCGGGCTCTCAACTGAGCAGTGATAGCGGATGCGGACTGAAGCCCCGCGTGCGTCCCGTTGGACATGATGGGTGCTTGCGTGGCGGTTTCGGCCGGCTGGTGCGAGCGCGTGAGGGCCGTTGCCCCCGTGGTGGTGTCGACAACGAGAACCTCATCATCTCCGCCCGCTTCTCGCGCCAGTGCCGCTGTTTCGGCAGCTGTTTGCGCTAGGATCGCATCGGCAGCGGCCGCGGCGTCTATATCCTCCTTTGTCGCATTAGTAGTAGTAGTAGTAGTAGTAGTAGTGGTTGTAGCCGGGTTCGTAAAGGCTGACGAGGAGCCGACGGTTTTCCAACCGGATTTCTTGGCTTTGCGGAAATCGGCCGATACCACCCCCGTAGCGAGCACAGGACCATCGAAATCGCCGTCATCGTCGGAGTCGCGTTTTGTGGCTTGGGCCCAAGAGGTGTCGTCGTCGTCGGCTATGATGAGGCCATCTTCTGCTGATTTATTCTTGCGCTTGCGTTTTTTGGATGTGGAGGATTTGGGCGGGTCGGTGGAGAGGTAGTGGGCTGCTAGGTAGGCAGCTTTGTCTGAGGGCATTTTTTGCGTTGAAGGAGTTTGTGGTGGGTGGGTTGGTTGGGTTGGGTTGTCCTACTTTGGTCGGGTGAGCGGGATAGTGCTTGTTGATGGTCGATTGTTAACTGTTGATTAGCGGCGATGGCGATGCTGAGAGGTGGTGATGATTGATGTTGATTAGTCTAGATTGCGGTTTAGTTGCCTGCCGGTGTGTGAGAGAGCTACAAGCAGTGGGTTACAGTGAGATGGTCGGTGCGTTCCAGGTTAGAGGTACCTAGTGCTTGCTGCCTTATCGTTGGCTCCCGCATCTTCCTCCATGCACCAAGATAAGATAGGAGAAGACGTCCAGTGACATCACTGTTTACACACTGGTGCTGGTTCCGCTGTCGGCGGTGGTGAGAACCGATCGTCAATGTCATGTGTAGTGGGAGGCATCACGGAAGCAAAACAGATTCAGATGTGGGATCGGAAGTGGTGTCAGTGTGCTTGGATTCATCGGTGAATTTGGAGATATGTGTGGCTATGGCCCACGGACGATGCGCGGCTCGTGAGCGTTCGGATTTCCATCATCACTGCCATCAATAATATCCATCGCTTGAAGCCTTCCGTAATCGACTAGAGTTTCGAAGGTCGAGTATTCTGAGAGGAGTTTAGACTTTAGCCGGTTGGTGAGTTACGGTGAACACGGCGACATAGCCGAACAATCGCGCACGCCGTATAGGCACCTGCTCTTATTCGACCACGGCAAAGCCATTGGATCGCGTCTCCTTCATTCCAAAGGGCGGCTATGGAAATGGCAAAGATGGGTCAGGAGACCACGCCTCGTGGGCCTTGGCATATCCCTGCCTTCTTTGACCTCTAGACTAGGGTGAAGGGGAAGTTGTGAAGTGGCCGGAAGTGAGGCTGGCCCGGGAGAGAGGAAAAAGGGGGCGGACGAAACTTGACCATTGACCGGGTCCAGAAAGAGGATGGTGATGGCATCCAACGGAAGATATCGCTGGTCTCCATTATTGAACACTTGTTCGAACATGATTGCAATCCAGATGCCATTCTGTCTCTTGAAGACCACTCGTGTACTAGCATGTGGTGTAGTGTAGGAGTAGTGAGGACGCCGATATCGCGGTGTGCTTGGCTTATCATTCTCCACTGCACGCGCTGACGGATGCTACCCTGCAGAAGAGACGCATGCGCCCCTGAGTGATTGACGGAGCGTCATCATCCTCGGCATCCGGCGAGGACCTTGCTGGACAGAGCCGTAGAGGTACCTAGGGCAATGAGCGATAAGCTTGGTGGACAACCAACCCAGGCCTCTGTCAAAGAACCCTTTCAACGGTTACGTCTGCCGTTCCGTGTTGATGAATTCAAAAGTCGCGAGAAGACATCCAAGCACTCGGGAATGCCCTGTAATCGACTAACCTTCCTTGCTGGATGTAGAGGTACAGGTACCCACGTAACGATCCCCGCTATACACTACATCGGTTACCCCGTGCTGCGCTGCTCTAGCGTCGTTGGCGGGATCGCTTTCCCCACATCCCCTCCCGGCTGCACCGCACCGCATCCGGGGCAAGCCGGGGACTCCAGCAACCTTTTCCCATCCTTTTCTGCTGTACACTACATAGATGAATGGCAGGAGATAGCAAGATGCCATTGTTGATGTTGAGACCTGAGTGCAACTTGTATCGCAAACTGGACGTCAACGGGACCCAATCAACGCCCGGACACGGGCATCCAACAGACATGGAGGTTCCAGGTAATATGAAACAAAATCGCCGTCCAAAGGACCGTTTGCTGATCGAAGGCGTAATCAAAACGGCCAATGTCATCATCAGAATCATCAAGAGAGAGGCTGACTACAATGAAGAGGAGGCGTGTATCGACTCTTCAACCTCAGTGGACAGAGCAGCGTAGGCGGTTGGACACAAAATGGGCAGCTGGTGTGCACTGTGCCTCCGTGCCTCGACCGCGCCGTGCTGACTTGCAGTTCTCAACCAGGACAGTCCGCTATGATGTGTACGGAGATGGGAAGTCTCTGGCTTCCTGCCAGGGTCGTCACTTGGCCTGCCTGTCATGAGTTACCTACCGGGGTACCTACTTCCCACATGCACTCTGGGCATTTTGTTCCATGCCGAAAGGGGTCTTGATAAGAAACGGTACCCTGGGATGGATCCCAAACTTGGCGAAAGATGACCATCTCGTGTCTCAGCAAGGCATCGATCGATGTCCTTTTGACAGTGACCCGTGTGTTCCTGAAAGCACCTCTTCTACCCTCCATAAGAGGAATCCAGGCAGGACACTAGTGCCTCATGTTGGCCATGGCTCGGTGATGGATAAAACGAAGGGCTCCCTCTGTCCCTGCTCTGCTTCCATCTTGCAAATTCCAACAACCCAAGAGTCCGTCAACACAAAGACCTCACGGAAAACATCGATAGCCTTATCAAGCTTGGTACCATCATCGACCTAATTCCGGTCCAACTGTCCACCCATAACAGCGCGTCATTGGCCCCCGCCCGTCCTTATCGCTTATCACTCACTGCTAACGCCTCACTGTTCCCAACTGGGAAGTCGCTTCTTTGAGTCACTCACCGGCAACGTCCTGAACGCGGGAGTTGGCCAGCGTTTTCAATAGAACACTGACTGAGTCAGCCTCCGTTCGTTGACTTTCACACAGTCATTTGATACTTCCATACACCTGATCATCCAGCCGTGTTGCTTTTAACCCATCGTAACAAAGCCGTTCTTTCTCCTTCTCACCCTCTCTCTCTCTCTCGCATTCTCTTTCATCACCGGGCACGACAACTAGGACGCTAAAGACTTCCCTCCACTGGCTCAACCTAACCGAACAACAACTACCACTGATCACCCTCCATCCCCCACGAGTTCGACCGTTACAAAAACTTCCACCTATCCATATCGAACTCCCTAAGAAGCTTCTCTCTCTCCCAGATCCCGCCGATTACAACGATATTGCCATAATTGGTACACTTGGCAGATCGACAGGGCCCAAAGTCCAAACATCCCCAGTATACACGTGTAGTACCATCAAGGTTCTTGGCACCCAACTAGTCCCTACCGACTCTGAGGCCAACCACCCCCGGCACATCACGCACGCCCTTGTCTCCATACCTACACCGCTGTGGTACCCAGGAATCCCCCCAACCGACCGAATACCCTTGGAGGATTACATCACAGGTCGAGTCAAAAAGGGGTCTGCATTCCGTGATCTCTTGGAAAGCTGTCAAGTTTAAAAGTACTTTGGCTTCATCTAGTCAACCTTTCCCGGAATCATACTCTCTCTTTTTCTCTCTCTCTCTACATCCTCAGACACTACCGCCAACGACAACTCCTCAAACTAATTATCATCATCAACCGTAACCGTCATCACCATGGCTACCTCCCTCGAGTCATCCGTTCAGTACGAGCGTGACCTCCGCAGCTCCCACAAGGAATGGAAGCGCAGCAAGGACTCCTCTGCAAAGTGGGCCTCGGGCACTCGCGATCTCCCTGGCGTCAAGAAGAACTGGATGACGGGTGAGCTGCTTGGTAGTGGGCACCCCAACCAGCTGATCAAGTCGCGACCAGCAAAGAAGATTCGGGATGCTTGGTGAGTTCCACTTCTTCACCCTTCTTCCCTACCTTCATGCTTGCCTTAGTGTAGAAACTAACTCCTCTGTCCCTCCCCCAGCGGCAGTGATTACCCCAAACAATCCTCCCGCAACCTCTACAAGCTCCGCCACGGTGGTAGTGGTGGTGGTGCTGGCCGCTCCAACAACATTGGCTACCACTCCATCAACTTCCCCAAGCTCTTTGCGCACAAGGACATCCGCTACGATGACCGCGAGGACTATTCCGCTGCCCCATTGCCCCCATCACCATCTCTCCTTCCCAAAAACCTCTTCTCGTCAGTAACAACAGCAGAGGATAGCTTCCTCTACTCGTTCGACCAAGACTCCACACCCGGATTCAGCCGGACCTCTCTGACATTGGAAAACTTTGTCAAGACGGATGACCGCAAGACAGAGAAGTTTGTCGAGAAGGAGTACGAGATTCTGGATGCGAATGGGGAGGCGTTGAAGGGGCGGAAGGCGAAGAGAAGGGGGTTGAGGGGTGGTGCTGCTACTGCGGGAAGCTCGCAGCAGGAGGAGGATGACAAGGTGGAAGAGGATGACGGGTTTGAGCTGATTTGATGTTGTCAAACATTTGAAACAAGGCGGCCCAGTCCCTGCTTCTTCTCTTCTGCTTTTCCTCCTTCTCTTCTTCATTCCTGGCGAGGTTTTTAGTTTTACACTACACACGCCTATTTTCACTTAAATCAGCCTGGCGCGTTTCTATTTTCATACAATTGTTTTAACAAGGGTGGGTGGTGGCAACACCCCTACCACACAACATAACCACATATCATGGCGGGCGCAATCATGGGTGGGGGATTTTCGGAATTGGCGGATGACTGGACGGACGGACGGTAAGGATGATCGATGGCTTTGCTTTTGGCCTTTGGCCTTTTGGCTTTCAGTCAGCAAACAAACATATTATTGTTAGAAATCATGAATGAGGTATTGAATGAAACCTCATGCAAACAGACACATACAAACACACACACACTGCAAGACAAATACCCCAATAACAGAATAGACAGTATTTAGTAGTCGTCTGGGCTCGATTGCTGGCATGCTTTGATGCAGGTGATTTCTGTTTATTTTCTTGTAAAGTTTGCCATTGATAACTTGGCGGGTATCATACGTCGTCGTTATGTGTGTCTGTCGTTTGGGCGTGTGTATGTTCTATCACAAAGGGTGTTTTACATGCCTTGTCCGTTTTTTCCCCTTTCTTCTCTTTGCCTCTGTTGGTTGATGTCAGTTTTTAGTGTTGTGCAAAGATCAGATTGCGCTGATTTTTTGTCTTCTCAAACGTACCTCCTTGAACCACGTCGTTTCACCCCTCCCCCATCCCTCGTTTCATTCCGGTCGTCAACCCCACGGGCATGTAAATCAGGTCTTCTTCGCTCTCCTAGGTCCAACCCACCTCGCCAGTGCTTGCTCTCAAACAATTATGGCTCACCACTCACTATACTATTCTCAAGAAGGATGAGGATATTCGCGCTCCTTCAGGGGCATTCATTCATCCGAAACTCCTCCCCATCAAAAGCTCATAGTAAGCCCTCTGCTCGGAATCAAACAACAAAAAGTCATCATCAGCATCCCCACCAGCAGCAGCAGCAGCAGCACCGCCACCGCCACCGCCAACACCGCCATGGTACGTCCCCTCATAAGCATTCCCAGTCCCATTCCCGTTGACGCTCCCATTCCCACCACCACCACCACCTCCTCCTCCACCTCCACCTCCACCTCCGCCGCCATTGAAATTCCCATTGTGAATTTTGCTGCTACTGCTGCCGCTCAGTCCTCCCAGCGGGTAGTGGTGGTGGTGGTGGTGAGGGTGGTGGGACATAGACATGGACATGGCGGACATGATTGGATCGGGGTTCGATCCCATGCTGTAAAAGTCGGCAATGGTCTCGTCGGGGGCGAAGCCGAGGGGACGGAGGGTTTGGGATTCTCGGGAGGAGCTGTTGTTGGAATTTTTTTTGTCAGTTATCATGAGAGAGATATAGAGAAGGGTTGGGGAGGGGGATATGAACGTACGATTGCGCAGCGTCTTTGGCTACGATATCTGAGAGGGTGGAGTCGTTTATTGTGAATTTGGGTGGTGTGCTGACGTTGAAGGTGGGGATCCCTGTGCCTGTGCCTGTGGTAGGGACGGGGCGGCGTGCTGATGTTATTGATGTTGCTGTGGGCGCTTCCGTTGTTGCTGGTTGTAGTATTGGTGGCGGTGGTACTGATACCGACGGTGCTGGTGATTTTGTTGGGGATATCGATGCTCGTCTCCCTCCTCCTCCTCCTCCTCCTCCTAGTCTCGCTTCCATTGCGACGGACTGCTGGTGTTGCAGTTGCTGCTGCTGCTGCTGCTGCTGCTGCTGCTGCTGCTGCTGTAACTGAGCCAAATCCCTCGCTACTTGTCTCCTTTGTTCCGTTTCTCGAGCGAACCGTTTCGCGGATGGTGCTTGTCCTCCTAGTACTCCTTGAGCAGCAACACTCGGAGACCCAACACCAACACCAACACCGCCCATCTCTTCATCCTCCTGTTCCCCGTCCTGGGGAAGAGTATCACTTCCTTCCCTCCCTCCATCTTCCGCCCCTCCCTCAAGACCGCCCGCCGTCTCTGGCCTCACCGCCCCGAAAAAAGCCCGAAAAACTCCACTCCCCTGCCACCTGGCAATCAATCCCTCTTGCGCATTCGCATCCTTGATACTCGCAATGATCTGCTTCCCCTGGGTGCCCGCCGCCCTCAGATGGCCCTCAATCAGGGCGTCCAGTCCGGGAATGGCACCAAGGACGGCTCCCCATGCTGCGGCGCTCTCTTTGTAGGTGTTGAGAGCGGTTCTGTAACCCTTTTGAGGGCCCCGACGTTTGGTCGGACGCAGGTACAGACAGGGTTTGTTGTGTTTGGTGCAGACGGAGCATTTAGGCTGGCCGTTGTCGCAGGGTTGGTGGTTGACGTGGCAGAAGTCGCAGCTGGGGGGGGGGGGGGGTTGGGTTAGTATGTGGGTTGGGGACAGCGAGGAGAGGGAGGCTGGATGGGATGAGTGCATGCGGTTGGGGAAAAGTAAGACTCTGATGGATATTGAGAGACTCACGCTCGGGAAGCCTTTTTGCGCTTTCGGGGGTTGACGGGTTCGGAGCCGGCGTCGGCGCCTGTGTCGGAGGGCGGAGGTCCCGGTGTTAATGTTGAGGGGCCGGAAACCGGAGCGGAGGCGGGAGTGGTCACTAATGGGCCGGTTTGTGGTTGTTGCTGTGTTGGGGGCGATGGATGAGCCGATATCTGGGCTGAAGGAGTCGTGGTTTGAGACTTTCGAGTCTCATCGTGGGCATTATTGGGCTGTTGAGCCTGTTCCTCAGCGGCGCCGAAGTCCTCCATCTGGATGGTGCGTGTGAGCCAACGTGTTCAAGGCGAACCCCATAGACAGCTGGAATCAATTGCCGGGAAACAGGCGAGAACTACGGGAAGATAGGGAGATGGGATGGGGCTGAGATAGCGATACGATGGAACCGAGCACCAAGCATGCAGCAAGTTCGGCTGAGAATTACTTTTTTGTCCTTTTTTTTTTTTTTTTTTCAGACCGGACGATGATGAGATGGACGACAATGACACCTACAAAGTTTAGTTGAGGAAATTGATAGCGCAGCCGCGTCGCTAATGGCTCGGCGCTGCTTCAGTTGCCAAGTGTTAAGATTCCACTAACAACGGAACTAACGCCGACGCCCCGTGCTTTGTACCCCGACGCCGGGCTTGGCTACGATGAGGCTCTGTCTGGGTAGGGGAGTTGACGGTGATCGGGCAGGTGGGCAAGGTGAGCTGAGTAAGATTATAATTTGTAACCATGGAGGGCTACGGCGGATTATCCAAAAATCCAAAGTGAGGTTGATGACTACTAATCGGAAACTCAGTCATCATAGATGAAGTGGGAGTCGGGTGGCCTTGTAAGACGGGACGGTATCGCGAAAATGATAGGTAGTTTGTTATCTTGGCAACCTGAACAAATGTCAGTACAGTAATGAAATTCAAAGCATCATCCAGTCAGACCAGATGAATACAGACAGAGTCAAACGAAGTATCAGGGGTCTTTCGAACTCAAATCTTTTTTTTATTCTTCTTCTTTCTTTTTTTTTTTTTTTTTCTTGGTTTCTCTTCTTTGGGAAAACAAAGCCTCAAGAGCCGGCGGCAGTCAACGGGTGGTTAAGCCCTCCGGGAGGCACGGTAAGACATCACCAAAACGGGATTGCGGGGAAAGTCCACTGAAGCTTGGCCTGCAACGTTGGGTGGTTGCAGTGAGAAGGGTCTTTATAGGGACTCTCCTCATCCGCTCCTCCACGGGGTAAAATAGGCTAGCCACGGAAAAAGCTTTGATGGGAGTTACATTTTCCCGCTTCAGGCCTCACGGAAATCCCGTTTGTCACTGACGGCATTCGATCTGCCGAACGTCCAGAACATGGCCAAAACACCAATCACCGATTCTGGCGGTTGATGCTAAGTGCACGATATTGACCTCACTACGTATGTACCACCCGCCTTCCGACCACATCGGCTACATCGACGTTACATCGCCGTGACCCGGTCCCGGACAAAGTTCGAGTGGGCACATCTCGACCTTCAGCTCGCTCCCATAGATACCCTTTGATTCCCCCCCCCCTTCCCCAGCACATTTTCATCAAGAAGGCCACTCATCTCACACCAAGGAGAACATCAACGGAGCGGTACATATGAGCGGGCAACAGCGCATCTACCTCAACACCAACAACAAGCAACACCACCACCACCTCATACACAGCCAGGAGCCATGTTAGGGCCAAGGAATGAGCGGGTATTCGACCCGAACGCATCCATCGTTCTCGTTGGATGTCGAGGAGCTGGAAAGCGGACCCTCGGATTCATGGGCGCCCTTCATCTGCGCCGCCGCCTGGTCACCGAGGACCATTATTTCGAAAAGCTCACGGGCATATCCCGCGGCCAGTTCCTCCTTCAGCACGGGAAGGACCTCTTTGCACGCCAGGATGTCGAAGTATTCAAGCGCATGCTCGACAGCAACAGGTTCGGGTGCGTCATCGAGTGCGGAATGAGCAGTCTCAGCGAGGAGGCCCAAGACGCCTTGCGCGAGTACTGCAGGACGAATCCCGTCGTCTATATCCACAGGGAAAGGGAGCACATAGCAGCCTTGTTGGATGCGACGGATGCCACGGCCCTTCTCAAGGCGGATGAAAAGCATAGAGAGTGCTCCAACTTTGAGTTCTATAACCTGGATGACTCAGCAACCCATTGCGTCGGCACCTCCACAGCACAGACGGTTCCTTCAAAACTACTCAATGTCCGGGAAGACTTTACGAAATTCCTGGATCAGATCACCGGCAGAGGCGCGACCAAAGCATGGCTGGAAAGCCCCTTTTCGGTTGTCGCCATCCCGCCCGAGTTCCGATCCTATTCATATACTCTGCGCCTTCGCCTATCCTACCTGCAGGAAATGGACATGGCACTGGAAGAGTTCGAGGCCGCTGCAGATTGTGTGGAGTTCATCATCGATCGATGGCCCAGCGATGTCGTTGAAGTGGTATCAAAGCAGGTAGCCCTCCTCAGGAGGAAATTGGGGCTACCCATCATATACCACGTCGAAGAAACCCCTCGAGGACAACGACGAAGGGCACCAGAGGAGAAGAACCCGGTGGACTCGGATCTTCTGGAACTAGGTCTACGACTGGGCGTCGAGTATCTGAGCTTGGATCTGCAGCGCGACGAATCTCTCATACAACGGGCACTTCGCTACAAGGGCCGGTCCAAGGTCATAGGAAACTACTGGTACATGGGCTTCGGAGCTCCTCCATGGCACGACGACCAACACCTCGAGAACTACCGACGCGCACAGTCTCTTGGCTGCGACCTGATCCGGATGGCCCGCTTCTCTACAGGTGACAGCCCCGTCGAATATCTTGAGTCCTTCAAAAAGCGGGTAGAGCAGTCCATCCCCAGCCCGCGCCCACCCCTAGTCGCTTACGACTTCTCGGTCCTCGGCATTCGTACCCCCTTACAAAGCAAGATTCTCAGCCCCGTCAAACACCGCGACATGGACACCGACCACGACTTCCTCGCCATCATCAACACCTCCAAACACTCGTATGGCCTCGAGTTCCAGCAATTCCTGCTCGACCCGCTCGAGTTCTACGTCACCGGCTCCAACGTCTCCTGGTCTCTTTCCCCCGCAATGCAAAACGCCGCCTACGAGTTCTCGGGAATGCCACACACTTTCCAGGCCGTCACTTGTTCTACCCTGGACCGGCTCACCCAGATTTGCTTGTCCGACACGTTTGGCGGCGCCAGCCTGACCGCGCCCTTCAAACTAGCCATCATGCCTCAACTCAAAGTCAAGTCGCACCACGCCACCGCCATTGGCGCCGTCAACGTCGTGCTGCCGCTTCGAGGCAAGACCAATGCGATTCTGGATCATGCCAACTCCCGTAACAAGGCCGGTGCGGCGCAGGAATTTTTTGGCGACAATACGGATTGGAGCTCCATCTTTACCTGTCTCCGGCGCGCCATTAGTCCAAGAAATTACGTTCAGCCGTCCAAGACCACGGGGCTGGTGATCGGCGCCGGAGGTATGGCGCGCGCAGCTATCTACGCACTGATTCAGCTTGGTTGTAGGAACATATTTATCTATAACCGAACGACGGAAAGGGCAAGGGAGGTGGCAGAGCACTTCAATAGTTGGGCCAAGGCGCAGCAGGGAATGGTTGCCATGGCGAAACCGGCTGCGGATGGGTCGCAACAACCGGCACTGGAGATTTGCAGAGTCATTGAGAGGTTGGCGGATCCGTGGCCGGAGGGTTATCAGTTGCCTACAATGGTTATCTCCTGTGTGCCCGCGACGAGTTTGGATGGAACACCGCCGGCGGATTTCGTGATGCCGGAGGGGTGGCTGAGGAGTCCAACGGGGGGTGTGGTTGTCGAGGTAAGCAATTTTTCTCTCTACTATACCTCCCTTCAACAACCTATATAAACCACTTCCTGTTCCCTTGCAGCAGATATTTCATCACCAACACCCACTGACATCCTTCACAGCTCGCCTACGAGCCACTCATCACGCCTCTAGTTGCCCAGATGTACGCCTACCGAGATAAAGTGAACCCTTCCTGGGTAGTCGTCGACGGTCTCGAGGTCGTTGCTGAGATGGCTATCGAGGCCTTTGAACTGATGACAGGACGGATGGCACCCAAGAGACTGATGAAAGAAGTTTGCAGGAGGACGTGGGAACAGCAGCAGCGAGGTGGTGGTGACGGGGCTTCGGGATTAGTGTTGTGATGAGTAAACACCTACCTCTTCTACTCACGCCTACTCGTTGTTTGATAGATCACGGACTTGACCGAGCTGGAGCTTGTGGATATTATGTGAGTGACCAAGACCGTCCTGGTGTTTGAGATTCCGTGTTTCTGGTGGCGATACCCTATATATCCAACAACTCAACAACCAGAGCATCTGTTAGCTTTCCTACTACCTCATTTTTCTAGTTGACCATCCTGCTTTATCATTCGACAGTTAATTGGGTCAACTCTCCACAACGGCTCAACACGCAGCGAAATTCCCCTTATCTCTTCGCTATACAAATCTGTACCTGCGGTATTTCGGGATACCGAAGGCTTGGTGTTTTCCAAGCGAATGCTCCTGGTGGTACCCAAGTGAAGGGACCATGGAGTAGAGGTGCTCCCACACACTTCTGAGCACAACCTCCAAAGTTTATCTCGCTCCTGTCCTCTCCAGACTCCGGTTTTCTCCTTTTTCTTTTCTATTTTCTTCCCACAGACACTCACCAATAAACATGTAGCAACAAATACATAATCCTCGACGCTTTCATACTGTTTTTCCTCTCCCATTTGCCGTGCTCTCTACCTTTGACGGCCGACGGGTAGACTCCTTCAACGATGGACCTTATCATCAGCGAGCCCGTACTTTTCTAGGCGGTCATGTTAGCCAGTGACGAGGGTGCCTTATTCCCCTACCATCACAACTTTGTCAACCCGGTCAGGATCAGCTTCAGTCCCGATGCCCTGGGTCCTTATCGTGGGGGACTCACCAGCTGGCTGGCTTTGCAGGTTGAAGAACCTCGAAACGATCCACCTTGACGTCAACTGGAGAAGGGACTGGATTGACCTGTGCGCTGAGTCGGCGTGGCTTTACCCGATCTATGTTCGGGTCAAGAAGCTCACACTTTCCCTGAACTTTGAGGGTGTGACTGAATACATTGACAGGGCCTTGAAGTCTCGCTATTTGCAGAGAGGTAGACCCAAGGAGTTCTTGAAGCAAAACATCCTTAGTCATCTCCTCACTCTGCCGGAGGTATGTTTCCTTGAATTCGATCGTCACATGACTATGATACAGGACAACATGTATGATACAAGTAGATAGATAAACGGTATGATGCTCGCCTGCCCTGGCAGGTCTACATTCTAGAACCCTCCGGCAGGCACCGGACTACCTGGACTACCCGGGCTGGCACAGGGTTTTTTTGAACCTTTACCTGTTGGGGAGGGGTCCAGGTTTCTCGCTTGCCTGTGGACAGAAGGAGTCATGCGGGAGGAAGAATCCACAAGAGTTTGGCCGATTTACTTTTTGAAATATTTGTGATTCCAGTCACCTGAGCATTCTTCTGGCGGATGGCTGCCCTCTACCCGGCGCTCAAAGAGGGTATGGTGTTTGGCGAATCCCACAAGAGTACTGTATAAACCTGGGCCATCCGTAATTTTATTTTTATTTTGATTTTTTTTGATTTTTTTGGGGGTTCCAGGGATTTCAGACATAATATGTAAGCATAAAGCCCGAATATGTGTATTTTATGCCTGCAAAAAGAAGTAGAGAAGACGTGTTGCTACCTCGGGGGACGGTAAATTCGACTCTTCCTTCATGCGGTCTCTTCCTCCTGTCTTTCCAAGTCCGCTGGAGGGTGGAGACATTCAGATTCAACGTCTTGCGTACATTTTCTGGTGGGCATGAACGTTGCAGTATGCTTACAGATTATGTCCAAATTCCCTGGAACCTAAAAACGGATGGCCCGAGTCTATACGGTATACGACGAAATGTTCTCATGAGCATATGCCACCGCATCAGAAAGACTCCGGTCATTCAATCCAGAACTCAAGGTTTAAACATAGATTCCCTGTTTCGGCTACATGTAATTTGCCCTCCGCTTGGAATACTTGTCCGGTCCAGTGCTGTGCAGGAAAATGCATGCAGAGATAAGTCACCTGCGAAGTGAGTGATATTGTCAAGTGAGGAGTGTCGAGTATTGTTTGCGAGGTGATGGTTCGTGTGGCTCATCTAGCATTCATTCGTCTCGTCTTCCCCCCCCCCCCCCCCCTTCTATATCTTGATAGCCTTGCAGTGGCTTCTGACTACTTCATTCCGTCTCCTTCCTATCGTGTTTCCTCTTAAGCTGCACTACATTTTATTCCTTCCTTATCTCCCAGCTCCTCCTTTCCTCCTGGCCAGCGCCTCATCCATCTTCGTTTTTCTCCTTGCCCACCCTACTAAGAATACTAGTTTATGTCCCCAACATACACTCAAGAACAGCCAAGCAACTCCTGCCTCTCTTCAACCACCTTTTCTTCCCCCTCATACTACCGCTGTCGACACCACTTGTCACTGCTCTCGCTCAACAACGATCGCTCCGCTACGAACTTTTCCGCCCCCAGCCACTGCTCAAACCCGTGATGCAGACGTGGATTCCACAATGGCAAACCAAAGCAAGATCTCCTTCTTGAGCCTCCCAGTCGAAATCCGAATCCAAATTTACAGGCTGACATGGGACCTCGACCATGAACCGTACCGCTTTTCACTGACTGCGTCCCATGACCCAGGGTCCTTGAAACACGACCTTCTCAGGGACCAGCTCATCAATCTTCGGAAGCTCGGATGCCTATGCAGGTTCATTCGAAGCGAAGCCTTCTCCGAATTCTTCTGGCGGACGCAAGTCTATTTGCGTCACGAGCCCTACTCAAACCCAGATGGTGCTTGGTATTCGGACGAGTATCAGCAGGGTCTCGACCTGATCATCAGGGATCCTCTTCTCGCCGAGCATACCAAGCACGTCCACTGGACCATTATGCTCGAGAAAGATGTGGATGATATCGATCGGCACAAGCACAGAGGCATTCGAGAGTACAAACCGGACTTCCAGGAGCCTGACATGCCCTGGCCCTGGGAATCGTATTACTTTGTCATGCGGCTCCCGAATCTGACGACGCTCCATGTCGATGTCGAAACCTACAAAGACTGGCACGATTTGCGCAGGTGGTCTTACTGTATGGCTGAGCTTTATGAGTGGCCCACAATGAAGAAGATGACTCTTCGACTTACCTTCAAGACGGCCAAAAGCATTATCAAGAAGGCACACCGTTCGCGGTGGGTCCGGCGAGGACGTCCACCGGAGCGCTTGACGAGGAATATCTTGAACCATCTCCTGACACTACCCAAGGTGTGTCTCCCCCCCGCCTGCTCATGATCAATCTTTGTACCAAATTCCTTCGTCTTTTATTGATTTATCTACACCGCCGGCACTGTGGATGGTATTTTCACTAATTCTCTTCCTCGACAGGATGCGTATCGAGACGCTCCATGCCACATCATCCAAAATCATTTTGGCTACCAATGTCCCGTATGGCGCCGTGAGGAGCGGATCTAAGGGAGGTACGAGGAAAACAGACGGACGATCAGGTTCTTGTTGACTCTGTGCATTCACGGGGATGGTGGAGTACACGGATTGATGTGTTTGTGAAGCACCAACTACCTTCATCAATGGCAAGAGTCTAGAGCAGACCCGAAGACCGTTTGTTTACCTGGGTAGACAACCAGATACTCCTGGTGTGTGTGTAAAATTAGCCGTTACCTACTGAACAGAATCGCCAGCATCGGGATTGCTCAGGTCTCCCTCGCTTGTGTCCGAAGGTGTTTACTCTTCCATTCTGCTGACCCAGCGCAACTTTTTCAAATTTCCAACCCTCAATCGGCTCTCACCTTTCCGGTATGGTTTCTGGAGGTTGTTACTTACCGATACCTCTGACTTGTAAAATATCGTATTTTTAGCCAAGGTCGACATCAGTTTGCCTGACCAACCATCCAACTCAAGCTCGTGCCTACCGTGTATATGAAGGTCTTTCCGCAATCCTCAAATTGTGGTCTCTGGTGCACCTCCGCCTCGACTTACCCATTCCATACATTGTTGGCCGGCCGTTTCTCTTGGCGCCCATTCACTGGCCCTCCCGTCCTGGGTAATTAGGCTGCCCTGCCTTTTCCCTCCATTCTTCTCTTGTTCGTACGACCAGAATCAGCACCCTTTCGTCGTCCCAGTCCAACACGAATCTATCCTTTTGCAACGATTCTGATCTCCCACCTCTCAAACACCGCTAGTTATTCCATCACTTTTCCATCCCTTTTTCCGATTTTTCGCCACATCAATCTCAAGGCAAATCACAGAACCTTCCTCCTCTAGAGCTGGAGGCCCTTCCCCATGACAGAATGCGGGCTCCCATCCAGTATTCCCCTTTTTGCTCCTTCCGGCTGGAGCTCAGGCTTCAAATCTATAAGCACCCCTGGACAGTTGCGGAGGAAGGACCACGTCTACCGAGTCGACTCCCGCTACAAGGACAGCATTGAAGTTCAGGCTTACAGTTGACTACCTAGGTACCTGGAAAAGCTCAACTCTCGGCAATCCGCAAGCTGGGTGCCATCAGCCACCGCATCCCCACCGACGCTTGCCCTGGATATATCGATCACACGCAGGGTTATGCTCCGCTATGATTGCGCACCTTGGCTCAAGGAGGACTTCTTGAGTTCCACGTGATAGCCCCCGGCTGGGACAATTCTACAACAAAGGTACGCTGTATATTCTCGGTGGCTCGTACCCGTTTCCACACCCAGGCGCGACACGTCAAATGGCACTGGCCCAGTCGTGTCAGATACCATAGAGTCAAGTGGCGTTGAGGGTTACTAAACGAGCAGTCGGCTGTTGAGTGCTTGTCTCGCTTCAAGAACCTGAGAAGTCTGGAAAGTTCTTTTAGCTAATGACACGCAATGTTTCATGACGGACGATTTTTGGAAACGAACCTGGAGTTGATTTTTGCTCAATCATCCTGATCCCAATAGCTCTTACCCTCACAAACAAGAGCTCAAGCGTATGCTCTATGACGACGAGCGCCGCGCAAAGCTGATCGAAAGGTCAAAGACGCATCACCGCAAGTTTGGAAAGTGCAATTGTGCGTACCGAAACCATCACAGTGTTGAATGGACATGAATTATTTGAGTGGTGGCGCCAGCTCACAAGGGGACATGACGGCAATGGCTTCTCAAAGCCCGTCCAGCGTGGTATGTACTCTGCCGGCATTAACTACCTGGCTTCCCCAACTCCCTCAAGTTCGATTCTATATTGTTCAGAAGCAGAGTTTTGTTGTGAGAAACACGATCCGTCGGATGGACAAGACTTGAACACGTCAACCCACCCACAATGTGGAGCTACGGATCACGACAGATGATCTTGGGCAACGAAAACCAAGAGACCACTGAGAGGGAAAAGGCTGCCTTTATTTCCCTTTCTGAAATCAAAGAATCAACCAACTGAAGGCAATTCTCACGATGAGCGTGGCCCGCAGACGGTAGGCAAACACACATCAACTAATCTGCTCTCTCCCCTTTTGCCCTGTCTTGTAGTACCTGGTACCTGGTTCCCAAAGTCCCCAAACATGAATGTATCCATCAATATCTAGCAAACGTATGCCAACCTTCTTCCATCCTCTGCCCATCCGTCATACATTTACACGACCCGATGACCCACGGTCTAACACCAAGTAAAAACCGGATTCCTGCTTTTCACAGCCTCCAGCCTCTCAACAATCACTTTCCTCTGATTCCCCTCCATCCCCTCCGCTGCCGCATACCCCAGATCTCCCCCGGCATCATCCAACTCGTCAACATCCCCATTGACATTTCCAATGCCACCAAACCTTCCTTCCCCTGCTCCTTCGAGACTCCACTCCCTTGCATGCGCGTTGTGAGAGTAACTAGTACTGTACATCTGGCTAGCAATGGTGTTCCCGACCTTTCGGCTCGCGGGCGTGGCGAAGCTAAAACGGCGCTCGTGATAGCCTGCTTGGCCGGCAGCGCCAGGGCCGGCCGAACCGTCGCGTTCGGGGTTGTACATGTTGAGACTGTTCGCTGCTGGGGGGCGGAGCGAGACGGGGTAGTGCTTTCGGGTGGCTGTCGGGTTGTCGGACTCGCTGCGCCGAGGAGGAGGGGAGGCGAGAGGGTGGTCAATTGTTGGCGTGGTCCCGTTGGGAGGGGAGATTTGGCCTTCTGGTAGGGATTGGGGGTAGTCGTCGTATATAGTTGCGGGACTAGCGATCTCGAACCGGCCGGGGTGAGGAAGGTCCGTATTGTTGCTGGAGCCCAGACCGAGGAGATCAGCGACCGCGGGCTTGGATGAGTTGCCCGCGAAGCCAATGTCCATTTCTTCTTCGTCCATGGTGGTCTTGTGCCTGTTGCCGGTCGTGAAGTAATCAGTTTGTCCTTGGTGTTGTTCACGGTCAGCGGCGACAGTGGCGGCGGCTTGATGACGCATCTCGGCGCTGGGGGCTCTCATGGGGACGGCTACGGGGACATCGACGAGGTCGTCCCACACGCAAACCTTGGCGCGGCGAGTCAGTTCCAGAGGACCGTGGTCGGGCGTTTTCAGCGTTTCGACCACGTTCCAGGCTTGACCCTTCATGACGGCAATCTGCTTGGCGAACATGCGCTCTTGGAAGTCGGGATCGAGCTGGAAGACTCGTCGAAGGGCAAGTTGTGTCTGACTCCACCAGGCGGTCGAGGTTAGTAGAGGGAGGAAGTGGTCCCGTGTCTTCTGGGAGAATGGTCGGCCGATGAGATCAACGGGTAGGAAGAGCCATCCGAAAGGGAAGCTAAAGCCATTGTCAGCAACAGGTCGGTCAATGGCTAGATAAGTCAAGTAGGCATACCTTCTCCAAGCATCCGGATGTTTCCACGGCCACGACAAAGAATTATCAATAGCGCCAATCGTGATCTTCGGGTCCTTAAGTACCGCCCCCGTCGACGTCGAGGCATCCATCGGCTTCTGCGTCCTATAAGGGTACGAGGCCCTCGTCTTAGGAGGTCCCCTTTGACTCAGGTCCACCGGCCTAGGCCCTTGTTCCGCCGCATCATCGTCCTCTTCCCTCTCTTCAGTATTCGTGTTCAGGTGCACCGGCTCCGACACTATCGACACCTCCTGGGTTTCCCAGTCCACCTTGATCATCCAATTGTCCAGCCCTCTGTCCGTATTCCGCATAATGTAATCCAAAATGACCAGCTTCTCCAGCTCCTCCCTGAAAGCCTGCTTCAGGGTGGGCGTCCAGACGAAATTGCCTGGCCCCGGTGTGAGGGAGATTGGACTGGCGTTCTCGTCATCACTGTCGCCCTCGCCCGCCGGCGAGCTGCCGGGGCGGCAGCTATCCACCCAACGCTTCTTTTTCTTCCGGTGCGGATCACTGGTCCGGAACCCGGAGAGGTACTGGTCTGGCCACGGGTGTTCTCGAAGGAAGAGGTTGGCGTCTTTGAACCCTTTGAGGAAGACCTGAAAGCTGCCTGGTTTGGCAGGTAAGGACTTCTTGCTCCGCGAGTAGCTGTAACGGTCCCAAAATGGGTAGTGGAAGGATTTGGAGGAGAGGTAGACGACGTCGGTATAAGGGACCATGTGCGTGCGGAGCTGGGCGTCGAGAACGTAGGCGGCGGCTTCGCTGACATAGGAGAGATTGGGAATCAAGCTGTAACAAAGACGACAAGTCAGTAAAAAGCCATCGCGACTCTGCAGGAGACACATACCAAGCCCTGCCAAAACAACACGGAAACAGATTCCGATGAATCCACTTGTTCCACTTCGGATTGCCTGCCGCATATGGCTCCTCGTCCTTGGGTTTGAACACACCCACCACCTTGCCCTCGGTGTTTCTCGCAAAGTAGCTGCCCGAACTGCCCTGGGAGATCATCCTTGGGTGCACCCCCTGCTCAATCGCGGTCCGGACACTGTCCACAATGGCCTCGAACTCGGCCTTGGTCATGTACCCCGGCTCCGGGCTGGCCAGCATCTCCGCGGTGACGGGCCTCACGCCCTCGGGCGCTTGGAACACGGTATGATGGATCTCGAGCTGCTCATCCTCCTCCCCGCCCTTCTTCTTGCCGCGCTTGAACTTGCTAGCGATCTCATCGGCCCAGCGCTCCAGACGCGCGTTGATGGCTTTGAGGTCCACGCCCGAGTTGCTTCGTTGTCTTGGTCCCCGGTTCCCCTTTCTTCCGCCTGTGGGCCGGGACGAGGAGCCGCCGTGCATCTTGGGGCTGGTCATGCCCGAGTGCGGGCGTGGTTGCGTGATGGCTGCATAACGGGGTGCGGAGTCGGGCTGGAGCGAGGCTACGCTATAGTCGAGGGGGTCTGTGTCCGAGTCGTCGCTGAACTGGTCGGCTTGGGCGAGGCGCTCATAGCCCGTAGTGGCGGGCCGTGTGCGTGGCATTGTGATGAAGGATTTCTGGGGATTCTGTCTTTGTGTGTACTATGTAGCTCGGCTGTTTGCTTGGCGAGCTGCTAGTCACCGGTGTGGTAGATTTGAGATCGCACAAAGTTGTTATCGGGCGCCAAGCGAGTGTTGTAAGTGTCGAAGAGGCTTTCGATTTATGCCGTGACCATTGTGGCCTTGGAGAAAGCGGTCGGGAGGTCGAAGTCGTGATCGTCGATAACTCGGCTCGGTCGAAAGCGAAAGGGGAAGGTCGGGGATTGGTGCCGCAAGCTATCTCGAGATCCGGAGGCGGGGAGGCTATGTAACACAACAAGACGAAGTGACAGGTATGTAAAGAGAAGTGGAAGCAGCTACTATGCTGGTCGATAATTAATACAGAGTAAATGAATTACAGAATTTCGCCCTCTCTGAGGGATGTATGTAGTAGTCGTAATGATGGTGATGATTGTATATCGAACTGGTGTTGTTTCGGAAGAATGGTCGTTAATTCCGCCGCAAATACCCAGAGTACCTGACGGAGGTCTCGAATCTCGTTTGTTGATTGGTGATTGCCCGCTCGATCCGATTGTGTCAAACGATGCTTGCCGGTTGTGCTTTGCAGATTACTCGACGCTGGGCCCTTTGTTTGTTGAAGTCGGACCGGGCGTCGTTTGTTTGCTTGTTTCCCGATACTATTGCAGTGGCGGGCAGGCAGGCACCAGGTGAAGACAGAAAGAAGTGTCCGAGTGGGAGGAAGAGGAACTCGAGAACAATGACCTGGAGTGGGAACACTACACTACGTACCACCTGCACTTCCATCACTCATTGGAATGACCCGAATAGAACACCCAAGCCGAAGCTTAGGGCGGTGGGCGACCAACCTTGCTAGCGGATGGACCCCCCCCCTTGGCCGCACCCATCCAATTCGCTGCAAAACGATGAACGCGTTGCGTCTAGGACCATGCACTAACAATTGTTTGCAGATCATACACGGTGGGGTTGAGTCTATCGATCTGTACCTAGCCCCTGAATTGACATCAACAATCACATCATCACAACAATCAACAACGTCACGGCATGAGTACCTACCTAATGTTATCTCTTGTATGCCTTTTTCAATCACACTGAAAATTGGCAAGTATCATAAGTCAGGATTTCTTAATCCTGCGAGGAAACGAATATTGCGGTGATATTTCGAAACGATCATCAAATCATCACTTCAGAGCAGAACAAGCAAGATCGAGTGCGGGCGCACTTCCAGTTACATAGATTTCACTAACCACTCAGCCCTATCAAGCCATGGTATAGTCACCATCATTGGGGCTGTGGTTGTCTAGAGGAGAAATTCGTTCCCATTCCTTCTCATGTATTTTCAAATGCCAAATGCCCCAAATGCCTCTGCTAAGTAGCACGAGGTATTCTTGACGATACTTCGTCCTGGATTTCCTGGCCGTAAAACATCCATGAAAATGCAAATGATTTATCTGGGTATCATGCCGATGCGCTGATGCTGATGCTGATGCTGATGCAAATATCCCCATCCCAAGCCAGAGCCAACCCTCTAATGGAACCCAAGCTTTCTCTTCTCCTCAAAGCTCATCTCCTTCCACTTCCTCACCCTCTCCGCCTCCTCATCCAGTCTCCTAACCTCCCCCCTCACCCACTGCGCCTCCTCCACATGGGTTTGTGCCATCGCGAGGTCTATGGCCTCGTTGATCTCCTCATACTGCTCCTTCGCAGTCCTGATAGTGCCCTCCTCGTCTTCATCCTCGGGGTAAACCCCGCGGGCCATGTTCTCCCTCTCTTCCTGGACTGCCACGCGCCTAGCGGCCTGGCAGAGCTTGCAAGCCTTCTCAGGAGCCGTGGCCTTCTCCGAGGTATCGCAAAGCCACCACCCGCCGTGCTTTCGTTTGTACGAGGTAGGCCACTCAGGATGCGGATCATGAAACTCGTCAAAGATCTTGGGCGGCGGCGGCTTCTTGGTAACATTCCCCCCCGCCTCCTCCTCTTCCTCAATGGCCTTTTGGCGGAGCTCAGCAAACTTGACCATCAACTCGTCAAATCTCTTGCGGGGGTGTGCGGTGCGGAGCGGGACGATTTGTTGGGCGTCGAAGATGGGAAACCACGCGGGGACCTTTTGGGAGATATCGCGAGGGGAGACGGACATGGGGTCGAGCATCTGGCCCGCGGCAACGAGGGTTTGCGGTTGGCTAGGTACCCGATCCGCGAGGAGGTCGTCATCGTTGTTGTTGTCGTTGTCAAAGTCGGCGGCTGTTGCTTTGCCTTTACCTTCTCCCTTGGCTTTGGCTTCCTTGTGCTGACGCTTGGCCTGTTCCTCCACATCCTTCTGGCTCTGGAGTTTGATAAAACTCATGAGGCGCTCCTGCTCTTCCTGGTTTGCCTTGTCATCGGCGTGGCGCTTGGCGTCGGCGCGATGGAGATCCGAGACGTGGATGCTGTCCAGGTGGAGGGCCTTGCCGACAGTTTTGTTGTACTCGTCCATGTTCCTCGCGATCCCAAGCAGTAGCTCGCGGAGCTCGTGCTGGTTCTTCTCCTGTTGCATACAGAGTTCATTCTCGCGAGCCCGGGCGAGTAATCTCTGGGTGCCGACTAGGACGTTGAGGCCGCGCACGCGCTGGAGTTTGTGTCTGAGGCTCGAGAGTTCCTCGTAAATCTGCTCATTCGCTAAATTCAGCTCTTTGGCCCTTACTGCAAGAGCAATCGCTCGGGCCTGGAGGTCCTTGGTGTACTTGACGTAGCGTTTGGTGTCCTCGTGCAGGAAGTCGAGCCAACCGTCTAGCTCGTGGGTGAAGCCGAAAAGCTTGAATTTGGTAATGTCGTCACAGGGCTGTTCAACACAATGGCCGACAGAGTCGTCATATCGCATAACCTTACCGTCGTTGAACCAAGGGGCCCTGGTCGTCTCGACGTGCCTCCAGGGGAAGGCTTCTGCTGCCGCTTTGTTTAAAGACTTTGCTGGGTACCTGATCGCGTTGAACATAAAGAACGGAAAGTCAGTGGATTCCTTCATGAGTTTGTGCCAGGGGTGCAAGAAGTAATCCGGTCCTTCAACTATTTCGCCGAGGGGGAGACCAAGGTAGGTCTCGGGTGATTGAAATCTGGGGTCATGCTTGCGATCAACTACCGCGGTGGAGGACTCGCCCTCTTCATCTATCATGTTGTTGTCAGGTAAAATGGTCGCCTGCGCCAAAATGGTCGCCCCTGACGTATAGGAGTTCGTGCTAGCATAACTCGTAGCATAGCTGGTACTGGCCAAGGCTGGAGATGAGGCTGGAAGGGGGACATCTTGGGGGCGGGACGACAGAAGGGGGATACTGTGAGGGCCCGAGGGACGGCTACTGGCCGTGAGCCAGCGTGGGGTTCGCTGACCCGGGCAAGAAGGGCGAGGATGGCGGGACATGTTCTTGAAACAATAAGCAGTCACCATACTTGTAGCTAGGGTAGGCCTTGGGGCCGTCATGAGTCGGCCCACAACGGGGTTGGGGAGTGAGATGGTGTCCCGCGTAGGGCGGGGTCTTCTTGGATTGACCATCTTGTCGTCACGTTCGACAACTTGAAAAAAAAGAGTCGGAGACAAGCGACACTCGCGGGGCTTCGTTGTTGAAGCGTACCTTTTCTGGTCAAAAAGGACGTAATAGTCGAGGAGGACTGGCAGTGAAGACCGAGACAGTCGATTGGTAGAAAATCGTTTCTTTCAACTGCACACAGAGTTAGACATGTGCGATGGTGAAGTGACCTTTTCTTGAGAATTACCTCTATGCGAAGATGAAGTGATAGTAGACGCGATGATAGTCGTCAAGGACTGATAGTTGAAGAGTGGTTGTCGATGTCTGTTATGATTGTCAAGAGCTTCTGGTTAACTGATGTGATCGTAAACTGGTGATGGATGAATTAAAGTCAGTCGAGGGGTGCGAGAGTATGATGAGGGGCAGTAGATAGTTGAGGAGCTTGCCTATGGAAATCGTCAGGTCAAGAACCAACGATGATTCGTAGTATTTTATCGACTGGTGTGCGGGCGTAGAGCTGTAATCGTGGTAATGTTTTGTCTGCTCTTAAGAGGCAGTTCCAGTTGGAGGGTTGATGTGCGGGTAGAGAAGGTGATGCGCTGATGTAGGCGATGTACGATGGAAGAGATTCGTGTGTTTGAGTCGAAGTGTCGATGCGCGGTGGCGGAGATGTTTGTAGATGGAGGGGTATCGTGTGAGTTGAAGAGTTATTGTTCTTGCAAAGTGGGATGCTATGCACGGCGGTAACAATATGGGTTGCGGATTTCGCTGTTGGTTGTTGGTGGGCAGGGTGAGTTTCGGCTAAGGGGAGGTTGAAAAGATTATCTTATACCCTCGTATTGTCGAACGGTCACCTTCCACGATCGCACTCCAGGTTGGTTGTCGCCGACGAGGGAAGTATGGGTTAAAGCAGGTCGAACTAAACACCTGTGCTATATCGGACAGAGGCGGCGCAGGTCGTCTGAAAAACTGGTGATGTTCTTTGAACAGTCTCACGAACAGTCAAGAACAGCGATCCCGTTGCCAAATCAAGTGCATTTAGTGAAAGAACAGAGAGAACAGTTCAACTAATGCCGCCTGTTGTTCAGTACGTACTCGTTTCAGTACCCTCGCCGAACTCGATGGGGCTAGGGAGTAGCCGGCGGCAGCGACAGCGGATGGCCTCTCATGTCCCTCTAAAGGGGTGACGTAACGTAGTCAGGTCATCCGATATTCAGCGAGCAAGTGAAGGTACGCGATAGTTATCCTCGAGGCTGGACGCTTCACAAGGCGGCACGACCAGGGCTGTTCAGCCTTGTCGGTCACCTTCCTCTGTATTCCGTGCGCATTATGTCGGGTATCTTCGAATTCCTCTAACATCACGCTTCGACTTAGGACCTTAGTGAGGCAAAGCACAACAGGGTACACACACACACACACCGCACCTGATTCGAGGCTGGCAACCCGTGAAGTTGGTCTATCGACAACGATCGTGTTGGTAACGGTTACTACAATGACGACAGCAAAGACCGGGACCACAGCGCCAGATAATAACAACTCGAGATTAGTGATAGACGCATGCTTTGATATAAACATAATGAAGACAGCTCCTAGAGTGCCATAGCCGCGACAGACCCAACTGACACCGTCTCGCGCAGTCGCTTGTCCTTCTCAAGCAACAAGGTCTGCTTCTTCTTCCGCTTGTTGACCGCCGACAAGTCCGCAAACCTGCCACGCGCCCCATGCTTGAACTTGGTGATCATATCTGACGCCGCACCTCGCGTAACATCCGTGGGCTCGACCGGCTCCTGCCCGCGACGAATCGTCTTGTTGATGAACTTGATCTGGCCGTCGGTCGCCGGATCGTCGCGCCACTTCATACCTCTGTGGATAAAGTTGCGAGGGTACTTGCCTTGACCAGCTGATGACGCAAGAAAGCTGTCGGCACCGTGAACGGCGTCGGCAAATGTTTCGGCCTTTAAGATCTCGCGTGGCGACGCATAGGGCGATTTGGATGGCGTAGACACAGGCAACGTGCGCACTTCGTAGGCAACCCATGGTGGTGCCCCTTGCTCTTCTTCCTCGGGCGCAACCCTCTCGAGCTTGACGTAGGAACCGTCTGGGCCACTGATGACATACTTATCCTGCCCGATCATGACCCAGGAGTACTGGCTAATCGAGCGGATGTGTCTCTCGCCCGACGAGTCGGCGATCAAGTCAAAGACCGACTCGTACTCGGTAAAAGTCACAGCCCAGTCCCCCTGTGAGGCCGGATTCGTGCGCTCAGTCGAGTGATAAACAATCTCCTTCCTCGCCTCCTCCTCTGCCCTCCGCTCTCCTTGTTCCTTCATATCCTCCACCGACGCTTCCTCCACCAGCAGATCCGGATCGAGTCCAAACAGCGTAGGTGTCGTCACGATTCCCGTCGCCAAGCTCGACACCATATCGATAATATGACAATTCTCCTTGCCGGGGTACAACCTCATGCCGCGTCCAATCATCTGAATCAGCAGATTCCTTGACCTTGTCGGCCTCGCCATCAAGATACAGTCGATATTGGGGATATCCGTCCCCTCGGTGAACACGCCGCAGTTCACCAGCACCGGGAACTCGAACCGTTTGAAGGCGTCCAGAATGTCGGCCCGCTCTTTAGCGGGCGTGTCGCCTGTCACGAACCGGGCGTCGTAGCCGTACCGTCGGAACGTGGCCGTCATGTCAGCGACGTGGGCGAGATCGACGCAAAACACCAGTGTGGACTTGCGGTTACCGGCCTTGGCGTACCAAGTGCGCACGGCGATGTCGTTGGTCGCTTCGGAGTTGACGGCGTGCGAAAGCTGTGCCAAGTCATAGTCTCCTCCGGCGCCCTTCTTGACGTTGCTCAGGTCGACCGATGAGTCGACCGTGGTGAAAATGACGTCGGATAACCATTTGTCGCCAATCATGTCGACGTAGTCCTTGTGGTAGACAATCTCATCGATCGCCGCTCCCAACCGGAGGCCGTCTGCTCGAGAGAAAGTGGCCGAGACACCGACCAGATGGGGCGAGTCGGCCTGCTTTTGTCGGAGACCAAAATGCTCGAGAGTGCGCAGGTAGCCGGGGGCGACAATGTGGTGGGCTTCGTCGACGAGGACGAGTTTGAAGCGCGATGGGTCAAACTTGAGCAGACGATCGCCGGAGATGATGGACTGCAGGCTGGCGACGGTGATGTCGGCGACGCCGGAGGCCTTGACGTTGCCCATCTCGACTTCAACCGTCTTGTGCGGGTAGGTGTTTGCGCAGTGGCGGGCGGCTTGCTCGACCAGTTCTCGGCGGTGGGCGATGATGAGGGTTTGGGTAGCCTTTTCGGAGCGAGGCTCGATGCGGTCAATGAGGTGGGTGAAAATGACCTTGGTAATAGGTTAGCAAGTAGTTAGTTATTCGTGGTGAGTGTGAGAAGGGGGGTGGGGGGGGCTCACGGTTTTCCCAGCCCCGGTAGCTAATGAGACTCCTAGCCGTTTATGACCCTGGTTAATTGCTGCCAGAACGGATTGGATGCATTCTTCTTGATAATCACGAAGCTGGATTTGCTGTGAAAGGGCATTTGCCAGACGAACAGAACCTGTGAATGATCGTGGGTGACAACTTGATGGTGTTGCGCTCCATATTGAGCTTATTGAGCTACGTGGTGTCGTCAGGCTCAAGGTTCTTGTGGCTGTTACGAGCCTTCTCATGGCGACACTCATTGTTAGGCCCGAGTTTACTCTGTTCACTCGCAGTGATGATGGTCCGTCTCTCTCTTGACTGCCACTCGTCCTTCTTTGTTCGCTCACCAACAGCCCATGCCCATGACACCTGACTCGAAATGAACAGTGAGGGAGCGTCAATATAATCACATGTGATAGATAGCATGCGACTCAGTGAGCAAGGGCAAATGAGAACACCAAGATTCCACAATGTTGTTTCGCCGGATTCCGGAGGTTGATGTTTCAGTGAGATGGTGTTGTCCGAGGCAGGCACATGCGATGGTCATTGAAGGCTGTGCGTTTAGCCACCTCTGCCCGGATCATTGTTCACCAATCATAGCCATTGTTTTGCTGCTGCGAATGCGGTATGTGTCTCCGAGGACTTTGTATTCTTTATACGTTGTTGAACATTACCGTTAGAGAAATCGTCTCCGGATAGGCCCTTAACCAGTTTGACGTCCTTCATCACAGTTCAGGTTTATGATCATCTGTTCTATTGTAGCTTTCAAGGTGCTTGTTCCCATGGTCGTTCATTGCTAAGAGGGACTCTGTGTACTTTCATCGAACCGGTGGGTCATTCTGTTAAAGAGACTGTGCCCATCAAAACGATCAAGTCGTGCCTTGGTCGATGTGATTGGTCGTAGGAGATGCTGCGATTACAGTGGGGAATCACAAAGGTACTAAGGTAGGGTACCTGATCTGCAGCCGCCAGCCACTACAAAAATATTCGCAAGCTCGCAGACGACTTTTACGGGATCATCAATGAATGAATCATCACAGCTGGGTGTCTAGAAAACCCCATTGATCATGCCCAGTGGTGATAATACTTACTCGAGTCATCAGCAAAATCTGTTGAAACTTTGGTCGTTCCTGTTCAACAACGTAACTTTATATTTTTTAGGGGGTAAGAGTTCAACTTCCAGTATTTTACTCGAGGCATCTGTATGTTCAGGTTTGTTCCCCACATTCAAGTGGATGGTTGATGGTTTTCCTCACTTCATCATTCTCTCCTTCAACTCAATCGCAACCTCCATTTTACACAGAATGACAAAACCAGCTTCAAATTGCTGAGAAGCCACAACCTTCTCCATGATTGCCAAGCTAGTACTTCGTCTTTGTTTCCACTTCTCTCATCCAATTTAGGCAAACCAAAAAAGCAGTCAGATGGATTCAAAACCTGGACTCAGTGACCATGGTGGCGCCGGCAATAGCTCCCCCCACCATCAACATCAACGACTACGACGCTCAGTCCGAAGCCATAGTCGAAGCCTCCCACCAGAATCTGACCCAGATCATCACCGTGTAAAAACCGAACCTCAAAGCGACTACGGTAGTGACAGAAATGACACCGAGTCGCAGTACGAAGGCGCCTTCGATGATGCTGAATTCGACTACGCCCAGTTAGACGGCATCCCCCGCCGCCGACACCAGGTAGACTCGGCAGGCAGCGAATATGAACCACCTTCCGATGAAGACGTTGACCTAGAAAAGACAAAGAGGGGAAGGTCACGCTCGCGATCCAAATCCGTCATCACCCCGCGCCCGCCAAAACGTCCTTCAGACGACGTAGCCCTCTATACAGACCGGCCCCCAAAACGGCACAAAACTCCCTTCAACCACTCGTACCTCGCCCTCCTGAACACTGACATCATTGACGCCGCTTCGTGCTTCGTTCCCACCGGCGACGAAACCACCCAGCAACTAGCCCCTTCCCAGATCGGTCTAACCGTCTGGACCCCCGCTGAGAAGGAGCTCTTCTTTTCCGCAGTCTCCCGTCTCGGCCCGCACTCCGCTTCCGCCATCGCTTCACGAATCCGCACCAAAAGCGAGCTGGAAGTGGCCGAGTACCTGCAAGTCTTTCGGCAGGCAATCAAGAACAGGCAGGACCCCAAACTCGCGACCCAGGCGCAGTTGCTGCAGCCCGTGACGCCGGCCGAGGTCCCGGCGGCTGTACAGTTGAGTCAGCAGTGCTGTATTGCCCTCGAGGAGGCGGCAGATGCAGTTGCTAGCAGGCAAGAGGCGTGGGAGGAGACGGAAGAGAGGAGGAAATGGGGGGAGAATAGGTGGTTGATCAGGAAGGATAATGTAAAGGGGTTGGAGATGGAGGCAAGAGAGGAGAGAGAGAGGGAGAGGGAAAGGCAGCAGAGAACAGAGAAGGGTAAAGGCAAGGATATAGATCAGGAGGATGATGATAACGAGGCGGTAGTGGAAACCGAGGTGGCCGTCGACGAATTCGGCCAAAGGAAATTGCCCGCCCTCCATCTGTTCCGAGTCCGAAACATGCTCGACCTCTCCGAGAACGTCTTCATGAACTCGACCGTCGACGACTACAACTGGAGCAGCATATCCGACGAACCTCCTGCCATTCGAGCGACCGCCCTCGAGGACTTGCATTCGCTGGTAGTCTCGCTAACGCGAAGACTCGTTGCGGCAATTGTTTACATTAGCGAATCACGCATCAAAGCCAAACGGGCCGTTCACCCCTCAACACGAAACCATGTCTGGATACAGGACGTCGAAGCGGCAGTCCTTTCCCTAGGGCTTAAGAAAGATAGCCATCAATTCTGGGCTAAAGCAGCAAGGCGGTTAAGACTGGATGTCTACGGGGACGAAGACTATGACTACAAGGAGGAACTAGCGCGGAAAGAGGAAGAAGGAATAGACGCGGACGTGGAAATGATACGAGACGAACCGCAGCCAATGACCTTTGCCGAAGTAGAGGAAGCCCTAAACCTCGAACCCGACACCAACCGCCCCGAATCCGACCGCGCGGACGAACCCGACGAGGATGAACGAGGTGACGTTGAGTCTTTAGCCTCCCTTTCTTCCACGCCCTCCCTCGACGGGCTCGACAACCTCGAAGAGAATCCCGCGGAGCCCACCCAGACCGAGCCAGATCAAATGGCTCCATCAAGCCCTATCCCATCTGAACATCATCAGGTGGACCCTATCGAAGACGAAGCCATCCGATCCGAAGCCAGAGAACTCCTCCGCTACTCGGCTCTTCCTATGGCCCTCACTTCTCGTGCTAGACAAGTCCTCTACGCTCGTATCCGCACACAGCGCGCTCAGGAGGCGTACGCTGACGCGCTCGACATGCGGGCTAGTTACAAAGAAGAGAAGAGAATGTGGCAGCTGTTGGGACGAGAGCCACCAGAGGGCTTGGTCCTGGTTAAGGGGGAAATACCCGAGGAGCCGGTGGCTACGGGGAGGTATACGGGGGTTGATGAGCTGTTGGGGACGAGGGGGGTGGAAGTGGGCGCTTGGAGGGAAAAGGCTGGAGAGGAGGGAGGAGGTGCTGAGTGGGAGTTTGAATGGCAGAGGCACCTAGAGGAGCCCAAGGAACGTGGAATGTAAGAACCAGTGAAGTGTCACGTACGCCATGCGTGGAGTCTGGCAATCCTGAGGGAAGACGGGAAACAGTGGAAGGAAGACATTCCCCCAAGATGGCTGATCAGAATACGGGTTGACTAGGATGTCATGTATGTAAACCGGACTTTCCCTCGCCTCTAGAGGTCCTCTCTTCTTCCTCAGGATCCCAACTTTTCACTCAATCAATCGGTTCCTCTTCCACTTCGCTTACAATTGATATCCGTCTTCCAAACATGTAAGAACACGGGCATTTCCCTTCTTCCTATCACCAGATTCACATCCCTCGGACTTTGTTCGTTCCCTTGTTTCCACCAAGACACTGATCATTTCCTCTCCGCGGTGGTCTTCTTCACCAGGTTGTGAACACAGGTGAATTATAAGCCCAGTGAAGGGAACCCAAAGCATAAACTTCCAACGTGATCGGATGAGGAGTGAAGGCGGAGGACGGCAAAACGGGGAGATAAGGAGGCATGCCGCAGGAAAGAATTCCGAAAATCCATCTACAACCCACTCCCGAAAACCTCATCCTTCTTCGTCTTCCGGTCCCACACCACCTGTCCATCACTCCTTCTCTTGAAATACGCAATGCGATGCTGCGGGATGAATTCCTCATCCGTCTGCTCCGTCTTCCACATATCCAGCGCTCTTTCCTTCACTCCCAAGAACCGATCCTCGTAACCAACCACGTAGTCAGAACTATCGATGGCCGAATCCCAGCGTAGTCTGTTCATCACGTCCGCCGCAGAGCGAAGCTTCGGGCCTGGTTCTAGTCTTGGCTGCTGCGTCTCTTCTGTCGGTTTCTTGTTCTTGCTTTTTTTCTTCTTCTTCGGAGCGGTCTCGTCGAGGTCCTCGAGCAATAAAGCGTCTTCCTCGTCGTCGTCCTCAGGGTCAGATTCTGACTCGTCTTCGCCAGGAGTGTACTCGCCTACCCAGTCGTTGCGAGTGTCGAGTCGGACATTGCCCAGTTCGCAGCGCTTCACTATGTTGGCGCTCATCCAGCTGTTCGAGGCGTCAAAGTACTTCTCGTCTGACCGGATGGCTTCCTCGAAGCGTTGAAGCGCGGTTCGAATGGCGCCGAGAGCGAATTTGAGGTCTTCTTTGCTGGTAGTGGTGTCGGCCTCGAGACCCAGGAGGTAAGAGGCTTGGTAGTCGCGGGGTCCATTTCCTTCGGTGGCTGTCTGCTCATCGCTTTCGGCTTGTTGAGAGGCAGTGTCAGGCTCGACAAAGCGTCCAGGCCACATCCTGACATACACCCCCGGTGCCCTCCTGTGAAGATCAACAAGGAGCATCACGCACCGACTCTCCAACCAGCCCACATACTGCGCTCCCTTTGACGATGACAGTCCCCAGTACTGCACATCAACCTTGACATAGCTTTGATACCCCGTCAAGAACTCCTCCGCACCACTTCCCTCCAAAAACACTTTCCAGCTCTTCACTTCACCATTCACCAACAAGTCGCGCGCCCGCTTAAACTCTTCCTTCAGCGTTCTAACGCTCCAGACACTCGCCTGCCCGCTGGTATTTAGTCCTGGCCCAAACCACCCGAGCACAACCATCGCCTCCCTTCCCGTCCGTCTATACACCTCCTTTTCTCCTCCCCTTTCCTGCTTCTGCCTAAACCACGGACAAACCTCATCGTAGACCATATCCTTCTCCCAGTCAAACTGAGCATACTCTTCAAAGAAACTCGCCACTAACTCTTCTACCCCAACACCACTAACTCCTCCAGCCCCAAGCGCAAGAGCTTTATAAACCCTCGCTAACATCACTGAGATCTGTATTCCCCCCAGATACCCAAACCGCTGCGAATACACCCCCCGACCTTTAGCCCAGCTCCTCACGGCTCTATGGGCTTGCCTAAACACCGCCAAGTCAGGCACCGTCCGCCGCAAATAATCCAGATCCCTGGCCGCTTTCAGTTTTGTCAGCGTCAGTGCTGGCAAAGACCAGACGGCGTTTCCAGGCGGGGCGGTGGATAGAATGCGAGGCCAGTGCGAAGCAACGTGTGCTGCGGGACAGTATTGCAGGTCGAATTTGATCTGACAGAGGGAGAGTTCGAGCATGGTGCCGGTTGAGGAAGAGATGCGGCGGAGGATTATGGGTTGGTATTCCTGGGAGTAGAGCGGGGAGGAAGAGGCGCGCCGGAGACGTTGGATGGCGAGGGAGAAGAAGGTGGTGGTGGAGAAGGGACCGATGGCTAGGACGTCAATGTCGGAGGAGGAGGTGTGGACTCCGAGAGCGAAGGAGCCGACGGGGGTTATGACCAGGGGCGGTTGGTTGGATCGGTGTTGCAGTCCGGATGTGTCGGTAGGGTCGGTAGTTGGTGGCTGGGTAGACTGATTCGGGGGAGGTGTGTCGAGGAGGATGGCCTTGAGGGCTTGGAAAGCTGCCTTGCGTTTGTCTGTCTCTTCCTGGGAAGGAAAGATGTTGAGCTCGGCCATGGCCTCTTTCAGCGATCCTGGCTCGGAGAGAGGGCCGTCGAGTGGTGTAACCAGCTTGATCGACGTTTCTAACGTGGTGGTATCGTTCTTTTCCTCGGCCGGTCTATCAGACTGGTCGGTGGTGTCCTGCTGAACAACCTTCAAAAGACACCTCACCCCCCAATGATCACTCCCATACTGCCCCATCTCATGCCCCTCTCCCTTCTTCTGATCAGCCTTGAGGAATCCAAACCGATTAAACCTCCCGATCCTCAACACCTGCTGACCCCTGACCAAAATCCGATCATACCTCTGCGGCCGCAGATTGCCTCCGCTACCTACCACCTTAGCTGCGACATCATTCCTTGTCGGATCGTAGGTCGCTCCTTGTTCGCCGGAAAATAACATATTATCCTCCCCTTCTTCGTCAATGTCGTCCATCATGTCCTCCTCCTCTTGAACCCATCCCTCTCCCAAAGCAGCACGCCCAACCACCCAAGCATCTTCCACCCCTAGGTTCTCTTTTTCCTTCCACATTCTTTCGATACTATTCAGGGTCGCTACGGTTTCCCGGGAAATCTTTCCAGCTTTCACAGCTTGCTCAACAGTCCAGCTTGAAGAAGTCAGATTGAAGTCCCCGGCAACTACCCACGGATTCTGCGAAAACTTTTCTTTCAAATGCCCAATCACCCGCTGGATCTCCCCCTTCTTGGCAGCTACGGTCATATCCGTCAGTCCATGACTCAAATGAACCGCAGCCAGCACGAGGGGCCGATCGGGATTGCTTCCATGGATGGTAGGGAATCGGGCAATAACAGAGCCTTTGTGTTTCCTCGCAAAAGGGAGCCAAGACCAGGAGAAAGGGTGTTTGGACAAGATGACTTGGTTGAGGAAGTTGGGGAGGGGAGATGCATCGGCTTGAGAGGGAGGGGGGTGGGAGACGTAGGGGTAGATGAGTCGTAAGGTCGGGGATTCGGGGGATGTGTTGGAGGGGGAGAGAATGAAAGAAAGGAAAGAGTCGGTGACTTCTTGAAGGAGAAGAATATCTGCTTGGGCGTCGGGAGTGAGGAGGTTGCGGAGGATGAGGCGGTATCGAGCTTCTTGACCGGTGGTTGAAGAAGAGGAGTGCTCGAAATCAGCGAGGACGTTCCAGGATGCTATGCTTAGCAATTTTGGCGTCTTTGGCTCTTTCCCTTGTTCTTCCTCTTCCTTGACCGCATCATCCCTCGCCCAAATCCCCCTCTCCTCATCAAACATCCAAGTCCTCTGCATCTCCTCCACATCCCTCTCCTCCCCCGCCCACTCCCGATCCATTTCCAAAGCCTCCTCCCAATCAACCGGACTCTCAAATATCGAACATCCCACCTGCTCCTCCAAGTTTATCGTGCCCCAAACCTTCATCTTTCCCTTATCAGGACCATCGCTCTGATCTCTAACCAACACCCAGATCTGCTCAACCTCCCACTCCATCGTCGGCAGCAATCCCACTTTTTCCACCAAGAGTTGGTGTGCTGGGGATCGGCTGTCTTCAGATTGGGCAATGGTCATGTGCGGTTTGTATTCCCCTTTGCCTTCGTTGTCTTCAGCCTGCTGCTGGTGTCCCAGTTGCCCAAGTATCTCCGCTCTCAGTCTTGACAACGACGTGCTGGTGAGGTTGTAGCCGGCGGCTTGGTCACACCGATATATCGTATTATGCTTCCGGTGTTCAAAAACCCCGACCCCATCCAACCTCACCCTCACTTTATCTTCCTCCAAGACCGGGCCCCCACCTCCCCCTCCGCCTAACTGCTTCCCATCAGGCCCCGTCCATGCCTTTATCCCCTCATCCCACAGTAACCCCCTCGCCTCATTCCTCTTCTTCCTCCCCTCAAAGATCCCCCACGGAGCCAATTCCATTGTAGCTTCCAGATCTTCTGGCTCGACGAAGGGGTAGACGAGGTTGATGTGCGGTGGCCATTTGGTGTGTGCTTTGTCGTAGAGGGAGCGAAGGGAATTGATTGGGGCCCAGAGATGGGGAGGGGGGATTATGGCGAGGGCTGTGTTGTGGGATGAGAGGGAGGGGGTCCAGGGTGATCTTGAGGAGGATGGTTTTGGAGCAGGAGCAGACGGGGATTCTGGAGAGGAAACGGTGGACGCCATGAACGTTCTCTTTCTTTTGAACTTGTCGTGGGTGAGATGATTGTTGGATGATGATGGTTTGATTTGGGTGGTGGTGTTGTTGCCGAATGTTGTTGTTGTTGGGTTGCTGCAAGGGAAAATAAAACAGGGTAAGGTAGACAAACAGGAAAGCAGCTGCGGATCTACTCTTTCTAGGTACTTAGTACGTATCCCCCAAGAAGACCAACTGACTGACTGAGGGAAGCACAGGTTATATATATCTACAACCAAAATCAAAGAGCACCAATTACTGCCATCACGGCCTCAGCCACACTTGCCGTTCATGTCATTGGGCTTGTGTCACAAACCGATCCCCATGACATCAATGCTGAAGCCCCGCAGTGCTTACTCTCCTAGTGTACCTCTCCGTGAACATCACACAACTTGCCTAAGGTAAACTGTATCTTTACTACGCAGCACTCCGTCAATGGCTCGATCTACGTAGTTGCCGCTTTGGATTTACGATGGTTGACTCTTTCGGCATTCTTCGACTCCGGAAAGAGTTTGCAAGTTTGCGAAACAAAACCCACGTTAAATGGAGAAAACAACCCCTGGTCACGGCTGGTCAGTCAGGCCGAGTGACTCACAAGTCACAAGGACATGGTTCTGCTTTCCCCCCCCCCTATAGGTGGCCTCATTGTCCACAATGTAAGCGACCTAGGCAAAGTCTCAGTCGGTGATGCATATATACTTACGAGAAGGTAATGGGCCTAAAGTCAAGCGCTCCTTTCGTACCGCAACAGCTCTCGGAAAGTCAAAGTAGAGCAAACAAAGACAAAGGCTTCCATAATACTATTTGATATCCATTCAGTAAAAAACATGACCTATGTATGTACCTCTTCGCTTCTATACAGCGGCATGACAAGCACGCATAAAGCAATAACAACAATAACAAAAACCAACGCTGGTACACGAACCACCAATTAACAAACACACTAACGCTGAGACGCAAGTCTTTTGATTTCCCAAACCCCTCTCGACAGCTCAATACTATGCATATTAGATTATTTTAGGCCAAAAGTGATGATGTCCCCATAAGTGTGTAAGAAGAAAAGTGAGGGAAAACTGATATGCCAAAAGAAAAGCAAGGGTACGAGCGCGAGTTTCTTTCCAATATGTCTTGTTCAAGTTCCTTCAATAACCCATTTCCCCCATAAGTGTCGAGTTCGTAGTTCGTAGTTCGTACGTGTGAACGACATCAACGCATCACAGCAACGGCAAACAGCAACTACAGCTGGCCAGACAAGAGGGCTTCGGTAGCTGTTTTCATCATCGAGTTAGCCATCATTTTTTGTTCATGGGAATTCATCAATCGGGGCAAGACGAAAAAAAGGGATACATACCACTGTTAATGTAAGCCCTCTTCAATTCCAGTGAGACGCCAAATCTCCTCTCAAGCTCCTGCTTGATTCCCTTCTTGGTAACCGTCATCAAGTCCGCCGTCCTCAAGATCTCGCGAATCTCTGCCAACAGCGCGTCATCACTCGGCATACCCCCTAGACTGGTCATCTCCAGCTCCTGCTGCGAAGGAGTACGACCCATGATTTGGGATCCGCTGAACTGGGAGTGGCGGTTACCGGCCATCAACATGTCGGAGTTGGCAAAAGACATACGGCTACCGTTATTAACGGGCAGCTGTGTCTTATCGGAATAACCTCCGAGAGGGAAGCCGGTGGTGGAACCAGGGCGGCTAGCGTAGTTGTATCCGCCGCCGTACTCGGACATGGCAATGTTGTAGGGGTTCTTGGTAGCGTATGAGAAGCCCGAGATTTCGGAGCGGACGTCGTCGTTGTTGCCGCCGTGAGAGGTCTGAGCTTCCCAGAGCTCGGCTTGATACTCCTCCCACTTCTTCTTGGGGATGCTGGCGGGGTCGAACTTGCCCTCGTCCGAAATGACGATCTTTTGACCCGCTTCGCCAGCAACGACACGAGTGTTACCCCAGTTGAAGTCGTCCATGTGCCAGAACGAGTAGAGAGGAAGGGCGAAACTGAAGACGGGAACGGCGATAACGTAGAGAACCATCCAACCAATCATTTCCCACTTGCGGCGCAGAGTGAAGATGATAGCTTGCAAACCGTAGATCGCACCAAGGAGAAGGAAGGCTGTCATGGGCACGACAGTCGCATTGCGCGCCACCAAGACAATCAAGTAGACGATGTAGGCAATGGTAACGGGCTGAACAACCGTAGACAGCAGGTCGATAAAGATGATGAATCTCATGCTGAAGCAACAGAAACCGCAAAGCTGGTTTAAAGGGATGAGCTCGATCAAGTTATGCACAGTAGAGTTGATCCAACGACGGCGCTGGGACAGGAAAACTTCCCACGTGTCAGGAGCAATGGTCCATGCGTGAGCGGCGAAGATGTACTTGGTCTTGTAGGTCGAGTGGAATTTGAGAAGCAGTGTTGTCAGGTAACGATCCTCACCAAGGTGAAGAAGGTTCTTCATGTGCAGAGTGTCGACACGGATGGTGGAATAAGCCTCAACGACCTCACGACTGACAAACAGTGGCTTGCCGGAATCGGCAGCGCGAATGCGGTACATGGAGAAACAGCCGGGAAGACAGGTGACGGAACCGAAGAGCGACTCGAAGGCCTTGGACAGATTGTGCGAGATGTAGTACTCGTACACTTGGATCATGGTAACGAAGGAGGCCTTGGCGTTGGTCAGAGCAGTCTCGCCGCAGACAGCGATAAGACGGGTATCCTCCAGGAAAGCAGCAACGAAGCGCGTCGCCGAGTCGGGCGCCACCACGGTGTCGGCATCGATCTGCAGCATGTACTCGTAAAAGGTCGGATTCACGCCGATAATGTTGCGGATCTGATGATACATTTCCAACTCGAGCGGGCTCATGGGGAGGTTGTAGTGGACGCGGTTCAGGAAGCGCATCATGACCATCTGGGAGTCACGCTTGCCACGGTTACCGGGACGAGAGACCTCAGAAGGCTTGCCAACCTTGACGATGACCATGAAGGGAACGATGTGGCCCTGCACCTCGTAAAGACCGGAGTAGACCTTGCCCATGTTGTGCTGCTTCTGGCCTTCACCGAGCGACTCAAAGCTGAGAGGTTCAGGATCAACCGTCTCCGCAACGCCCAGAATGTCAAGCACAATGCGGGGAGTAGGCCTATCGTTACCCTGACCAATAATCATACCGTCACACACAATGATCAGAAGCTTGCGCTTATCATCGTACTGCATACGGGCCGCGGAATCGATAGCACGGCGCAGTGAGTCCTCGTCCTCGGTGTAAGCCGGAACCATGCACATGATGAACTTGTCGAGGTTCTCTGGCATGGGCTTCTGGCCGAATTGCAGGGCAGCGAAGAACTTGAAGATGATGACAGTCGCCAAAAGAATCGAGATGGCCAGGACGAGGTACGTGGAGAACAGGCAGCGGGCCGAGTTTCGAGTATCAACGTCTCCAACATAGAAGAGGTTATCCAAACAGAGCTTCATATCGGCCTTCATGTTCGCGTCGAGATCCAAGGCCTCCCAGAGCTTACTGACATCCTCGCCGGCCCTTTGGGAGAAAAGATCAACGACAAGCTGGTCCATGAAATTGACGGCATTGGGATCCGTAGGCTCGGGTTTACCAGGACCAGCGCGTTGGTGACGTCCGCCCTTGAGGTATTGAGTCATGTCATAGACACGGCCTTGGAGGATCGCAATCGATTGTGACTTGCCAGCGAGCTGCTTGACATAGGGCGGCGAGTAACCAACGTTACCAACCTTGTAGCCATTACCCTTGAGGAAGATCATCTGCTCCGCGAACCAGTCAGGACGACTATCATTGGTGAAGGCACGGAAATCATGGTAATGTGCGTTCCGGTCCTGGCTACTGATAACCGCGGCCGCGTTGGTGATGTTGTCGGACTTGTAGTCGAGGGTGACCGTGTCCGCAATCTTGCCGTTCACACCGCGGCACAAAGCCGAAACCTGGATGGGGAAGAGGCCCGAAATGTCAAGACCAGCGTACTGTGTAAAGGACTTTGAATCCAGGCGAGGATAGTGGCGTGGCGCGAAGTCACCAATGTCGAAAACCTGACCGCGAATAGCCGCATAGGCAGGGTTCTTGCCCTTGCCGTCGAAGCTGGACAGTTCCGCAGGACTGTAGACGTGCTGCTTGGGGCAGATCAACATGGGGAAGACAACAATGAAGAAAGCAGCAAGCAAGCAGAAGAACCAGATGATGAAGTTGATGGCCACCTTTTCTCTCCAAGCCATGCGGACGTCCTTGCGCGGCATCTTGCCGAGGATGCGGATGGCGAAATCGGGAATGAACCAAGTCAAACAATAGGTCAAGAAGACCCAGCGCTTACGGCTGGGCTTGTCCTTGTACACCTCGACCTCAGCCATATCCTTCTCATTGGCCTTTTCCGCCATCTGCTCTCGGGTCTCAAATGTCTTGAACATATCGCCCGCGCCGATAGCCGTGCCGGCCTCCGATCGTGCATCCACATCGTTGCTTCCAAAGTAGCCGGCCTTCTTGTCGTTGTACATCTGCGGTGTAGAGCTTGTTGAATTGATAAGGCGGTCCTTCGGATCGCTGAACGGATCTGGTGTAGAACCATGATCTGATGGCAACCCATAGCGGCCCGAAGTTGAAGTGTTCTCCCCAAGCTGTGCCAGTTCCATCCAGCATCGCTCGCTCAAGAAGACACCAGTAGCGCCGATGGCGACCTCGTTGCTTGGCCACCTCTTGTCCTCAACAACCATCTCGACCTTTTCCCGTTCGGTTCCAACCAAAATGGTCTCCGCATCGGCCAAGCCCAGGAACTCGCCAAACGGCAGGAACATACTGAAGTCAGCGGAGCGCAGGCGCTGGCTGATCTCGGCAATTCCAAACGTCTGGACCTGCGCCCTGACGCACTTGCTGTCGAACTGGTTCGCAATACGCCGGTCGTTGGGCTTGAGACAGAAGACAAAATAGCAATTTGTCCCTTGCGCAGTCAAGGATGCCTTGACATTTTCTAGCGCAGAGAGGAACTGGGCCGCAGCGCCCTGTTCCGATCCCTTGCTAGACTTCTTGCTGGGCTCTCCCGACTCGCTGACCTCGTCGATCGCGATGTCCGACTCTGCTTTTTCTCCGCGTAGGCGACGACCCGGGGCGGGGCGTCCTCGCCGCGACAGAACACTAGGTGTGCGCATCGGCTTGGAGCTGACCGAAGCCTGCATTACTGTGGTCTTCTCTTGCGGGTGGACAACCGTATGAAGAGCCTCTTGGCCAAAGAGGCGGATGACAAAGTTGCTCTTGCTGGAGTTGATCAGGTTCATGAGATCACCCGAGATAACCTCACCGTTCTCCTCCACCAAGCCCTTGACAGGGTAGTCGACTTCACCAGCGAAGTGCTTGACTGTGAACGTCGCAGCCGTATTTTCGGTAAAGAAGTTGCTACCGGGCAACTTTGCGGTCGCCGAACCAACCTCAATAGCAGGGTTCTTGCCCTCAAAGCGCTTGCGCAGACTCTCGAGCAATTGCATGTCAGTGCGATGACGGCGGGTCTGGTCATCCAAGATGCTAAGGAGGCCATTTCCCGGCTTCAGCAATCCCTTCACGGCGTCCGAATTGTCGAAGTAGCTCGTCGCAGGGACAGTCACCTCCTCCAGTTCGAGCAGCTCGGCCTTGCGGTCAAAGAAAGTCTGAAGGGTCAAGTTGTACATTGACTCGGCAGCAGCATTGTTGAGCAGCTGATCAAGGGTCGAGCCCGTGGAAGACTGTTGCTGGAAGCCGGGGAAATCGATAATGGAAACAGTGTTGGAGATGGCATCCTCGGCAGCGCACAGCTTCTGGTTGACGTTCTCGATAATGTAAGCAACAAGTAGCGAGTACAAGGTCCGCGCCAACTCATCAGCGTTCTCACGAGCACCTGCGGGATCCAACATGACCGTGACCCTCTCCTTGTGGATCATCTTGGTCTTATAACCCAACGTTGTCTGGAGGTCCTGGACGCCAACACCGAGGAAAGCAGCGACAATGGCCAAAACATCCTTGTTCTTGACGGCGGTAACCGTCTGGCCGCCCTCGTGGGAGAAGCCACCACTATCATCGCCAGTAGCGGAAGTGCTCGATGTGGTTTCGAATTCGAGCTGGCCAATATGGAGGATGGCGGCCAAAATCTGGCAGATCTCGGCAATCTCCGTCCTGGGAAACTCGAGTTTCCTCAAGGCCGTCTTGAAGAGCTGGAATCCCTCGGCGTCGTTGATGCCAACCTTGAGTTGCGTAGGGTGACCCAGATACTTCCACCGCTTACCCCCTGTGGTACCTTCCTCGAATCCCAAATGGGCCTTTTCCGCGGGACTTGTACCAGCCAGGAGGTAGTACAGCACGTGGAAATTGCGTTCTCCCGTTGGTACAGCCGCTATCCTGCTCCTTTCCAGACGGTGATCCAACAACTTGGCACCGATGAGCTGTGGGCTGGTGGTGGATGCTGTGTCGTATTGCAACTCGAAGAAGAGACCGGCCTTGGAGGCCGTCGGCGTCGTGGCTGTCTTGGTGGTCGTAAGCGTATCAAAGACATATGCGGCCAGGGACACCTTGTTGGAAAGGGGAGTTGAAGACTTGTTGAGGAGTGCAGTCAGGACGTGCGCACGAATGGTACTCTTTCCTGAGCCCGATTCACCCCTATTGTCTCAGCCGTTAGTAACGAGGTTACGCCACAGGCTATGGCTCAAGCAAACGACAACATACAAGAAGAGCACGGCCTGGTTCTCGGACCGATGACCGAGACGGATGTAGGCCCTCTCGGCCATGTCCTCGGCACCGCCCATGGCGGAGGACTCTCGAGTGCCATCCCCTTTTGTCGAGCTAGTGTATGTGTTGATGGAAACGAGTGCGTGGGACGAAAGTCGTGAGATCGGTAGCGAGACGTGGAATCGACTGGCCAGGTGAGCCGTCAAGTGTGTATCCGACTGGAGATGGGTTGGCAGCGCGGGTAACGAAGGTTGGGTATGGGCCCCTCCACCCGTCCCCCCTACGGGAGGAAGGTTGAGCGCCATAGTGAGAGCGCTATTAGGAGACTAGTATGTATAACTCGATATGTCTATAGAACCTCTAGGTCGTCTGGTAAGAAAGGGTACAGCGTCGAAGTCGTCGGCGTCTGTAAAATGTTGGAGTTTCCTGCCAAATCGTCAAGAGTAGGTTGACAATGGCGATGTCGTCTGATGCCAAACAGATGAGCAACCTGCCTCAGCGAACTATGCGACGCGCTAGGTGTATACAGGACGGAACTGTGACGACAGTGAGGCAAAACGAGGGATTCAGATGCGACAATGGTAAACGAGCGTCAGAGAGAGGAGAGAGAAAAGATAGAATAACAAGGCTAAGCAGAGGTTCCTTGGAAACGCGCGAAGCCTGTTCCGAACGTTTCTGTAATCCCCAGCGAGCGTGGGAGGGAAGCGTAGTGTACAGCGATGGATGCCACGAAACGGTGCGTAGGTAGAGGTAGGTTCACACCGGCAGCGTCGCCTGCTGTCTGATGCAGGCTAGGTATGGAGCTGGTGGGGGGGGGGGGGGGGGGGGGGGGTGAGAGCTACTACTACGGCGGTCTGAAACGGCCAGACGCGCAGTTCGAACCCATACGAAGTACTCTGCCCCGGCCTAGCACATGATTGGTCAGCATAAAGGGCGGGCTTCTCCACGTCCAGAAGCCAATGCGTGATTCAAGATATCTAAACAAGGCCGGGCGAGGAATGCGCAGACTCAATTCAACTTGTTCCACTTCAGCCGCCACGCCTTTTCCAGTACTACTTTTCAAGAAATCGGCTGCCCTTTGGATGCTGGAGCACATCTTTTCGATCCGCTACACCATCGAATTTGGGTCGGGTCTGTGTTGTTCTGACTCTTGGGATGAACGGGTGATCCTCCTCGGAAGCCCTGTCTATCGGTTCCAGAACCACGACGGTGTACCACAGCTGGATTGCATATCTCTTCTTCAGGGGCCCTCTGATTCGGCTTAACTCTCTTTTGCCCGGCCTTCTCCCATTGCGGTCAGCAACCTGGAGCCCCCCCGGAGCGGATGGACGCCCTATGACAGCATTGCTTTCGGAAGTCGAGGGTCCATGCCCGCGGTAAATAAGCATACGAAAGTGTGTGCGCCTGTCTGGGGAATAGAAACACTCAAAAAGTTGACATTGCTTTGTCCTTTTGGCCGCCTATGCTGTTACTCGGCTGCTATGCTAATATCGAAGTTGGGTGCATTGTGCATTGTCTCACTCCCACTGGCCACTCTCCACTACTGATGCCAAGATGATCTGTTGGTTCGTTGGTTTCTGCAAGCCCTCTTCTACGCTACCTTGACAAACGTGGTCGGTGTCAGGGGCTGCCGGACCAGGCCTCTTCGAAGATTTTTCATGATTCTTTTCTTCTCCAAGTTCATTGTCAAATGGCTCACTGACTACAAGTTGTATCTGAAGCTGTTGCGGATGACGCTTGCTTGTCCTGTGAGGTGTCCCTGCAAGATCTGTGGGGTGGCGTGCTCTTGGGAATACGAGAGTTGGGGAACAATGGGGTGGATTTGTTGGCCTGGTGCTGGCTTTTGCGCTGCAAATTTCCTCGTATGGATTGGAAGTAGTGTAGTAGCGTACAACACGTGCTGACGGTACCACCTCGTAGGGTTTGTGCGGTGCACCGTCTGCCGGTGTGCCGTAGTCCGGCGTAGTCGGTAAGTATGACGCCTTTTGGTGTCTCGCTTTTCTGTTAGTGTCGCGCTGCGGAAATTGGGTGGACGATGCGGTGACAACTGAAATTTTCAGCTTTTAACGAAAGGTGATGAAAGATGTAATTCATTTGACTATAATGTTTTTGCAAAGGAGTGATAAAACTTCTACATATTCCGATCCTGAGCATGGGATTCGTTTGCGTGAGGAAGATGGCGCAAAGAATTTGTAGGTTCAATGCTGGAAGTTCCAGGTACCTGGATCCCCACCAAGGACCCCGCCATTGCTGCAGATGTGTTCGGGCGCTGGGGCTTTGCCAGGAGGGCACGCTATGTACTACCTCTAGAACTAAGGTACAGATGGGCGCTCGCCATTATACCTACAGGTAGGTAGGAACAGGAAGGAGCGCGGTTGTTCATCCGAGTTCATCCGCTTTCCTTTCATCGTGCCCCTGAATACATTCCCGCTAGAGGTATGAATTCAAGTCGGCATGATGCACATGACCTGATGTCGGTTGAGATACTTTTCGTGGGGCACATATGATGTACATCACATCAGGATTGCATATATGGGGACCCCATCAACCTAGGTAATAATAATCACCAAGTGACTAGGGGCAGTGTACAAATATGTACTAGGTATAGAGCATGGAAGTTATGGTGATGGCTTCACGTTCCCACTTCTAAAGACCGAAGGCAACGTCAACACGAAGAGCCGTTGATGCCGGCCGTCTAGCAAAGTTATGCCATGGAGCTCGACAATGCAACGCGGCGCAGGCAAAAAGGGGTCGGCAAAAGGAGGACAGCACTGCAGACAACTAAAAAAAGAAAACTACCCGGTTGGAGGTGGCACATGGAGTGTGGAGCAGCCCCCTTTGAGCGTCTCTTTTTTTCGCCGCATCTGCCTTGGCTGCCAAGGACGATATCTCTCCATCATTAATTAGGTCACTACTGAGACAATCCATTGTATCGAGGTGTCCTCTCTATTCACTGGAAGCAAGACGGCACGCAATTCATTATACACTACGAACCAAGGCAGCGAACATGTCTCATTATTATGCCCAGTTTTGGGACTAATGCCGACTATATTCCAAGTATGCACAAGTTTCCCATCGTGACCTTTGACGTATATCCCATTGTGCTTCGAGTCGGTGATGAATCGTCAATTTGGTTGTCGAAGTTGCGAGGCGGGAGGGTTACCTTTGTCGCACACATTCGCGGACCGCTGCGTCGGGCGCTGAGGGGGTTGAACAAGTCGAACGTACGGGACGGGAATGTAACATGTCGCTGATGTTCCGACAAGACACTGGACAGGATAGCCCTCCAGCCCTTTCCGTGTTTAGATTCTCCAAACCCAATGGAACTATTCGTACGTCCAGTGCCAACCTCTGTAGGTGTGAATGTGATATGCAACATTTATAACGCCTGGGTGGGCTCGTGCTCATGGTAAGGCGGCTGTGAATAAGCTTTTCTTGAGTTCTCCAGCCAGTCATGAGCTTGGACCCTACTTTTAAACGTCAATTTGCAGCGAGACGTCCCGTTCCCAATGCGAGGTTCTGAGGTCTGCTTTGCGTAAGGATGTGCACCGTGCCACCGTCAAACTATCCACACACAATGACCGCAGGTGGTGGGGCCCAAGTCTTGCAGTTACTAGTAACATGTTGTTGTGAGGGCTCGTATCCGATTGTCATCCAGCATCCCGTGGCCGTCTGGCGCTCCGCCGAACGCAAGAGCCGTACCAACGCAGTGCGCCGCAAGCGAACGAGAATCCAAAGGCGCGAATCTCATATGAGCATCGGCCTTTCAAGCAGGCTTTGGGGTCGATCGAGTCTGGCCATCTCACGCTCGACCAGCATTCTCTTCTTCACCCAAAAACAGGTGGATGCGGCAGTGTACAGGGCTCAACGGGGGGATCCAATCATTGAGGCGAATAATGGTCGCGGATCCTGGCATGAAAATCGCTGGAAAAGGGAACGAGTTCCATAAACAGGCCTGATACACCCGATACAACCAAACCGAAGCAGCGGTGCAACAGCGCCTCGTAAAGGAGTCAGGCTCTGAAAACGTCGAAGGATGTTTGAAATGCACACATGGACTGATGACACCAAGAACGAGAAGCTCATTGTGGTACAGCAGGAAGGCGGTCGGCAAAAGCGGGAATGGAGGTAAGTTTACCAAACACAGATCGCATAATTGCACTTTTCGATGTGCCCCCCTTCCCGCTTGGCGGACAGGGAACAATCTCGCTGGTAATTACGTTCCAGATCGACGTGCCCAAACCGGGTCGGGGTCATTATCGCGGGCGCTCCGTACATCATGGGCATCCTGCCTCCACTTGAGCGAATTGGGATTAGTGCATTTTTCCAAGCAACTTTTGTAAACCGCCGTCCCCCCCCCCCCCACGAAGTTCTGTTGTTGCTCTCTTCACGATCCCCTGCGAACGTGGTGTTTTTTTTTCCCAGGCTTCTCCAGTTGGGTATGGGGTCACCTACGAGCCCCAGCAGCAATAAGCAGTGAAAATCCATTCATTCCACGCATTTCCACTCTGGATCGCCGGGCGAGTTCGGTGGCTGACCCCCCTTCCGACCTTTCAGACCGTTCCATTGATACCTCTAGTGTGGTTCGAGCCGAGCAAGCTGAGCCTCCCTGCCACTACTACCATAGCCTGTGGGAATTGTCGCTGTTTCCTTCGACCCGCCGACCCCATCTTCGACCAAAACTTCACTCCATCCACTCGCTGGGTCGGGTTGTCGCTTCCTTGTCTCTGTCCGCTTTCCTGCCCATTCTCCCCCATTCTCTCTAGTGTACACCCCTCCCCCCTTCGGTCACTCGCTTTTCCCCTTGTACCTTACCTAGGTACCTACCTCTACCGCCGCCTGCTGCTCACTGCCCGCCCCTGCTACTGCTGCTGCTGCTGCTGCCACTGCTGCTAGCTGACGGGCAGCTAATCTGCAATATTCCGGATTTTTGGAATTCCGTTTTCTTTGCATCGCAGGAACTCTGCTTCACCCGCTGTCACTGTCACCGCACCGCTTTGCATTGCCTGTCGTTGACGTTGGCCGCCTTCACTCGCTTTGGTGGTTTTCTTCGTCCGATCTTTTGCGCGATCGGTGCCGTCTCTCGTTTCGGTCCCATCTTCATCTAATAATACTATACACTACTACCACTACCACTCACTACCAGGCAGACGGTACCAAAAGACGCGGTTGAAGCATTTGGCAGAGGATATCGACTATCGAAATATCCAATACTGACCAGAGCTTAAACAACCACACGCGACGCCTCAATCGCACAATTACCCGGCATTCATCGTATACTATATACACACACACACATACTATACTTTGACCACCACCACTCGTTCGACTCACTGTCCTTGTCGGTGAGGAAAGGCGTGGACCAAGTCTACGCTCTTGTTTCCCCCCAAGGGGCTGCCGGAACCCCTTGACACCTTGCCGTCATCCCAACTACACACCATGGCGAACCGCATGTCAATGTATTCCATGGCCTCGGACGCCGGTATGGGCGGACGCGGTCCTGGTCAACAACAGCCATCCCAGGTTTCTACCACGACTCTTCTCAACTCCGTACACAATATCTATCTCGCCTCACAACCATACCGTCTGGACGCCGGCACAAGTCTCGTTGTCAACACATGGCTTACGGCCTCCCAAGCTGGTCCCGATGGTCACGTTGGTGGAACCGTCGATGGCGCTCTGGCTTTGAGGGCATGGGAGCACGCTCGTCGCCGTGCTGAGGACGGGTGTATTATTCTTGGGTATGTCCTCGTTTGACCTACACACTTCGTTCGGTACTAACCGGTGAATGGATGCTAGATCACTGCACAACTCGACTCCTTCGCTCTTGCGACCCTTCCTGTCCACCATTCCCCTTGAGATCCCTGCCTCGGTTTACAAAGCACTTGACGCTATTGAGCCCTTCCTTCGCTGTGTAACCCCTTACAACCCCTCCACTCCAAGACAGACCGGCTTGGCCGTCACCTTGACTCTCAACCTTACAGGCAACCTTACTGCCGCCTCACTTTCACTCACACAAGGTGGTATCGACACTGACAAGGGCTTGTTGGGTGTCCCCTCTGAGCCTGGATACAGGGCCTTTGATGTGTTTTACTACCTGCTCACCACGGCCTCTACGCCTGCCGAAAGAGAGTTCCTTGGGCTCAAGGCCGCGTCCCAATACAGCCTTCTCGCCAGGTCCGGCACCTACGATCCACCATCCTATCTTCCTACTGCCGATGATGGTGCCGCTGCCGACGACTTTAGGTCGGCCCTCAAAGACATCGGTATCAAGGGCTCTTCCCACCGCAACCTCATATCGATCTTGGCCGGCCTCCTTAAGCTCGGCAACACACTCGACTACAATGTTGATCAAGAGGTTTTGGAGGAAATTTGCGAGGACGTCGGTGGACTTCTTGGTGTCGAACCCGATATCCTTGCTAGGCAACTCAGCACCGATGACCGGGCGACCTTGATCGGAGGACTCTATGAGGCTTTGATCGATTGGGTTATTAAGAAGGCCAACGATGCTATTGCCGTGCAGATGGGCAGATCCAGAAATGGCGATGACTCTAGCGACGGTGCCTCCCGGAGTGGCGCGCCCACTTCCAACGAGGACAGTGGCGATACTGTCTGCCTGACTGTCCTCGAGATTCCCGACCAAAATCTGGGCAAGGCCATTGCCATGCGGGGCATCTTCGACGACACTCAGGGTATCAACTCGGAAATGAAGGCTGACGGCGTCGAGGTGGTTCCTGTCTCAAGCTCGGTTGTGCGGGAAATGCAGACTGCTGTAGCAGAGTGTGGCCCTGATCTGGGTATCATGGTTGGCTCGGTTGGCCGGGAAAGGCAACGCCTGATTGAGAAGCGCGAGGAAATCTTGGAAAAGACTGCCTTCGCATCAGAAGATGAGGGTTTCTTGAGGAAGCTCCTGCTCCCGGTCCCCACCGAGGGTATCAACCTTGGCCGCACTGGCCGTGTGGATGTTGCGGATCTTTTGAACCGCAGTCGCGCTTGGTATCACCTCTGCATCCACCCTACAGACGACTCACCTTCTAGTCTGGCCGCCCTTCCTGCTGTCAACTCAGCCTGGTCAGCTGGAGCTGTTTCTCGTCAGCTCCGCACCTGGAGGCTGTCCGAATGGGCCAACAGACGCAATAAGCACATTGACTACACCGCTGATTTTGATCACCATGAATTCACTCAGCGGTATCGGCCTCTGGGCTGCATGGATGGCCGTGACGGTATCGAGAGCTGGGTTCTGGAGCGGGGCTGGAGCAACGGCGAGGTGGTTGTGGGCAACGAGAGGGTGTGGATGAGGGAGAGTGCGTGGTGGGAAGCCGAAAGTATGTTGGATCTGAAGCCCATGGAAGCTGAGAGGCTCAACAGCATGCGCAACCTGATGGCCCCAGGGATCATGGGCTCGGGCTATTCTCACAACGGAAGCGGTTTCTTCCCGCCTCAGGTACATGCTGACCATATGCGTTCTCCCTTTGCCGATGGAACTTCCAACGGGAGCTATGATCACCTCGCCCTCGGTGGTAATCTTAGCCAAAACAACCTCAACCCGAGTCCAGCGCGTGCTCCTTCCCTTGCTCCTACAAACATGACCGGCATGCGCAGCGGTGACTACGGTCTTGGTCCCAAGGGCGATCAATACAAGGGACAGGTCTTCTACAATGCTGAAGGCCAACTGGTTTCGGAACTAGAACCTGACCTTGCTGAGGGTAAGAAGATCGAGGAGCGGCCTATTTCCTCGCAAAGGAAAATTTGGGTCTTTATTGTCTGGGCTTTGACGTGGTGGATTCCTTCGCCGTTACTCAAGTTCGTCGGTCGCATGAAGCGGCCTGATGTGCGTATGGCATGGCGTGAGAAATTTGTTCTCTGCCTCATTATCGTTTTTCTCAACGCCATCATCGTTTTCTGGATTATCTTCTTCGGTCGTCTTCTGTGCCCCAACTTCGACAAAGCCTGGACTCTGGAAGAAATTCAGAATCATTCGGCAGAGGATGACTTCTGGGTCAGCATTCACGGCAAGGTTTACGACATCACCAAGTTCTGGAGATTGCAGCACAGCGACAACAACATTGACACCACGTCGGACGTTATGATGCCGCTTGCTGGCCAAGACCTCTCCTCTTACTTTGTCCCGCCTCTCTACATTTCCTGCCCCGGCCTCGGCATCAAGGATGCGACTGCGTTGCAATTCAATACTACCCCTGAATATGTTGTTGCCCAGCACATTTCCGGCCCTACGCAGCCTAATGTCCGGAGCAAGCTCTCTGAAAGATACTGGTATACCCAGAGGTTCTTGCCCACCATCAAGGAGTATTACCATGGCGACGTGGTTTGGGACGGCAAAAAGATCAAACAGGAAGGCCAAGATTGGAACCACCCATGGTTCATCTACGAGGATTCCGTTTACGACATGACTGACTACATGTACACCGCCAAGCGTATGAATAACGATGCTACATACACATTCCTCGACGCCCAGGTTTCCAACATGGTCAAGAACAACCCCGGCGAGGACTTGACCGAGCGGATCAACGACCTGATCGATCGCGTCAGCAGCAACCAGACCCAGTATGAGAGTGTTATGAACAGTCTTAACTGTGTCAAGAACACGTTCTACGTTGGCAAGCCCGATTTCCGTTATTCGGCCAGGTGTCAAGTCAACAACTACATCTTGCTTGCATTTTCCATTATTATCTGCAGTATCATCGTAGTCAAGTTCGTGTCAGCTCTTCAATTCGGATCCAAGAGACGCCCCGCTCCCCAGGACAAGTTTGTCATCTGCCAGGTGCCCGCTTATACCGAGGGTGAAGACTCGCTGAGGAAAGCCCTAGACTCTTTGACGGCCCTCCAGTATGATAACAAGCGCAAGCTCATCTTTGTTATTTGCGACGGTGTCATCGTCGGTGCTGGCAACGACCGTCCTACTCCCAAGATCGTCCTCGATATTCTCGGTGTTGATCCCAAAGTTGACCCACCTGCTTTGGCCTTCAAATCCGTCGGCACTGGAGCCGAACAGCTCAACTATGGCAAGGTCTACTCTGGATTGTATGAGTTCGAAGGAAACGTGGTACCTTATATTGTGGTTGTCAAGGTCGGCAAGGAGTCTGAGCAGTCCAAGACGAAGCCCGGTAACCGTGGTAAGCGTGACTCGCAGATTTTGCTCATGAGCTTCCTCAACCGCGTCCATCACCGTGCTCCCATGAATCCATTGGAACTGGAAATCTTCCACCAGATCAACAACATCATTGGTGTGGATCCCGAACTTTACGAATACCTCCTCATGGTCGATGCCGATACTTGCGTTCGCGAAGATTCTCTCAACCGCCTGGTGGCTGCTTGCGCCAATAACGCTAAGATTGCCGGTATTTGCGGTGAAACCAGTTTGCAGAATGAGGATCTCTCATGGTGGACCATGATCCAGGTTTACGAATACTATATATCTCATCACTTAGCGAAGGCTTTCGAGTCTCTTTTTGGCAGCGTTACCTGTTTGCCCGGTTGGTAAGTCTTACTGTCCCGTCACTCACTGATTGTTGTTATAAATACTGACAGTTCATTAGTTTCACCATGTACCGCTTGCGTACAGTTGACAAGGGAAAGCCGCTCATTATCTCGGATGATATTATCCGCGAGTACAGCGATTGCTATGTTGACACCCTCCACAAGAAGAACCTGCTCTCACTTGGTGAGGATCGATTCCTCACCACGCTCATGACCAAGCACTTCCCATACATGTCTTACAAGTTCATTCCCGATGCCTACTGCCAAACGGCTGCCCCCGAGACTTGGAGCGTTCTGCTATCTCAGCGTCGTCGTTGGATCAACTCAACCATCCACAACTTGGCCGAATTGATCTTCCTCGAGGAAATGTGCGGTTTCTGTTTCTTCTCAATGCGCATTGTCGTCTTCATCGATCTCTTCGGTACTATCATTCTTCCCGCCACTTGCGTCTACATCGTTTATCTCATTTACACGGCCTCCTCCCACACTGGGCCGTTCCCTCTTCTTTCGATCATCATGATTGCGGCCGTGTACGGTCTCCAGGCGCTCATCTTCATCCTCAAGCGCCAATGGCAGCACGTGGGTTGGATGATTATTTACCTCCTCGCCTTCCCCATCTACTCCTTCATCCTGCCTATCTACTCGTTCTGGCATCAGGATGATTTCGCCTGGGGTAATACCCGCGTTGTCATTGGTGAAAGCGGTAAAAAGCAAGTTGTAGCTGTCGACGAGGAAGGCTTCAACCCCCGTGCCATTCCTCTCCAGCGTTGGGACGACTATGCCCTCGCCAACAATCTTCCCGGTCGTCGCGGTGGCCCTCTTGAGAAGGGTATGGACGAGCACCTGGGCGGTATGTACGAGGAGACCTACGAGGTCGATGACATGAAGTCGGTCTACTCTTCGGTCCGCCAACCGTCCGTTCTTACCGGGTTCGGCAGTCGCGGTGCCGGAGCTTACATGCCCCCTCACAGTCCTGGTTTCGCGCCCAACGGCAGCGGTAGCGGCGCCATGACCCATGCCAGCACCTTCGTCGGCGCCTCCCCCTACACCGAGCAGAACAACAACCTCATGAACCGTCAGAGCATGGCCTCGATGGGCACCATGGTCGAGATGCAGCGCCGCGCCAGCCCGTACCAGGACTTCCCTGGCGGTCATAGCCGCGGCCCCAGCCAGGTCGCTATGCGCTCCATGACCAACACGCCTCCTGGTCTCGGCGCCGGCGGCATGGTCAACGCCCGTCTGTCCACGGCCACAGGTATGAGCCTGGGTATTCCCGGACACCGTCCCGGCATGAGCCACTCGGAAAGTTCGCGGTCGTTTGACTTCCAGCGCAGCACTCCGGGCCCCGACGACCAGATGATCATCGAGGCCATCCAGGGCGTGCTTCGCGAGGTTGATTTGGACACTGTGACGAAGAAGCAGGTGCGGGCGCTGGTGGAGCAGCGGTTGCAGACGGAGTTGGTGGGTGAGAGGAGGACGTTTATGGACAGGCAGATTGATAACGAGTTGGCGAATATGTGAAGTGAGAACAGCTGACCTGATACATGAAGGACGGAATCTGATTTCATGTCATAATGGGTGCCGGGTATTGAAGTTATATGTAATGGATGGTTTTTTGGATCATTTTATCGTGTGTTAGTGGTTGAGGCCCAAAAAATATATTAATGGACATAGTAGCATAGACACTATCTTTTTGAATATCTCGTAACTTTTTGGCTTCAAATTTCGTGGCATAGTTTTATCATTTCATAGCAATGTATCTTTGCAGTTACATTTAACACGTGCCACGCATGCGAGAGATGAGACTGAGTGTCTAATTGTTTGTTCATGGTTGATGTTTAGTTCGCGTCATCACAAAAGGCATGATGAGGGATTTGAATTTTGATGTTCAATGTTTAGTTCAAGAACAAAACCCCACATCGAACCTCGTTTCAATGAACGTCGATCACAAATAGTCGATTCGCCCTGGCCATAAGCAGGAATGAACACAGTCTATTCTCGAGATTTGACACGTTGAGATCATGTTTTCCTATGGACCCTTGTTGAGATCTTCTAGCCAAACACTATAAATATACAACTAACCAGCAGGGTAACCTAACATGCTATCTATCACAGCGTGCCGACGACCAACCGAAACCCAACATCTGTATGTAGTATGTACACTCAATACTCGATCTTACCCACCCCCTTCAACCTCAAATACACATCTGTCCCCCATCCATAAAGACTCTGCACGGCAATCCCTCCCCCAAAGTACTCAGCATACGCCCTACTCAGCGGCAACCCATACCCCAGCCCAGCAATCGTGCTTCCGCCCACCCCTGTTGTCGAAATCAACCCCATGGCCTCCTCCCCCCATGCCCCCGGCGACTCATGATCATCGTCATCCGCGTCGTTAAACGTCGTGAACGAGTACCTCCAAATATTCGGCAACACCGCCGGGTTGATGCCTCCTCCTCTATCTCTGATCCTAATCGTCACCCCGGGCGCATGATCATGTAGCGGGATGATGCCATGCTGCGCCTGTTGTTGTTGTTGTTGTTGTTGTTGTTGATGTTGCGCTGCTGCTTTTCCGTGTGGATTCGAAGAATTCGAATTCGAACCCGAACCCGAAGAAGAAGAAGAAGAAGAGGAGGAGGAGGAGGAGGAGGAGTTCTTTTTGGAAGGAGGAGGAGGGCGGTAATCCGAGTAAACGCCGGGTGTGGCCGCGCTGGCGGCACTGCTCGCCGGCTCGGGCGCAATGGTTACCACGATGGGCTCGCGGCTCATGCCGTTTTCCACGGTCGCTCTGAAGGCGTTCTTCAAAAGTTCCGTGACAATGTACTCGAGGTGCATCGGCACAAAGGCAAAGGTGGCGTCGGGCTCGCCATCCACCACCCACTCGGGACGCACGCCGTAGTTGAGTTCGCAGATGTCGGCGACGAAATCGCCGCACGAGTCGATGACGCTGGCGGGCCGCAGGGTCGTGTCGATGACGCCAATGTAGGACGGGTGCGTCTTGGGCTCCGGGCACAGCGTGGGCGAGGCTTCCGGGTCGAAGTGCGGCGTAGAGCTGTAATGCAGGGCTATGTGCTGCTCGGCTACCAGGCGGGTGCCGATGCGTGCGCGTAGGTGTTCATCGAGGAAGCGGGTCACCTCGCCGGGGGAGATGTACTTGCGGCATTCGATGAAGCCCTTGGCCAGGATGGGGATCGTGTCGGTGTGGGTTTGGACGAGCTCGGCGAGGACCTGGGTGAATTTGATCTCGTCGTCGAGCGAGCTAATGGTCTTGCCTTGCCAGGGGAGCAAGGTGGAGAGCGAGTGCTGGTAGTTGTTATAGATGCGCGAGATGTTGGGGTTGGAGACGACAATGTAGGGCAGGTTGCGCAGGGCTTGGATGCGGTGGGCGAGGCGGATGGGGAGCAGGGAGAGGGTGAAGCGCGCCGAGGAGAGGAGCGCTTCGGCGGAAAGAGGAGGGCGGCCGTGTCTGGGGGAAAGGGATGCCATGGTTAGTTGGACATCTTACATAGAAGCAATTGTGGTTAATCCTTACTTGACGAGATCGGCCAGACTCAGCTGATGTAGAGGCTGGCTAGCCAGCCATGGGACTTTGTCCTCTAGCTCATGGCGACTGCTGAGCGGGCGGTCGTAATGGGGTCTTGGGCTGTTCTGGTTCAGTATCGAATACAGTCTCGGGTAGTTTGAGCTCAAGGAGGCCTTGAGAGGGCTGGGAAACCTCGACGGCCTCGCGAGGAATTTCATGTCGGCATGTTGTGCGGTAGCGGGTTTCTGTTACGAGACTGAATTTGGGACTACGTACTTCCCAATTTTGGTAGGCTCGGTAGGGTCCGGTGGAGAGTGCAGTGTTGCTTCGTTGTCAGTGTGCGCGGACTGCGATCAGCGCCGCGACGGGATGACATACGAGGTAAGCGGTTAGCGCATGAAACAGGGTTATCGCGGTCCAATCGATACTGGTCTAGGCGATAAGGGGCTGCCCACAAGCCGCTTGGAGCACCTTGAGGGCTGGGCTGGGCTGAGTGCCCTGCTTGCTTTGGCTGCCCGCCGCCCGCAGGTGTGCTTCCCGTTCATGCCCGTTTTGGGTGCTGTCAGTTGCTCTCTCTCCTCCATCCACCAACCACGAAACATTGAACCTCCGGACATGGTTGAACCGTCAGTCACACGATTGGAGTTGATCAGTGCAAATTGAATATCTTTCTTTGATTTCATGACAATCATCAAATGGCCGCCTCTCTCTGTTTCAGTGGAGAGTTGTCACTGAAACGACAGCGAAGCCGGCATGTAAGTCCTGGGCCCCCTGTCGCTGTTACCCCGCGATTGGTGCCCCGCACGAGATCCATCACCAGATCATGCCTCTTTCTCTCTGAGCGGTATGCATCGTCCTTCCCGTTCTAATATCATATGATTCCCAATGTTGTTGTCCTCGACGCCTAATGCTTCAAACATGCTCCTTGAAATTTGGACGCGCTCTTTTACTGGATCCTGACCTCCTGATCGGCCTCGACGCCCTTGACGTGCTCATGGTCCTCAAGGCAGATGACAGAGCCCTCGGGATAGATGGCCCTATTGTGACGAGGATTGTCAGCTCTTGTGTATGTATGTGTAATCTTGAAGACTGGTTTTGTCTTACTGGAAGGCCTTGATGAGGGTGTACTCGTGGCCAATCTTGCCGCCCTGCTTCTTGACGTCCTCCTTGGTTTGGGCGATCTCCTCATCGCTGGCGTTGTCCTTGAGAGTAACCTGACGTGGTAAATAGGTCAGCAAGGGTGTTACAGGTGGTGTGAGGCGCGAGTGTGGCATGCTTACAATGTAAGAAGGCATCTTTGCGGTAGTGCGAGGGCTCTTTGGTGAGAACGTTGGTGTTGCTGTATGGAAATATTGATATTGAAACCGAGTGTAGTGTTCAGTCGTGAACTTGGAGAGTCGATACTGCGTCTGGAGGAGCGGACGAAGGAGCATCTTTATACGTGATCAACGGACTGGCACAAGTGGACTCGAACTACAGATGCACATGTGCCAGATAAGCGGCAATCATGCTAGATTGTCTCCTTGCTGCCACCCCGTCAGCAGCCACAAGTGACGCGGCACCAGGGACATTCAGCATTCTCTGGAGCGGATGATACGTCATATCCACTTGGACCAGAGCTTTTGCTGCGCCTGCCGCAGATCGTTTTGTGACTTGTGAAACTCTGTTGGCTGCCAGGCGTGGGGACGCCCCCGACAGAGACAATCCTCCCAAGACCGCGAAAGAGGGCGGAATTTGGACCACCACCTAACGAAAGCTTAGGCGCGGGCTGAGACACTAGGAGTGGTGTGGGAGGTTAGGTGGATCCAGTCACCGTCTTCCGACCATCTGTTTGTTGTAACTCTGAGCCTATACGCCATACCCTCCTTTGGGCGACAATTACGTATGTAACCCTCGTAATGGTGTGTTAAGCTACAAGTAAATGGTATGCCACGGCTGTTTGGCTATGCGGGCCCATCCGACATCCCTCGGTCGACGCGCTAAGTTACCAACTCGCCCTGTCATGGAGTCTCGACTTTCCTCAACCGTCTGTTGGGCGGTCCCTTAACAATCCAATACATTTACATAGATAGTATGTAGTCTCCACCAGTGACAGAGAGTTGGCAGTTGGGAATGTCATGCTCAAGACGGCAGCACAATGACAAGACATCTCGACCATCCAATGGAATGGCTTCGTACAAGCGTCTCTGCAATAGTTACTAGGTCCGAAGGCCCAAATCACTGAGTCTAGTTGTTTGAAGACACGAAAAGTGACTATACGTCTGACGGCAGGTAGTAGTTTCAGCGTCAAATACGCTTCCCAAGCTTGGTTGGGTTCGTCTGTTGTTCAATGTTCCAAGACTTGACGGTCGGGACTGCCTGTCAGGGTCTCCAACTCCCCCGCAGGGGCATGCTGCCACTGCTTATTCCAGGACGGTGCTGCCGGAGATATATGTACATAGTGTACTTCCAAGTCCCATGGACGCCTGCCGGGAAGTGGCCCCACCAAGTATCTTATCGCTTATCGATAAGGACCTTGGCGTTCCATCAGAAAACCGACTATCCAAAAAATTTGGACAGCTTTTTGGCAGTTGAATTGGGAGCGAGCCCCGTCGCATTTCCACTTGCACCTGCCTTCGCGACCGCGTATCCATCTAGACTGAACTTGCAAAAAGTTCACGGACACCAGCCGTGATTATGGCCGACGTCCAAGCCCACAAACCCCATCGGGCTTCCAAGAAGTCCAAGGAGAAAGGGGCCTCCAAGCACACAGGTGGTATGTGTATCTGATGGTTCCTTATCGTTCCTGTTCACTACTGACCGTCCCTACAGAAAAGAATCCCAAGGCCTTTGCCTTCTCCAACCCCGGTAAGCTTGCCAGACAAGCCGCCAGATCTCACGATGTAAGAAGTCTACAGACAGTCCATCACTCCATCCCTCCATGGCCATCCATAACTAACTGGTCTTGTCCGACAGATCAAAGAGAAGCGTCTTCACGTCCCCGCCGTCGACCGTCTCCCCGATGAACCACCCCCAAGACTTGTTGCCATCGTAGGCCCACCTGGTGTAGGAAAGACCACACTCCTCAAGTCTTTCATTCGACGATATGCAAAGGAAACCATCCAAGATCCGGTGGGACCCATCACGGTCGTCACCTCCAAGAAGCAGAGATTGACCTTCATCGAATGCGCCAACGAACTCGAGGCCATGGTCGACATTGCAAAGGTTGCGGACATCGTCCTTCTGATGATTGATGGAAACTTCGGCTTCGAGATGGAGACTATGGAGTTCCTTAACGTCCTCGCCGCCACGGGTATGCCCGGAAACGTTTTTGGCATCCTTACCCATCTCGACTTGTTCAGGAAACCCCAGGCGCTGAAGGAGGCAAAGAAGAGGTTAAAGCACCGGCTTTGGAGCGAACTCTACCAGGGCGCCCACCTCTTCTACCTTTCCGGTGTCCTGAACGGCCGTTACCCCGATCGCGAAATCCACAACCTCTCCCGCTTCTTGTCCGTCATGAAGAACCCTCGCCCGCTCGTCTGGCGCAACTCCCACCCTTACACCATCATTGACAACTACCGTGATGTCACCCATCCCACCCAGATCGAAGAAGACGAGAAATGCGACCGAACGATCGAGCTCTCCGGTTATCTCCGTGGTACGAACTTCTCCGCCGAGGGTCAACGGGTACATATTGCTGGTTTGGGCGACTTTACTATCAAAGAGATGGAACAATTGCCGGATCCTTGCCCAACGCCCGCTATGGAACAAGCGCTGGCCAAGGCCAGTGGCAAGACTGGCAGAAGGCGACTCGACGAGAAGGACAAAAAGCTCTGGGCGCCCATGGCCGACCGCAGCGGCTTGAAGATTACGGGCGACCACATCGTTATCACCAGGGAGAACGGCTTCACATTCGACAAGGATGCTGTCGGGGTCGAGCGCGGCGAAGGAGAACAGCTCATTATCGACCTGCAGAACGAGAGGCGTCTTCTCGGTCAAACGGACGAGGGTGTCAAGCTGTTTGCGAGCGGACAAAAGATCAGCCAGCTCCCTGTCGAGGACGAGGATGTTGGAAACACTGGCCGCAAGAGCCGAAGAACCGCCAGACTTGCCGATGGCGAGAGTGGTGAACCTCCTGAGGACGAGGGCTTCGAAAGCGGAGAGGAAGATGAGATGGCGGATGGATCCGATGTCGAGTCCGAGTTCAACGAGATGAAGTTGGGCAAGATGTTCAGAAAACAGGCCGACGACGACCAAGAAGAGGACATCGCCTTTGCCGACAGTGACTCCGACCTTGGTTCGATATCCGGTGATGAAGACCAAGGATCCGACTTTGACGACGAGGAGGACGACGAGGAGGACGACGAGGTGGATCCTGAGCTCAAGTGGAAGGACAACATGATGGAGCGCGCAAGTCAGCTACACGGGAGGAGGAAACCGTTCCGCGCTGTTGACTTGGCGAGGTACATGTACGACGAGTCGATGGCCCCTACAGAAGCCATCAAGAAATGGGCGGGTCAAGATGAGGAGGAAGATATTGAAGAGGATATCGAAGAGGACGACGAGACCTTCTTCCGGAGGACTGGCAAGGAGGACAAAGAAGACTCTTGGGAGGATCGCATGATTCCCAAGTTCGACTACGAACAACTAGAGGCCAAGTGGTCCGACAAGGACGCTGTGGAGGCTCTCCGAAACAAGTTCGCCACCGCTAACCTACTCGACGACGCTGATGGTGAGGGCGAGGACGGTTCGGATTTCGAGGGTCTTGATGACGAGGACGAGGATGACGAAGGAGACGGTGCTTTTGAGGATCTCGAGACAGGGGAGAAGTACGGCGCCGATGACGAGGATGAAGAGGAAGAGAAAGAAGAGGAGCAGCCAGCAGAAAGCCTAGAAGCTGAGCGTGAGAAGAACGCCCGCCGAAAGGAGGAGCTCAAACTTCGCTTCGAAGAGGAAGATCGTGAAGGTTTCAAGAACGACAAGGCAATCGCCAGGCGAGAAGGTGGCAACGATGACGAGTTTGGAGAGGATGACTGGTATGATGCTCAAAAGGCCATGATCCAGAAGCAGCTCGACATCAACAAGGCGGAATATGAGAACCTTGACGAAAGCCAACGGATTGCTGTCGAAGGCTACAAGGCCGGCAAGTACGCCAGGATGGTCATCGAGGGTGTCCCAGCAGAGTTCGTCAAGAACTTCAAGCCGCGGATGCCGATCGTTGTCGGAGGTCTTTCGGCCACGGAGGACAGGTTCGGCTTTGTGCAAGTCAGAATCAAGAAGCACCGTTGGCACAAGAAGATTCTCAAGACGGGAGATCCCCTCATCTTTTCCCTCGGCTGGCGCCGTTTCCAGTCTCTTCCCATCTACTCCATCTCTGATTCTCGAACGAGAAACAGAATGCTGAAGTATACTCCGGAGCACATGCACTGCTTCGGTACCTTTTACGGCCCCCTGTGCGCCCCCAATACCGGCTTCACATGCTTCCAGTCCTTCTCTTCCGCCAACCCCGGATTCCGTATTGCGGCTACCGGTACAGTACTGAGCGTAGACGAGTCTACCGAGATCGTCAAGAAGCTCAAGCTGGTATGTTATTCTCTGCCTGTTGTGTTTGATGTCATGAATGCTAACAGCTCCTCCAGACCGGTACACCATACAAGATCTTCAAGAACACGGCCTTCATCAAGGACATGTTCAACTCGGCGCTGGAAATTGCCAAGTTCGAGGGTGCCTCCATCAAGACCGTTTCCGGTATCCGAGGTCAAATCAAGCGCGCCCTTGCCAAGCCCGACGGACACTTCCGTGCCACCTTTGAGGACAAGATCCTGCTCAGCGACATCGTCTTCTTGCGCGCGTGGTACCCGATCAAGCCGCACCGCTTCTACAACCCGGCCACCAACCTGGTCGGCTGGCAGAGCATGCGTCTCACGGGCGAGGTCCGCCGCGATCAGAACATCGCCACACCGCTTGACAAGAACTCGCAGTACCGCAAGATTGAGCGCGAGACTCGTCGGTTCAACCCTCTCCGTGTGCCGCGTGCCCTCGCGGCCGAGCTGCCCTTCAAGTCGCAGATCATCCAAACCAAGAAGCAGAAGAAGGAGACGTACATGCAGAAGCGCGCGGTCGTCGTCCGCGGTGAGGAGAAGAAGGCGCGCGATCTCATGCAGAAGCTCACGACGATCCGCAAGGAGGTGGTGGAGAAGCGCAAGGCCAAGAAGGCGGAGCAGCACGAGAAGTACAAGAAGAGCATAGAGGAGGCCGAGGAGCGGATCAAGAGCAAGGAGAAGAAGGAGAAGAAGGCGTATTGGGAAAGAGAGGGTAAGAAGCGTGGTCCTAGCGGCGATCAGGGTGGTGGTGGTAAGAGGAGGAGGTAAATGCTGCTGTTGGTGTTGTTGTTGTCGTTGTTGTCGTTGTTGTCATGGGGAAAATAATTGTTTGTTTGTTCTAGTCATCATCGCCATCATCACCTGGGTTTACTTTTGGGAGTACTACTACTACTGTATATAGAGAGGCATCCACATCCATCGATTCATACCCGGGGAAGAACTCTTTTTCTTTTTGTTAGCACGAGCGAAAAGCATTGGTTGAGATACTCGCTGGTTGGTTGGTGGGTGGTCCCAGAAGTACTTGCTTGTGTGTGTGTATGTGTGTGTGTGTGTGTGTGTGTGTGTGTGCTTTCGGGGTTGCATTGTAGCACAAATTGTTAGTGCATACTTGCCACTTGTCTCTGTGTTGCGGATTGCTCGATTTGGTTCCACCGTTCACGACAACCTCGTTTCATTCCAGGGCAGCAGCAGCAACACTCACTCACTTGTTTTTTCTTCCCCGTCATCTATCTGCCCTATTCGAGCACCCACTCATTTCTCTCAATCACATCCTCGGAACACACAGCATCGGTTTCACTGATTATCAACAACATGCTCACCTTGACCACTCGTCAACCCTTACATGACCTCCCCTCATCACTCCCCCGCGTCCTCCTCCCCATCATAGCCACCAAACGTCTCCTATCTTATACAGCCAAGACATCTCACATCCCACTACTCCCCTTAACAAGTCCCATCACCACCCGTAAACCCCTTTTTTCCATCCCGTCACCCCCATTTCCAAACTCAAACTCCCAGACAAGATTCCTCCACCTTGCACCCCCCTTCCTCCTCGATGACTACACGCCCCGCTACCTCCAGCTATCGGAAATCGACGCGGCCAAGAAACGGTCGCAGGCATATGCTCACCTGGCCAAGTGCAACTTGTGTCCGAGAAAGTGTGGGGTGAACAGGTTTGAGAAGACAGGGTGGTGCTTGATTGGGGAGAAGGCCAAGGTTAACGTTATTGCGCCGCATTTTGGGGAAGGTAAGTTTCTTTTCTTCTGTTTCCATACGTATCGGACCTGTGAGTGCCTGTGCCTTTTGAAGAAAAAAAAAGTTTAGATTCTTTTTTCTTGATGTTTGGCCATCAGGGTCTGGAGGGTATGGAGGGTCTGGTGGCGGATGCGGATGCGGATGGCGATTTGGAAGCGTTCAATTCAGAAGGCACGATGTTCTGGGGTTGTTGGACAGTCAGTTCAGCCCGTCCATTCGGATTGTTCTCACTATGTGTGTACACACTGTGGTGGCGGCAAGGAGTAGAGTGAGGGTCGTTGCGGGTGATTGGGAGGAGAACGAAAAAGATACCATAACCCCGCAAGGGAGAGAAGAAGATGGCGGTTCGTGGTATCTGAAAAGAGCAAAGAGGAGGGGATGGAGTAAACTCATTGGATGGATTTTTCCGTGAAGATGATGAAAGAAAGGGTTTCTTCTTCTTGCCCCGTTCGATCAAGAAGAAAGAACACGGCAGAGTGGTGGCTTTTGGTGGCTTGCTTGCTTTCTCTCAACAACATCATCATCATGTAAGGGACGGGAAAAAGTTGACTAAAGTTATTGTAACCACAGAACCATGCATTCAGGGACATCATGGGAGTGGTTCGGTCTTCTTCAGGTGCGTAGTGTCAAGATGCATCCGAGTAGATTCAAGGAGAATTACACTGGACTAACTACAATGTCACGGAAGCATGTGTAACCTTCGCTGTGTCTTCTGCCAAAACCACGACATCTCTCACCAACGAAACGGCATGGATTTGACTCCCGAAGAGCTAGGTGACTGGTACATGAAGTTGCAAGAAGTCGGGAATGTGCACAACATCAACCTTGTTACCCCTGAACAGTGAGTCCATGTCCTACCTACCTACTTCCCGCCCCTCTCCCCCAGCATCAACCCCAGATTCTGGCCGGCCACCGATCTCTTACATATCTACATACCTGATTTCGATCATCTTATCGCCCCCACCCTTCCCCAGACGGCACGGCAAATCACCAGGACAAAAAGTGGCTGACGTACATCTTTCTCTCCCCTTTCTTTCGCGAACCGACAGCGTTGTCCCCCAAGTAGCCCTCTCCATCCTGCACGCGCGCTCTCTAGGTTTACGCATCCCCATAATCTACAACACCTCCTCCTACGACTCTCTCGAGTCCTTAGCTTTGCTCGACGGACTAGTGGACATCTACCTGCCCGACTTCAAGGTCTGGGAACCGTCCACTTCCAAACGGCTACTCAAAGCAGATGACTACGCCGCTACGGCGCGGGAGTCCATCAAAGCTATGCACGCGCAAGTGGGGGACCTGTGTTTCACAGGTGATGGTATTGCGAAGAGTGGAGTGCTGGTCAGACATTTGGTCATGCCAGGCCTCGAAGAGGAAGGGGCAAAGATTATGAGGTGGTTGGCCAAGGAGGTGAGTAGAGATGTTTTTGTAAATATCATGGAGCAGTATCGGCCGAGTGCGCATGTGGGGAAGGTGCAAAACAGAATAAAGACACATGAAGGAGAGGAGAAAGCAGAAGGAGACAAGAAAGAAGAAAAAAGACGGTATGCCGAAATCAATCGGGCGGTCAAGGGGGAGGAGGTGGAGAATGTTCGGAAGGCGGCGGAGAGGGCTGGATTATGGAGGTTTTGCGATCCGCCTAGGCATGATGGGTTCAACATCTAGACCTGTGTCGTCCTATGTAGACTACAAGACTTACTCGTCTGTCTTGGTATTCTTCCTTTCAACGTCATGGAAGGTTTGGTTCAAGTTTTGCTATTCTCTGTTGTTTAGCTTCTAGAATTGTCTTATACTTGGCATACGAGGATGGGGTGTCATTAACAACATTCTTCGGCTCCGAATGGACAAGTTCCGGTGTCCGGACTTGAAGACCGCCACTCCGAGAGATTGAACTAGGAAATCAGGACCGAGCAAACATAAAGCCGCGACTCCTCAGGTGTCAAGCCTCACAGTGTCTCGCTGGTCTGATTCTGCTTAAGGCGGGTGTTTGTCTGATAAGTCCTGACCAAGCCAGCACGCAAGGCAATTGGCCTCTCGGATGTTTTGCCTGATTAGGGGTCAGCCACCAACAGTCTCATTCTTTGGGCACATCAAGCCACCGCACGAGGCGTGAGTGTCTGTCTTCTTTGTCTAGAACTCTAACCTCGTTCCGAAAAAGGGGGCTTGCCCTAGCTTACACCTAGCCGAGCGAGAAGAAAGAAGCCAAGGCCTACGATACTCCCTCCCTATCTTCTTTCAAGGGTAGTAGAACAAACAAGGGCCTGCCTGACCCCGCAAGCAACAACGCCCCCCCTATCCATGGGAGAACCAAAAAAAACCTAGGATGTCTGTGATGCGTCGAGTAAGGTTCCAAGAACAACACCCAGGCGAGTTTCCCACCCTGCTGGAGGGGCGGCTTTGTCAAGCAACACGCGGGTCTCGAAGCCACGAGGTCGAAATGCCGGGCTAGACCTTGGCAGCTTCCGGTCCCGAAGTGGTGGGCGGGATGGCCATAATGAAATCATTATCGGGAGAATTCCAGTCGTGGACGAGGAGGAACAGGAGAATGAGCAATGAGCGCTTATAGCAAGCCATGAGTTCCTGGCTTGGATATATGTACATCTCGAGGAAGCCTGTCTCATGACTCTCGAAAGGACATCTAGCCGACTGAGGGGCTTTGCGTTGCTGGACTTGATATCCATAAACTTTGATCAATTCCAGGAAGAAAGAAAAAAAAGTTGCACAAGATCGTCTCTCCCGTCACTCACTCACTTCCCCCGTCCCCTTCTTCAATCTATTGTCAAAGTCTTTCTCTGTATTTTCTCCATAATCCGATTTCTTGTCATATGTACAACATGCCGTCTTCGGTCAGCAGCAGCCATGGAGGGCAAGCTACCCTAGTAGACGGAAGACCACCAAGCCCAGCCATGTCGACGACCACCACTCTCTCGCCACCGAGCCCAGTCATTGAAGGGGAAGGAGGAGGAAAACATAACCACCACTCAAGCATCATCGCACACGATGCAATGGCAGACGTCAAGTCCAAGATTGAGAAGCTCGCCAACGAACTAAAGCAGCAGCAAATGCAACCAAGCAACGACAACAACAACAGCAATAACAACACTCGTCCAATCCTCCCCCATTTAAACACCGATAGCATCATCACTAGCAACACAGCCAAGACAACAACCTTGACTAGACCTGTCCTATCCCCCTTTTCTCTAGCCAAAAGCTACCAACTCCAGCAACACGGCCACTATCCATCCACTCCCGGCCTCGTCATCCCAGGCCTCGAACCCGCCTCACGCTCTCTCGCCGATCTTCACAACGAACGCTCTTACCTCATACATAGCTTACAAGCCCAAGGCGAGCGAGCCACGCGTTTGTATCAGCGGTATGCTCATCTCGAGGTTAAAAAGGATGCTTTGGCCTCTGCCTCCTCTCCCTTAGACGAGAACAGCGCAAATGTTTCGGTTGGCAGCAAAAAGAAGAAGATCAAAAAGGACCTCTCCCTCCTCCGCAGCCGGATCGCCGAGTCCACGCAGCAGGAACAGCTGATCATGTTGAGGCTGGGCGAAATCCATGTGGAGTTGGTGAATAGGGGGAGGTGGGTTATGACGCACCAGCATCAGCAGCAGCATCAGCAGCAGCAGCATCACATGGTATATTCGCCGATGTCCGCTGTGGTGGAAGGTCAGCGGGGGTATTTCGGTCGAAATCTTCAGTGGCATCAGCAGCAGAACCATGGTGGTGGTGGTGGTATCCCAGCTACACCTTGCTCCGCCGACTCCTATTATTCCGACTCACCCGTGGTAGGGGATGATTACCTTGACACCCCCTCGGTCTTGAGTCCGCTTTCTCCTTCGTTTGTGCCTGGTGGGGGTGTCAGTTTCTTTGAAGATATCTGGACTCGACCATCCCAGCAGGACTCACAAACCTCGTTGGGAGAAAACCTGGCGCCTGCGCCAGCCCCCGAGCAAGGACATGAACACCACTGCGCAGCCGAAGGAGAAGGACAAGAAGAAAAAGAAGAAGAAGAGGACGACCAAACACCCAAACCCAAACCTTGTCTCCAAGACCTCCCTCTAGACTCCCCAGCAGTCCCCCTCTCAGCAGTCACTCCCAAGTTCAGCACCACCATCACCACCACCAGCACTGGCAGTACTGTTAGTACACTGCCCTCCGAACACCTCGCCACCCCCATCACCCCTAGCAGAATCCCCTGGGATGAATACCCGTCCGACTCCGAAGATGACGGGTCGTTTGAGGGTTTTGACGGGAGCGGTTTTACGCCTATTGGGGTGACTACGATCAATCCCCTGACCTGTATCAGTCCTTTGCGTGATGGCTCGGGTTCGGGTTCGGCGTCTGGAGTGATGGTTTCTGAACCGGAGGAAGGTCATTACGACGAACAAGACAAAGAAGGTGAAGAAGGTGAAGAAGAAAAAGAAGAAGAAGAAGCCCAAGGAAGTGATGAATCCGCCTCCGAACCAGGGGATCTGCTTTCTGAGCAACAAAAAAGGACTGCTTCATTCTCACGGGTGTATGATGGCTGGACTAAGGGGAACAATAACATCAGAAGGCTGAGTATGCCTAGCTTGAAAAACCTGTGGCCTGCTGCGCTTGCGGCTGTTGGTGTTCAGATGGGATTGGGGGAAGAAGAGGAGGAGTTGCCGGAGATGAGGCTTGATACTGTTATCTAGACTAGGCTGTTCCTGGTTCTGTTTGTCTCTCGGGGTATTCGAAGGGCTCTTTCTTGCATTCTATGGTGGAGATCTGGTGGCGGAGTTTATGACACTGGCAGACATTTTGTTCAGATATGAAAGAGGACAATTACCTATGTAGGCGTTAACTGGGAAGGATCAAGGACATATGTTTGAGTGTTTGATTTTGAGGCTTACTTACTGGTTGTATGAGTTTTGCGCCGAGGAGCTTTGGGATACAGTCAACATCTTCTGTTCGAACAAAAACATCAAAATAGTGGGAAACAAGGAAAAGAAACGAGCCAGCAAAGGTTCTTTAGGATTAGGTATATTAGCTCTGTGTAGTTGTGTAAGCTTGTGGACAAGTCCTCTTGCCATTTCGATATCGTATGGCCGTTTCTTGTCCGTCTCATCTGCCATGTCGCTTCCCGCGTCTCTGATCCGTGAATATCCTGTATAATGATGATGATGATGATGATGATGATATATGCGCCGTATATCTCGCTTGCTTGCTTGCTTGCTGACTTCACTGGGAAGCCAGCCCCATCCAGAATTGCCTTTCTGGTTTCCTTCATTTTCCTTCCTCTGACTTTATTTCTTTATTCAAACATGCCGTTCGGCCCATCGTCGAACCCTAACTCCTGCGCAGATGGTTGTCTCCTGTGCGCAGCACGTCCACTGCTAGGCGGAGGCGGCAAGAAAGGCATTCCCAAGCCGCCGCCACCTCCAGCTGACGATGGGGGAGGAGGGAGCGAAAAGGCTGACAAAGGAGGCTGTGAATCACTGTCCAGGTCCGTCGACAAAGGTCGATCTTGCCTCGCTCTCCTCCCGAACTTGGTCCCGCTCAAGTTCACGGTAATGGTTTCGCCCTCCTTCAAGCTATAATCCTTCTTTTCCTCCGCCTCCTGTTTATTGCTTGACTTGATCAGGGGCGCCACGCCCTCGATCAGGCCCAGCGACTTTTGCGCCTCCTGCAGCGCCACGCCAAAGTCAAAAGACTCGCTGCGCTCCTCGAAGCCGACGCCCAGCATGGCCTTCTTCCCGCTGTTGGGATCCTGCACGCGTAGCGCAAAGAAGCGGCTGCTGTCGATGGTGGCCTCGACGACGGCCTGCGTGGTGTAGGGGGCGGCGGCGATCAGGTCGTTTGTCGCAGGGTCCTCGAGCACAATGTCCACCTTGACTGTGTCCTTCTCTCCCAGTTGCTCGGGCGTCTGCGGCGGGATCGAGGTCTCGATGATGCGCACTCGGCCGGTGAAGATGTGCGCCTTGGGGTCGGCAGTCCAGTCGGCGGCCATGTGGCCCTTGGTCGATCGCATAGGGGGGATCTGGTAGATGTGGACCGAGGAGGAGGTGATGTGGAGGATGCGCTGGATGGCGTCAACGGGGAGGGGGGCCTGCGTGGCCGGGTCGATGAGGGTCGTCATGATGATGTGTGGTGTGTGGTGTGGTATGTAGTGTTGTGATGAATGTATGTACCTTGTGCTTGCTATGTCGGCAACTTATAGTCGACGCTCAACAAGCCATGGGGGGAAGAAGAGACTGAAGCCAACATCGCCGGCAACGGGTCCATACCAAGGTTTCAAATGCCCGATGAAGGAAGAGACAATGACGGTAAAGGGTCCTCCGCTAGACCCCTAAGCTAACTTCACTTTCCCCTTGCTGCCCCTGTTCCATCGAAGCGGACGGCGGGGCGGAAGCCAGGCATCAGTGGACCCTTCTGTCGCCTCAGCGTCTCGACCCTGTAAAAAGCCCCCGACAGGTCCGTGACTGCCCGGGGCGGCGGTGACAAGCGGCAACACGCAAACATGGACCAGCAGCAACCCCGCTGGTAGCAGCTGCCGATAGCGGGGCACACAGCATGAAGGGAAATGGAAAACAAAGAATGGGAGCTTGATGTGCAGTTAGGTACTGTAGGTACTGTAGGTACGCATTGAAGGCGGTGAGAGGTAGCAGAACACTTGTTGAAGCGCAACGGGGAATCTGGGATGAAAGGTTACATAGGTATTTTGTAGTGTACAGCTACGCATCTTGAGTCACACTTTTTGATCAGACGCTTCTTCAGAAAACGCTGCATTCCTTTGATCCGCACGGCATACAAGCCGCATCATTGCCTGAATAAATCTTGTGTACCAAATATCCTTTACAAAGCCCAACCCGGCCTGCTTTTGATTCTCCGAAGCGACAGCCCAAAGCGCAATCTTTTTAAAGCTCGCTCTTCTCAACTTCGTGTTGCGACGAACACCCCGAACCCTCCCCACCTGGACCGCCCGCAGCAGTTGCTTCCCGGGAGGACTTGTATGTTTTGGCGAAAACCACTCCCCACCTTCACAGCATCAACACACTTCGTCGTCCTTCCCAACAACCCGCTCAGAAATATGGCCACCGACGACCTATCCAACAAGCCGCTCGCGGTACGGACGACATCGTCCACCTCCACTGACAGCGCCAGCAGTCAAGATGGCGCCTCGTTCGAGTGAGTTTGCTTTTGCTTGCCACGCGTCATACGCAAACTGCTGAACCCTTTCGTCGCATTGATTGAGGATTGCCTCTGACCAAGACAAATCAACAACACAAACAGCATCGTCAAAACCTACCGCAACCTCCTCACCTCCGACCCCGACATGACCATGCCCGTAGCAGCCATCGAAGCGCTCATCGAGCTCTTGCGCGTCACCCCTTCCTCAACCGCCATGGAGACCGTCGAAGTCGTCAAGACCCAAAAGGCCCTCCTCCTCGACTCGGCCCCGAACCCTCTCCCGCTACTAGCCGGCGCCGATCTCTTCGAGCAGTACCTCCTCCGGTCGCTTAGAGGGCAGACCGCCGAGTCCTTCGACGAGACGAAGCGCCACCTGCTCAACAACCGCCAGCTCTTTGCCGCCCGCGCCAAGGCCGCCCGCGACAACATTGCCGTCATCGGCTCCCGCTACATGTCGCACCGCAAGATCGTCTTGGCCGCGGGCGGTTCGAGGGTGGTGACCAAGATCCTGGTGCACGCCGCCACGAGCAGGCCCAACACGCACTTCAAGGTCATTTACGTCATGGACGGCAGTCCGCACTGCGACGCCAGCGTCTCGGCCCTGCGCGACGCCGGGCTGGAGGTGGAGACCATCTCGACCTCCAAGGTGGCCTACATCCTCAAGGACCAAAAGGACATCAACCTCGTCCTTGTCGGCAGCGAGGTCGTCATGCAAAATGGTGGCATCATCTCGCGCATGGGGACTTCACAGCTTGCTCTGCTCACGCGTTTCGCGGGCGGCTCGCAGAAGCGCTTCTTTGTGGCTGCGGAAAGTCACAAGATTGTGCGCAAGACGCCCCTCTGGCACCCACAGGTGTTGAGGGTCGGCGTCAAGCAAAAGGATATCAGCAAGTTTGAAAATGTGGGCGTGGACCCCGTGGGCCAGGAGGCGAGGGATTGGGTGGCGGATCGCGATGAGGTGGATTATACCGATCCGGAGCTGATTGATGGCATTGTGACGGAGCAGGGAGTGAAACAGCCGAGTCAGATTTGGGAGTTGGTTGATTATGAGAAGTGAGGAGGATCTTGTTTCCCGGTGCTGAAGGTGAAACATGTTGAAAAGGGTGGGTGACAAAAGGGCGGCTCAAGGAAATGGTTGGATGGATGGAACTGCTTGATTGTCTTCAAGTTATTGGTGTGGTTACTGTGGTGAACATTTTGCAGCATTATTAGGCGTTTTTCAGGGAAATGGGACGGGTACATGATATCCTCTGGAGATTTGTTGTCACTTGCTTGGACTGTAAAGGGAAAGAAAATGACGTGCTGGAATGTATAATGAATGATAGTGCTGTCACTCCTTCACTCTTGGTAATAACCAGAGTTGATTGATGGAGTGGAGTGACATGTGAAACGACCTCATTCAGGTATCACAACACGACAAACCATTAACCGCAAAACCAACCGCAGGGGATACGTAGAGAATATCCAGACTTCAAACATGTCAGATGAACAGAGATATATATGTAGTCGACAAATTATTCCATAACCACGAACAAAAATACCCATCTGAGTACTAACCAAGACTTCACTACTCACGTCGTCTTCTGTTTCCAACCAGCCATTGTCCAACATCCCCCCATATACATACAGACTCGATAACTCACAAATCCCTGACAACCCTCGCTCCCACCCAAGCATATGGATAGTTCCTTTGGTACCAATTCACAAAGGTCTTCCTCCCCGCAATTCTCGGATGCGTAGCCCAGCTCCCTCCCAGCACAATGTTGTGCTTCTCATCGAAAAAGTCGGCTGTATAGCCGGGGTACAGCTCCATCGGCTTGAATCCCTCCCACTTGCGGAGAACCGAAGAACTCCATTCCCACACGCCACCAAGCTCGGCTTGTCCGAGGAGGGTGTCCCCTTTGGAGGTGATGGGCATGGGGTGCCAGTTGTGAAAACCGACGTTGGCGCCGTCTAGGTCAGAGAAGAGGTCTTCGGTGGTGATGAGGGTGTTGTTGTTGTTGTTGTTGTTGTTGTTATTATTGGAGGAGGAGGAGGAAGACTCGGAGGGGATCTCGGAAGAGGGAGAGGACGGGGGAGTGATTTCCACGCCGTTGTTGGTTAGGTGGCTGTTCATCCAGATTGTTAGTTGAGGGGTTGCTTAAGGGAGAGTAAAGTGGAAAGGGGACATACGCATTAACAGCCGGAACCGTCCTTCCTAATTGCCTCTCAGCTTCCTTCTTCTTAAGAGCATCGGCGTAAGCATAAATGCTCCGGGTCTCTTCAAAGGTAGGGATACGGCCGCCCATGTAAGCTGCGCAACCGGCGAGTTCGTCGTAAGAGGCAAACACAGGCCAGTCGAGAGCATGTGTGAGAGGTACGAGACCGTAGACTGTGCGTACCGCCGTCTTCTCGAGGAAAGATGAAGGGCGCTGCTGCTTGGAGGTATTGTTGCGGTGGTGACCGTTTAAGCCGTTTGTTACCCCGCTGGTAATGTTCTCGTTGTCCAGGCGGGCCCAAGAGGCGGGGAGCTTGTCAATGTTCTTGTTGAGCAAATATTGCGCGTACTGCTTGTTGTTAGTATTCAGCAATGGTAGTTGCTAGGTGGGCGTACCTCTTCGTTGGTGATCGGTCTTCCTTGAGCCTGGAAAGCGGCAACTTGAACGCGCCTCACGGGCTTCTCGTTGTCCCTATTTGCAAGTCAATACAGTGTCGACTTTGACGTAAAACGGTTCACTCACCAGCCATAATGCTTGTGAACATCAGTTTCATCCTCAGGGTCATCCAAACCGATGGTGATCTCCTGAGCTGGAATCTTGAACCACTGATTGGGAATCCTCTCGGACTCTGCCTTCCTAGCAAGCTTTCCAAAGTCGGGCCGTGGAATATGGGTTGGGGGAAGCGTCTTGTCGCTCTGTAGCATCATGTACAGCAGCGTCTCAATGTGCATGAGCTCGTGCTCAAACCCAACCCAAATTGCCCGGCCCACATTCCGCGGAATATTCACGATGCCATTTGCATAGAGGCCGCGCAACCGGGACCGTACCGTCTCCTGGTAGGTCAGGATTTCTGCCACCGGCGGCCATTCATCAGGAATAACCGAGTGCGCATGACACAGCTCCGGGTTGTCAACATCAGGATCAATGCCTCGCTCGAAGATCTGGCCAAAGTAAGCTGGCTCCGACGGGGCTTGCTTGGTGGTCTTTGTGAGTTGGATGTCGAGGAAGGTCGGAATGTGACCGAGGTAGAAGATGCAGGCGTTTCGGAGCTTGATGGGCTTCTCCAGAAGCTCTTGCTGGGGGAGCATCTCACGTGTGACGACATCCCATGTCGCCCAAAGGGCCTCCCAGTCGTCCAGGGTAGGGAGTGCGCTGCGAGCGTACAGTGACGGGATGAGACTGAAAGACATCCTTGATTTGGCAAGCAGATGGAGTCCTGCAGTACGACGGAAGGATGTCAGCATGGATCGATGGTTTTGATGGCGCAAAGGTTCAATCCTCCCCAGCCCATGCGCGTTACCTAAACTCGGCAGCCCAACGCCAACCTACAGATCGGTAAACATGTTCCGGTGTAGGAGCTGTGCCCATCACGAGACACTGTAAGATCCTATCATACGACTGGTTCGGAGGCAAGTGTGGGGAAGGTGCGGTAACACCAGCCGGACGGGTAGTCCCAGAAGAAGCTGAGAAACCCAAGCAAGGAAATGTTGTAAAAGTAACTTACCATATTCGTTGCCGTATGTCCATTCCGAGACTTGTTTCAATCCTGCCGTGCTCCAGAGCCTCTCTGACTCCTCTTTCGAGTACTTCAGGCTCTGTTCGATCTGGATCCTGTCGTGTGACCTAATCAACTCACCCATAACCATAGTGTCGCGAGTGGGGGCGTAAAAGGCCTGGTGTCTGCCGCCCTCTTCGTCATACACATATTCGCCAATGACTCTCCAATCGCCCTCGATGAAAGCCGTCTCTCCGAGGATTTCATTGGCGTTTCGAAGACCATTCAAGATGAACCTGGAATCGTCAGTGTTTGGCGTTGGGTTGGAAAGTGGGAGCCGCCATGAGCGACAGAGAACAGGGTATCACATACTCATGAGTAATACCTTCCTTGTCTGTTTGGTGATTGTCAGCTTGAACGTCGTCTTTATTCATTTCACATGAGTAGCACAAACCGTTGTAAGCGTGGCTAGAGTATGGTTAGCAATGTTCCTCATGACGTCCCAAGGTGTTTAGTCAGGTACGTACTATACCCTCGCCGGGTCATTGCAGGCATCAACTCCAATGAGCATCTTGTCATTGGGCCCAAGGACGTCCGCAAAGCCCTTGAGAAAGGTAGCGGCGTCACTGCGGTTGAAGTTGCCTAGGAACGGGATTATGTCAGGATTTTCTTCGGCCAATTCAACACGTATTCAAGCTTACCAATGCTTGACCCGAGGTGCAAGATGCATTTCTGTCTGTTGATGTTCTCCGGGGCCTTGAGCCAGTCCCGTCCATCGTCGTATGTACCCAGAAGACCGTGGCACTTGACGTGCTTGTAGGATGGTACCTGGGCGAGAGTGCGTTCCAGCTCCTCCCGAGATAAGTCAAGGGCATAATAGTCGATTGCCTTGCCGGCGTTGTCCAAAACTTCCAAGAGAAGGTTTACTTTGCGCAGATTTCTGAGGAATTGGTTAGCTCTTTGGATCCACGACCCCCATTGTCGATTTGTCAGATGTTTACCCGCTTCCGAGCTCGATGATCATGGCACCCGAGGGGATGAATCTAGCCATTTCGGTCGCATGCTTGGCGAGGATTTCGATCTCGTCATTGGTAAGATAATACTCTTCAAGATAAGTAATCTGATTTGGTACTAGTCAGAAACAGCACGTCGGTCCCACAACCTAGATGAACTTACGCGTTCGAACAGCTGCAAGCCTCTCTCATTGTAAAGAAGCAATGTGGGAAGCTGTCTAGGGCCATGTTTAGGCCGGAACATGGAGGTTATCTCGGTCTTGAGATTGATCTCTACGGCAATACGGCGGATGTCGATGATATCGGCATTTGATGTCTGCTGCTGAAGCTTGGATCGCATATGTTGTCCGGTTGCTTGGAGCTGCCCGAGGGCAGTGCTTGGGGTCATGGATTCGGCACTCGGCATGTTGAATCGCTTATTACCGATGCGAGCTGGGGGTTGAAAGTGGGACAAGAAGTTATTTTGCAGGATGAAGAGCTATTGAGGAACAAGGTGGCAATGAGGAAAGTATGTAGATGAGGTCAGATAGGAGCTATGTCTAGCTAAGTGGAGGTAGAACAAAGGGAGCTCGGGGCTAACCCAATATAGTGAATAGATTGGAGTTCAGGGACAAGAGGGAAAGATGCAAGGTCAGAGCACCCAGTTCCTGGCACACAGATATAAATATATCTCCTAGCCTTACTCAGCCTGGAAGTTGGATGTGATGGAGCCATGTGGATGTATGTGGGCGTGCATAAGTACAGCAATGGACTTGGAGCCAGCTACCTCTTTCGTCCAATGTCATGTTGATGGAGTCTGGGTTCAGTGGGAGGAAGTGGACTCATGACCTAGCTTAAAGACAGTAGACAAGCGAGAATCGACTCAGGCTCCAGGATCAGGGAACATGAAATGCCAACACGACGGAGACTGCCGGCCCATTACAGGTCCAACTGTGTAATAAGAAGAGAAGAGAAGGCACGGAGGAAGAGGATTGGACGTCAAGTTGATCCGGTTACATAACCCCCCTGTGCCTCTACACTTGTAGAGCCCCAAAGCCAAGGAAAGGGAGATCTAAGTAGGACGTTGGACATGGTCGAAATGATTGGGCGTGATCAGTCTGGGGTACAGGAGGTTCCCGTCAGGAACACCTTTTGTGGCTTCCAGGTTGTTACATGGCGCCGCCGTGCTTTGGCAACGCAGACGGATGTGATGATGATGATGATGCTGAAGTTTGTATCAAGGCACGAACTGGATATTGCAAGAATCAGCCCTTGATAAAGGACCTTATGAAAGGCTCTGAACTCAGATGTACCTGGCTGAAACGAAAACCGTTCTGTGGAATGTTTTTGCACCTGACTTTGAAGGGAACCGAAAGAAGAGCCAATAGAAGAGGCAGAGGGCAGTGTCCAAGATGTTTCTGTGCTGTCAGACAACGAGAGAGCTAAGGTTCGGGGTTCTTGCAACCGAGGTATCCAAGCAAATGGCGGGGGATTTGGAGAAGCAACAGGACTAAAAGGGAAGGAAAGCAAAGCAGTGAGACCTTTCGAGGAGGATGAAACTGTTTTGTCATGGCCGTCGCTAAGAGGTACTCATGCGTGGGCGCACGTTGTTGGAGGAGGAGAGTAGATCGCAAAGAGTGGGAGTCGATGGCAGTTTGCAGTTGGCTGATGCAAGGAACAAATCACCTGGTACGAGGCGCCCAGAGGGATTCCTGGCAGACAGCGCAGGGGCGGGGGACCCACGCCGTGGGATTTCCCACCGATGGCAGGCACTAACCCGCGAGATGTTAGTGTCCCTTTGAGTGCGTGGCTGCGTGTGACTAACATGCCTCAGCTCTTCTGGGCAATCTTCTCCAAGATCCAAAGAATACAGCTTGAACGTTATTCGTGGAATTGCTGGTGCCCGGTAATGTTGATGAGGTGATTTCTGTGAAGGGTGAAGGCTACAGCACCAACAGTATGCAACAAAAGTGCTTGGATATTGATTCATTGTATACAAAGCATGGGATCTCCAAGCACGGCAATTGGTGCCATCGTAGAACGAATCCGTAAAAATAATTCACCTACTGGGTATACACTAGAAGGACACCGGAACCGACAAGAGAAAGAGAAGAAAATGCTGATCATATCCGGGAACGAAGGATCCCCAAGTCTCAGCTACCCCTCATGAGTTAGGTAGCTCCGTCACCGCATCCACCCGCCGTAGCTTCCGTTCTTAGCTGCTGGAGCCCTATGACATAAACGATACAAGAAGTTCACTTCGACAACTAAGGTACCTATCGATGAGATAAGAAACGAGATATGTATTCTGTTCAACTTGCTTTCTGGAGGCCTGCCATTATTATCGCAACTCTCCAAAAACCAAACGCTCGGCAACTTTCTCACTTCAAGTTGACAAGTTTCATCGGACGAAAATACTGTAAGATGATCTTGAAGCCAGCAGAGCCGCCGCAGCCTCCAACCTCTTATTACACAAATTTCCGTCAGTTTTCCGACTCTGGTGGAGAGCAACGTCATCGTTTCATGGCTGCTTCTGGCATGCGCATAAATGGGTCTCCCAAGACTTCCATTCACCCAGCAGTAAACTTCAGCCGGCTTTGGTTCCTGACCGAGAAAACAGTAGAAGCCAAGGACCCCCAGGTTTTGTACGGTGGGAGGGTGGCTCGGGATGGGTAGTATCCGGCCCAGCCGCGCTAGGCGCCTCAGTCAAATCCAGCGATCCAAGATGCCATCAAGCTGCCATCGATAACAAAAGGCATGACAAGACTTCTCGGACTTGGCTGTCTGTCCTTCTCTTTCTCTGAGTTACCCTAGTCTTACACGACTTCCATGAGTGACAGGAAAGGGCCCCCACGGCAAGACATAATACCGGCCTCAGGTGCAGCAATTCCTTTCGGGAATAGGCAGGCTGCAGACCACGTCAAGACGTGCACCGCCGTCTGGTGGAATCATGTCCGCAGTCCTTCGGTCTTCCATCTCCCCATGTTGCGGGGAAGCCTGTCATCACTCATGCGAATCACCCACGATGTTCCGAGGAAACCTCTCGTCTGGTTTTGACAGAGGTCGCTGACCGCCAGCCATCGCAGCTTCTCGCCATCACCACTCGAAATGTAAATTTCCTACAACACCCGACCTTGCCGTCTAAACCCCTGAATAAGAAGCACCTGACGAGTCGACTTTTCCTTCTTCTGCGTTGGTCATGTTGACCTAAAACCAATAAGTTGCTTCTGCTATAGGACCAATTCAGGGTTACCCAACGACTCGGCCCTACCTGACCTGTCTTAGATCATCGGGTACTATAGCTGGCGATCATCCGTTGTTTTGCAAATCCTCCTCTTGGGATGATGGTTCTCGTTCTGATTTTCCTATGAGGCCAGGCTCTTTTTTTCAAAGACCTTTGGGGATCAGCTGACCATTGGTTTTCAAAACCCCATTTGTACCGACATTTTGCGCCTACCAATGCCACCCGCAGTACGAAATGCTATACATATGTAATAATGAAGCCGACGCCAGTGAAGCGAGCCGGCTCCATCACTTGTCATGTGGATCCCAAAGACTAGTCCTCCACTTAAAGATTTCGATATTCCCAATTTGGGCTCAGTCGGCAGATCGAGCAGGCCGGAAACACGATTCCCGGGGTGATTGCCCCACGCTATAAGAGCTGATGGGGCCCTCTCCCGGGTCCACAATCCGTGTTCCGGCCCCGAGAATGAATCCACTTCTCTCCGCCTTGACGGGCACTAAAACCCCGGCCTTTGCTCTCGGCGTGGGGGCCAATGCGGAGGCCATCGGTTACATAACACGTTGGAATGAGATCGTCCTCTCCGTCATCATCAACCCACATTGACAGAACAGCTTCATGGCACGAGCCACCTGGACCTGAACAAAAACACAACCGTACTCTAGACCTCCAAAGGCAGCTTTCAAGTTGCGTGAATATCCTCATGTTCTCTAGTACTCTGACACGGCCGTTCTACTTCCCACCTCTCAACAACTCAAAAAACCTATCCATTCATCCATTCATCCAACCAACGTTGCCAAACCTTTTAGGAAAAAATGATACGGGTTGAATGCAACTCTGACCAAAAAAGGGCTCACTCATCATGTAATTCGCCTATCGCAACATACCACGATAACAAATGGGGCAACAGATGATTCAGACTGTCAGCCGCCCCCCTTCCCCCCCTTCCCCTTTTTTACTCTTCAGGGTTGAGCCATCCATGGTCTATCATTTTGCAATCACCTGATAGCGTGTGAGCGAACGGACGTGTTTCGTGATGCGGGGAATTTGGAACATATGTGTGAGAACCGCGTCTCGCGTTCAGTCATTAGCGTGGCTCATCATCCACAGTAACTGCCCCCCCCCCCCCCCCCCCTCCCGGCACGCCTTTCGAAATACATCGTGCATAAAATCCACAGAACATCCGAAGGATCACGGAAGTTACGTGAACACCTAGCCTCTTCTTCCATCTAAGCGCCTTGATATCTCTGCGTTGAATGTCACCTCAATCAGGGGGAGCGGTGGAATGGCGATGATAAGAAGGACGGGAAAGCGGGGTTGTGTGCTCTGTGGTACACGAAGCTGACATTCATGTACAAGGGAAGCGTGTCGGCTGCCGCTGCTGCCTAGAATAGGTGGCGCCTGCCCGTTGTTCTTGGTGTTTGAAACTTCCATGAGGTTCGCTTTCCATGTGGATTGTAGGGTAAGTAGATACGGTAATTTTGAAGGAATATTAAATCAATCAGTTGCGCCTGTCCTTCTGGAATATCTGAAAGGTGAAGAGAAAGCGAGTCAGTGTTGAACTTGATTCTGAGTGTTCATAGGGCCCTACTTCAAACCCCCCTATCTACCTATCTACCAACAACTTCAGTATCAATCAGTTTCAAACCTAGGTAGCCTATCACCATGTCCTCCTCTCAATCCGCCGACTCCCAGGCGCAACCCCTCAAATCCTACCGTGGCAACTGCCATTGTGGATCCTTCATCTTCACCCTCCTCGTTCCGAAAATCACCACCGTCGAGGCCTGCAACTGCTCCATCTGCCGCAAAAAGGGCTACCTCTGGGTAATGCCCGACACGACCAAGGGCCACAAGTTCGAAGTGGTCAAGGACCAAGGGAAACTGACCGAGTATGTGACGGGCCCGAAGGGAATGAAGCACAAGTTCTGTGAGGTTTGTGGGACGGGAGTTTATGCGATTTACAAGAAAGAGCAGGAGGAACCTGGGAAGGAAGGGCAGGGCGTTTTGGTGAATGTGAGGGCGGTACAGGAGTTGAAGATCTGGGATTTGGAGGTTAAGGAGTGAGTTTCAAGTCCTTACTCTCTGACAAGACTGGACTGTTGACTGACACGTATGCATCGATTCGCGACAGATTCGACGGAAAAAGCATCCCACCCCCATACCGACCTGCCCCCTTTGACGGTCCCGAACCCACGGCCGAAGTCGAGAACGGCGTCGTCTACCATGGCTCTTGCCACTGCGGCGCTGTGAAAGTGGCCGTCAAGACTAAAGGGCCACTGGATAAGACGTACAAGGAGAGGGTGATTGATTGCAATTGTAGCGTTTGCCAGCGGGTAACACACCTCTTCATCCTTTTTCTCCATCCTTCCAAACCCTTCATCACTAACGCATTGCCAAACAGGGCGGCTACATCTGGATCTACCCTCCCACCTCCCATCAACTCTCCTTCACTCCGCAATCTCGGGCAAACCTAACCTCCTACGCCTGCATCTCCAAACTCATGTGCAAGACCTTCTGCAAGACGTGCGGCGTGCACCTGACCAACGAGTTTAACTCGGCCGTGACCGAGGACGAGATTGAAGCCGCCTTGAAAGGAGAGAACGGGGAGATGGTGTTGAGGTGGATTAAAGGAGGTGTTGCCTCGATTAATATCAGGTGCCTGGACCGGTGTGTGGGGGATGATGGCTGGGAATTTGACAAGTGTGTAAAGGAGTTGAAGGTGGAGAAGGGGGATGGATGGGTGAAGATTAAGCCGGAGTATGTGAATCCTTAGTTGAGAGTGTAGGGATCAGTCAGGTCTATGGGGAGGTATTTCCATGGCAGGTTTCGTAGGTGACGATTGCATTGTCATAACAATCTTCTGGGACCCTTGATTATGGGTGTCGAGTTTGAAATGGAAACTCTGAACCCTCAAGAGTTCGGTCAAAAGGAGGAAGATTTATTCCGAATAGAAATTCGCTTCCTCGCTGGGAAATGCACGATGGTAATACAAGTGAAGAATCATGATTGAGAATGTCGAAAGCAACACACTGGGAGACCTTTATGGTTAGGAACTCCCTTCAACCTGACGGTAGTCTCAATATGAGCTTTGAGCAAATTTAAGGCATCATCATCGAGAGACGAGATAATCCTTCCACGTAGGTGATTCTCCTTTTGTGAAGGTCGCCAACTGAAGTCAAACAACTTCTTGCTTTGTACACTTTAAGTGCTAAAGGTACCTGCCTAAAGACCATCCGTAGAAAGGGACCGTGACAATACAGCAAGCTGAATAACCTTGGACGTCGCCGCCAGGTTTGTCGAAGTTTTGCGACAGATTGTCCACAAATTCCGTTGATGCGAAAAAGGACGGGGTAATCTGTCGAAGTGGAAAATAGGTAGCTGGAGGCAACTGCAATTGCAACAGGCTTACTAGCTAGTTGCGCATGTTGGTAGTCGCTTCCACTTCGAGGGGAATGCCTGGGTAGGTACTTAGGGGAAGAAGCCAAGTCAAGACTGACTGCCCGGCTGAAGAGCGGACACGGCATGGATGGGAAGAATCAGACTGTGGGAACAAGGGTTGCCGTCTTGCCTGCCTTATTGTGAACCCGGACTTTTTTTCAGAATTCATACTTCTTCAGGCACAACAAAGTGAAAAGCAGTACGGTAGATGTAGGGTAGGCGAGTGTTAGGTATGTCAAATAAGCTCATCTAGCGAGTCATCACACCCGGTGATGACCGCCGGCTTTTGATTTCATACTGAATCGATGCCTTTGAGGCCTCCGTTGCGCACCTTGTCGCCCGCCCGCGCAACTGAACAGTATGCAGTCATCAATGGCCAAACAAAAAACCCTTGAGGTCAGCCAGACCCGACGATGAGGTTGATATACCCCAAGTACCTGAACTCCATGTCTGCCATGCAGAAAAGTACTATACACAAATGAAGAGAAATAGAGAAACCTTCCCGTACGGACCAGACCGGACCCAAAGATGTAGTGGTCGTCTGTCCTGTTCTGCATGCGGTCTTGTGTTAAGGGAGTCCAGTCCCAGTCCCAATTCCCGAAGTTCCCAACCGAACGCCGTTGACAAATTGAAAGCTCGTCAATCCTGAACCGAATGGTGTTCCTTGAAAGAAAAACCAATGAAAGAAAAAAAGTAAAAAAAAAAAAAAAAAAAAAAAAAAAAAAAAAAAAAAAAAAAAAAAAAAACGTCGCCGCCAAACCCTCGCTCGCTCAACGTGACAACCAGATCATTGACCGCCATCAAATCCAAATTCGTTGTGCACTTATTCCCCCCAAGGCCCATCCAGCCTAGTTCCCATCACTCCCCATCAAAACAAATTATCTCCCTTCCTCCCCTTCCCCCTCAACTCCCTTCTTCCTCTTCTTACTCGGCCTCCTTTCACTCTTCGTATTACCACTTCCATTACTCCATCCCCCCTCCCCCTCGATCCAGTGCCCTTTTTCAATCATATGCTGCCGCAAATTATCCGGGCGGTTCTTGTATTGGCTCTTGCAACCGGGAAACTTGCAAGGGTAGATCTTGTCTGGCTGGTCGCTGTGCTTGACTTTCATGTGCTTGGCCATGCTGCCCTTGAACCAGCGGGGGTCGCCGTTGGGACGGTAGTCACAGAGGTGGCATTGGGGTGGGTATTGGCGGTCTGAGTCGGCTTTCTGGGTTTGACCAGTAGTGGTGGCTGGGGTTTGGTCTCGGGAAGGTATTTCCCTGAGGTGAGAAGCTTGTTCTTTCCATGGTTGTTGTGGTTTTTGTGGTTGCTGTTGCGGTCCGAAAGTAGCTGTGGGACAGGCGACATGGAAACTATGTTCAGTTACGGAAGGGATAAATGTCATTGTTGGTAGGGAGAGTTTATGGTGAGATCCCGTTGAGACTTTGTCGATATCCGTGTGCTCTTTTAAAAATCGGGCCAGCTCATCTTGGTGTTCTTCGGTGGTGGTAATTGCGGCATGACTCTGAGGAATGTCAAACCCCGATATCATGGATTCAATGACTGATATGCCGAGTTGGTGGTATACAGCACGATCGTTGACGCTTCCGAAATACTTGAGGTAGATCTCGTCGCACAGTTCCCAGACTTTCGGGACGTAGTCACTGTAATAGCGATTCGCGGGCATGGACTCCTGATGCGTTCATTAGCATAACTGGTTTCCGTAACCATCAAGGAATGATTAAGGGACACTAACCTTTCCAGCATGAAGAATTTCGATCTCAAGTCGTCTACCAGAGAAGATGACCCCGTTGTTGGCCTTGCTGGAGATTTCAGAAAGCTTTTCTTTGAGTAGTTGCAAATCTTCGTTGTGTTGGACCAGTTCACAGAGCATGTTCGTGACATCCGATGAGAATCCTTGGTTTCCAGAAAACAAAAGAACTTCTTGGTGCTTTCTATGGAGCTCAGAGTTGGTGATATAGAGCGAGTGCGATGGTTGACCGAAGACAATGCATCTTTCAAGTTCTGTAACAATCTCTTGTTAGCTTCTGCTTATGAATACGCTAAACTCCATCACTTACCATCCAGAAACCGGCATCCTGCAATCAGAAGGGTATCAGAATCGGTGCTACTCAGATCGAGCCGAGTTGTGGGAGCTTTGCCCTTCAGACTAGATGATCTGCTCAACGGCACAACAGAGGACTTTGCACAAAAGTTACCGAGATCCTCAGGTGTGATGCCCGATGGTTCCAGAATGTGATAAACCAATTGGCGGTACACGGCTCCTTCATTGACTGGAAGTAGATTTTCGTAAGCCAAAGACTGAAAGAATAATCCCTTCGCGTCATGTTCCATGTGTTCTTGCCGAGTGACAAAGTTGAGAGCATATATAACGTGTATCAAGCACAGATAATCCATTGATGACGAAGGCTGCTCCCCTTTAAGCATCTGCCGGAGTGTTTGTAAACCTGTCAGTGCGATCTCTTTAAATGGCATTGTTCGGAGTTTGTTGGCCAAGTAGTTGTCCGGAATCTCTTGGCTTGCTTGATTTGACGCAGATATATGTTCCTGAATGAGATCCCAGGCTGCCATAATCATCGTCTCGACCTCGGAGTTGCAAACGTTGTCATTACGAACTTCGATTTGGTCAGGCTCGGCTATGTCCATAGGATCATCTGCTGTCAGGTCGAGCTGAGCTGGATATGTCGAGTCTGCCGATGGCATCTCCAGGGGAAATAGGAGATTATCCGGCACTTGCGGAACAGGGAATTCTGCCGGGAGTTCAGCTGATCCATCGAGGATGTTGGGGAACGACGCATTGTAGAAAGTTTCAACGACCTCGCTGAACTCATCGGTCATCTTGGTATGGTTGACTGACCAAGCCACGTCAGAGCTTAATCCTTCGCTGTAATCCGTTACCGGGGACACCAGCGTCGAACTCATGGTGGTAAAGATGGTATCCGCACTCGCATTGGACCGGACGGATGACTGGGGAGATAGACCATGACTCCGGGAAGGGGCTACTGCAGGCCTGGAACTGTGCCGTTGTAGGTGGCGGTGTCCCAGCAGACCCTGAGTGTTGACTTGAAGGCTCGGCCTGCTCTGACTGCTGCGTCCTGAGGCATTGTCCGATAAGGTACAGGGGAATGACGATAATGGATGCGAAGCCCCTGTGCCTTCCCAGTTCATTCCCACGACACTTTGGCAAGATGAGAGAAGCGGGTGAGAGGTTTCAGTACACTCGAGCTCGGACATTTCAGGTATACCAGGCAAGGTCTGGGGCGAGGTCAGTACCACGGATGGAGCGGGTGCCATAAGCGCCTGCGGGTCGACACCGGCTTCAGGTCCTGTCTCGGGATTTTGATGGACGGTGGACACCTCAACTGAGTCGATTTCGTATCTCATCACCGATTCCAGTTCGGTAGGTTGAGTTTGCATCATAATCGGCTGGTCAACCGGGGCAACGCTCAGGGAATCGTAAGGCGGCGGCGCACTGGAATCATGGTCAACATCGGATTCGGGATCCAGACTCCGCTTGGATTTGTGACCTAATCCGTGGAAGAACTTCTTGGCCATGAACAACATTTTCCTCCTCTTGGATGGATGGCTGATACACCGCTTGCACTGAACGTCGTCAAAGCGTTCGACCCGGTTATGCTGAGGACACCAGTACTCTCCGGTCGAAAGATATTTGCAGTTGACCAAGTGCTTTAGCATTGACTCGTGGTCGCTCAGCAGTAGTTGGCACTTGTGGAGCGGACATTTCGAACGTTCTTCGTCTTTTAGTGTTGGACATAGGTTGCGGTTTACTGCAGCCCATATGATGAATCTGGCCTGGGCACAGTCCTGGCGCAGAGTTTCTTGGGTCCTATAACGCACACTTAGCCTCTGGCTTACCCCCAGAATATGATATGGCGGGGTCAAGAGAGAAGATCACATACACACACGATAGTTGCTCGCGATGCTGTTGGTACGTTTGTTGATGCTCCGTTTGCTGTTGTTGCGGTTGTTGTTGTTGATGTTGAGGTACCAAATTCGGGTCTAAGCTGGGATGGAAGGAAGAAGCATGGGCCCCATAGGGCTGATATAAGCTTTGCGGATCCCCACCGATCTGATGTTGGCTTGGATGATATGACGATAGTGTTCTTGTTGTAGACGATGTGTATCCAGTGATGAAGGAGGTCAAGGAGAAGGAGTCGTCGTCAAGCAGAGACGGCGCCTGCTTCTTGGCGTCCATCTTCCCAGATACGTGTACGGATGTCTTGCAGGACAAAGGGGAGGTGGGCAAGTCGATAAAGTAGGTACAACAGCAGCGGCGGCAGCAGCAACGAGGATCCCTGATGGCAATACCAGGAACAATACTCTCTAATTGCAAAGTGAAAGCACAGACGACGCCGGTACGGTCATCTGAAAAATCATTCGCCACTCCTTGTTTGTTATAACGCAGACTGAATCGCGAGCAGGGGCATTGGCCAGAGAAGTGAGAATGTGAAAGAAGAGCCGGATCGATGGCGTGCGGGTTGTGGTCGAGGTCCTAGAACAGCTAAAGCTTCGGTATTCACGGCCTGTGGCGGACAGGGTAAGCAGGTGAGAGCCTACCTAGCTAATGGCAAGCCAGCTCAGTAAACTGAGGTTGTCGGCCAGTGATACGCCATTCTTCTTAGGACTTTGCGGTTGGCGAGCCGGGGTCACTCGTAGGACTTGGGAGTTGAGTTGCTCCGTCTGGACTCTCTGTGCTGGGGCTGGACCGTCTGTAAGAGTAACTCTGACTGGCTCAACTTCACTAGTCACTAGCCACACATTGTGGTCGGCCTGGTCACCTTGACTCTATCCCTGGCTGCAGATTGAGGGCGTTGACAGGCCCAACAGAAGGCGACGGCGGATTGGCTGCCTCCTTGAAGATGTTGTCTTGGTTGCGATGGGAGGACGGATGGATGTCCAACTGGCGTGGCTTGGCCGGCACTCGAGTACAGTTGGCACCTTGATCATTCTGACAGGCACCAACTGTTGGAAGTGATCTTGGCAGGCACTTACTCACTGCTCGTAACGTTGGACAATGCTATGGTCTGCCCCTTGTGGGTAAGGCCAGTTGCTGGGCATACCTCTTTTTTTTCGCTGCCGAATTTCCAGTCCATGAGTTGATGTTTGGCGTCAAGGTACAGTTGGATCGACAAAGTCCTCTGAAAATGCGTATGCAGAGACTCATGATCATGAAGGGTGGTCTGCCTTGTCGATTCATTGCTTGCCTGCCGGAAGACAAAGCAAGGCTGTTTGCAAGGCAGCATCGGCCACTTCATCTTGTCGAGATCCTTTGGTCCATGTTCAGCTGAAGTCCTGTCGTACAAGAACTGCGCTGAACGCTGATAGGCATATCATCACCATCGGGACCGGAGGACCTGACACTTTCATGGCGTGTCCACGTCCTGCATCCCGGGACTTGCTGACGATGAAGACGCGATAAGGAACATGGATCGCGCTGACCACCTTATACTGGTGATAGAAGCGATTGATTCTTTGGTGCTCAGCCCTTCCGCGAGTGGCTGAGTGATTTTGGCGTCATGCAGTGGTGAAAACAACGAGTGTCGCGCGGGCGGGTACAGAAGACAGCGGAGCACTTGCGCCACGGACCCTCCGGGCACCTATGGTAAGGTCCATAGTCACGGCGCCCGCCGAGCATCCACAGCCCTTGACCCCACAATTTAGCGTGAAGACCGGGCCGGGCCAGACAAGCGGCGGAAGGAAGAGGTCAGTCAAGCTGAACATGTACAAAAAGGTAATTTGTCCCTTCCCCCCCTTCCATGTTACCGTCAACTCTACCGACCCTTATCATCGGCAGTACAGTACGTACCTGATACAGCATCTTTTCTTCTCGCTTCCAAGGCGTGATACTGCAGCAGGACACACCTCTTTGACATATTTTCTTATCTTGAATTGCCCTCGGACGGGACTGGTGACGGCGGCTTCACTCGGCACAATGAGCAGGTCAATATCGACAAAGACCATCACTCCAAATGCAAGCATACTATTTTTCACAAATCGTACGCACTCGTTTGAGCGAGTTTCGATATACAACCCTGCGATGAATCCAAAACAAAGCTGACGCTGACGCCGGGGTTACTCCATCCTTGCGAGATGTTTTACATGAGGCAAGCAATGCACGCCGTGTTTGAGATTGGGTGCATCAGAGAGACAGGCCGTGACAGGGGAGCCATCTGCCTTGATAGTGGGGTTTAACAGCCCGGTGAGGGGTTCTTGTTTGTGTTTGGAGGAGCACTCCTCTACAACCGCTAACATATGAATGCCAAATTCAACGACAGAACAGTCTCACCTAGATACCTAGCGTAGACATCATGGAAAATGCAACCCACCAACATCCCCCAAACAAACTTGCTCAATGCTGTGTCCCAAAGTGTTCACATCATCCCTATCGATACAAGCAGATATATTCCTTTGGGATCCGAATTCTCGGAACACAGGACTTGGCGGGCTAGGTAAGTCATCGACACCTCATCCACGCCATGGTTCGTTCTACGCTATCAGCAACCCCCCCCCCCCCCCCCCATCACGGGCTTTCATCGCTATCACGATCACGGGCACCCAACACCCACCACCCAGACATCCGAACAACCCCTCTTTCGCACAATCCCTTGTGCCAGAAGCCACTATCTCCAGCACATTTACATGTCAACTTATCCTACCGAGCCGATTCTGGCAACTTCTCAGGACCCCTCCACTTCACTCTGCAATGAACTAATAGCTGATTGAGCGTCGTGTTCCTGATCGTCTGTCCATTTCCCGATGTGCCGTTGCCCTCGGGTTTCGAAACACATGCTCAGACCACTGAGAGCAGCCAACGAGACGAGCAACAAAAGGCGAAACATACTACCATAGCATCAGCCAAACCTCGCTGCCCGTCCGTACCAATCCAAGTTTGGAACTGTCACACTGACCCCCCACACAGTCAAACCAACTAGTTATAGTTGCTCGCTCGGCTAAGTTTATTCGCGCTGCCGCCATTTTCGGCAAACTTGATGGCACACGACCCAGACATTTTTTGACTTGCAGGAGAGACGAAGAGAGAGGCTGTTTTACATCCAAACGATTGGCCTGTGTCTCTCCGTCTTATCGCGCCATCGCACATGAAAGCCATGCAGATGTAGTTTCGTGGGAGAGCAGAGAGACGGCCAAACGGGTTACATGGATCGGTTCTGTCGTCGTTCGGGATCTTTTGCAACAATAAACAAGCTCTGCACGTTCCAGACAATCAAGAAGGCCTGATAGCCTGTCAGTCGCCCCCCCCCCCCCCCCCCCCCCCCTTAGTTTGTGGAGATCCCGTCACGGGTTAACTTGTACATGAGGTGATGGCCGTCAAGCGTCAACAGATCGGCCTGTATATGTCATGTAGAACATGTCGAGCACGTCGCTGCGGGCTATCGCGGGAGCCGACATAACAGACATATTTAATAACACTTGCTGTCGTCATCCATGCCTGCATCTGCTTCAGAAGATTAAACCAAAAAAAGGACCAGCCCAGCCCTCAGGAAACTCCCAGGACGGACCTGACTCCATTCAAAATTCTCCTCAAAGGATCCACACGCACAAAACCCACACCATCTCCAGAATGTCCAGGTGAGTTTTAAGGTTAAGGGATCCCAACACACATTTCACTGCCCGATATCTGCCTTGCCTTTGGGTCCACACTTTGCTCTTTATGCTCTTTCATGTTTGGCACATTTTGCTTCATCAAACTTGTCGACCCAGGGACGGCGAAAAAGCGTTTATGGAGACACCCACAACGCAGGCCCTGACGGCTGCTAATATATACCCTGAATTGCCAAAGTTATAGGCCCAACACCTCTACCTACAATACGTCCTCTAGCTTGCGTCACTGCCGGCCTCCGCTCAGATTGCCTCCGCAGCCGCATCCCAGCATCAATTGTACGCCTCGCCAGCGCTCCAATAACATGGACGGCTCCAACCACATGCCATCCAGCATCACGGAGCTCGATTTGAGCAAGTGCCACCCGCGCATGGTTGACAGGATCAATGCCGTACCCGGACTGAAAACCAGTGCTGGTAAGTAAACATTGCCTCATTTTCTCTCTTTCCGCAGCACCACGAGCATCTTCCATTAGGCCGAAGTTCGCAATGGCCCCTTTCGCTTGTATCGGGCTTTGTTCTTCTTGGCACGGAAAATTTTCTGCTTGGGCCTGGATTTCTTGGCTTGGATTCGGGGGTCCGGCCTGAGGTCCGTTCAACAGGGGACAATTCCGGGGGCGGCGGGGCCCGATACCCCGGTTCGTTCATCGGCCAAGACACCACGAGAGTGCGACTCAGCCCGTCGAAGAGACACGTGCTTCACTTCCCGAATTCAACACGTCGAGATCCAACTTCAGCGGTTATGGACTTGTACCCAAGAGAGAGTCAATCGAACTTGAATCTTATTCTTAGATTCCCACGTGGCCCAAATCTCTTTCACCTTCCATAATCGTCCACTGTCGCTCTCCGGTGACTACCTCCTCGGAACCGTCATGTGCCATCACTAGATCTCTCAACATATCTTCAAAAACCTCCTCAGTGTAAATTAACCAACTATACATCATCAATTCTAACATCGCCGATTACCAGCTTTCTTTACCTTCCTCCGCGCAAACCTCGTCCTCCCTCACTCCGGGCTCTCCTCCAACCCCTCCACTCCCTACCTAGAGCCCTACGTTCCTCCACCACTACCGCCGCTATCCCGCTCACCATCTTCCTCCTCATCCTCATCTTCAACCATCAGATCCTCCAAATCCAGATTCAGATCAATCACCATGACATCAACACCACAAACGGTCGCTGCTAGCGGTGCCGAAAACCTTGACGATATCCCCCCTCTCACCCTCGACATCCTCACCACCCGCCCCGCCAAAACCGACGCCCTGAAACTCATCGCCGACTCCATCGCCCAACAGCGTCAACAAGCCTCTTACCACCTCATCACCCATCCTACCTGTCTTTCCGCGCTTTCCGCCGCCTTGGCTCTGCTCTACCAATTCGGCATTGCCCGCGCCTCCCCTCAACAACAAGACTGGGGCACAACCGTCATGCTTGTCTCTGGAGTAGTCATGACCTACCTAATGACCATCAGGTACTTTACTTCGGGTTACATCAAACTAGCTGAATCCCTATCTTGGGATTGGTTACTCAATCCGTCGGCGGACGGCAACAGTGCAGCCATGGAAGAAGAGGATATAGTCCTCGGCACCTACTACGGCACCGAGCTCATTGGCGCCCTCGTCCTCCGTCTCGAACCGCCCACTTTCTCTCGCTCCTCCTCACCCACCGCAAATAAGCAGCGGAAATCGCACTCCCGCCACAACTCCTTCTCCGCAAAGACCAAGTCACTCAAGGGCGGGAGGGGCGTAATCCGCGCGTGGACGACCAAACTCAGATACAGAGGCAGGGGCGTGGGCAAGGATATGTTGGTCGAAGCGGTTAGGCTGACGAGAGAGAAATGCGGAAAGGAGGCTGAGGTCGGCTTTGCGGCCGAGCACGCGAACGCTAACTGTGGGGAAGTATTGCCCGAGTGGTTTTGCGGTGGGTTTAGGAAGGGGGAGAGGAGGGCCGCGAGGTGTTTGGAGGGGGTTGTAGCTGAGTACAAGCGGTAATCAGATCCAGATTGGGGTGGGAGGAAGAAAAGAAACCCGGAAAAGTAGAAGTCAGGTGGAGATGGATGTTCTGTCCGCTTCGAGTGGGATTTTTGGGAGATCGGTTATTGCGCTGCCTGCGTGGAGAAGGGTTGGCAGCAGTCTCTTGGATAATTCCCCTCTGCAGGCGTTGAACGGGGTGGTTGGTTGCGCTTTTCTCGCATGTCTTATGTTTTTGCTTACGCTCTGAAGTCCACTGATCTCTCGAACCTTCCTTCTTTCGATATACCACTTAGATCAAATTTTGTATGGGACATGGCGGGATGAGCCGAAGTGCTCACAGCAGCACCACTCGATTGCGGCTGGTGCCACAATTGGATAGGAGAAAAAGATACCCAGTCGTTATAGATAATAATAAGACATATGTGCTATAAACCTCACACCATGCGTTGTTGATATCTGTGCAATTCCTAAGTTCCTCACTTTGTCTACACATAACTCCATATCAATGCTTTATGCCTGCCCATCCCCATCCCCAATTACCTTCCCATTATCGTCCCCCCCGCCCCGCGCGCGCATCTCACATCTACAACAACTCATCCCTCCAAGGAATCGAATCCTGCGCTCCAGCCCTTTCCACCGTCTTCGCAGCCGCCTTATTCGCCTTCCTCACCGCGCACTCAATATCGAACTGTTCCCCCCTTTTGGCAGCAATCACCACCTCCAGCGCATACATCCCGACAAACGTATCACCCGCCGCCGTGGTATCCACCACCTTGGCCTTCTCTGCCTTGATCAGTCCCTTTTTGCTTCCCCCTTCACCCGTCATGAAGAAAACTCCCCGTCCACCCAAAGTGACAATCACCGTCTTAACCCCCTTGTCCAGAAACACCTTGCCCACTTTCTCCAGCCCTTCCTCCGTGTCTAGCACCGACTCCTCCAGCCCGCTGAGAATGGCCGCTTCCGTCTCGTTCACCACCAAGTGCGCCAAGCCGTCAAACGCCTCATCGGGCAAGGGGACCGCCGGCGCCGGGTTCAGCAGCACCTGCACCCCATTCTGCTTCGCAGTCTTGAGCGCCTGCAGCACCGTCGGCACGGGGATCTCGAGCTGCATGATCAGCAGATCCGGCTTTTCTTGGGGCGCACCACTACTACTCAGGTGCGCAACCTCGGAAACGTGCTCGGGCTGAAGGAAATGGTTCGCCTCGGGACTCAAGATGATGCGGTTCTGGCCCGTCGGCTCGTCAACCACAATCATGGCCATGCCCGTCTTGGTTCCGGGAGGGGAATCCAAAACGCGGACGCCCGAGACGTCGACCCCGTGCTTGGCAAGGTTTTCTTTGAGCAGGGAACCATAAGAGTCGGCGCCGACTGTGCCGAGCATGGTGATGTGAGCGGTTTCTTCTTCTGAGGTGGAGCCAGAAGAGGAAGAAGAAGAAGTGTGGGAGCGGGATAACTTGGCACAGGCGACGGCTTGGTTGGCTCCCTTTCCACCGGGGGAGACGGCGACGGAGTTGGCGGTCATGGTTTCTCCTGGCAGAGGGTGGTGGGAGACGTAGGCTACCAGGTCTATGTTCAAGGAGCCTAGGACTGTGATTCTAGGGGTAGACGAGGAGGTGGTCATTTTGTCGGCTGTGCACTTCTTTCTCCTGCCGTTCGGTTGAGCTTGAGTTATGGTGATTGTGATGGAGATGGAGGTGGTGGTTTGGTGGTGATGCCAAGCTTGGTGTTGAGGGGTACTGATTGCTATGCGGGGAAGCGTCGGCGGTGAGGTGACTTGCCCGGCGCAAAAAGTACAAATTTGAAAGATTTGAAGGATGAAGGTCAACTTCGCGATAAAGTTCAAAGATAAGTAAAATATTTCGAAGTCGCTGTGTATAACTTCAGTCGAAGGAAGGAAAAAGAAGAATCCGCAAGAAGCTATTGGGCCAACAGGCTAAAAAAGGTGACGTCTGAATTGGGAAGGTGGTCTGGCGCTTACCGAATTATGGGGGACGTTTAACCGGCGGTATCCGCCTAGAGCCAAACATAGCAACGACGGACAGAAAGAAACCGTCGATAATCACCTGGCAACGAGCATCATCATATTCACGTAACTTAAAAACCTCTTAATGAAAAAACTGCGCATCTCTGCAAAGACGACCCTAACAAGCACAATAAGCTGAGCGTTCTCATCAACGAAGGGTATCTCCATTCAAAAACGTCGCTGCAACAGTGAAGACATTGGCCAAACCTCCATCAGACATCGAATAACGGGTTAAGGAGTCATCAAGCCCAACAATGACAGACAGTGGCTTTACAAATCGACCTTTGTCCATATCACCCTTATATACTTGGAAACCTGATCGTCACAGCCCCATCACCATCCCAAAAACAACCACGCATATCTTCTATCCCACTTCATTCGTGAATTCCCCATAAGCCATAGACAAGTGCCAGACCCACCAACGCCTCATCATGACATGAATAATCCATCCGTTCACAAAAGAGCAAAACACCCGCAAGATTTGTCATTAAAAAGCCCCCTTCTTCTTTTCCTCAATTTGAGACATTTGTGCTCCCGGGTCTAACCAAAGCAGCTGGGGTATCATCGCGAATACACCATTCCTTGGTGTTTGTATGTATAGGGGGTGACATATGTGACTGACGAGTAGTGACCGCCTGGGACAGCCGGAAGATCGTAAGGTAGTGCGGATTTGTGCGTTATGCTGTCGATTGGGTGGCATGGGATGGTTGATGTTGATCGATGTGAATCCTCTTGCAAGCACAGCACCATAGCAGGGGCTGGTGCGGCCAAAGGCGCATGTGTTGAACTCGAAAGACCCGACATCGTCGCATCCGCCGTTGCCGCCACCTTTGCTGACATATTCGCCATAACCTTGGGATCATTTTGAGCGAGCTAGTCGTTGTACGTTGACTTTCGGAGTACTCTAGTCCGTCTCGTCGTTGTCGCCGCCGCGATTACCGCCGCGGCCTTGTTCGCCACCCTGGACGAGGGCGCGACGGTGGGCACCACGCGCAGGAGGCTCCCATGTCTCAGGGTCAAAGCCGTAAATGGGTTTGCCGATGCGACGGAGGGCGAAGATCACCTTTTCTCCTATTAGTTTACCGTTGCCTCCGCTGATAGTTGCCATGTCCTGTAGCCCTCGAGGGTGCTGATGCTACTTACGTCCGTTACAGTGACCGTCTTCGCGTGCCTGTGCTCTGTGTACGTGACACAGTCGCGCAGGATCTGTCGTAAGTCTGAGTTAGTGGTTGAGTTTTGGTAGTTGAGAGGAAAAGAGGGAGGCGATAGGAGGCATACCATCTGAAGTCTTTCCTTCAGTGCAGCCCTGATTTCATCGTAGATGCCTGCAGAAATACGCTTGACACCGCCACGACGGGCTAGACGCCTGCAATGTGTTAGTTACACGTTCTCTTTCCGGAAATGCTTGGACCGCTCTATCAAGGGGAATAACTAATGATGCAGAGGGGAAGGTGTGCTCGTATGTGAGTAGGCCTTCAGTGGTTGTGACAACGCTTGTTAAGAGAACCTGAGGAAAGGTTGATAAATGTATCCCAAAAATAAAAGCGGTGAAGGTATCACATTTACAGTAAGCTGAAGCAGTATGAAGACTTTTTGACGCATGAATAGGAACAACGTGTAAAATGTAACACAACATAGAATGCCAATGCCAAAGTGTGGCGGGTAGACAATCCATAGCAACAACGGCTCACTGAGATGCATAGTGTTGGACGACCTAAACAAAACCTGACATGAATTTGACAAAAGGATAAAACGGCGATAAGTCGCAAAGATTACCCAATTGATCAAACCAGGACAAGAAACAACATGAATTCAGTCTTGCATAGTACATACCGAATAGCAGGCTTGGCTGAAGCACAGAGAGCATGAACGCATCAGTAAACCGTCGTGTCTCGATCGAGGATCATGGGCCGAAGGGGATCGAAGAAGCGCGCTCCACTTTGACTCCCATCCTCCGAAGTTAGATGAGGATGGTAATGGAAGCGGCGTGCACGCGGCGCCGTGTCTGGTAACCAATTGTCCCACGTCTAATACAACGCGCTAATGGTTTGAGGTGCTTGATCGGAGGTGGTTGTAAGGCTGTGGAAACTCATTGATGCCTCGAATAGTATCTTTGATGATTTTTCTGTTTCCCATATATGAAATTTGTTAGTGAGTTCACATTGTATACTTGGGTAAATGTGTGTTTTAATATTTTCGGTTTTGTTTGTTTCCATGGTGAGGGTGTATCGCGGTCGTCGTCCACGTTGCCCTCCTCGGACATGTCAAGATGCTGGTGCTGGGCGCTGAGGTAGGTGCTCTCGACGCACGCCTGTGTTCAATAGACTGAAGTCGACGTACCTATGGCGCTTGATGCCCACGCCGCCCTGGCCCTTGCCCTTCCCACTCGCGCCGCTCAAGACGGACTTACCGCCCACTGATTGGCGGTGCTTCAGTCCCGAAGGACCGCCGCGGGAGGGTATGGTCGGCGGCATACTGTCGAGTGTTGAAAGTTAAGCCGCTTTGTGTCGAGAGTAAACGATAGAAGGAATGGAGATGAAGCCTCAAGGAGCGCTCCTGCAAGGCCTAATGCAACCGAGACAGAGGCGTGCAGTCAAGTGGATGTTGGTGTGGGCGAATGCGCCTAAGGTGGGGCTGAAATGTTGCTTGAAAGCTCGAGGTTGGTCGGTTGCTAGGTAGAGGGGTAAAGTTAAAACAACATAGGGTGAGCTTAAGCTCTCAGTCGTTATCCAAGTAGGGGTCCGTGCACCAGCGCAAAGAGCGCACTAAACTAACAGGAAGGGTAAGAGGATGCTCAAGTCAAACTGCCATGGATGTATCACAAGTCTCAGCTGACAGCATGACAAACACAGCAAACAATCCAAGTCTATTATATTAGCTGGCTCTCCAGGAAGCCTTGTTATGTGATATCAGATCCACTATGCAAAGCGGGCTCCTTGTCCAGATCAGGACGGAGCAATTATCGAGTCCTTAGAAACAGTACGCAGGAGACAAACCGTCCAACGAGTGACCAAGCACCACTATCGGCATCTCTCAACGACTCCAAACCATGATGCCAGCCCTCATTGATATAGCGTGTTACCCAGAAAAAAACCGTCATTACTTCCTCACCCACATCTTATATTTAGGCGGAAATGAAGGTGGCCTCGCTGAACAGGTAGCCCTCCTCCGATATTTCTTCCTCCCCAAGCTTAAGCTTGAGAGAAAGCTTCTTCTTTTGTGGCGCGTACTAGAAAATTTTCATGTCAGTTCAACAGTCCAGGTAATAATCGATCAGCGGACCAAAATACCTGGTAGATGTACGGCTTTGTGCCAACAGCACCCGCGACGATCTGCTTGACAAATCCTGGCACCTCAGCCATAACGTCTATCCTGTCGAGCTTATCCTCGAGCTCGCCCTCCAGAACAGCATCGGCCTGCTTGCCGTCCTTGGTAGTACCCTTCCACTCAAACTTGATAGCGGTCGGCTCGGGCCAGTCGTTCTCCGTGTCGCCCTTGATCGCGACGTGCGTGACCGCACCCTCGGCGCCGGCGAAAATGATCTCATTGTCCTTGACAATACCGCCGACATTCACAACCGTCGATCCGTAAGAAGGGGGAGTCGTGTACTGCATCAGGACAGCAGAATAGTTGGGGCCTTGGAAGTTGCAAAAGTTCCACTTAGCCGCGGCGTGGTGAGGCTTCATGCCCTGCAGAGCGTGGACGAACATGGCGCGTCCCTTGCAGTCGACAGGACCATCTGGAGTGGCAATCGTGCCCTCGGCGACACACCTGGGCCAAAAAACGTGGCGCATGGAACCCCAAGGGTTGGCAAGGTCGGTGCCAAACAGTGTTGTGCCGGATGTACCAATCTTGAAGCCAGGCGCTGTCCTCTTAATGGTCACATTGACAATCGACCTTTCATCGTTCAACGACTTGATGGTGTACGAGTTTCCATCTTCCGAAAGCTCGACGGCGCAATCGGTGGCGTAGAAGCTGGTCTTGTCCTCGCTGAACTCGTGGTTATTGAGAGGCGTAGAGCACCAGAGGTGGGGCTTGGATCCATCCAGGGAGAAGACCTTGCAGTTGAACTGGCAAGTCGTACGGATGCCACTGTGGTGTCATCAGGTCAGTACAAGACCCAAGTTTGCGAGCGCGCCACATCGGCGGCGGATTGTACGATAGGGAAGCTTACGCAACGTTAGAGTAGATGACCTGGGCAAAGGCGAGCTGGCCGCTGTCCGTCATGAAGTAGAAGCACTGCGTCTCGACGCAAGTGGATTCCATGGCCTGCCATTTCAGGTCATCCTTGGTGGTTTCGGTATATGGAGTCGTCTTGGCCTCCTCAGCAACAGACCTGATAGCCTCGGGGCCGTAGATAGGCTCCTTGGTGCCGGCGACATTGGCCAACCTACAAGCGAGTCGTTAGAGGTTTGCATCCAGTGAATGGTGGGGGTAGGCGTCATCATAGGTGATTTGGGGTGCTTGGAGTACTTACGCCGCTTGCGCCCACTTGAACATGATGAAGGCTGGGGGTATAGGGCGAAATGGAAAGAGTATCTATTAGAGAAGCAAAAAGCTAAGACGACGAGGCAAAGATGATTCTAGTTGTGAGAATTTTCCAGGTAGTTTGATGTTCAAGATTAGAGTCATTCACCGCCGTCGAGAAATTGGGTCAAAGCTGAGATGGCGCCGCGCTCAGATAAAGGCCAATGGAAAACAGAAGGGGCAACCCAGTCTGTCCCAAATCTCCTACAAGTACGTACCTCTAGCTCCCCGCGGCCGACTGCCTCTGGCCGTGGCTCTCGGTGCGTGGCAGTCGAGCGGCAAAAGAAGACTCACTGGCTCTTGAAGGTGCACGTCACTGTTCCGCCCAACTCTCCACATCACCTGAGGACTTGACGACGGGATTGGACCCTTTTAGGTTCCTACAGCGGGCCTTTGATCACTTGGAAGGCTGTTCCCTTGCAGACTTGCGGCAGCTGGGGAACGCACCTTTGCGGCAGGGCAGGCGGCAGGCAAGTCACGCCCGGTGAGTGCCAGGCCGGGGAGAGCAATTGGGGACTCGAGGACGGGAATTTGACGGGCTCTCGGGGTCGAGCCACTAGTGGTACTGATAAGCAGCGATAAAGAACTAATTGCGGGCAGCTGACCTCGTTACTCTGGGCTGCTCTAAGTGGTGTGTGGCTGAGGCTTTGGAGGAGTGGCTGACGTGACCCTGGCCGCGACCGACGGTTGCCGGCCTGGCGCCTGATTTTTTTAGGGTCCAGCTTGAGGTGCCGCGCGCCGCCGTCGCCGCCGCCGTTGCTGCCGCTGTCGCGAACGAGGTTACCCGATCGACCTCGAAAGTGTAACACGCGACCGCAGACGCGCCGCATCGCTGTTTCCCCTTGTCCTCACAACTCAACTTCCCCCAAGGGTCTCTGCAGTCGAGTTGCCAAAATGTCCAAGGCCGCAAAAGGTGGTGCTGGTGGTATTGAGCAGGTGGTGAAGCTCATTGTCGGTGCCGGCCAGGCCAGCCCGAGTCCCCCGGTCGGTCCGGCGCTTGGTTCCAAGGGTATCAAGTCCATGGACTTTTGCAAGGTTGGTTCGCATGCGCCCACCCGTATAATAACCACAACACAAGTTGACATGCGCGCAAACCTGTACAGGAATTCAACGCCAGAACCGCCCATATCATCACCGGTACCCCGATGCCCGTCCGTGTTACCGTCAGGCCCGACCGCTCGTTCCACTTCGATGTCCGCACCCCCCACACATCATGGCTTCTGCTCAACGCCGCCGAGGCCCCGATCGGCAAGGGTGGCAAGAGAAAGGGCGCCAGCAAACCCGGCACGGAAGTTGTCGGCACCGTCAGCCTTAAACATGTCTATGAGATCGCCAAGATCAAGCAGTCCGAGCTCCGTCTATCCGGCCTGCCCCTCGAGGGCCTCTGCAGGGCGGTCATCTACCAGGCAAAGTCGATCGGTATCAACGTTATTCCTTGAAAGAGGGCATACGCTAAAAGACATTATACGGGCTTGGGAGCTCGAAGGCGTTACGGTTGTTTCTTTCAGGTGGATCGACCACGGCATTGTTACCAATCTTGGATGGGGACTATAGCCATTGCTTGTGGCTCTGTGTATCTTTTCTTGTATCATTATTGTATGTCCAAGTCTCAAAATGTACAGCGGCGCCTGGAGCTGCTGGTTAGTCCACGGAGTATGTTCGTATGGGAAAGGCTTCCACAAGAGGATGATGGTGGTAAGCATGGCATATATGGGCATTTACCACTTCGCGTATGCATTGCCTCACAGCTTCATCAACCTTGGGTCACATTGCTTGTGTTTGTGGAACATGTAGGCGTACGACGAGTATGTATCCGTGGATCATAGATCCGTAGGATTAAGATTTAAAGGTTGGTGGTAACCAGGGCAGAACGCTCAACGAGTAGCACGCTTACCTTAATGTACATAGGTGAGATGTTGTGATGCTTTTGGCCAATCTGACTGCAAGGCATATGATATCACATTTGAAAAGGGGCTATGTAAACAAAACCCCCTCGCCCAAGTGCTTATCTACCGGCCCACTTGTTATCAGCGCCCCGGTATCATGTCGGCCTGATGTTCATCTCTCATGTCGGCCTGATGTTCATCTCATGCCCTCGGTACCTACTAACGAGATGGTATGTATGATTGTTCAATATCCTACACGTGTGCAATGATTGCAATTACATTTGATGGCTTCTAGAATCATTCAGGCAATTATACCTCCCGCAGCATGGCGGGGTATTGACATGGGTTACACCGAACCGAACGATAAGGACCTGGTATTCGGCGGTAGAGATCGACATAGAAAGCCGTTTACCATATCCGTTGCCAGTCGTCCATCGAGAAAAGGGCTGGGTGACATCAGGACAGTCACTGGAGACAAAGCTGACCACGGGCGGCACCACCCAGACTTGTCATATGTCTTGACCGTGCCCTTCGCGGTGTCTCGGTCCTTCGGACACGGCGGCGCTCTAAAAGCCCGCTCTGACAGTGGTCGGGGCTGCTGCGGGATTCATACTTGAGTCTCTGCTGTCCAGTTGAAACACAGGGCAGCGAGGGTGACAGCCAAGGACGCGAGGCACCATCGGCTGATGTGTTCACTCGAGTCATTGGGTGAACTCCCCAGCGTTTGAGGAACAAGACAAGGCGGTGGGCACAGAGACCTGATAGAATGGATGTCCTGGCAGGAACAACCCCCGCGTCAATGCAGCTGGTAACTGACTTTTTGTAGGGGGAGGCGCTGCAATCGCTTGGCATCTTCCAGAGCTGGAAAAGGAAGTCGGACAAGATGGAAGAGGACATCATGATGGACAGGATCACTCAGGGACCCGTCCCCACGTTGCCGACCGCTCCCGGTTGTGAGTGTATGACAAAGACCGAGATCCAAGACGGAACTCCTATTGCGGTTTTGGGAACACGGATGCCCAGACATGGGTGCCCGCCGCCACGTCCAAACTGTTTGACTTTGAGACCGCTCACCTCGTGAGGACGGGAGTCTGTGACTGCGGGTCCATCTGAAATTCAAATTATTCAAGGAAAGCCGGCTTGGCCCGATCTCAGGTGCCGGCGTGCCCGCACTCAGATTCAACTCAGGTCCTCCTTTCAGGCGGGTGGTGCTCGCAGTGCCTCACAGGTCTCACTGGCGGGTGGTCCATCAAGGGTACCCGCGTCCCCCGCCACCTGCAGCCAAGGTTTCCTGTACCTGTCATGTACCTAGCTCGGCCCCACCACGACGCATCAGAGCGGCATCTTTCACACTTCCATTTCTTCGCCGAACCCGCTTCTGTCCCAAGTGGACAAGAAGCCTAGGCACACAGCATCGACAAGGAATCGTCAAGACCAAAGTCAAGTCAGAGGAAGTCACGGTGGAAAGTGGAAACCCCATTATTCACCTTCTACTACACTAGTGACTAGTCTGAGCCTTGTCTACAGGCTTTGCAGTTCCATAACAGTTGAGATCGCCGTCATCTATTTTGGCCCCGACCCTTCTTTCGCCGCTGTCCCATTTGCCTTTCCCTTGTTTCCACTTGACAAAGTTCCCGCCCATTCCACCGCTGCGTCTGCTTGGTCTGGTCTTGTCTTGCATCTTCTGTCGCGCTGTCACCTGTCTTGCCCTTGCATCTTGCATCACACGGTCTTTTATCCCATCTTTTTATCTCTGTTCTTCGGGCCGGCCAGATACCAATCGTTATTCGGATTCCTGCCAGGATTTTACAAGTTTTATTAGCTTGCGGAGACCGGTGCAAATTCGCATCAAGAAATCAAAGCACCGCAAAGGAAAGAAAAAAAAAAAGGGCCCAAAAGAGCCAGACAAAGAATACGATGGCGACCGCTGAAAAAGAGTCAGAGCAGCGTCAACCAGACGGACAGTACCAAGGTAAGGAGAGAGGAAATAAGAAAAAAAGAAGAGAAAAGAGAAAGAAAAAGAGGAAACTGAAATAAAAATCAATGACAACCCCTCATCTCTAATCCCTACTACGCCAATGCTCGGGGATCAAAACGAGCAAGCATCGAACTGAAGCGATTCGCTGACTTGTAGTCTACTCCAACAGCTGTCGAGCCGCAATCGTCCAAAGTCACTCCCGATGAACGAACCAAGACCGAGCCTGCTGTCCGCTTCAAGTCAACTGTCGAAGAGATCAACCCAGAGGGCACCACATCAACACCAACCATTGCACCAGACGTTACCCTTGGCGAACCGGGTGAGGTCACCCCCGAGCAGCTTCGTGATATCACCGAGAGGCTGAAGGCCTGTCCGCTGCAAGAGCGAAGGATAAGCCTTTTCCAGTACGAGGCATTCTCGCTTCCCGCTTCAAGGGTAAGCCCATCCCAATCTCACGTGAGGGGCTACGCATCTTGCTTGCTTGCTTCCTTCCTTTGTTCACCTCCCAAATTTTGCTTTTGCGCTGGTCCGTCGCTTCCGGGAGGCCCTTGTGCAACCAAGATCAGCTCGGTGGCATTTGCTGGCTTTTGCCATGCCTCGTGTCTGATTGCACTCCATATATCCATGCATGCATAGACATTATTCTTTGCGTTTGCGTCTTTACCCCTTGGGCGAGGACTAACACCTTTCTGTCTCCAGACACCTTCCCACGAAGATGAATCGAGAGCTCCTAGTCGCGAACATACACGGAGCTCGGCAGGTCGCAATTCACCGCTTCTTACTCCGCACGTCAGGGGCCACGAAATGCATACACCTCCTCTCACGCCGGCTGGAACCGACAACGTCGACCGAGAACTTCGCCGCGAGGGCGCTCTGGCACAAGAAAGGCGGAGTGCCAACCTCATCACTCCCCAGGATTCTTCCCACGAACCGACATCACCTACCTCCCTCCGCAATGTCCAGCTGCCTACACCCGACGAACAGCTGCAGAGCTCTTCCAGGCCGACGTCGATAGATGGGCGAGACCGTCCCCAGATCACTATCGGTGAACACCGTAGAGGGTTATTTTCCGTTGGATCCGGTAGCAGTTCTCCCAGTAGATCTCAGCCTGCGTCCCGTGACTCCAGTCCCTCCCGAGCGTTGGCCGCGTCACAGTTCTACACCCGCCAACTACCACCTCCCGGCGATGTCAACGATCCGTACTCGGCAAGCAAACGACCTGCGCAAAAAGGCATTGAGCCTCGCTTCATCTTTTCCAGGAAAAAGAACTCTTCTTCCTTGAGCCTGGTATCCAAAGGCGACAAACGCTCCAAGAAGGATCGTCATGATAACGACGACGAGACTTCGATCCCGAGCAGAAATAGCTCGATGGCGGATCTGAAGAGGTTCTTCAAGCTGGGACCTCACAAGAACAAGAGACCAGCATCTCCCGCTGCTTCTGTAAAGTCTACGCCCAAGACACCGGGAGGCAAGTCTGCACAGATTCCGTTCGGTGACGATCACGGCCTCTCTTCCAAATACGGAAAGCTTGGCAAGGTGTTGGGTGCGGGAGCGGGAGGCTCTGTAAGACTCATGAAGCGCGGCGAAGACGGTGTCGTTTTTGCCGTCAAGGAGTTCCGCCCTCGCCATTCGTATGAAACCGAGCGCGAATATGTCAAGAAGCTTACGGCCGAGTATTGCATGGGATCTTCTTTGCACCATGGTAACATCATTGAAACCCTAGATATCGTCCAGGAGAAGGGCAAGTGGTATGAGGTGATGGAGTACGCTCCATATGACCTGTTCGCCATTGTCATGACAGGGAAGATGTCTCGAGAAGAAGTCAGTTGCTGCTTCCTTCAGATCTTGAGTGGCGTCACATACCTTCACAGCATGGGCCTCGCGCATCGGGATCTGAAGCTCGACAATGTTGTGGTTAGCGAGCATGGTATTATGAAGATTATCGATTTTGGTAGTGCTCATGTTTTCCGGTATCCGTTTGAGACTGGTATTGTCCATGCCTCAGGTGAGTAAAAACTTGGCTGAGAAGAGGCTGGTTGAAGAGTTGCTAACCGTTCAAAGGCATTGTTGGATCCGACCCTTATCTTGCCCCCGAAGTGTACGACGAAAAGAAGTACGATCCCGAGGCCGTCGATATCTGGTCCTTGGCCATCATCTACTGCTGCATGACACTCCGACGATTCCCGTGGAAGGTTCCTCGATTGACCGACAACTCGTTCAAGCTATTCGCTGCAGAGCCCTCGTTCGGACACGACCCAAAAAAACTATTGCTTCCACCTTCCGCCTCCACGTCGGCGCTTAGCGATCTTCCATACAGAGACTACGACCCTCAGAGCATCAGGGCTAGCAGCGACAAGATCGACAAGGTTCAGGATGACAAGAAGACGACTTCTGACCACAAGCCGACGGCGCATACAACCAGCGTACAAGGAGAAGCTGGCAGCACTGTGGAGAAGAAGGAGGTTATCCGTGGTCCCTGGAGAATCCTTAGGCTCCTCCCGAGGGAAAGCAGACACGTCATCGGCAGGATGCTCGATCTGGACCCCAAGACACGAGCCAAGATGACGGAAATTCTTGACGATCCCTGGGTAGCGAACACGGTCATTTGCCGGCAGATCGGCCCTGGCAATGTGGCACACGCGGATGATCACGTACATACGCTCGAACCCCCATCAGCACCTGCAGGCACCAAAGATGAAAAGGCCAAACGCTAGAAGTGGAGCCTTCGCGCCAGTAGACATATTCAAATACTGGACGGCTCTTACGGGTACAGGATGCCCACAACACTTGGGTTAGGAAGAAAAAGGGTTATCTGAAGGGGACTTGTGGGGGATAGTTTGGGGTTAGTATCGAAAAGACCGGACATAACGTTATTCGTGCAGTATATGGGCATTGTTACCATTTTCCTCTCAGTCGGTGCTGTCACCTTGTGAGGCAGCGATTTTTCGTCATTTCTTGGGCGTTTTTAGGACTGGGGAAGATAGCGCCTCCATTGGGTTTTGGGTGTCAACGCAAACATTCAGTATTAGGGGGGCCGGGTTCCAAGCATACAGCGTTTATCTTTTTGATTATGCGACTCTCCGGTAAAGTTAGAAGGCGGTACGGCTAGGCTAGACACGTTGAGGGAGATGGGCATCAAGCAACTTTTAGTGTATCAAGGTCGCTCGCTTTGTATTTAGGAAGTGCAGTTAATGATTGGGTAAGAAGTGAAATAATTTCAACAGACAACTCATCGGCCATGAAGATATGCGTTGGTGCTAATGGTGCTGGACTTTTCAAGACTGTCTACACTATATCGAGATGGAAGTTGGGAGCGAGTCCAGGTTATCCCTAACAAAGAAGTAAAGGAGACCCTCGTGTGTGTTGATGTTGTGTTCTGTTCTGGTGACCGGATCAACGGACGGAGCCGCTTCGCAGGACGATCCACCGTTCCCCGGTCAAGCCGGGCGTGTTACCCCAGCTTCACGCAGCCAATCAAAAGCAGGTAAGCCGCCCGTTTTGGTTGGATTGCCGGTGACGTACCGACGTCGGCAGGGATAAACAGCAGGTCCGGGCCCATTAAAAAATGGAGCGGCATCTTCTAGATGCGTATCGAAGCTCGTACAAGGGTAATCAAAAGTCGCGATCCCGCCGGCCTAAATACCGAACCGAAGCTCTTTCCCCCTCAGTCTCCTCAGATCCGCCGTACTCGTCCATCCTCACGCCCAAGCTTGCCCGCGAATTCCTCGTCGCCGCTCACCCTTCAAATCCGTCAAAATGGTGAGCACACACCTCCCGTCCGAGACACCCAATTGCACTCAGCCGCCGGTGACAAGGAAGCGCCAGGAAGATAGAGCTACCTACTGCGGCAGCATTGCGTAGCTATCGGGAAGCTCAGCAATTGCGCTGTAGGACTTCTGGCTAGCACATGGCACAACCGGACACCCCGCGGCAAGCACCACGATAAGCGCAATTGGCATTGAACATGCATGACGATATCATAAAAACCAAAACACCGGCTAACGTATTGTTCTTGTCGTCACCGTAGGCCACCACCGTCCGCTCCGTCAAGTCCCTCATCCCCCTCCTTGACCGCGTCCTCGTTCAGCGCGTCAAGGCCGAGGCTAAGACTGCCTCCGGCATCTTCCTTCCCGAGTCCTCCGTTAAGGACCTCAACGAGGCTAAGGTCCTCGCTGTCGGCCCCGGTGCCCTCGACAAGGATGGCAAGCGTCTCCCCATGGGCGTCAACGCTGGCGACCGCGTCCTTATCCCTCAGGTACGTTGGAGGCCCACCAATAATACAACACATAGAATGTCGATGCAGACCGGATGGACGGTCACAGATTAAAGCTATCTGTCCGCAACACCCGGATGCAACGCATACATACATAGGCTTTTAGGTGAAAGAGGGAACAAGAGAGGAAGATAGATGCTAATGCGCGCTTTAACAGTACGGCGGTTCCCCTGTCAAGGTTGGCGAGGAGGAGTACACCCTCTTCCGCGACAGCGAGTAAGTTACACCACACACCATAGATCCTGTCTTTGACCGGAAGGGGGGAAAGGAAACTTTCCCCGGCCGGCCTATGCAAACATACAGAAAGAGACGGTTACTGACTTATGCCTCTTCAATAGGATCCTTGCCAAGATCGCCGAGTAAACCCCGTTGACTCAGCGTAAAAGACAAAAACCAAAATATAAAGGATACCCTCTTCATGATTCTTATGACAATATCAAAAGTGTACCAATATGTAATGTACCAATAGAAATCCACAGCTAAGCGAACAGGTTGGCATAGTTTGACATGCAAACGTGGGCATGAGGTGGTGGTGTTCGGCATTTATTGCATGCTAACCGTTTGGTTACTGGAAATGACACCTCAGTTCATCTCATCTTTGTGCCAGCTAACTTGAAGCGCGAGGAAAAGACGTCAGGCTATCAGTCCTCTTCAATCGACGCTTCACATCACAGCTCGTCCGACTTTCCGGTTGAGAATATGATAGATATCCTCACCCGATCTCCAGTCTCATCAATCAATCAGTTCTCCGGAATCGGTCCTAGGTCCCGGTCTCATGATACTTGGTGCTGCCGGTATGGTGGGATCCAGATCTGAAATACTAGGCAAGACGAGACGAGGTGTGGCTGATACATATTTCTACTGTTATCCATGGAACAACTCGCAAACCAGCTGTCGTGGGTTGATCCGAATATCAATTCAAACGAGCCTCTCCTGTTACGTACGTCTGTCTCGTTCAATTTGGTACCTGACAAGACCAGACAAGCAAACAGAACGGATATATATGCAAAGACAGCGTGTAGCACATTAACAGCAACCGGGCAGGGCAGGTGAGCGCTGTGCCGGCGGTAGGCGTGCTTTGGTTCAAGATCTTACCCCAGTGAAATTCGAATGACAAGGGACAGGAGGGGTTGAGCCAAAACCAACACGGAACCAACACCAACATACGAAAATCACCAACAGCGTCATTTCAGCAGCAGCAAGCAGTCGGTGAGTCACACTCAGGCCGAAACTCCTGCGATGCAGCTCCCAGACGGAGTTCCAGTCTGTCGTTTCTCCTCAAACCGAAACGGCGCGCGTCAAAAGCGGAGGGGGACAACTGAAAAAAAAACAAAGACAAAGACCAGAAAACCGACTCATATTGACTCAAGACGAACCAAAACACTATAAGTCCAGGTCCGATCCTCGTTTGATGGTGTTTAACTCACCTGCAGCCTACGAGACCTCTCTGGACTACTAAAACATGTGTATCCTAAAGTCAAAATCCCTCCCTCCCTCCCTCCCTCCTCCTCCTCCTCCTAGCTATGTCTAGCAATATGTGCATCTATCCGCCATCTTCGGAACTTTTAAGATGAATGTTTGGCTATAATATCAACTCGCGTTGCTTTCCCAGGGACCGGAGCAACCCCCGGTTCATTCTGAAACATTGCGGTATCTTAGCCTCCCATGCCCTCCAAGGCTCCCTATGTGACTTTGTGATAATCTTATGTCGATCATCTATCGCTCCCTACTTTCGTATGCATCAATCTTCGTTCAGGCACACGATGGATGTCCAATGTGGCGGGTGTGAGTTCACCTCGGTAACATCTGGTCTAGGTATGTACATACATTGGTGATGTTCATCCCTCCTCCACACATAAACAGGGTCCCTTTCGGCAGAGATTGCCTCCTGTGTGTGTATGTGAAAGAGCAAACTGCATAAATCGGGTATATTGAACAATCTATGCCTTGTAGGTAGCAACCAATATGTAATGTCTCTCTTTGTCTGCCCTTCTCGCGCTTGCAAGCCAGTGTGTACCCATGTGCTTCCGAGCGTATTGTATTCGCATTTTCTTAATTTCATCATCATGCTGTGCTTCGCACCTGTCTCTCTGCCTGTTTGCGGCGTTGCAAATGTCGTGGACCCCGAAACTCACTTGCAGTTCTGGCGAACTTGACGGAGCTGGCAGGTACAGTTCAGCCTCTATGCCTCTGCACCTCTTGTTGTTTCCATTCCCGAAGGCGATTTGCTTGTTGGGTGATCACATTAGTTTTTCGTTTGATGAATACTTGTACATATGCCCCTGATCCACACCAGGTCCGTCGGACAGTCAGTTTCAAGGTTAGTCATTCACTCGCAGAAACGATAACAGAGACGGATATACCGAGGGACAGGGCGACAGCGGGGCAGAGGGGTAGAGTAGTCGGGCAGATCAGATAGGTACAGTAGAGGCAAGATACAATAAGAAAGTCCACCGAGACGCCTCATGCCTGTCATTCGAATAGACCATCATTCCTCCACACAGTGAATGCAAGGCACCAGAAAACGAAAAAAAAAGTTTCGAAACACAGACGGCGCGAACTCCCATGGCGCCGAGGGGGGGTCCTTTAATAAGCGCCGCCCCAATCTTTTCTCCTCCGCGGCTACAACCAAAGATTTGGCCTAATTCCAGCGAACCAACGGGATGGCCAGGAAGGTTGGTTTGGGATGTCCGACCCCATGGATCTCCAGTTGGATGAAACACTGCCGGCTTTTCTTGGCGGACAGTTCCCCGGTGACGGACAGCGCCATTCCCAGGCGGCTGCCAGGGCAAAAGCAGGGGTTCTTACTACGGCAGCGCCGAATGACAGGGGGGGACCAATTCACACAGGGAGGGGATGCAACTGAGATCGACAGCAGAGTGGCAGCAGCAGGCATTGTTCGCTTCTTCCCCTGGCGATATCTAAGCTTCCATTTCCTTTCCCCTTCCACTCTCACCTCAGCTTTCCTCGTATCAGCTTCCCCTCTTCATCATCAAGAACTCGAATTTGGCTCCACATCCCGTCATATCGTACACTATGTACTGCGTTCTGCTGACCGGCCTGCTCGTTTCGTCGGGTGGGCAGCCCGCATCGTCAAGTTCCCCCGATTCAACTCACTGGACCGCTAAAGCACTGGGGAGGATGTGGGTGATATGACATACATGTATGTCACGACATCACGGCACCAGTTAAGCCAGGGGGTAGAAGCAGAAAAAGCTGACTTCAGATGGATTGACGGACAAAAGAGGGGAGAAACCAACAGTCTCGCTTCCATTCTCATGCCGTGCGTCGTGAGACTACCTAGTCAACAGGTTTCATTTCTCTTTCCGAAGGCATCATGAAGCAGTTCCAACCGATCTCTCCAGTCACTGCTGCAAGCGTAGAGTACCTCTAGGCGCGGGGGAGGGGAGGTGATACGTCAGGTCAAGAGAATTGACTCGTCGGGCTTCTTTGAGACGATGGCAAAATTGGATTCCATTCACAGTTCAGACTCCCTCGATCACTTGATCAGTTGGACATGCCTCCATCACATCACATCGTCCCAACCGAAACGCTGACACCCGGAGAACCATATTGCCCCCTACATGCCTATCATATCCCCTATTCCGCCATATGCCACAGGGAGCACAGCAGTCAGTTTCTGAGGCCCTGTTCCTTGCGTCATGGATTCGGGGCTGAAGCTTGCTTGCAAAGCTCCGCCGTTTGTGTCTCCTTCCTCATACTATCTTCTTTTTCGCCCGAGGAGCGGGCGTTTGCTTCATGTTGTGAGAGTCGCGAGGGCTTGGTTGGTCAAGGTATCATGGGTCATTCAAGGGTACCCTACCTTTGCCGAGGACTAGGGACCGGAAGAGGCTTGTCTTGCCTTACGAGCTTACCTCACCAACGGAACCCTACCAGTCGACGAGGGTGGCCAGCCGCCGCCCGGGGACGCTAGACAAGTAGGGGTAGGCTTTGGGGTAGGACTGCCATTCAGGTACAGTGCAGTGGAAGGTCGGGTAGCACTCGGTACCCTGCATCCCTGACTTAATCTTCATTGCTTATTGTAAGTGGATGTGGGGTTTCCCATTCTGTATATATCCCTTTGGTGTTCCCTTCGTTTCTCTTGACCCTTTCCTGGTACTTCGCCCACTCTTTCACTGTCAGAGCTTGGTATTGTTTCCCCTCCTTCCTTCCTTTGGAGCCTCAGCTTTTGCAGAAACAGATCCGAGGTCTGTGATCCGGTCTTTTCTCTCCTTACCTTCCTTCAATCAGAAACACCACGTTGAAAGAAACTGGTGATCCATTCGATTCCCTCCTTATACATACATAACGGCATAAAGGTCATTTTGCCTTTTCCCTCGAAATCTTTGACTTCACTGTTTGTGGCTGGCCGCACATCGACACTCTCAAACAACATATTATCATCCATCATGCGCTCCACCACTGTCCTCGCCGGTCTGGCGACGGTCCTTGCCCCATTGGCTTCTGCCCACACTGTCCTTACAACTGTTTTCGTCAACGATAAGAACCAAGGTGATGGTACCGGCGTCCGTATGCCCTTGGATGGCAACATCGCCAATGCCCCCGTTATTAACATGAACAGCGATGACATGATCTGTGGTAAGTCTTGGATCACTCCCCACTCATGCCTGCTGCTCAAAGACACTCACACACCAAACAGGCAGAGACGGCCTCAAAAAGGTCAACTACACCATCCCCGCCACCGCCGGCTCCAAGATGACCTTCGAATTCCGCACCTATGTCGACGGTAGCAGGCCCGGCTTCATCGACGGGTCGCACCAGGGTCCCATATCCGTCTACGCCAAGTCCGTCTCGGACTTTGACCAAAACCCCGCCGGCTCCGGCTGGTTCAAGATCTGGCACGACGGGTACGACGAGTCCACCAAGAAGTGGGCGGTGCAGAAGGTTATCGACACCAACGGTCTCCTCAGCATCAGCTTGCCCACGGGCATGCCCACGGGCGCCTACCTGTTGCGCACCGAGGTGATCGCTATGCAAAACGTCACCACCAAGGCCGACGGCAACTGGTACTGCGAGCCGCAATTCTACGTCAACTGCGCCCAGGTCTACGTCCAAGGCGCCTCGTCCGGCCCACTCTCCATCCCCAAGGACAAGGAAACTTCCATCCCCGGCCACGTCCACCCCTCCGACAAGGGTCTCAACTTCAACATGTACGACATGAAGGGTCTTCTTCCCTACGTGATCCCCGGCCCCAAGCCCTTCCGCCCTACCTCTTCCTCTTCCGGTGCCAACGCAAAGGCCGCCCTCACCACGCCCACCAACTTCCCCGGCGCCGTCCCCGACAACTGCCTCCTCAAGAACGCCAACTGGTGCGGCTTCGAGGTACCCGACTACACCACCGAAGACGGATGCTGGGCTTCTGCGGACAACTGCTGGGCCCAGAGCAACAACTGCTTTAAATCTGCTCCTCCCTCGGGCATCAAGGGATGTAAGATCTGGGAACAGGAGAAGTGCCAGGCGCTTGCCAACTCGTGCGATGCGAAGCAGTTCACCGGTCCGCCGAACAAGGGCAAAAGGTGGGGCGATGTGACGGAGCAGACGAGCGTCCAGGTACCCGGAGTGATGAAGGGTGCGGATTTGGTGGAGGATCCTGTCGACACCACCACCAGCAGTAGCAAGGACACCAATGAAAAGGCCAACAACAACGTCGCCAACATCCCCACAGTCGTAGCTACTACCTTCATCACCACCTCTTCCTCTGCTGCCAAGCCTATCACCACCATCCCTTCTGCCGCCATCACCACCGCTGCTGCCGCTCCTACTGAAACTGCTGCCCAAAACACGGTCATCAGGTGTGGTAGGGGTGACAAGAAGCAGAAGAGGGTGATGCACATGAACAGGCACAAGCGGGCAGATTTCTAAGCGGTAGCCTTTTTTTTTCTCTCTTCTCTCTTCCTTCTTTCTTTTTTTCTTCTTTTTTTTCTGGCTGGCTGGCATGACTACTTTGATGATCTTAACCGATATAGTAGGCTAGATGGCTAGCCACACACAAAACCCACCTTCGCTTCTTTACCGTCCTTTATGGTTTGGTTTGACATAGTTTATCTTCACTTCTATCTATCTTTTTCTTACATTTGAGGCTAGGGAAACTACCTTTTTTACTTTGGATGTGGTTGCTGGATAAAACACTTGAATGAGCTTGGATTGGGGTACTTTGCCCCTTCGCTCAGCGAGCATTGCATGTCCAATTCTTATTTCTGATTACGGGATAGATGGAATAAAAACGTTTGGGTAGAAGGATGTGTTACAAGACAAACGACATGAATGATTCAATTGCTGCCCATTTGGGCATCTTGTTGATAAAAATGAAAGCTATTTCTCTGATCTGTCATAGCCGATATCTTGATGCATGAAACTTATAAGGTTGTTTTCTGACAACATCCTAAACGAAGTAATGCATTAGAACTAGTAAGTGACTCCCACTGCTTCAATGATGACCACCCGACATCTTACCCGCATCCTCCCTGCTATACATTCCAGTACTGGTTTATGTGTTAGCTCGCGACCTCGTGTCAACTTTGCTATGCGTTTTCATGGTTTACTAATGCGTAGTCTTACTCTGGATACGCTATTTCTAATAACCAAAATGTCACATCAATATTTGCTAATGCCTTTCGTCATACTTGCTTAGCCATTCAATCTGTCCTTGTAGGCTTTGAGATTTTAGGGGACAGATTTCGCTTATTCTACACTATCAGGAGTACCTTCTACCTAGTATACCAAGCTGACAATCAAACCCATCAGGTTGGGAGTGTATGCTAGTAGCCGTGTGGAATTATTAGCCTGACATAATCTGACACATTAACCTCCCGTGGTGATACACAGGATCAAGACCACCAAACCACCGCACAAATACAAATCAAGCCATCTATTCGCTTGCTCCTCTATCCACTTGGCCACTATAGATCTTTCCTCATGAGACTCCACAATCCATAGTCCAGACACTAAGAAAGCAACTTCATGATATCAGCCATCCTCGTTTCCTTAACTTTCTTTTTGCCATCCTGCTTTTCCTGGAATGCCTTGCCAACCAGCTCTCGTTTCTCCTTCTGAATATCCAGCACACGTTCTTCAATTGAATTGTCCATGACCAGTCTCCACACGGTCGTCGGCCTGGTTTGACCCAGACGATGGACTCGGTCAACAGCTTGATCCTCGATGGCGGGTGCCCACCAGCTGTCAGCAAGAATTACAGTGTCAGCGGATACCAAGTTCAAGCCCACGCTGCACACGCCCAAGCTAGCCAGCAAGATACGTGTGTTGGGGTCGTAGTCTAGGGCGCGGATGGCGGCATCGCGCTGGGCGGCATTCATGCTGCCGTCGATCCGGGTGTAAGTGTACCCGGCCTCGTCTAGTTGGTGTTGGATGATGGTTAGGAACGACGTCCATTGCGAAAAAATGATAACCTTGCTTGATTGATTCTCAAGGGCGGCTTTGACGATCGCCAGCACAGCTTCGGTCTTGGAGCTCTTGGTCTCATATTCAAGCTCCTCTTCGTCCTGAGTGGCCGAATGCTCGGGCGCTGGTTCAAGAAGCTTGTCTTCCGAGAGGGGAGCGCGGCACATGGGGCATTTCTGCTGAACTTCAATGACCTTGTCAATACAACCCCGACAAAAGACGTGCTTGCAATATGTGATGATCGGGTTGTTTAGCGGTTCAATGCAAATAGGACACTCTTCTTGACTCTCGATGTAGAGTTGAAGTGCCTGTTGCAGAATGGCGCGGTTTTCATCGGTGAGATCAACCACATCTTTATCTGCGAGAAGCTCGAGAACTTCTGTGATGCGCTTCTTGCATAACACCCAGTGATTGCAACTAGAGTCTGGTTAGTATCTTCACTGGGCTCAACACATTGGAATACCTACGTTTGTCGAAGTCTTAGCAGTCTCTCCAAGACACCCTGAAATTGTCCTTGTGAGCGCTTCGACTGCCTCCGGTAGTCTTCCAGAACTCCCTGTGCCTCAGACCTGAATTCATGTGTTAGCTCACTAGCATTGTGACAATTAAAAGATGTGACGGAGCTTACAGTAAAGCATCGTACTTCTTCTGCTCATCGGGCCAGAAGGTGATGCGAGAAATGTGTTCTGTCTTCTCCGGCAGCTTCAAATCAACAAACTTCATATCCTTCTTTCTGCGAATGCAGATATCTCTCATTAAGCTTCTTAACAGAGCTTCACCCTTGGGCTCCCCGTTGGCAAGTGGCCTGGTGAGAACAGTGTTGAAGATTTCTGACTGTTCAATTCCGCCTGTTATGCGGAGGAACTTGAGTAAGGATTGAATATCTTTGGGTGAATTAATTCTGTGTGGAGAGTCTTGTCAGTACTGCACGTAGAGTTTCACGATCGTTGATGACTTACATTGGAGTGCCGGTAAGTACCCATCTGGACTTGGCTTCCAATTTGCAAGCATTCTGAGCTACTTGGGCTTTGGCATTGCGAATGCTATACCAGGTTTGTTAGCTTGTACGTAGGGCACCTAAGACCATGCATTGTTTGACCCACCTGTGTCCTTCGTCAAGAACCACCCTTCTCCAGCGAGTCCTTATTAGAGCGTCATCGGACAAGGTTCCGTAGCTAGTAATCACCACATCTTGGTCTTGGAGCGCTTTGGCAAATTCTTTGCGTTTACTTCCATGGTACATGATGATCTTTGGTTGATGTTCCTCGTGCACATGGCGTCTGATCTGCTGCTTCCAGTTGCTCATCACACCAACGGGGGCGACGATAAGGGTAGGGCCGGTACCCAGGCCTTCGGTCATGATGAGACTGATGATCTGAATAGTCTTTCCAAGACCCATGTCGTCGGCACATATGGCGCCTGACATTAGCTGTGGGGGAGACTTGTTGTAGAAGCCGGTTGCCATGTTGTAATACCGGCCGTCAGCGGTATGCTGCCAGAGCTGTACCGAGTCGGTAGAGCCCTTTGCAGGCATTGTAGGGTTCTCCTTGGAGATCATCCAAGCAAGGCCTTGAAGTTGATAGGGAAGCAGCTTTGCGCGCAGCTTCTCGGGCTGCGAAGCCATGGGAAGGTTGGCCAGGTCCTCCTCACTCATGGCGAGTGACTTGATCATATCACCACCGGAACGGAAATTGGCGACCTCGCTCATCTTGGCCAACTGTTCCATGGTAACTTGGGGCTCCGGCTCTTGCGTTTGGCTAGGGAAGCCATAAGTGCCATTACCCCTGAGTTCAAGTGTCTGTCTCTTTCTCTGCTCCTCATTTGCTTTGCGTGTCTGGTTGAGTTGGGTGGCTTTGACGAGCTTGTCCTTCTTCAACCGTTCCTCGAGCTTGGCTCGTTGAAGTGGCGCGCTCGTGCCATAGAAATAGAGCCGAACGGGGCAGTCGTAGAATTCTTTCTCTCCAGTAAGCATGCCCTCAACTACAAGGTCGCCGGTGTCCTGGATTGGATTAGAAAAGGAAACGGCCGGAGGTAATCGAGGGGTAAACATACCATGTAAGGGGCTAGCTTAGCAGCAACGGTCCTCGGGATATGACCTATCTGTGTGCCCAATACGTTGTCTACACGAATGGCGTTGGGGTCGTACTGGTTCTGTGGTTCTCTCCTGCAGACAACCACTTCACCGGGAGAGGCCACGCCGTTGTAGTATCGCACACCGACAATCTTGCCATCTGCCATAAATCAGCATGGGAAGAAGGCAGCAGTCAGAGGTGTGGTACACGAACCGAAATGTCCATAGAATTCGAGGACTGGGCCAGGATCGGCCTGGGTAAGGTCAATGACCTCGGGTTCATCGTCCGACTCAAGTATATCGGGTTGGGTGCTGAGCCAGTTTAGGGTGTCATGGATGGCCTGCACATGCTCCGGAGGACGATGGTGCGAGCTCGGAGTTGCGTGGCTGCTATGTGTTGTGTGAGTGCCTGTTGTCCTCTGCGTATTCGGCCTGCTCTGGGAACCTTGTGTGCCTGGTGGCGTTTGCCAAGGTAGTTGCCGTCGTCCGCGACTAGTTTGACTCGACGAGGAGAGGCCATTTGTGCTAGTAGACTGTGGGACGTACGGTGTGGAAGAGCCTTGCTGACGAGACAGCGATTGAGAGGACCCCAAGGACGAGATACCATCGTTCAATCGACGGCGGCGTGCTTCATCTCGGCGATCGGAATCAACAGCTCCGACGCCAGAAGTGTAGGGTCGCTTTGGCATTTGTTGCTCGAGCTTGGCAGGATACGTGTGGAAGCCGCTTGAGATGGCTTTCAGGACACCAGCTTGTTGTAGTTTGTGGAAGGAAAGTTCAAACAAGGAAGACCCTACCACCAACGTATGCGAGTCGGAGCCCGGTCGAGACACCGAGACGGCGGATGGAATTTCCCCACACTGGGAAGAACAAACGCGGAAACCTTGTCGCTGCAATGCGAACTCACGTGATACACCGTAGGCTTGTATGCCTTTCGCTTTCCATTTGGTCAAGTGTCGGGGTGATAAGATAAGGAACTAAGAAAGAAAGTACTTAGAGGATGACGTCACTGCCAAGTGGTTGAACCATTGTGTTCAGTTGCTGGTTGACTCGTCTAAGACAAAATAGTTAAGAACCTTGACATTACACCTTGGCTATACTTTTACTACCCATCCAAAGGTCTTTGATACACCTCTGAACTGAATATCTAGGTTATTTCTAGACAGAAATATGCCAGAGGCACTCTAGCAATTGCCTTTCTCAACTACAATGTCCAGTATCGGGTTGGAATGGTTTCTCAATTTTGTCATGGACGGGGTTGACAAGGAGCAAACTCATTCTTGAAACTGAACTGTTGATGAGGACATTGGATTTTCCAAAGGTCTTGAAAGACAAAGTGACTTCAGATATGGTGTGAACCCCGCCACTGGGCGCATACATACCTAACTCAAAGGAAGGACATACAATTATCCACAAGGAATGTGAAGAACACGATAAGTATGCAAGGGCCCGACGACAAAGGTGGTATTACATGTAGCATGTTTTCGTCAGGTTTCATTTTATAGAAAAACTCTCAGATGTTACCGACTCTTGAACGTACAACACATCCTCCATAATCAACGTGTACAACGAATCAGACCTTCCAGCATCATGATCCCGTTAAAAATCACTCGATGCAGTGACCAGTCTTTCATGCGCTGCATATGAGAGCGAATATGAGAACGCACGCCGTCGTATTGATGGACGACCGATAGCAAGATTACCTATCATATCCGTCATGTACCTACACATTGAGGTGCGCTCCGGATGCCGCCGAAAAAAAAAACTGCAAAGAAACGATGTTGCCTATGCCTCTAACCGTCACTGTTAAGATGGAAAGCAAGAGCAATGGTTAGCCTCCGTTGATTCTCTAGAAGGTGTGATAAATTTTTGATCATTTTCTTCGTTGGTCGATTTGTCTCAGGCAAGGGTCAGGGAATCCAGTCCATCCAGACGAAGCCACACAACTGGAGGGAGGGAACATCATGAGAGGAGAAAGAAACGGAATACACCTACAGTAGAGCTAACGTGACATCCCCATGGATGCGCGCCTTGAGTTCTATTTCGACTTCTAAATTCAAGTCGAGCCGTAGCTTGAGTGGGTTCTTGCCTCCATCGCCGCCACGGCCGCCTTGCTGCGTCTGCTGTTGTTGCTGCATCAACATCATCTGGTTTTGCTGTTGTTGCTGCAGCGCTTGCCTCTGGCGGTACGACTTTGGCTCTTCTTCGGACTCCTCTTGGTCGGCGAAGCGAGGACGGCGACGGCGACGCGGCCTTTCAGCGACCTCCTGGTTGCGGCTCTTCTTCTTCCTCTTGTTTTCGTCGCGCATGAACTTGGGCTGCGGAGCTTCCTCGTCCTTGGGTGTGGAAGGCTGAGAGTCTGAGGGAGACTCTTCAATGGTAGCGGCATGCTTAGTTGTAGCACTGCCGTCTGCCTTTTCTTTTCCCTCTTCCTCTTCTTCGGAATCGTTTTCAGACCCGTCCTCGTCGTCATTGTCATCATCATCATCGTTCTTCTTGTTGTTTACTTGGTTCTGTTTGTCTTCATCTTCGTTATCATCCTCTTCATTGTTGTTGTCGTTCTGTTTCTCATTATCGTCGTTGTTGTTCTTGCTGGCGTCGCTGATCTCTGGATTGGATCCCGTTGTTCCATCCTGGGTTTGCTCTGTGGTTTCATCCATTTTCTCCGCCGCATCTGGTTTGGGGACCTGGTCGTTGTTGTCTGGTGTCTGGGCCATGTTAGTTGCTAGCCTTGACCATTCACTTATCGCCCGCCGTTACACCGGGAATACACTCACAGGATCCATCTTGTTTACTGGTTATGAATATTGTGTATTCGCCGTGTAAGAGTGCTATGATAGGGGCGTCACGAAGACAGAAGGGAAAGGAAAGAGAGATGTATTGATTTTGCAAATGAGTTCCTAGCGAGAGCCAGAACAGGATACTAAACAACTCAGAAAATGCTAATACAAGTTTAAAGACAGGCCACAGATTACCTAGGTATCCAACCTCGCCAACATTTTCCGGATAATGTTCAAAAACCAGCCCAAGATCATCAACAGGGTCACAGCGCGAACAAAGTCACAGCGCAAACCAACGGGGCAAAAGGTCGGGGACCCTGATGAAATCACTCATGTCATCATACCTTACAGAAACAGAAACACATGGCTTTCCACCATGAGACCACCATTTGCTTACGCGCTATGTGGCCCGATGCAGGTAGCTCTTCATCCACCCATCCACTGCGCTACGAAGCTAATCTACCGCAGTTCTTCCGGAGTGACGACATGGGGAGCCGTTCCTAAAGACCTTTCCTAAAGGCTGTAATGATATCCTGAAAAACGGAGCATGATACCCGTGCGCATGCATAGATCACACACCCACCTGCTGCGTGTCTGATGAAGCCTTGCATAGCAGAGGAAGTTTGTCGCATAGGTTCCGTCGCGGGGATAAGCGAGCTATGACGTCGATTAGACCCAAAGAGCGGATTTTGTTTGCAGATTTAGCTTTTTGTTGGGTGGGATCGCGAACATGACGTGCATTGAGATGACATCGATGCGACAGGGGGCGGGGGTGTGAATGCAACATGCTGCTCCAGCTTAGGGACGCATCGCCAGGCACAAAACATTCCGTTGTTTCGTGTTTTCAGAAAGAGAGGGAAACGGAGATACCGTTAACTGGGTAATAATGGTACATATGACGGTGTCTAAGAAGGGAGCATCTGGTAAGTTACATAGGTACCTTACTCAAACATTCAACCAAAGCGAACCGCTTCCATATTTTTAATCCGAGGCCCAAGAGACACTTGCTTATCACAACTCAGCCAAGCAAACCCCGGCTACGGAACCAAGAAATCATGGTTATCGGCCTTCTATTCATTGCGGGAATTCCTACGACAATAGGCGTCTGCGAAGCCTTGAGCGCGCAGAAGAAAGCCAACAACGCAGCTAAAGAGAAAGCCAAGTTCCAGTTGACAGCTGCATTATCCCTGGATGGAGGACCAGCGGAGGAGTGTTTTTGTGTGTTGAGAGATGGAAGAGTAAGTTTAGGTCCCGTTACGTGTCAGCGGTCATCCAGACTTTGGAAGGAGAAGCGATGAATGACATCAACCCCCCCATTTCCTGCGCCCGCGCCCCCCCAAAAATATGATACCCTTTGGCTTACACTTTTGAACAGTTATGGATCGACCATCCCGACTATCCCATGCCAGGTCACAGGTTTATGGGGTATTACTTCACATATCCCTCCGAAGAGAAGCACCTGGGTATGGTGAGCACGATAGCAGACGATCCACCCATGCTAAACTGGATTTATTGCGATAAGGATACTGGCATGATTAAGCACGGCGGCCGTCAAGCTACCATTGGGCATACCATCGGCCCTTGGTACTGGAGCGATGACGAGACGTGGCTGACGCTCGAAGGGGATACCCTACAGTTTGTTGCTGTTCAAGACGAGGAAACGCAGAGGTGGTGCGTTTACTGGGACAAGGATAGGAAGATCAGGGGATCTAGCGGTAGTTACGTTGGAGAGGAAGATCATTCAGACGAGGAATCAGAGGAAGAATCGGAAGAGTCAGAAGAAGAAGAAGAAGAAAACCCTGAGTTTAGCGACAGTGAAACCGGGAAACCAAGAAAGCCCACACCGACGGTGGAAAAGGAACCCAGGACGGAAGCTGGGAAGAACGAAGGCCAGCAAAACGGAGGTAGGAATACCGAGGGGAAGACAAAAGAGGAGAGAACGGAGGACAAGCAGGATGGTGGAGAAGCTCCTCCTGCTCTGCAGCAAGTACATAAGCCTATGAAATGGGTTCCGATCCAGCTGCGTCGTCGAATGCAATTAGGGATGGAGAGCCGATACGTCAAGGGCGCCAATGGCTAAGAAGGTGGTGGTACGGATCATGTAGTGATGGGACAAGAATTGCAATGCGATGAGATGGTGGGCTCGCTGCATAAGATTGCGATATCATGGAAGTTGAGGATAGCGGTGATAGGGCCCTGACATTGTCGTCAATGCCAATAGTAATCGGGTTTTCAAATGACCAGGGTGGCTTGGCCCGGTCTTGTCACGTTTATACAACCTTGATAACAAGGAATCGGAAACTGGATTCTACCTCGGCCCTGTTTCCGCTGAAGTTCACGTTATGGCCAAGAAGCTGACCAACGAGGAGAGAGAAGGAAAGGGGGGGGGGGGGGGGGGGGGGGGGGGGGTGGCTGTACGAGGCACCCAACAGCCGACTTTACGGAAAAAATGATGGCAGATATTGGCGCATACTACATGCAGTCCCGTAGGTAAGGTGAGCTTGCAGAAGTGACGGGAATAAAAGTTCCAACGTGCTCGCCACCAAACAGGAGGTAGCCTCACCGGGCAAAGGGACCCCAATGACTTCATTGCTGAAGCTCGGTTTCCATGGACCTTGTTTTAGTTTCACCACCCTTTGGACGACAGCTCGAACTACTTTCTTTTTAAGGCTTGACCCTTTGTTTTTAGAATCCAAATTGTTCAGAGAAAGACAGTCTACAAATCTGATCTGAAAAGACAACACTTCTGGACACCCACCGACTTCTTACCTTCATCATATTCTTAATATATCAAACCAAATACCGCCAAAATGTCCACTCAAAGCGGCTCTGACACCAACAAAAAGTCCAAGCGGCAGCAAAAGAAGCAAGCGCAAACCTACGACTCCGAGTCCGAATCCGAGGACTACGCCCCCCCTCCCCGGCGTAAGCGAGGCAAGCAACAGGGCCCTCTCGACTCGCTCGCCCTCGACAACGTTGGTAACACGGTTGGCGGCGTCACCCAAGGCGTGACGGGCGCGCTGGGCGGCGTTGCTGGCGGTGCGGTCCAGAACCACCAACAAGGCGGAGGTGGTGGTGGTGGTGGTGGTGGTGGGAAGTCCGATACCTTGAGGCTTAGACTCGACCTTAATTTAGATATTGAGATCCAGCTCAAGGCGAAAGTCCATGGGGATCTAGAGCTGGCCCTATTGTGAGTGGTTTCCCTTCTCTCGTTTTGCTTTCTTTTCTGTGCTTCTGCAATTCTGCTTCTTGATAACTTCAACGTACCTCTACCCTTGTGACCCCCACCCCACCCATCCTCTCCCCCATTTGGCTTTCGACCCCCACAGACAGAATACCCTTTGGCTTTTGGGTGTCATCTTGGATAACAGCGATGATGAGAGAGCTTGGTTCAAGCATGTTGCTTTTTGTTGCGTGCGATGAAACCTTTCCCTCCATCTGCGATTACCAAATGACCAACGCCAGGGGATTCTTCTCAGTCTTTGATCTCGTCACACTCTACCTACCTACCTCTACCTAACCATGAAACCGTCCAATTCCCTGTTTCTTGCCTTGGACTAAAGGTCGATGTAGAGAAACTTGAGTTCATGTCTTGAAAGAGGCGCCTCAGCCCCGCCAAACAAGACGAAGAATTGGTTCACGCGCAGGAGCAAAATCCGGACATTACTCTGTCTGTTGTTGTACGATTATGGCGCCGGATGAAAGAAGACGGGGAAGGATGGGAATGTCCCGCATGGCACAACTTCCATCATCACCGTTCAAAGTCGAGAAGCAAGAGAAAGAAGAAAAGGTCACTGAGACATTGGGACTAATTTCTTAGGAACTGAAGCAACTAGTTTCCCCCCGGTCCAGTATCCTGCCGTTCCCCCTTTGGACTGGCGGCAGTGGAAAAGGCTTCTTTTGATTGGGAATGGGTGGAGTTTGTCAGATTGGATTGAATTGGAAGTAGAGAAGTGGGCTTCGGATTCGGACTAAGATTGGGACATGGTCATGATGAGTTCCTTGAGAGGGAAAGACGGCAGAGAGAAGGAAGTTGTTCACTTCTTCTCACACATTGTCAAGGGAGTTTAACGGCAATCTTTGGATCTGGTTTCGTTTCTTTGGGACCTGTACATCTTTTTTGTTTCTCTTGTAAGCGCTACCTATACCTAATACCTATAAACTGCTGGAGTTTCAACAGATTCCTCCTGTCTGCTGTCCCGCTATCATGGCTGTCACTACTTGGTTGAGGAAGCATTGTCAAACACAATAGAGGTTGGTAATACTGCCACCTCTCGGTCGCCGAACGAAACATGAATTTAACGCCTGGGCCCGATCAAGTCAAGAACTGGATTGGGCATTGTTCGACGCGATCCTGCCAAGTCCTTGTGATCACAAAGCAGGGCGAAGGATCATTGAATTTCCTAGGTGAACGCCCGCGATATGGGTGGTTAAACGCTGCTGTGTCACCTAGCCCGACCCGAAGGTGCGCCAAGACACCGTTGCACTAACACTTAGACAAAGAATAACACGGGGCAGCAAGGACCCGCATCGACATTCCAACTGCTGCAGTTACACACCCATCAGACTTCCCACCTCCATACTGTAATTATGCTTGCCTTTTGTCTTGGACACTGGCTTTTATTCTCCGCAAACCCTGACCGTTACATCGCGAGATCTGATCTGAGGATTTATTCCCCGAAGTGAGACCTTCAGGGCCTTGTTATGTATTCACTAGTGCGTTTCATACAGGAGAATGGAAGCGGCAGAAACCTGTTTCTTGCTGCTCGCCAAGGTGGGGCCACAACACCACCTTCCGGGCATCGCGTTGATACTTGTTAGTCGCTGACTTGTGGCTATTGCAACTTCAACAGTATTATGTGCCTCCGAAATGGTAAAACGGAAAGGCAACAAAAGTCAGAGTGAACTCTCTGAGCCGAGGCCCAGAGTACATTTTCCTTAGGCTTGGGTCTCCCCGGATTTAGTAAGAAAAAAATCACCTTCTAACAGGCACCTCACAAAACACTAACAGATTCGATCTAAGTGGCCAGCCAAATTCTCACCAAGCGGAATTAGTTGAAAAAAGATGTCCACACCAACCACTCTCCGCTGACCACCACAGTTACATGTGATGTCATGATCTTGGTCAAGCAAGGCAGCGCGTCCTTCCTTAAACGCATCCATCGTACCATATACCCCTCAATCATGTCCTTTTGCATCCAAGGAACTATTGTACGTACGTTCGTTCAGTCACAGACCTCTTCTTGCAGCCACCCTTCGAATTCGTACAGCCCAGCAGACGACGAAGCAAATTCCACGGACACGGACAAGGACGGACGGCGCGCGCACGTACAATACGGTACACGTTGGGCTGCTGCGCCTCACCCTTCTCCAGCACCGTCACCCATTCATCGACGGAGCCTTGTCCCTGGACCTGAAGTCTCGGCCTTGGAAGAATCCCAACCAGGGGTTTCGCTGCTATACCGGCCTGCAGTCTCTACCCCTCTTCCAACTTCGAAGCCACCTTGCCATTGCTTTGTCACGTTTGGTTGCGGGCGCGGGCTTGGGCTTAGCTTGGGCTTAGCTTGGGCGTGGCTGGCAGTGGTGACTGATTGCTTTTGTTGTTTCGAATCTGGGACCCGTGGCTGCGCTATCTGCTGCTGTTAATGTTACTACCGAGATACCTACATCCACAAAACTTCGACTACAAACCACGCACAACCGCTAAGAAAATAGTCGTGCATAGCGTCTATAATTGCCTTGGCCCACGGCTTGGTTCCGGTGAAGGTTGGCTTGTGCAGCAGCCCGCTTTGTAGATACCTCGTCCAGCTCAGAAACCAGACTCCTAAGCAAGCTGGCTTGGTCCAGGAAGAACAAGCTCCTAGGTCAGCTACACCGTAGCATGACGTCGAAATTCTCGTCTCCGTCGGATCGCGACAGCACCACCGGTGACGGCCAGCAAGCCGCTTTTTCCTCGTCCTCCGCTCGGCAGAGCAGCGACGGGGTGACTCTCCCTGCTGGTCGTCCCAGACCTTCTACAGCTACTTCGCGCGGCGACTTTGCCAGCGATGAACGGTCGACACGGGATGGAATGACCGACTACGTGTATGAAGAAGATGCCGACGAAGAAGCAGAAGCAGCACGACACGACAGCAAAAGTGGAAGCGACGTCGAGGTGGAAGATATCACGGACGCGCCGCGATCACCACCGGCAAATTACTCACGACCACGACCACCGCAATCACCACAAACGACACCAAACATCACCAGCTCACCAGAACGACCACCACCTCCACCACCAAAACACAAAAAGAAGACCCTACCCGGAGACCCAGCTTATGTCGCGCCCATAGGCGCAATCGGCCCAATAGGGAGCATCCCCAAAATCCCTTCCCGCAGCAACAGCGAAAAGGGCGGCATCTCGGTCTCTCCCTCCTCACGCCCCCAACTCCCTCCCTACATCGGCTCCTACCTCAAGGGTAAAACCGTGGACGAAGACGGGTACATCGTCGATCCCCAAACGGGCACAATCCTCGCTCACGCCGGAGGCGATTTGCCTTCGATTGTGGGTAGGCAGGTGTCGAACGACCAGGGGGATATTTTGGGAGATGAGGGGGAATTGCTAGGGTATGTGGCTGATGTTGAGTTGGGCAAGAAGGCTGCCTTTCCGGAGGGAGCAGCACCCAAACCGATGATGAGTCTTGCAGAGGTGATGAGCAGGAACAACACGGCGTTGATGGTTGACCATGAAGGGAATATTGTGGACGCGCAAGGGAATGTGGTGGGAAAGTTCTTGGATAATCATAATCCTGTGCATAGGGAGAGGCAAGAGAAGGAGGAGAAGAAACAGGAACAGGAAGGGGAGGGGAAGGGGAAAGGGAAGGTGAGAGAGGAGGAAAGGGGGATACCTGCGCCACAGTATGAAGAGGCTGACAAGGATGGAAAAGAGGGAGCTGCCGAGGAAGAGCCACAACGGGAACAATCAAGGCCGCCGAGAAGAACAGAAGAAGAGAGGAGGGCAAATGCAGCTGCGTGGAGAAAGGAGAATCCCGGGGAGAGCCCGTCGGATATTTTCCTAGATGTCAAGTCAACGACGGAGGGGATTCAGTTGACGATTAGGATTCCCACTGTGTTTGGGAATGGGCAGCAGTTGAAGCCGAATATCTCGTTTTCTTGAGCAGCATTGTATGGGCTACTTTGTCAAAAATGAAATGAGAGCGGGCGTTATGGGAGTTTGAAAGACTAATGTAATAGCTAGAAGGGGAACAGAAGCACCAAACGTTAGCGATACCTGTACATACAACGACTTTACGAATAATCACAGAACCGAACATAGGATTAGTCAAGGTAGGCTTGTAAACCAAAATAGAATCAACGTATATAAGTGGGACCAGGGCAACGACTGGCATTACCCCCTTTCTGATCCAACTTCTTCAGATCTCCTTGCAGAAAGAGAGAAGCACCCGCTCTGCCACTGTAAGCGCGGGGAAAGACTCCTCCGTACGAAGTTGAACCCTGAGTAGGAAAAGCGGGCAACCTGCCAGGGAACGACGGAGAGAGCCAAGGAATGGACCCAAGATCGTAGGGGGAAAAAAAGCAAGCGAGACCAAGATTCCGAAGTCCCGTCTATAAGCCAGCCACTCAACCACTCAGCTGCTTCCCCCCCATCCCCCCAACCAACAACGCCCTGAGAAATCCTGTTTTCTGGAACGTGTGAGAAACGGGGCTAGTGTACACGAGTGCAGAGGTCTTTTGAAATTCCGTTCCGGGGATTGACGGAATACCGGCCCGAAATCGAAGAGATCGACCTGTGTCTCCGCTTGTACCTTGATGGGGTTGACATGACGTTTACCCCGGCACCGGTGATGTGGGTTGCGTAAGCTTTTCAACTTTCCGCGCTTGTACCATTCCATTCCATCCATGCCTGCCTGTCCTCCTGCCATCCAACAGCCAACCTTCAACATAATACATAACCGCTCATAGGTGCGCCTCTTTAGCGTCTCGGGCATGAAACAAGATAGGGCCCAGTTCCAAGAATTTGGCAATATGGTACGATATGATGTCGATCTTCTTTTCGAGAAAGGCGAGAAAATCCACCATAGGTACTAGTGCAGGACCGTCAGAATAAAGGATGGTAATAGTGGCGAAGAAAATCGGGAGCTAAATCGTAGAGAGGATCAAGAACCTGAATCCCCAAGACCTGAATATGTACACGTGTACCTGAAAGCACGGAAGATATGGAAGAAAACGTGGGACTGGGGGGGGGGGGGGGGGGGGGGGGGGGGGGGGGGGTGGAGATATCGAAACCATGACTTACACATAGTAAATTCTCCGAAATCAGGGTTGCTTATTGTTATGTTGTCTCACCTGTAGTGTATGCAATACGCTACAACGACAACGGCAACGGCTCAATAGATACCGAGAGCGGAGGCACTCTGCACAACACATTCAGCTTCCTGATAGAGCTGGTATCCCAGGTTTCGACTTTGCCACAACGATAGAAGAGCTCCAAGCCATACTCTATGTGAAACTGTCCTTGACAACAGCAATGACCTGTTGTCTAACGGCAATGACGATGATAATTGAGTGTATATTCGCATGAATCGGTTTTTGTCCATGATTAATCCAATGAGCGTTCTAGGAGGGCGCTTCACTGCCATTCTCTAAGCCACAAAGCCGCTGATATCCTCACAGGCATGAGGTACCTACCACATGGTTCATCCCGGACATTATCTCAAGTGTCTAGGTGTGTGTCTATGCGAGAGGTGCATATTCCATTACGGCAACGTTCCGTCATCCCGTCCGTCATGACCTTATTGCTCACTGATGTTGGACAAGGGGGGCGATGAGGGAAATGTCATGAGTAATAACAAAAGGGGATAAACCCGTTTCGTCGGCCCCATGAAGGTAGAGTGAGGATCAACTGCGTGGATAGGTTGGACAAGAACTTACCCAGAGGTAGCCCATATGAAGTCATTTCACGTATGCCGCTGCGCGGTTAAAGCATGTACTATCGTCAGGTTACCAAAAGTATCTGCGGTCTTGCCCTACATGGCTTTCCTTTGGTAAAAGGTCGATAGGTGAAAAACGACCACCGTTGACAAGATACCAGCCATGCTTTTGAGGGACGGAGGCAACTTGTGTCATTCACCTACCGTAACTAGGTATCGATTTTCCACCACGCCATGAATGACGCTTCTCTGATGATTCTTTTCTTGCTCGCTCGCTCGAGCCATCCATCGATTGTCCTTCTATCCTTGAATTTTAATTGTTACCTGATGAGCTTTGAGCCTTTCGCGTACGATGCCGTGCCTACATCACAGCCATTGGATTTATCTCATTGGATGTTTCGTCCACCACTTGCACACACTTCCTACATTTGACACACTTGAGTGGGCACTTGATGTTGGAAATGTGGCGTTCACCATATCCTAGCAGGCTTCCGAGTGGCTCTCAAAAGTAAATGCGTGTGGTGCTTACCTTTAAGGTAAACCGGGTAGGTCCTGTATAGTGTGAGGTAAAGGAAGCAGCAAGGGGGGAAAGGACTAAGAACCTGACTCGAAGTAAAAGGACCTCGAAACCCCAAAGACTGCTCTGTGACGTAACTCGCCAAACCGCAATGACGTCCAGAATATTGCAGTGTAAAACCCAATCTTTTCACTTGACTGCAACACAACCTGACGCAGAGACTAAGGGATGAGACAAGAAAGCATAAAGGGTTCGGATCTCAACCCGTGGTCCCGCCGTCTGGGAAAATCTCCATATCGGAATAGCTTCACAACACTTGATCAACAACAAAACGTTATCTTACCATTTGCAAGTTCAATAGCAAGACCACTATTGCACTCAATAAACTTAACTCTGACAACCCGCATGGTCACAACCTAACTTGGTCCCCCAACTCCCACACACGATATACCACAACTATCAATCATGAGCGACATCGCCAAGAAAACCCTTCCCGCCGGCGCTCGGCAGCAGGGCGCCAAAACAGCTGACACTGCCTCCCAAGCAGACCCCTCCGCTCCTCGCTCCGCCCACGCCGGTGAGGAAGGTGCCTCCAATGTGGCGGGCTCTGAGTCCTACTCTCAAGAGGCTGAGTCCTCCGCTGAGGGTGGGGAGTACACCCACGCGAAGCGTGGCGACGAGCACCTCGAGGATATTAAAGAGGAGTCGGGAGAGATCCTTATGAAGGATGAGGAGGAGGGAGCTGAAAAGCCCTCTAGTGATGATTTTGAGAAGGTAGAAGCGGAAGGTGATGATGCGAGGACGGAGCTGGAGGCTCAGAGCAGAGAGCCGGCGGACTTTGATGTTGGTGACGATGAGACGGAGGAGACGGAGTCCAAGGCTCAGACTCAGACTACTGAAGGCCAGGAGGAGGCTACTTCTGCCTTTCCTGCTAGCGAGACTGGGGAAGGCAAGACTGAGGAGCGGTCTACTGTTAGCGAGGCCTCGGAAGCTAGAAAGTCTGAAACATCCGGCAAGACTTCGTTGCTCACCGAGCAAGCCAAGGAAGCCCTCGACAAGGCCTCGAATAACCAGCCCACTGAAGAAGCGCGCGAGTCTTTCCTCCAATCGGCTAAGGACGGTCTGACAGCCGGAAGCACCATTACCGGCGCAACCAAGAAGACGGGCCAAACTGAGACTTCCGAAGCGCAGTCGCAGTCGCAGTCGCAGCCACTGGAACAGGCTTCGCATCCCAGCGACGAAGTCTCTGGCTCTCATCAGTACACAGTGCAAGAAGAAGGGGAGCAGGGTACTGCCACCAGAACCACGACCGCTCCCAGCGAGTATACCGCTACCGCTCCAGACTCTCAAGCTCAGCAGACCGGCACTTCCCAACCCGGCGGCGAGCAGCAATACGCTCGCTCCGTCACCTTTGACGAGTCGCAAAACAAGTCTCAGGAGGCGCCGACCGAGTACACGGGCGAGGATTCTGGCTCCGCAACCGGAACCGAACAGACGGCGACGCAAACTGGCACTGGCTACACCCAGTCGCAGTCGCAACCCCAGCCATCCCACCCGTCGGACGAAATCTCAGGCACGAACGAATACACCGGCACAGGAACTACCACCTATGACTACGGCACCCGCACTGCCACCGCGCCAACCCAAACCGGCACGGGAACTACCACCTACGACTACGGCACCCGCACTGCCACCGCGCCAACCCAAACCGGCGAAACCGACCAAACCGGTGAGGGTGTCCCCACGGGCGAGTCCGTCACCGTGGCCGAGCACCTTGACTTCTCGGTGCTCAAAAATGGCAAGGTCAACAAGGGTGGTAACGTCATCGATTCAAATGGCAAAATTGTTGGGCGTGTCGTGTCGGGCATCCTGCAGTACCTCGTCGGCAAAAAAGTCGACGAGAACGGGGACATTTGGTCTGATAATGGAAAGGTGATTGGCAAGGCGGAGCCAATTTCCGACAGCGAGCGGGAGGATATGCTCAAGGAGCCGGCGCCCTTTGAGAGCTTTCCCGACGCGGTCGTGGATGGGAATGGCATGGTGGTCAGCAACGGGGAGTGGATTGGTAAAGTTATCGAAGGTGATTTGAAGGTGTTGAGAGGCAAGAGCGTCGACGCGGATGGCGATATTATGGATAAGTCCGGGAACGTAATCGGGCGCGCGGAACGCTGGGAGCCAGAACCCGAGGAGGAGCCTGCGCCTGAACCCGAGGTGGACAAGAGCATTTTGGCGGGGAAGAGGGTCAACAAGGCTGGCAACGTGGTTGATGGCTCGGGAGTTATCTATGGTCGCGTGGTGGAGGGTGATGTGAAGAGGATGGTTGGTCGCATGTGCGATAAGAACGGCAACGTTCTCAGTGAGAGCGGTGATATCCTCGGCAAAGCCGATCTAGTGCCCGAGGGCGAGCGCGAGGGTATGAAAGAGGGTCCCTTCTCTGAGCTTGAGGGCTGCACCGTTGCCAAGGACGGAACCATCGTCACCCCTGGCGGTGATATCGTCGGCCGTCTCGTCAATGGCGACCCCAAGGTGCTCTTTGGTCGTGTTGTCGATGACGATGGTGACGTCCTCGACAAGAACGGCAACGTCCTCGGCCATGCTGAGCGCTGGACGCCCGAGGAGGTTGAGAGGAAGAAAAACCCCATGTCTGGCCGCAAGGTCAACCGTGAGGGCAATGTCGTTGACGAAGACGGTAACATCGTCGGCAAGTTGACTTCCGGTGACCCTCAGGCCTGCTCTGGTAAAGAAATTGATGACGATGGAGACGTTGTCGACTACAAGGGCACTGTCATTGGCCACTGCACACTCCTCGAGGATCTTAGAGAAGAGGAGTCGCCTGAGGCAAAGGAGAAGAGGGAGCAGGCTGAGAAGGACAAGAAGCTGGCTCTCCAGATGGCTATCTGCATTGAGCAGTGCCTCGACAAGATTCGCCCGCTTTGCAAGATGATCACCGAGGTGAGTCTCTCCCGTGTGTTATTCTGATCACTTTCGTGTCCGTCACTGACCAGCGAGTTTTCAACCACAGAAAATCGATAAGGCCGAACGCACTCCCGAGGATGAGCGTGACGAAGAGGCGCTCGTCCGGGAAGTCAAGCCCTTGATCGAGGAAGGTGGTCGTATCCTCACCGAGGCCAAAGGTATCATCAAAGGACTCGACCCCGATGGCCGCATCGCAGCCAACGCCAAGCACAAGACTGCCTCGCGCGAGGCCACTCCTGAGGAGTACCACTTGGCCGAAGTCCTCAAGGATCTCACCGGTGACGTTACCCAGTGCATTGAGAACGCCAAGAAGAAGCTGGAAGACATGCCTCATGCGAAGAAGGAGCTCAACCCTCTCTGGGGTCTTCTCAACGAGCCACTCTTCCAGATCCTGGCTGCCGTTGGCTTGCTTCTGGCCGGTGTACTTAACCTTGTCGGCAGATTGGTAGGTGTACAGATCTCTACCCGTCATTGTCTTGCTCTGGCGAATGGTGCTAACAGAGGCTTGCAGCTGGGCGGTCTCGGTCTTGGTGGGCTCGTTGATGGTCTCTTGGGAACACTTGGTCTCAACCGCGTCCTTGAGGGTCTTGGTCTTGGTTCCATTACCAAGGGTTTGACTGGAGCAAGCAAGAAGAAGAACAGTGGTCTCTTGGGCCTTGGTGGCTGAATATGTGCTGTGTAATGGTATATGGTTTGGTCGTGGAATTTCTGGATAAAGTAATGTTTATTGTTATGAATAAGTTACTAATGTATGTCATCAATCCGGTTTGTGAATGTTAGTCTAGTTTCATACCAAGATCTTGGTCAATTGGTCAGTGATACAGTCCAGTGTCCTATGTCTGAATGTTCAGTCATTCTTCTCTCTCCTGCCACGGAAAAAGTTGCAAAATCTTGATGACATGAGACTTGTTGAGAGGCATATGAATAGGCATGTGAATTCCAAGTTTTGTGTCACGACAAGGGCGATGGATCTCTTCCCCTTCAGAAGAACTTGACTCACCACCTGAGAAAAAAAGGTTAGTGTCAACAAGCAACCCGAGCGGACGGCTCGCTTCCCCTACCCATTGCATGTCGAGTGGAACAGTCAACAGACAGACCCCAGAGACCACATCCTGGCATGAAACGGACGGAGATAGCAGATCTCGTCTATCACCGCCAATGCCCTGTGGTGTTGTGTCTTCCTTATCGCCGGCCACGTCAGATGGCTAGATGGGAGTGACGCCGTCAACGCTTCGAGTGTCATGATGTTTTTTTTGCATAGAGCGATGACCCTGTCGTGTCGATATTGGTGTGGAAGACGGCCAAGAGCGAATAACGGCCTTCGGTGCATGCTCGGCAGTTGTTGTTGTCGCCCTGGACAAGGATGAGAGGTCCACTCACCAAGGAAACATTTTCTGGAGCCGTGGATCGGTGGACTCGGTGGGTTCAGCGTGGATTGGGTGGGGCCAGGGAAAAGGGTGGACGTCAGCGCCAGTGGATTTGCGGGGAGTGGTGTGAGCGATATCGGAAGTAGCAATTTGACTGTTGCAGCTCAATGTGGGAGACGTGATTGGTCAATTCGGGCCATAGCTCTCAGTTTTGAAGAAGAACCTTGACGGTTGGTAATATGGTGATGGCCGGTAGCGACGTCGGAGCACTTAGACATAGAGGTAACATTTGTTAGGTTGATTTATGTTGTTCTTGACTCTGTGGTCGTGAGAATGAAGCTGTTCTGGAACATGAGAAAAAGCACTGTGAGAGTAAATGTGGAAGTTTCAAGGTCACCCCGCACACGTTTATTGTTTTGAGGATTTGCGACTGCCATGTGTGACACTAGCAATGCAGGGAAACGGGGACAGCACTTCGTAGCGTTGGCCCCTTACGTGGACGGTGAAGAAAACATTATGTGGAATGTAGTCGCACGACCACATCATCGTCGGACTAAGTACTCGCTTTTTTGGAGTCATGAAACTATTTGATTATCATGGGAAGCATAGTTGCTGTGACACACTACTTGCCGTTCTCCACCAAAACATAATGGTGGAGGTGGCCTTTTCTCCGACTTGTTGATGAATTCCCGAACACACATCGGTCCGCATCACGTTCCCTCGCTCCCGTTGCAGAGTGCCGTGCGTGCCTATGGGTTTTTTTTCGTGCCGTCCGTGATTGGTCTTGACGATGCCTTGTCCTGCATATTTGTGCCTGATGTGTAGTCGTACCGACGGGATATTGGATGACTCCCCCATCTTGGACACCCGCACCCTCTTCCGTCGACTGTCCGCTGTGTCGCGTGTAGTCTCAACAAGGAACCAAGTGGCCGAGTTTAGTGTCAAATGTTGCCGTGTTGTTTTTCGGTACGGATTCGGGGATGCTAAGTGCATATGTACTATGTAGTGTAGACAAGATGTAGAGACCAAGCTAAACAAGGATGGCGGGTCTTGTGAGGCTCGGACAGACGGAGCCGGCTATTTCGTGGGCGACATGGAAGACGAGATCAGTGCGTCTACAATAGTATGGGAGTGTACGAGGAGACACTTGAAAGTCAACACGTCCTGTTCACTCACAGCCGCCACACAAGAATTCCCATTGCCTTCTGGTCGAAAGATGAGAAATGTCAAAAAGTTCAAAGGAATCGGCAGAACTCAGAGCCAATCACAGGCTCGTGCACCGCAGTGGCTGCTTCCGAAATCGCCACTACCCATTGCCAGCAACAAGCCGCCAGGGACCTGTCATTGGCCGAGACCTCCCAAACCTGGCCTCTTGAGTCCCACCAGCCTGACTGTCGCGCCCAGAGTACCCCACAGTTATGACTATCGTGCCGGCCAGAATCAAATTTTTGAGCCCGGGCGGCGGTTCGACTCACCTCGATTGCTCCCGGTTCCCGGACGGTCTCGGTCAGGTAATCGCTACACTGACCACACTGCATTGATCGATTCATCAACTGTCATCTAGAACAGCACACACGACTCTGTTTTCTCCGTAAGTCTGCTTACTCCCCTTTCTTTCCTTCCCCATTCTTCGTCCAACCCATCATCCAACCCTCAACCCTTGATGTTTTCCTGTATTACAGGAACTACCTACAATTCTCCCTAATATCTGTTTCCTGCTGCGTCCTCAGCCGACCATATTCCTCTAACAAAGCCACTGTTACATAGCTTGTGGTTCCCCCCCTGGCCGACGCCCGCGTGAAGCAGCACTTCGTTATCCTCCCAACCGCTCCCAGTATACCATATATCCTCCCAAGGCCGCGATGCTCCGATCACGTCAGGCCGCTCGCGCCTTGAAGGCGTTGACTGAGGCGCAACAGATCTCCCAGCGTACCACCCTCTCTGCCTCCCAGAGGGCCGCTGTTCTTCTCACAAACCGCTCCGTGCAAACGAGGAATCAATCGACCGCCGCCGCGTATGTCTTTTTTCCAAACCATGCCTTGGCTCGGTTTCCAACCCCCCCCCCCCTATGCCAGTGACTCATGACCGCCGAGAAATAACCAGAGAGCTAACATACAACCATCACAGCGCGGCGAGACCGACTCCAAGCCAAAATCTCCAGCCTGAGCCTACACCCAGCAATGTTCAACCTTTAGTCGGTCGCAAGACCGAAATGGATGAGTCGTACGTTTGATGCCCTGTCACAGCGAATACGCCTGCGATCTGGCCGGACTAACAAGATATCCGCTATGCAGCTTCATCGGCAAGACCGGTGGTGAGATCTTCCATGAGATGATGCTCAGACACGGCGTTAAGCACATCTTTGGCTATCCTGGCGGTGCCATTCTCCCCGTCTTCGATGCCATCTACAACTCTCCCCATTTCGATTTCGTCCTCCCCCGCCACGAACAAGGTGCTGGTCACATGGCTGAGGGTTATGCCCGTGCTTCTGGCAAGCCCGGTGTCGTCCTCGTCACCTCTGGTCCCGGTGCCACCAACGTCGTCACCCCCATGGCCGATGCTCTTGCCGACGGTACTCCCATGGTTGTTTTCTCCGGCCAGGTCCCCACCACCGCCATCGGCAGCGATGCTTTCCAGGAGGCCGACGTCATTGGTATTTCGAGGGCTTGCACCAAGTGGAACGTCATGGTGAAGAGTGTCGCCGAGCTTCCCCGCCGCATTAACGAGGCCTTCGAGATCGCTACTAGCGGCAGACCTGGTCCCGTCCTCGTCGATCTCCCCAAGGATATCACCGCTGGTATCCTTCGCCGGGCCATCCCCACCGACACCGCCATCCCCACCAGTCCTAGCGCTGCCTCCCGCGCTGCCATTGAGCTGAGCCGTAAGCAGCTCGATGCCTCGATCCACCGTGTCGCCAAGCTCATCAACATTGCCAAGAAGCCCGTTATCTACGCTGGCCACGGTGTTGTCCAGTCTAAGGGCGGTCCTGCGCTCCTCCGCGCTCTCTCTGAGAAGGCCTCTATTCCCGTCACCACCACCCTCCACGGTCTTGGTGCTTTCGATGAGCTCGATGAAAAGTCCCTCCACATGCTTGGTATGCACGGTGCCGCCTACGCCAACATGGCCGTCCAGGAGGCCGATTTGATCATCTGCCTTGGTGGCCGTTTCGACGACCGTGTCACCCTTAACCTGAACAAGTTTGCTCCCGCTGCTAAGGCTGCCGCTGCCGAGGGCCGTGGTGGTATCGTTCATTTCGAGATTCTTCCCAAGAACATCAACAAGGTCGTCCAGGCTACCGAGGCTGTCGAGGGTGATGTTGCCACCAACATTGAGCTCCTCATTCCCAAGGTTGAAGCTAAGACCATGGCTGATCGCAAGGAGTGGTTCGGCAAGATCAACGAGTGGAAGTCCAAGTGGCCCCTTTCCGATTACGAGCGCGCCGAGCGCACCGGTCTGATCAAGCCTCAGACCCTCATCGAGGAGCTCAGCAAGCTTACCGAGGGTCGCAAGGAGAACACCTACATCGCCACTGGAGTCGGCCAGCATCAGATGTGGACCGCTCAGCACTTCCGCTGGCGCCACCCTCGTACCATGATCACCTCCGGTGGTCTCGGTACCATGGGCTTCGGTCTCCCCGCCGCTATCGGCGCCAAGGTTGCCAAGCCTGATGCGCTTGTCATTGACATCGACGGTGATGCCTCCTTCGGCATGACCCTCACCGAGCTCTCCACCGCTGCTCAGTTCAACATTGGTGTCAAGGTCATCGTCCTCAACAACGAGGAGCAGGGCATGGTTACGCAGTGGCAGAACCTCTTCTACGACGACCGCTACTCGCATACCCACCAGAAGAACCCCGACTTCGTCAAGCTTGCTGATGCCATGGGTGTTCAGGCTAAGCGCATCATCAAGCCCGAGGAGGTCGTTGAGGGTCTCAAGTGGCTCATCAACTCAGAGGGCCCCGCCCTTCTCGAGGTCGTCACCGACAAGAAGGTTCCCGTCCTCCCTATGGTCCCTGCCGGCTGCGGTCTGGATGAGTTCATCACCTTCGACCAGGAGCGCGACAGGAAGCGTCGTGAGCTGATGGTCAAGCGTACCGGTGGTGTCCACGGTCTTTAGACGTTGTATCCTTTACGGCGGTTTGGATCTTTTTCAAATGGCGATGAAGGTGGATGGATACCTTGTGGTGTGGGTGAAAAAATGGGGATTCTCTTGGCGTTTCACAAGCTGTATGTCTTTTTTTACAACTGCATTACCGGGACAAGAAAAAGGGTCTGAGTTGTTGGTAATCCGGCAAACGTTTGGCGAGGGATCTATTTCCATTACTTGGTCGGGGTGAAGTGAAAACGCATATTTTACTTTTTTTTTTTTTTGGTTCTCAAGGGCTGCACGCGCGCACTTTCACCTCCGGACGGGGGGCGAAGGGTGGCTTTCGATCACACAAGGAGGTTGTGTGTGGGTGCAACAAGCATAAATCTGTTTCATGAAGTTGCGACTGCTTTGCGGGCCTGTATATATCATTATTTCCTTGAATGACTGGATACCACGACTTTTCTTTGCGCAATCACAGTTTCCTCGAGTCAAAGATTCCCCCATAACCCAAACAGGTGACACTGACAAACCATGAAGTCATAATTTCTTTGCTTAGGGTAGGAGTAATAGAGGTACTTGTATGCGCGTAGTCAGAAACAGAAAGCAAAGAATAAATAAAAGCCATCCATCAACCCATCCAACGCTCCCGTTCTGCGAAAAACAACTTCGCTCTTTTCCCCCGATCATATGTTACGCATGACCGTCACATTGCAGTGTTATACCCATTTCCCCTTTCCGGGGGCCTTCCATCTTCGTCCACCCCACATAAAAATTCCGAACCCTGTTGATGGATGCAAAAAGCAAGACCGAAACCAGCAGACCACAATGATGCCAGGGAGTCATCATTGCCCGGGATGTGTTTGTCATGCATGAGGCTGCAGAGGCAAGTTACTTCTTGTTCGAGGCCTGGATAGCGGTCTGGATACAACATACAGGTCAGCAATTAGTCTTTGAGTTGGTAGATATCAGAGGAGGACAGAATTGTGCAGAGGACCGAAAAGACTTGTCAAGACTGTGATAAATGAACGACCGCAAACTCAGGCTACTTAGTAGTGGGCTCTGTCCGATCGACAGCCGGGCTGTCACTGCGGTGGGACAATGGTGCACAAACCGGAACCACCATCATTCCTCATCCATGTCTACGCCGTCACAACGGACTTGATTTAGAGAATAGTCCACTCCTCCTCCTCAGCCGTAGTCTCAGGCACAGCAGCCTTGGACTTCTTGGAGGAAGAAGGAAGGTACTGTTTCAAAAGACACCAAGGAGGGGTTAGACAACCAAACGACACCGAACACAAAACGCAAGAAGGAATTGATGGACTCTGGAGGGAGGAAAACAAAAAAAAAAAAAAATATGACGTACCGGGCAGTTCTCACAAGCGCAGTCTCCCGGCGTACAAGTGCAGCTACCAGTGTGATCGCAATCGCAGGTCTGTGCGGGCCTGGTGGCTACTGGCTTGTTGCGGGTATCCGAAGAAGCAGCGCCAGTGGATGGGCCCGTGTTGGTGCCTGAGCCGGAGCTCGTGTCGGCTTTGGTGCTGGTGGACGGTTTGTCGGACATTGTGGCTTGTGGCTGGAAGGGTGGTGTTTTGGGTGCACCCCAAGTGGACGTGGAAGGTTGGTTAGGTAGTTGTTTGTTTCGGTTCAGGTTGGGTTTGAGTTGGGTTGTTGCACTGTGGGTTGAGTGTTGTGCGTTCGGTTTGCTGATCAGTGACGGGGTGATGAGAAGAACCCGGGGGAGGTGATGGGGGTGGAGAGGACGGGGAGTTATATAGCTAATAGTGGGAGGCTGGGTTACGGCTGATGGACTTCGGATGGAAAACGATGAAAGGGAAGGGAGAGATGCAGTGGAGGAAGATTGAGGTAGTGGCGATGTGACGTAAGTACGGTTTAGAGGAGTTGAGAGTGGTGATAATGGAGGGGATCATGCGTTGGATACGGGCAAGAACGGGTCGGTACAACGGACAGAGAGCAGTCGAGAACTGAATGACATGGACGGACCGAGGTAGACATGGACTACTAAGTCCCTATCCACTGCAGCCTCCAAGGAATTCGAACACACCTGAAGCTATGAGGAGATCTCATGCATCTGAGAAAGTGAGTCGAGTCGAGGAATCCGAGTCTTCTGACCACTGCACATCATGGTTCGTCAAGCGAAACTGCAGTGACGATGACCGTTCTCTTCACAGTCTCCGAAGAAGGACCCACGGGCTTGAGGACATCACAAGGTCTCTGCGAGCGACGACAAGCTAAGTGGAAGGTTGTCCGAGCGCAGAGCAATCGTCATACCTTCCGTGCGTCCGCTGAAGTAGTGAGGAGGGAAAGTTTAGCCATGAAGTATAGGCCCTTGGCTGAGGCGCAGGAAAGACGGCTTTTGGGAAAGGCTGACCAAAATTTTGGAAGCTGATACGATACAATGTAGTCCTACAGTAACCAAGTCAGGATATCAGAGAGCTAGTACAGCAACAGAACAGTAACCAACAACTACCTTCGACAAAAAAAAGCAATGGCTTGTCTCCACATCCCAACAAGAAGGACGATCCGAAAAGTTCCATACTAGAACTGCCAAGTTGAACCACCCAAGCCGACTTGGCAAGAGAGAAAGAAGCCTGAGCTGGGAAGAGAAGAAAGTAAAAAAAGGGGGTATCCAGACATGCAAACCTATATTCTCGACAACTGCCATCCTTACAATGAGCAATCCTCCCTCCATTCCAACCGCCAAAAACCCTATACCGTCCCTGCAGTACCTCTGCACCTACTGCGCCGGCGGTACCGTCTCCGTCAAAGCCTTGTTGACTCTCGAATAAAACTTTGCCGCATGCTGCTTAGGAAAAGTGATTTCCTCAACCAAATAATCTGGCAGCAGATCAATAAGCGCGTGGTCCCTGCTCGCATCAAGCTGCGGCATGTAGTGGAACTGGTCTTCGTCAAAGTACTGGGTTGTTTCATCCGCGTCAACGTGGGGGGAGTTGGCGCTGATGTGTGCGAGTTTGAAGTGGAGTGCTGTTTACAGGTATTGTTAGTGAATCTGTACCGTAAACATACAAAAGGGGCACACGGGAGAAGGGGGGTTTGCGACGACGTACTTCCATTCTTTCCCGTCTGTATACAATCATACACATCCTCACCAGTCTGCTGGTCCCTCTTGACACCTCTGACGATCAATCCGGTCAGATCCGAGTAAAGATCCTCTTTCAACTGATGCTGCTGCGTCGCTTGGGCAATGGCTTCCGAGTTGCCCATGGTGAGCATGCGGTTGCCGTTCTGCTTGTTCTTCATGGCGCTTCCGGGCACTTGGGGTTGGCCAATTTTGGCAACCGCCGCAGCTTCGGCTTGACGGGAGGCTGTGAGCTTGATGTTGAGGGCATTGATTTCCGTCTTGGATTTTGCGAGAGAGCTCGTGAGTTCAGCGACTTTGGCGTTGAGGGTGGACAGTTGGGATTCGGATGCTTCGAGCTGCTTGTGGAGACGGGTGGTCTCTCGAGCGGCTTCCTTTTGGGAGGTGAGCTCGGCTTTAAGGGCGGCAATTAGCTGGTCGGACGCTGTGGAGGGTTCTGTTAGCGGTCATCACCCAATAGTTTTCCAATACAAGACATAACATACCAGCCGTCCTCTCCTCGGACTGCTTCCTCATCCTATTAAAGTTCCTCTCTGCCTCTTTGACCGCAACCTCTCGCAGATCTCTGTATTTCAGCTCCAAGGCCTCGTACTTCTGTGTCATTTCGCCTAACTTCCGCCGCAGTTCCGGGTCGTCAGTCCTTGACCCAGTTGTGTGTGCCTTGAGCCCCAGAGACGAAGACAATTTCCTAGTTGTGCTCGCTTGGGGCCCGCTATGCCACGCCCCCGGAATCGGCAACGATTCCTCCTCCTCGAGTTGAGTCTCCTCGTGTGTCGTCTCCGTTATCCCTTCCGGCTGTGACGTTTCATCCTCTTCCACCACCACCAACTCCTCCACCTTTTTCTTCCTCCCCCTTCCGCCCTTTGTCGCAGTTGCCGTCACCGACATCGGCGTTTCCGCCACTGCCGCTGCAGCAGTTTTCCTCGGCCTCCCCCTTGTCGCCCTTGTCGTCGTTTCTTTCGGCGGCGCCTCCACCTCCTCGGTAGCAGTAGCATCATGCATCGTCGTGTCCTCTTCCCCTTGCTCCTCCGCAATTGTCTCGGTGTGCTCGGTAGATTCCATCTCTTCCCCTTGTACAATAGTGGCGGCGGCGCGCTTCCCCCTTCCAGTAGTGCGAGTCGCTCTTTCGCCAGTAGAGGGAGTCGCGGTAACGTTACCGGAACTCTCCGCCAGCGCGGCGCGAGCGAGGGCGGCTTTTTGTCGGGCTGTAAGGGCTTTGGTCTTTTGCGCGGACGCCTTGGTGATTTTGTTTACGGGAGCAGTCACCGCGACGGTTCGTTTGTTTATTACCGAGGGAGTGGAAGCGGTCTTTCGTTTGGCGGGAGCCATTGTGCTTGCGCCCGCGCCGGAGGCGACTGTTTGTCTTGTTGCTGTGGCTGCTGTTGTTGTCCGGGCTGTCGCTTGTTTCGCCGTTGACGCAGCGGTGGGTTTAGTTACTGACCCTGTCTTGACTCCTGTTGTGGTCGGCTGCTTGAGGATCGATTTTGGCTTTGTTATTGTCGATGTCAATTTTTGTTTAGCTGCAGCTTTGCTGCTGCCGAAGCGAGTAGATGCAGGCCCGCTAAGTCCGTCCTCCGAATCCGAATCCACCAATTCCAGCAAATGATTGCCGCGTTGCGCCCTTGACATCAGACTGCGAGGTAATGCGAAATGTTGCAGGAAGGGAGATCTGTACGTGGGTTTCCGACCGGCGTTGTCGTCTGGTGGAGGCGGTCGTCGATCGCGCTGGCGATGATTGGCGCGCAATGGGGTTGAATGGAATGCGATTTAGCGACGCGCAGGTCGGTAGCTGCTACTTCAAATTGGGCGAATGACTGGTGGCAAATGCAAGTTGGATGAACGCGTGTATCAGCCCGGTTAGGTTCAGTTGCTTTGCAACAGGCGTCTGCGGGGGTGCGAAAGGATGACTGACGAACCTCGAGCGATTCAAGGTTGCTGCGCTGCAAAAGTAAACAATTTATCGTTGGGAGGGAGGTGGAGGGGGCGTCGCAAGACAGATTCGCGGCTCGTCTCCTCTTTCTCAGGGTTAGGGTTAAGGCTACTACACCTTTCATTACCTCGCCACGAGTCCATTTCCTAAATCCAACTGGATCGTCGTGGTATAAGGCAATGGGCAAGATCCGCCTAAAACACCATCTTGTATACGAGTTCTTGAAACAATGATCCTGTTTTTTAGTGAAATCTAAAGATGGTAATCTAGAATGGCCCCCCCCCCCCAAATCGTCAGACGTACCGCCACAACTCCCATGGTCTTTCTTCTGCCCATATACCCTTCAAACGCCAGATATGTACAAGCCCGCTATATGTAACGACGTTTTCATGAGAATTATTTCCCCACCGTTTACCATTACCATCAATATTGGATAACACATCCCGTTACTCCTCTTCAATCACTAGTACGAAGTCAACTCTGTTCTCGGCGACAAGAAAGCCAACGAACCAACAAGCAGGACGCCTAATCCTCGGCTGTCCTCTTTCCCTCTTTCAGTCTCTGATGGTGCTGCCTTCTGATGGTCCACAATGAGACGCAAAGCCCGATAGCGCAAGCGCCAAGCGTCATGTAATATGCGTCTTTGTAGCAATCAATACCATCAGGACAAGTGCGCTCGCCCTCGTCATTGACAATGCTGTGCTTGTCAAAGACTTTGCCGTAGAACAGGTTGAATACATTGCCTGATACGACAGGGCTCAAAGTCATGAAGCCCCAATTCTGACTAAGTCCATGGATACCGAACGATTCGGCTACAATAGATGGGAAAACGCCGAAGAGGAAGCCGTAGCCGAGACCAGAAAGACCGGAGACGAAACCGAGCAAATGTGGGTTGAGGATGTTGAGGGCGCACAGCTGAGCGATGAAGAAGATCAGGCTTCCTAATGCAAGGCACCAGACACGGCTAGCCTTCAACACCTTGACGAGGAAGTCGGATCCGACACCTTGGAAAGAAAATTAGCACCAATCTTGAACACGGAATGGAGCCACGTCTTACCGCTTAGCAGTCGGCCAACAAAACTTCCGACAGACAGGGTAGAAACATGCATCTGTTGCCGATGAATGAGGAATGTGTCATCAACTGTCTTGTCATAATATTTCCACAGAGCGTTGACATCGTGGCCAATGTTGCTGTTAGAAGTTAGCGGACAGGTCTTAGGACATACGTAGAAAGTCACAGCAAGGACTCAACACGTACTTGATGGTCATCAACCCAATTCCAGCCAAGATGGCCATAATGCAGAACAATTGCCAAAACTCGAGACTCTTCAGCAAAGCCCAGCCACGGATATCTATACGGTGCGAACGATCCATATCAACACTGCTCTCGACATAAACATCGCCTGGTAGTGAGGACGATCTGGACACAAGGGACGATGTCTCGTCAATGTCTTCCTGTGCTGTTCCCGCAGAGGCCGCTTCGACGTCATTGGATCGGCGAGGGGGGCTGACGTCTCGAGAAGATGAGGGCTCCGGGAGCTCGTCTGTGCCTCCCCTGAGGGCCGGTGCTGTAGTGCCACTGGGAGTGGTGTAAACAGTGGGCGACATACCAGGTTCTCCGTCGACGTAACTGCAACCAGCCTGGGACTTGGACTCCTCGGATAGTGTCCGGCGCAGTTGTTGAGAGCTCGAGAGCCCTGGGCCGGAATGGACCGGGTGATACGAAGAATGCGGGTAAACTTTGAGGAAGAAAAAACCGAGGAAAGTAAGGGCAAAAGTGCCAACCGAAAGGAACATGAGGAAGGCACCAGTGTTGCCGGGGAAGAAGACACTTCCCGAGGCGGAGAAGAAGAATGCACTAAGACCAAAGGCGGCCAGCGGAAAGGCCGTGGCTGTTCCCCGATGATGAGGCCAATTCAACGCCGACGTTTTGACCGAGCCAGCAAAGGCCATGCAGCTCCCGAATCCGGTCAAGAAGCTGAAGATGCAAAGCAGGGGAACAGAGCCAGTGCCACTTTCATAGGCGGCTTTGAAGGGAAAGTATCCCAAGCCTAGCAACAAGGCGCCAACAATGACTGGTGGGCGGGTTCCTCGGCGGTCGACATACATTCCAACTGGCACACCCATTGAGTACATGCCCAGATTCCCGGCCAGTCCGATCAGGTTGCTCTGCGTCGTCGTAAGGTGTAGCTTATCGGCAAACTGAGGAGCCCATGCTGAGTAGACATACTACCCAAAATACGCAGACGGCGCGAGGAGTTAGCAGTAGTCCCATGCGGCAGCTTTGTGTTGCACGACAGGTCATGGGAATCGCCTACATTTGTTCCACATGCTAATGATATAACCGTTGCTGCTATGCTCGACACCAGGCGGGCGCGGTTAAGCTGCTGGTCGAGCATAGTTTTGGTTGTAGTTGTCATGGTTGGGATAACGGAAAGGTGAAGAGACTCCTGAGTCCCGACGGTCAAGTGATCACGATCAAACGGTCTGAAGCATCACCGCGACGCCGTTGCGATGAAGGGCCGCTGCCGATGGCAGGAAGTGTCGGAACCCGGAGCTGGAACAGGCCGGATTAGTACAACGCTGAGAGAATCTGCAGAAAGCCTGGCATGGCAATGTCAGAAAAGGATGAAGAGAATACGATCAAGTCAAAGTTGGGAAGATGGAGGGAGAATGTGTGTTGTCGTCACCAGGGTCCGACAGACGCCTTATCTGACACAGTACCTTATCAGTCCGTATCACCTATGCTCGTTGTAAGGGGGTTAATTGTTAGCGGTTGCCCAGTGACGCAGGCCCGCTGATGGCGAGTTTCTGGGGTCATTGCAGTGTCCTATGTAAACTAGGATACCAAATAACCTATGATTGGCCAAGCGCCGGCAGGCAGCTGGCAACGGGTTCCGATACAGGACCTGAGCAGCCGCCAATGCACGTTCAGTATGATACATCGACATGAAACAATCGTGAGTATCTCTCCTGTCGGCGAGGCAGAGCGGGAGCTGAGGTGAAGAGAATAGCACATGTATCGGTGCCTGAATCAACGTGTGAGATGGGAGTTTAGTAACAGAATGGTGGTATGTACAGGACCTTTATTAGGTAACCCACGTAGCAGCATGACCGTTGGAGAGCAGTGTCCACTCACCCTAGGTCTTTGTAGATTTGGGTAACGAGTTGGGTACGTATGTAATGAGAATTGGCATGGATGGACCCAGACAGCTAAATGTTCCCCGGATTCAAAACGGGTCCTGCAGCCACGATGCCGGCGGGTCCCCGCCTGCCCCGGGCTCGGGAGACGGGGATGCCGGCCTGCCCGGGATTTATGTTCGTGGATCCGGATCCGAAAGTCATTGACTTCGGAGGAAACGATTACAGCTGAGCACTAGCCCACGTGGTATTGTTGCTTTTTCGCTAGTCCAATGGTACCCGGCCAGGGGTCTGTGATGGCTTACAGTGCAGGCTGCAGTTTGATGTCGGCATCGACACTGGATTACGTATCAAGAATCGTAATGTGATTTGTCACGTCAATTGGAACGGACAAGAGAGATTTTGTAAGACACTGAAAAAGTCGATAAAATATTGTAAACAGCGAGGCTTCCCTTCTATCGATCTGACTGAGGAAGTCGCCCGGTTGAGATTGGGAGACGACGGGCATTGATGCCCGCTGAACGTAGGTACTTACCTATGGTGGCGCAGTGTGGCTTGAATGCCAGTGGTCAAAGGGAAGAGATGATTGGCCTCGCTTAGGTTCCATATTGCTAAGAGGTGGGCTTCTGCCAACCCGGCCGCGTGTGTCATCTGCTACTACAGTGCTACTTAACCCGCCCGCTGCACCAACGGCCCTGACGTTTGGTCGCAAGTTGACGACTACCTACCTAAGTAACGCCGCGGGATCTTGGATGATTCTAGAACTCTTTTATTACCTATCACCAAACCTATCTTTCTCGACCATCGAGCCGATCCGATTTACGCCAGTTTCAACGGCGAGCATATGTCCCATACGCTGCCTCGCCCATCGCCCGAAAACAGTTCGAAATCCGCAAACTAGTCAGCCGTCGCCATGGGCGCGCTTCTTTCGCTGCCGCTGCTCGCGGTGCCGAGTCTAGGCACTGTAAGATGCCTCCACCCCACGAGATCACGAACTCGGCGTTATGACCCATGATACTGACCATATTCTTCCGTCACACAGATCCTCGGATTCGTTGGTAGCTGCTGCGGTGCTGCGGCATGCTCCGCTCTTTGTAGCGCGTGCGGAAAATGCGGCAACAGGTTGGTGATGATTGTCTCTACAGCGTCCTGTTTGCTGGGCTAACATCGGTTGTTCAAGTGTCCTTACCCGTATCGCATATGCCCTCATCCTTCTCATCAACTCGATACTCTCGTGGATAATGCTCACCAAATGGGCAATCGAAAAACTGCAACACCTCACCTTCAACTACGTCAAGATCAGCTGTGGAGATGGAGACTGCTATGGCTGGCTCGCTGTCCACCGCATCAACTTTGCGCTCGGCTTGTTTCACCTGATGCTGGCTGGCCTTCTCCTCGGAGTCAACTCCTCCAAGCAGCCTCGCGCAAAAATTCAAAACGGCTTCTGGGGACCCAAGATCATCGCTTGGCTTGGCTTAATTGTCCTAACCTTCTTCATCCCGGACGAGTTCTTTGTGTTCTGGGGCAACTACATCTCGTTTATTTGTGCGATGCTCTTCCTCATTCTCGGCCTTATCCTGCTGGTTGACTTGGCGCACAACTGGGCCGAGTACTGCCTGGCGCAGATTGAGGATACCGACTCGCGTACTTGGAGGATCATCTTGATTGGCTCGACGCTTGGCATGTACCTCGCGTCCCTTGCCATGACCATCATCCAGTACATCTTCTTTGCTGGAAATGGCTGCTCCATGAACCAGGCAGCAATCACCATCAATCTGCTACTCTGGATCGCCGTTTCGGCCATATCTGTGCATCCGACAGTGCAGGAGTACAACCCCAAGGCGGGGCTTGCGCAAGCCGCCATGGTGGCCATCTACTGCACCTACCTGACCATGTCTGCGGTTTCGATGGAGCCTGATGAGACCGAAGACCGGCGGTGCAACCCTCTGGTGCTCGGCCAGGGCACGCGGACCACCACCATTATTCTCGGCGCCATCGCAACCATGCTCACGGTGGCCTATACTACCACACGGGCAGCAACCCAGAGCCTCGGTCTCGGTGGAAGCGGAAGGGGACAGATCCAGCTGCCCGATGAGGATGAGCATGACCTTGTGACGCAACAACCAAGCCTTCGGCGGGAGATGCGGGCCGAGGCGCTCCGTAGGGCCGTCGAGGAAGGAAGTCTTCCTGCAGATGCCCTCTTATCAGATGACGACGAGAGCGATGCGGGTGATCGTACGGCCAACGATGATGAGAGATCGAGCACTCAGTACAGTTATGCCATGTTCCACATTGTCTTCTTCCTGGCCACTGCCTGGGTTGCTACGTTGTTGACCATGGATTGGGATGACCAGAAACAGGGCGACTTTGCCACGGTTGGTCGTACGCTGTGGGCGAGCTGGGTCAAGATTGTGAGCTCGTGGGTCTGCTACGGCTTGTATACCTGGACCCTGGTTGCACCCATTGTGCTGCCAGACCGCTTCGATGGCTACTAAACGGTTTTACTTTGGCGCCTCGGGTACCCGCTTGCGGTTGAGGGAGTACACTACCTATTTTTCCTCACTTATCACATTTTTGTATTGGAGTTCTAGGGGTCAAGGCAATTCGGGTGTATGGGGTTAGGATGAGATCTGGCTTTGGTAGTTTTGCTGAAGCATTGTATCCATTTCTCTGATTGAGCATTTGCTGAATGATGTTTGGATACAATTTATGTTAGAGACGTAATATCTAGGTCAGACACTATGAGCATCAGATATTCCACTTGGTGAGATGCTTATCCGGTTTTGACAGAAGTAGAGGCGGGATGAGTGGAAAGGTTCGGTGACATGGATGGAAGCACCGAAGAGCAAAAGTGGCCGCTATGTTTGGGCAAGACTGATGATTCGTAGGTATCTGGAGCGCAACTAACTTCCTCATACGGACTCACCAGCAAGAAACTCTAAGGCTGGTACGTTTCTTCCTTTACAACCCACACAGATCCTCAGCAGGATTGAGTGGAAATATGAATCTAACAAAGATTATCCGGCCCAGTGGCATCTCCCCATCTAACTAGAGCTCATCCGAGTTACATCATCCGAAGCTTTGTTCCAGGGAAAAGAGACCTTCGACTTCTGTTGTCTTTCAAAACCCAACCAGTTGGTGTTTTCACCCAATCATCTGGTTAGATCTCCTTGCGGCCGGAAGTACTTACCGTCAATCATTCTTTACTCTCTTCTCCCTCTCTCTCGCCATTCATCCTTCACCGGTTGTCGCAAGGAGGTGTCAGGTGTACATCGGCAAAGCTTCCTCGCGGCATCGTGGACATTCCGGTCTCTCCCCGGTAACACCAGCGTCAATGTCTCGCTCGGTGTGCAAATCAAGACATCCATGGAAAGGAATTAACGGACAACCGTATGGTACGTATCTTGAAACTACCTGTGTCTGGGTGATGTTGACCATCCCGACTTCCGCGCTACTAATACTGCATGGCAACACTAGTACCGTACCACGCATTACCTTTTCCGCGAATCGCCGGGATGACGTCAAAATATAGGGCTCCTTGTGGGACTCCATACGGCCGCTTGATCGGAGAATTCAGTACCAGGGTCTGGGTTGCCTTATTTAGATACCCCGAGCCTAGCTTCGACAGAAGGATCAGACGGAACATCACCAAGAGACTACCCTGGTCTAGATGCTGCCATCCATGGAAAGAATACCCTATTCCACGGAGAGTTATCTGTGTGAGGTTCGTCAGAACCTATCCAAAGATCGAGGTACTTCACGCCCCCCTTCACCATGGGTGGTTTATCCGAGACCTGTTTGCCTGTTATTTCTAATCCTAAGTTCTCGGCCCACTTTCTCGCCTTCGCCATCCCCCGGCTGTCCTTTTTCGCTCGTGGATTCGCAGAGCCGCACCACACTCCCAGACAGCCATAGGGGGGAAGAGGGGGAGTCCACGGGATTAATCTCTGAGGCAGTCAACCGTTGCATACTACCACGACAGACTGATAGACAGGGGCATATATCACAAGAAGACATATTTACCCTGATCCAATTTCGCCGACCAATCGTTGTTTCCCTCCCCCGGAAAAGAGGGTTCGTGCTATGACAAGGAAACTCAACAATTGCTCTTTTGTCATTACCACTTGCACAGTGGGCTTCAAACTCGCCTGATTTAGGGAGACCAACAGCGTCTGGATGAAACGGCTCTATCCCGCGATGTGGAGCAGCGTGCGAAAGGAGCACAACAGGCTTAACGCATAATCACACGGTACGCCGTCGTTTCGGCTACATGACGACCATATCAGTATTCAAAGGCAACCAATGTCAAAAGACCCAAATTGACAAAATCAAACGTTCTGTCCTGCTAGAAACCGCCAACCGCCTTGATTCATGGCTAGGAAGTTTACACAGCAACAGCCAACATCGCTGACTCCAGCACCTATGCATGTAGGATAGTTGTTCTCCTGACTATTGACCAGTCGCTACGTCCTCCCATGCTCCGGACCTTAAGCTTCTCGCCATCCCGCATGTCTTTGATCTCCTGGGTCAGAAGAACGGAGTGGGCCTGCCATCATTGCATACCTGAGCTCCGCCAACTTGTGCAACGGTTTCACAAATTGACAATACAGACGCTCGCAAAACAGTGGTCCAACAACAAACAAATTTTCAGTGTTGGATAGAAAGGTCAGAGAGTTCTTCATGAGCCCTGCAATCGCTCAATTCGTTGACAGCCCGTTCTGGCCTTGACATAGGCCGTAAACGTGGGCAATGGAGCGCAAGTATGCTTCCGGGGGGGATTCTCATACACATGCTTTTCCTGCCACCTCAAAGCTCTACGCACGCAGGCGACAACAAGACACTTCCTATCAACATTGGCTTCGGTAAGTAGGTGGCAACCGACCGATTCCGGCAATAACATAAGTTGACAAAGATATCATCCTATAGTCCGATCTTTTGTTGAGTGTCTTAAAATGAATGTGAACTCTAATCACGCCGGTTTCTCACCCCAGAGGGCGTGAAAACTTTCAAGTAGTTCACAGAACAAGCAAAGCCGGGGGTAACCGTGTAATATCAGGTCAGGGAACGTTCAAAATTCGGATGAGCACTTTCATCATGACTACCTCGAAGGTTACACCAAGCCCCCACAGCATTGACGCACTCTCGACACGGTACTTTGCTCGCAGCTCGCAAACGAAATGATGACCCGTTACTGGCCAGCACGGAAGCAATACGTATGTACCTTTCCGACCGTAATGGCCATACGAGCAAGGCACTTTACCAGTCTCGCTATCGGACTAGCCAAACTGCGACGTTGAGGTACAGATAGGTACGACAATTGCTTTGACATTTCATCGTCCGTACCTTTTCACTGAATCCCGCATTCAACGCAAGGATTCTCCGTTCACCATCCCTCCCTACCAAAGAAAAACAAAACCATCGTCCGAAGAAATTGTATTGCCATGATTCACCAGGAGCTTCATCCTTCATGCAATGGAGAGTTGACTTTGTCGTCGGATCTACCCAGTGTCTACGGTTGTCCCTCCAGGATCCCGGTCGTTCGCTGGCTAGAATCGGACGATCACCGTTTACCACAGCGACATCATAGATTAAAAGCTGGGTGAGGGAAGAAAGTACCAATGCATGGGCGCTAAGTGTGCACATCGGTTACTGTACCATGCCACTCGCGGACGCCACATTGTATAAGTAAGCAAACATACAGAAGCTCATCTTTCATTATGACGATGCTTCTGATGGCAATGCTAAAGACTATTACATAAGTTATCCTCACTCGCTACTGATATCGAGCCCTGGTCGTTGCAGACAAGCGCTCGCTCCTTGGCCATCAAGATGCCCCGCCCATGCCGCTCGATTTTAGGGTTTGAGTTCGATGACCAAGGAGGACATGGGACCTACTCAAAAGTATCTTGTCCGTCTGCAGGTCAGCATCGTAAAGGACAAACAGACTGAGTTCAACCAACTCATCTGACGCCAAGAACCAAACAGAAGTCAAGAAGACTCGAACAAAGCCTGCAGACCGGTCAGGATCGTACACATTGTTTGTACGGCAATACCTGACCGATAACATTCCATCATACTGGCATAACCAATCCTATCACGCAATGCTTCTGAGATCCGATCGAATGGGCTAGATTTCGACTCCAATGACGGTATTGAAGAAAGGGCATGGCATAACGTGGAAATGAGCTTCTGACAAAGTGACGAATTGACGTCCACTATCTTGCCCCGGTATCCATGCCGTTGCACTCAACGCAGATGCCCTTCGTTCTTCGCTCCAGTCTTGCTTGCATGGCGTTGACAATGCCAAAGAAGAAGCATATACCCTCATCCAACGAAGTGGTGTCACACGGATGTGATGCGCGTAAAGGTGAAGACAACCAGAGAGACAGTGAACGACACAGGCTTTGCGAGGGTGCCAGAAACATGGACATCGGAGATACCAGAAGCACGGAGCGCCCTGACATGACACGAGGCGTTCTAGGTGAGAGCACGATACCCTGGCTAGGGAAGCATCAAGCTACAAGAATACAACAGGCCCGTTCGTTAAGGTATTGATTAGCAGAGGAACCGGTACCTTCTCTGTTGCCTGTAGAGCACAGCGTTGCTCAAAGCAGTACCAAGACGACGATGTATGATTCACCCGCGAATTTCCAGCTTGCTGGGTCACACATGTGGTATCTAGCGCCGAGTCTGCAGAGGACGCTTGGGGCGATGTAAAGAAGAAAACAGAGTGATGAGGATCTGCCATTGATACTTAGCACTGCCAAAACCGCAGGTAGGTGGCCTTCTTCAATGCTTCATTCTCTGGTCTTCTCATCTTAAAGCTGTATGTGACGGCTAACTACCTACTGTCGCGTACCCACACCAAAACGCAGTAGATAGAGGGACGACAACTACTGCGGAGGTCAACAGTCTACAACCTGGTAGAGGGACTCGAAGTACGTAGTACTCTACTACAGAATAGTCCTCCTTATCGGTAAGGTTCCCAGCAAAACCCTGGCCAATGATCAATCTGCATAATAGGCTGGGTCTGGGGCTCATGGACAAGCTTCCTTGATAGCGAGGTCTATCGACTCGATCTGTACCTTGACCAAGTGTGGTAGGGGCTTTCTGCGATAGGCCTTGGGTCTGATCATAATCCCCTAGATCTTCTTCGTCTTTCTGTATATGATGACTGACCGCATGACCATAGGTACGAAGAATACATGCACGCTAGATTACCGGTAAAGCTTAGATCCGAATTGGGCGCTATGTCTGCATTGCTCATCACTCGCTAACCCCAAGCCCTGTTGTTTGATGCTCAGTGATAGCCGCTGGCCATACAGGGCATCATCATAGCAATGATAGAGATTTACGATTTCGACATGCTGAAGAGTCTTGGCTCCTCCGCGATTTGTGCTTATTTTGATATATAAGCCGGAAATGCCCACCATCAAAGGGGGAAGTAAGAAGTTGGCTCTCAGCAGAAGGAAGCTTCATCACAATCCTCACCCCCTTTTTTTTTTCTTTTTTTTCAAAATACGACTTTAAACCCACCGCTCATGATCTCGTTATCAAGTGCACCCACCAGCGTATATCACGAGGGATAGACAACGTCCGGGGAGCCTGAGCAATCGTTTTGCCATTCGCAGCACTGGGATCGTCATAGCAACTACCACGTTGATCAGCCATTTGGTCTCTACCACCGCCATCTAAGCCACGAAGCCATCCATCCACTCTCTCAGAGCAATACAGGCTACTACAGAAAGAAGCATGCCTCACAGCGTGGGAGATAACTGTCAACCAGTTACTGGTACTGACCATCAAGGGTTGGTGCCACCACATCCTCTGCTTTTGCGAGGTGGAAGGGGAGGAAAGATGTTTGTGTGAATGTGTTCTTCTGTAATAAGGATAGAGATGGCAAGGCCAAGGGGCAAGTGTGAGTGTGTGTTGTTCAGAGCCTCACCACCAATTTTTTTCTACCTAGCTCCTCCTCCCAACAGCAGCAGACCCGGACTAAATCGTCACCCGTCAGTCATAACGACAGACAGCACCGTCACACCACCATCCCTAACACAAGCACCACTGTTAACCCCATGCTAGTTCGCTGGCAGGAGGAGCGAGATCGGAGCAATCTGCCTATTACCGAGACGCTTGTTAGACAGGCCAGGGAAAGCGGCGGTGGTAGCACATAGAGGCCAGACGGGATAACGGGCGGAAGGTTAATTGGGTAGGGGGATTTGTCCGGTAAGTTACCTCACAGCAACTGACATTTACCTATCGCGCAGGCCGTTGATGCGTTGATTCCCAAAGAATACCCTGATCATACTAACCTTTCACACGGCCATTCTGTAGTATCATTTCCTTCTGTTTACTTATTCCCTCGCTGGCTTTTCAGCCCACCAGGGATTGGATACATAGGGTACTATTTCCATCCAAGTTGGGGTTGACCTTCAAAGAACGGGAGTAGGAACAGCAAGGGAGAGCACAAGAAAAGACAGGGAGGACGAGGAGAATTCGGAAACTCGCTGGTGCTTCAACTGACAATTAGGGCTGGACAAACGACCCGAGTGTGACGGGCGGCTAACAAGAGGGTAAGGGTAAGGAGAAGGGGGCAAACACTGAAGGGAGACGTCTCGCGTATTCACCCTCGCGTCAAGATCGGGGGACTCCCTGCTGGCTTTTCACTATTCCTTGACATCTCTCCTGGCTGTGTGGGCTTGCGGCAGACGCAGCAAGGACCGGCATCAACAGCAGCAGGAGCACGCACAGCATGTATCACCAAGGATATCGTCTCGGGCATTCACTTGCAGAATTTGCGGAGTGGAATCCGGCAAATCTGAGCGGGAAACATTATGGAGAAAGCGAAGACGGAAGGAGGGGACAAAAGGCTGTCAAGGCGGTGAAGGGGCGTTCAATCGCGTTGCTTGTGGAACAAAGGGCGTAAGGGGGCATGATGCTTCCTCTCTATTTGGTCAATTTTCTTTTTTTCCATTTTTATCCATTTTTTTTTTTTCCTCTTCCCCTTACCACAGCCGTGAGCTACCATGCCCGCTTTGACTGTGCCATGACACGGCAGGCATGGGAAGCATGGCGGTGGCAACAAACTTCGTATGTGTACAACGACGGTACGAGTTACCTAGTGTTACATACCGAGAAAGGGCTCGGGAAGGGAGGCGAAGCTGAGATGGGCTGAACCGGGCCGAGAGAAGAGATTTCGGACTACGGAGTGTAGGAGCACTGAGCTGAACACAGCTTCCTTGTCTTTGTAACTGATATCCCCGGAGCGGTTATGGTGTTTTCTTCTTGTTACTGTTGTTCCAGGGGCGGCGTTGTTGTAATGGGGCTTTTGGTTTCCACCCATTGGTAATTCACCCCCTTTCTTTCACCAGGTGTGGTTACGTCTTCTTATATTGTCTCATGTCCATGATGAATCGAATCATCCTGCTCTCTATATACCCTGGGTCCTTGGCTCCCAAAGCTCCTTCAAGAAGTTACGCCGATGTGTCGATCATTCTGATAGCAAGTCTCTCGCATTCCCTCCAAGTTCAAGCAGATGCCATACACTCGTGGTAATCCGGGAGTGTGTGTCCATATCTCACCACCCGGGTTATACATACCCAGCCAGCCAGCCGAGCCGAGCTCTGCACTGAAACTCTTTTCACTCGTCCTAGTGTCGGAATTAATCCCATGCCTAATTATCAATTGAAATCTTGGTGCTACATCTACCCATACATTTCTGATCTTATACAATGAATGGCTTTCTCTCTCACTAATGGACTTCCTCTTTTTTTCCTCACCCTTCTCGTCTTCACCAGCCCAAGCGCGACTTGAGAGTTCACATCCGACTCAAGCTATCCATCATGAGATATCATCATCCCGTCCCATCCTTACCTCTCTCTGACCGTCCTGTTCGGTTCTGACTCGGCTCGCCAGCCCAAGCCCTTTCCACCCTTTTTCTCACCTTTGTTACCTTGTCAGCCAGCCTCATACATGCAATTTTCAAGCAACACGGAACTCGTATGGTTGTGTGTTGATCTTTACGTATCACAATCATGTCCCTGAATGAAATGTCAAACGATTGGAGACCAGAGGGAGGCGGCTCGAAGGAATGGCACTCAATAAGCTCTGTTTGTGTGTGTCCATGCAGGAACAGGCAAGTCCCCCACGAATGTAACAGGGGAATTTCTTCAAGGTTTTTTTCTTCCTCCTTTTTCTTCAGTGAGAGTTTCTGCCATAGAAACTCCACTCACTGTTCAGTGCCTGTCATCTCAACACAGCCAAGTAGTGAGTGCATCCCCACGTGCCGGCCCGAACTCCGGCATGCGAATATTTGAATTTGCACTTTCTAGTTCTTTTCACTTTGCTTGTGTTTAGCAACCAAGTGGAAGTGTATCTGCGAGCCCTTCCAGCCAGTGTTTTTACCAGACTTGGAAGATACCGGTAGATCGGACAAGATTCACACCCTGATCTCAGATGACCTTGGATCGACGGAGATCGTAATTGATATCTTCAACTCCCTTCTTCTGTTCCATATTATCTTCAGATAACAGCTGTCACTCCTGCCATCTCATCATTGCATGTCACCCAACCCGACTCTGGTTCTGCAACACCTATCAACCCGATCTGGCCAGCCCATCCATTTGTCCAATACGAACCCCGTCGCATATCGCCCTTCATCTGGTATAAAAATGTAACACACACAACATCCTGTCCCTCGTACAAATACAGTAGTAATTCATGAGTCTTTCCTTCTTATCTTCATCTCGTATCTGCTTTTAAAAGAAAAACTTATGACATGCGAAAGAAGTAACAACGACAATAGTGGTATAAAACGATCTCTTTCTGTTTTTGATTTTATTTCTTTCATTTTGGAAAGTTGTTTTCTCTCTCTTTTCAGGCAGAAGGAGTAGCAGTGGTGGTGGTCTCGGCCGCCTCTGACCCAGTAGCAGCAGCAGCAGCAGCAGCAGCAGCACCTTCCGCGGTGTTAGGATGGAAGCCATCTATCGTGAGAGTAACGGCACCGGCTTGGACAAGCTGTTTCACGAATTGGGTTAGTTTCAGTCTCAACATTTCGATGAAAGAGCCTCAATGGCAGGTTGGCAAACTTACAGCACGCGACAAATCATCAATCAGATCATCGGCATCTTCAATACCGACGCAGAGGCGAATGATATCCTCGGGCATCTGCCTTTCTGCGCGCGTTTTGGCATCAATTGAGGCATGACTCATTCGGCAAGGCATGCTGATCAGCGAGTTCACGCAGCCGAAGCTGACAGAGATGCCCCAGAGCCTCGCAGCCTCAACAATGCGCTCGCTCAGCGCCACATCACCCGTCTCGAACGACAGCACGGCGCCAGCGCCGCGGGCCATCGACCAATGCAGATCGTACTGCGGGTGCGACTTAAGACCGGGGTAGCGCACCTTGAAACCGTGCAGCTCAAGGAACTCGGCGATGCGCTGCGCGTTGGCCTGCTGCTTCTCCATGCGGATGGCTAGAGTCTTGACACCGCGCATGAGGAGGAAGGAGTCGTTGGGCGAGAGACCGCAGCCGGTGGCGTTGATGGTGAAGAACATTTTATCGCCCAGCTCCGTGTCGTTGACGGCAATGACGCCCGCCATGATGTCATGGTGGCCAGATAGGTACTTGGTGCCGGACTCGTAGACGATATCGGCACCCACGTCGAGCGGGTTGAACAGCATGGGCGAGAGCATGGTGTTGTCGACGACAACCACGGCCTTCTCGTTGGCCTCGTGCGTGATGCGCGCAATCGTGGGGATATCGCAGATCTTGATAAGAGGGTTCGTAGGGGTCTCGAGCAGGACCATGGCGGTCTTGGGGGAGATGATCTGGCGCACACTTTCGACGTTGGTGGTGTCGACGTGGTGAACGACCACGCCCTGGTTATTCTTGAGGTAGGTCAAAAGACGGTTGGTGCCGCCATAGAGGTCGTCACCGGTGATGACCTCGTCGCCAGGCTTGAGCAGGCGGGTGATGACGTCGAGAGCGCCCATGCCGGAGCTGACGGACAAGCAGCGGTTCGCGTTCATGATCTTGGCCAAGTGGCGCTCGAGATGGGTGCGGGTCGGGTTGCCGGAGCGCGTGTAATCGTACTCGCTGCCGCCGTTGGAAGACGACTGCTTGAAGGTAGCAGACTGGTAGATGGGGATGCTCGAGGCGCCATACTGGTCCTTGGTCTCGGTGTAGACGAGCTCGGTGGCCAACGCATATCTTCGGCCATTGTGAGGGCTCGAGGGTGCGGGTGATGGCGGGAGATGGTGACCGTCAAGGTCTAGACGCGAAAACACCTTCTTGGCGGCTTGCGCGGCCGGGCTGTCACTGTTGGGAGTCGACATGGTTGTCGCTGTGAAGATGTGGTGTGGTGAGGAAAAGGGTATAGAAGCTGTTACCGCTTCTGTATAGCTTCTCGGTGCTGGTGTTGTTTTGCTGTTTCTGCTGGCGTACCGGTAGTATGGATGGTATGGCTGGGATGGAACGATTAGACACCGATGGTGGGATGAGTCAAAGCGGTCGGTCTTTGCTTTTGGGCAGGTCTAGGCGAAATGCGGCGGCGACGGGAGCGAAGAACGGAGGTTTGTTGTGGATCTGGAGATGGGCGTGGTGATACGGGGAACCTGGGCCTGGATTGAGGGGCAATTGAGGTTGGCAGCTGGACGTTGAGTCTTTTGGATGGACGGGTCATACAAATCCGAGTTGAGTCAGGAATTTCAATAATTATTGACGGGTGAGTATAAACATGCAGGAGAAAAGAAGAGAAAGAAAATGGCGAAACCAGGGCCAGTTATAAGACGAAACCGATCGAGACGGGCAACGGTGGACCTTCGGGGCAATGTCGTGCCAGTGACTCCCCGGTTGGACGAGTTAATGTTCCAGATTGTGCCCCCTGGTTCCCCAAGATTTGGGCCCGGTGTGGACGAGAGTGTGTGGATTGTGGATGGAGGATGTGTCGATGACTGGTCGCCAACTCGCGTGGACGGGACTGGATGCCCGGCGGGGGTGGATGAACTGGGGACGGCATTCGGGGTGGTGGGGTGCTGTCACCCTCTGTCGCCGTCCAGCGGTACATTGGTGCCGAAGACAGAGTTGAAGCTACATTACATACCAAGTACAATTGTGGTCCCTTGCAGCAGCTGTAGCCGTCCATCCAATTCGGATCCTCGACTGCTTCATCAATGTCTTTTGTTTCTTCCATTCTGATGCCAGAGGCAGCAGTTCCTCTTATCTGGATCACTTGCACAGCTAAATCTTCATATCCGTGGGCACCGATTGATAACATCCAGGTTCTTTATTACTCTCAACTTAAAAGATACCAGTCATTTCTCGCTATGGTATCCCAGAAACACTCCCGAATATTATCTCTTCACTGAATTCGCCATCCTTTGCGACTTGCTCTGTTTGTCCGACCATCGGCGTTGCGTATGGCTCCGCCTTTAGCCCAGGGTCGCATTGGACGCAAACCGGGGGATCCACGATGGCAAGGTACCCCGCCCGCCCGCCACGTCTGGCTGCCCCATGAGGTACCCGGTTATCTGCCAGAATGTAGACCATGGTCCATTTGTTCACTTGTTGTGTGGGGCTTGGAGGATGACGTGCTTGGCCCCCAGCCGCTCGCCGAGATCCAACAGTTCGTACACAGAACGGGGGACCGAAACGGAGCTTGTGCATCAGGATATTATTTGTTACCTTGATTCGGTGAACGGTGGTGAAGAGAAAGTCTTTTTTTCTTCTCCTTCTTCTTTGGCTGACCGAAAAGATTATTGATATTACAGCCTCAAACTCGGTTTCGAGGTACTGCTGAAGGATCAGGCAGTCGTTACGCTCAGGCCTCCGAGCCTCAGACAGACAGGTCAGGCAATCAAACAGGCAAATCAAGAGCCAGGCCGAACAACCATCAACGTCTGCACAGCCTTGAATGGCTTAAACGCCCTGCTTTCTCTGCCGCATATGAACATGATGAGGAAACGAGGCTGTGTATAGATAGGACTCGAAAGGACTCGGACGGGACTCCCTCGGTGACCCTTTACAGTTTCAGGTCACGATTCCACCAAGAGAGGTTGGACTCGGATGTTGGTACCTGGGTTACACGCGGGTAGGACCAGTTCGAATGTTCCATGGGACTTCCAAGAACCAAGATTAGCTGGAGATACCAAAGTAAGGCTACCAGTAAAAGGTGAGTTCTATGGGTTTAACAGACTACGCCTCCGCCTCCGCCTCCTGTCTCGGAGTGTGTACTGTTCCAATCCTTCTACCTGGTCAGAACGAATGCCCTAGCAAGTCTTTGGTTAATGATCATGAGACGCTCGTAATACGTTCCAAAGCTTCTTCGCTGCCCTCTGATCCTGCACTAATGCTGCTGCCTGCTGCTTGGCTGGCACTGTGTTTCTTTTCAATTCCCATTTTTCGGGGGTACTGCCCTCAACCACACATTAAGACAAAATGTCCTCGGTCTCGGTATCGACTTCATAGATCTCCCTCGCGCTCATCGCTGCCTCTGGCCTGACGGAACTGGGACGGCTGTCCGCCGCCAAACTGGGCGCGCCACCCTTGCGACCAAAAAAATCCCCCGTGCGCAGACCACGCACCGTGCTGGGATCCAGCTTCTTTATCGACTTTCCTGCGGCCTTTTGGTTCCGGATAGCTTCCCTCATGGGAACCATGGCTGCATCACGGCAGGCCTCTTTCAGTTCACTTCCAGACATGCCTTCCGTTACCAGAGCAATGTATTCCAGATCAAATTCGGGGTCGCGCTTTGTATCGGCAAGGACGAGCTCCAGGATACGCCGGCGCTGGTCCTTGCCCGGGAGTGGGACGGGAAACTTCTTGGGCATTCTGCGGAGAATGGCATCATCAATGTCGTTGATGCGGTTGGTTGCGCCAAGGACCATGATTCTGGCGGGTTGGCCGAGAGAATCGGTAGATGTAAGACCGTCCCAGAGAGTCATGAACCTGTTTCAAGGTTAGCTTCGGAAGCCCAAAGGGTACACATGGCGCATTGTGAAGTATAGAGTAAAGGGTCGCTTACTCGGCTTTAACCATGCCGCTAGCCTCATGCTCTCCGCTTCTCCTTGTGCCCAAAACGGCATCGATCTCGTCAATAAATATGATGGCCGGCTGCAGCTTTACCGCAAGCGAGAACACTGCGCGAACAAGCTTGTTGGAATCGCCGTACCACTTTTCTGTAAGAGTCGAGATATGCAGATTGATAAACGAGGCGCCACTCTCGTGCGCCACAGCTTTGGCCAACATGGTCTTTCCGCAACCGGGAGGGCCATATAGTAAGACGCCCGAAGGCGCGGACAGTAGCGTGCCGCCATGCGAATATAGTTGCGGCATTGTAAGCGGGTAGATGATAGCTTCCCTGACCTCCTCGATAATCTCGTCCAGACCGCCGATATCGTCGAAGCCGACTGGGATGTCCTCGGGCGCGACTACTTCCAGCGCTACCTGGCTCTCGTATTCGTTGAGAATGAGATCCTCAACCCGCACGCTGGAGGGTGAATCTTCGGCGATCTCATCGTCGGCGAACTCGTCGTTGGCAAACTTGGATTTGTCTCGTGACTTTTGTAGCCTGGCCAGATTTTGTTGAGCCTTCAGCATGTTTTGGTCGTGCTTGGCACGGTCGGGGTCGATGAGCTTTGCGACGTGGGGAGCGACGTAGTCACGGAATATGAAGTATACGGATATTGTCTGGAGAGTAGAGTGTCAGCAGATTGGTCTGGGGCGCATTGCATCGCGGTTAGCAGAGCCCATACGGTAGCAGCTAGTAGCAGGCCGGACATGATGTCCTTGGCCACACGCCTATTATCGGTCATTTTGACTTATGGGGTGAGCCCTTGCCGGGTCGGGAGGGGAGTGACAGCCCGCAGGTCGCATCCAAGTTCTAAGGGGACTTCTGTCGTGGAATTCGTGATCGTAGGACTCGTGAGGGGATACAAGATGTATACAGAAACTAGTGAAGGGAGGCGAATGCAATGAAGTGAACGGCATGCACCGGGCAGCAGCAGCAGTTGTTGTTCGCGTCCAAGTCAATGGACGTGAGATGGAGGATGGGGATTATTCAAAGTTGCAAATGGGTCCCCTCGAACGGTAGTCCTCGGCTTCAGCTTGCCATGTGCACTGCGTTCGGCCAAAAGAATGGGGCGCCACCCCCAGTGGCTAATGGAACCTTGTCAATCTGGCCAAGACTCACACTTGTCCCCAGTGAATGGTCCCGACTCCCTTGCTTCGATCGATCGAAACATTGGATTCGAACGGGAACAGCACCGCACTGAAACCAACCACCAAAACGGGCAACAATGGAACGCCAGTCGCACTGCGACACGTGAAGACGCGGGCGCCTGGGCGGATAGGGCAGCTGCTATCGATAAGCTTCTTTACGTGCCAAGAGTTGCCCCTTTCTCGGATCGCATCAGAAATCAGCGTTCCGTTCCCTCGATTCCGCCTGCCGCTGTTGTGAACGGGCACCTCGATGGACGACGGAAGGAAAGCTCAGACCCCACTCACCCCTGGAGCAGCTCGTACGCGGCTCATCCAGATGGACGACAGAACTTCGACATCACCGCTAGCAATTCCATAATCCGTATCTAATCATTTACAAACCACCATCTTTTCCCTTCCCGTCGATCCTTGTACAAAATCCGATAAAATCGCATGTGAGATCCAATTCGACGCGGTTCTAGTACCGGGCAGTTCAATAAAGCAACGGCGGATCTCGCGGCTCGGTTCAGTTCTCTTTTCAGTTTCTGTGTATTGGTTGCAGCTCGGCAACTTCCAGACAGCCAGCCTGTTGTCGCAAAGTATAATTCACAGCCATGTTGTCATTCATTCTTATCCAGAACCGACAGTACGTTACCTTATCTACTCTTCTACATACAGGCGCATCAAGTGTTGCAAAGTCGCCATATCATACAGCGGATGCGCCTCACCATACCCATACCTATCTAAAAGCCATTGTCGCAAACTCGGCAGACTAACACCAACGAACAAAGGGGTAAAACCCGTCTAGCAAAGTGGTACGTCCCCTACAGCGACGAAGAAAAGATCAAGCTCAAGGGCGAGGTATGTCCGGTTTCCTTCCTCTCCAACCCTTCCCCTCCTCCTTACTTAACACCCCCCCTTCTAATTCTTCATACCTCCAGATTCACCGCCTAGTAGCCCCCCGCGACCAAAAATACCAATCCAACTTCGTCGAGTTCCGCAATCACAAGGTCGTGTATCGACGATACGCGGGTCTGTTTTTCTGCGCCTGCGTCGACACGAACGACAACGAGCTAGCTTATTTGGAGGCCATTCATTTCTTTGTCGAAGTGCTGGACAGCTTTTTCGGCAACGTGTGCGAGCTGGACTTGGTGTTCAATTTTTACAAGGTGTACGCCATCCTGGACGAGGTGTTTTTGGCGGGCGAGATTGAGGAAACGAGCAAGCAGATTGTGCTGACGAGGTTGGAGCATTTGGATAAGTTGGAGTGAAGACGGGAGGAATTGAGGCGTTGGAAGGGGTAGAAGAGGGCGAAACGGATAAGGGGCTAGGAGCCAGGGGGTTGGACGAATGCGTATAAGGGAGGGTCGGGTGCCTGACGGACCGCGACCGACCGACCGACCGGCACACGAAAATATTAACCAGGGACTTAGGAATGGACGAGGACGAATAATGGCTTTGGCACTCGGACGGCTCTTGGCAAGTCCAGCCGAGTATACGGGTGCAGTAACAAGGTCTGGCGTTCTGCCGAACCCTTCGAACGACCCAGGCCCTCGACCCCATGAACACAGGGCTGAGCTAACTGGACCCCACATGACCACGGCCCTCGAAGGGAAGAGCTTTGGGCTAGTTGACGTCAACCTTTGCCGTCAACACTTCTGGTGAGAAACGATCACCGACTATCGAAGCATGGAAAAGGGTGGCAAGAGAGAAGGACGCGAGGAGGTGGTTACATATACCCAAATCACAAACCAGGGGCAAGAAGATGTTCAGCAAACTCTGAGCAAGCAAGCTGCCTATTTTACCAGACCAACAGCCTTTCACATATCAGGGCTTCTGAGCTCATACTTAGAGTAATCTATTCACTAATCTCACAAAGAACCTGCGTCGCGAGATCCGAAAAACATTGCTTTATGAACTGTTGGTGTTTCTTCACATCTTTGCCTTGGAAGCTTCCAATGTTCTTTTCCAAAGCATCAAGTTTTCGTCGGTGGCAGATAACTGAAGCGTCTCTGCAACTCAGCAACGAAGCGAGCGTCAATGGAGAGTATTGACACTGCTATATGGTGCTCGCTATGGAGAGAACCCTGAGCTGCATAATCGGGTATCTACCTGACGTTGCCACCAAAAAGGTTGCAGACTAAACTTGCTATCAGATTGAACTCGACCATGGAGAGACGTTCGTCACTTGGATATGCCCTAAAGAAGTGTTTCAGTTTGAAATGACTGTCTGCTCTTTCGCAATATGTATCGAATTGTGAGACCAGACCGTGAGAGCTACTTAACGCCATGATCCAGGCAAATACGTGGCACATCTTATCAACATGTTGACAGATTGGTCTGGGGTCAAGTGCAGACACTACTGCGCCTTCGACCCCTCGAGGACTGTAACGTCTATTTGCTCCTCAGGCTGAGGAATCTGAACCTTGGTAGGCTCAAGGTCCGCTTTGACGTCAATCGCGTGCTTGATGGCCGTCTCCGACTTTCTACTGTCACCAACATCCTCTGCGCCCTCCATTGGCGTGCGATTTGTCATGGTCATTTGCTGTGACCCCATACTCAGGCTTGACTTCGCGGACGATGTCAGCACTCTCAGCCGAAGTCAAGTTGGCTGTATCAAGCCAGTTGAGGGTCTCCGAGCGAGTCGTGACCAAACTAAAAGGTGACTCCTTCTCAACCAACTCAGAGGCAGTTTTTATCGCCCCTTCAGCGAATATCTCATCGGCAATTGCAGAGACGTCATCAGCTTTGGGGATGGCAACAGCCGCAGAGAATTCCAGAGGCTCAGCAACCTCCATGAGAACATCGACAGCTGACTTGAAGCCAACCCGACCGTCTCCGTAGGGCTGATGAGTTCTGACTTCGTCTTTATCGCGATAGAGAATCTGCATTTCCGTAGGATTTTCCATTACGACATCGATAGCCGGCGTGTAATCAGCACGCCACGGGCCATCAGTCAACATTGCAACCGGCGTAGCTTCACTATTGACTTTAGCCACAGTGACAGCCTTATCAATGGCCGTAGCAACGGGCTCGGCTTCCGGCATGATTGTGTCGCTAGCCGATCCAGCGTTAGTATCAGCTAAAACATCCATATTCTCCTCCAAGTCCTCAGGGTCTGTGTCCCAGAAGAAACTAGACGCTTGGCTGCGCGTAGCCTTGTCGAGCTTGCGAACCCAGACATTCTTCCGGTTCTTGAACAGCTCCAAGATGGCTGGATGATACTGAGTACCATGACGACCGTCAAGTCTCTTCTCCGTAACATTCAGCTCCACAGGGGGTGAGGGCTCCCGCACAATATCTGGAATTTGTCCCGACTTGGCGCAAGTAGTGTTAATGGTCGGCTCGATCAACCAAGATCCAGAAGACTGCTGCAAGTCATTTTTGAACACCTCTGACAGCCTACTCTTAACCGAAGCTCGTGCCTGAGGCAAGACGGTGGTGCTGGCAACCAAATCTGTCAGCTCAGTGAGCAAAGATCCTTTCTCAAATTTCGGGCGTTCAACGTAGTTGTTCCAATAAGGCGCCGGAATCTGTGGCTGATGCATCTTGCGGGACATGAGGTCCTCATTGCCGTAGACAGAAGCTGGCATAGCTCCCTTGAAACTGTCATCGTAATAGAAAGAGCTTCCTCGCCCTCGGATTTTGACATTCGTGGTTTGTGAGATCAAAGGCCGGCAGAGCGCATCGGGCATATGTTCGAAGGTACCATCGTAGTCTAGGGCCCTTAAATGAGGTGGAGAAGATGGCTCCAGTTTCTGAAGGCTCGGTTGGGGACATGGGTGGTTCAAGCGATAGTCCCTGATGTTCCGGTGATCATCTTTTCTTGCTAGAGCCTGCCGGGGAGGAGAAGGAGATCTGGATCTGGACCTACTACGCCTTCTTCTGTGTCTCTCCCGAGACCTCCTCCTCTCTCTCGACCGATCCCTATCGACGTGATTTTTGGTTTCTAACTCCCTGTAGGGCGAACTCTCACTGTTGTAGTGATGTCTGTCTCTGGGCACCCTGTATAGTGATCTTTCCCCTCCAATGTGACGATTGTCGTTCGGGTCCCTCAGGGGTGAGCTACTCCGACCTCTGGTGGGGGGGCATTGGCGACTTCGGTTTGCAAATCGCTTTCGCTGCTGAGCGAGAGATCCAGGGTTTGTGTTCCTTTCACAGACTCTCGCATAGTGGTCACCGTATCTGTTGCAAAGGTCACATTTGTAGTCATCAGGCGGACTCTTGTCAAACGACGGATCGAGGTTTGTGGGGCATTGCATATGGTGATGTCCTGTAATTGCAGTACAATCAGCATGGCTGAATCGCACATAGATGTTCTCCACATACCAGGGACACCGCAACGATCGCAGGGGTTCTTGTGCTTTCCTTCGGTTTGTATCGAAGTTGGCCCTAACTGTATGGTCTGGGCTTTGCTTTTCTTTGTTCTCTTCGTTTTCTTCGCTTTCTTCGTTTTCTTCTTCTTCCCCTGAATGTCAGTGGTCATGTTGTCATCCTCACCAAAGACCATTCGGTTAGCTCCGGTGAGGAAAGACATATCGTTCTTTGTTTGAGGATCTACGTCCTCACCAGAACTGATGGTTACGACGGGACGTTGCCAGTCATCCAGATCAATGACTTCGCCTTCCTCGGGGCTGTCACAATACTTGGACAGCCTGAGGCGGTCGGGGTGGATCTGTCCAAAGCCATCGACAGGCTGTGCTTCAGACGCCTCACTTACGGAGGGAAACTGCTGGAAAGTTTTTTCCGGTGGGGGCGACAGCTGGCAAGTTTCGTCTGCTGGGACAAGGCGGAGTGCATTCGTGGGAATGTCGTAAAACTTCTTGATCTCACGCTCCGCCAAGTTGAGCCGCCTCGCACTTAGCGGCTCAGCGTGACTGTGTTCATGGAGCCATTCTTCAAAGATTCCGACCACGTTGGTACTATCGTAGCCGGCGTCCTTGACAAACAAGCACCATTTTGCAATTTCGCGGCTAGACGATCCCTCATCGGAGAGGTCAAGTTCCAGGAGATGGTCGCTGAGCCATGTCATGAAGGCGTAGAGCCGTTCTCTCTGCGTTGTCGGTTTTGATCCCGTATCCAGACGCACAGCAAGCTCCTTCAGGGAGAGTCCGCCGAGTGTTCGGACACCCAGACGCGCGACAAAGGCTGGTATCCCCCCTTTGTATTCCATCGTTGATGGTGGGGTAGTGCAAGAGATGTTAGCTTTTGGTTGCGAGTATCAAAGAAACCCTATCAGGGGCTTGTTTTAGGCTGTCGGTCAGATGTGGCGAGTATTCTCTCCAAACGTGGAGGGCTGGCTGGTTTCTGAACGCTCTTAGCCGCGTTGCGACTCGGTGGCAAGGTGCCTGCTATTTAAGTCTGTTGTATATGCGACAATCAGCGTCGAGTCCTCAACGGAGTACCTGGTTTTCTGTTGACAGCACAGATGTAGTGCTAAACATACAAAACTGCGTGATCCGAGAGAATCGCTGCGGGTAGGCAATTGGGATGCATCAATCTAAATCTCAAAAAGCGAAGCAGGAGTGGTTGACTGTAGGAGTGCCCCTCACCAAGATATTTGTGCGAACGTGGCGCTGGCTCGTGTTTTCCACCTCGACCGTGAGGCACGAAGGGAAGCACGAAGGGAGCAGGTGGGAGGGACTCGATATCAATGGAAGTAAGCTGAGTGACCTTGGAAGCCTCGCGGTATCCGCTTGTTGTACGTGGAAGATCTTGATGGCCAACCTCAGTGGGATGTAGGAATTGATTGCGGGTCAAAGGAAGTTATTGATTTGAGCTGAGTCGATACATTGGTACCGTACTAGTTTTCGACGGTATCATGACCAGAGCAGGCAGCTGGCATCAGGTGTGAAACCAAGAGACACAAGTTGGGATGAACGGAAAGAGCAAACGTTTATGATGGGGATCCAGCAAACAGGGAAGGCGCTACCCTCGCCAGGTTCGCCACATGGCTTCACCCCTGGCGTGGTCGACAGATGGGAGCCTTCCATCACACTTGCTTCGTTTGCAGCAGTCAGAGACAGGAAGCAAGGGTAAGGAGGAGACACATACATAATGACTGCGCCATCCTGCCAGCTTGCCACGGAAATATTGGAACGGGAGGTGATCCATCTCCCCTCAAAAGGGCTACTTAGGTGTATGGTGGTTGGGTGAGTTTTGGTGATTCAAGAGACACAAGAAGCTTGCCAAATACCGAAAACAACAACAACAACAACAGCGGCCTGGTATCCAATGGGCCAGTCAGCACCAACGACAAGTGTTCTAATCGATAATGCTTCGCTTGAATAGTCTTAGTCTGACAAGAACCGCTGCAAAAAGGATTCGCTCCCATACTTCGTATCTTGATTCTGCAAGAAAAAACGAACCGCTTGAAAAGTCCGTATCACGGTGGCAAAACCCTGCTACTTCTTTAAAGCCGCGAACCGCTTAGCCAGCTCGTCCACATCAGGAATGCCGTCCGCGATGCTCCCTTTTGCAGGCGCCTTCTTCACCACTCCTCCACTCTCTGGAGACTGCTTCGGTTGTAATTGCTGGTGGTTTAGCGTGACTTTGGGGTGGATATTATCGGTTGACGGTGGTGGTGGGTTTACATGTAGTGGGCTCGCAGGCCCGAATGACACTGGTGGCGTTGCCTTGCTAAGCTCTTCCTGAGCCTCAGCCTCTTTGTCTTCCGCCTTCAAAGGCGCCTCGAGGTTCTTCTGAGCCTGCCCACCGCCCGGGCTTTCATCCTCGTCCATCAAGTCAGGCGGCTCGCCCAAAACTGCCTGCTTCTTTGGCCAGTTCACACCATACACCTTTGCGATCTCCTCCAGATAGCCAACAACAAGCTCTTCCCGCGGTGGCGTCACGCTGAGCTTCTTGACAACCTTCTCCGACACCTTGCCATCCGAGTTTTCCACCGCCTGTAGCGCAAACTCTTTACCAAACTTCTCCGCGAGTAGTGTCCGTACCTGGTGGAGTTCCTTGATCTCGGTCTTGGGTGCGGCGTAGATGATGCTTTTGACGGCCTCCTCGAGACCGGGATCGCATGTAGGCGCCTCTAACAAACCGGCGCGGGCAAGCAAGAGTTCGCAGTAGAGCTCCAGGATCTCGTGGAGCTCGGTGGTGATATCTGACCGGATGATGTTCTCGACACGGATGCGGGCCGAGTCCTCCTTGCCAACATCAAGCAACTGCGCCATCGCCCGTCGCTGGGTTTTGGCGAGGGCTTCATCACGTTTCTGGACCATGCGCAATCTGGCAATAGCCAGTTTCAGTTGAACCTTGAGTTTGGCCTGTGTTCAGAGTGAGCTTCATCGTCCATGTAGACGTCACATGTTGTGGCATAACTTGAGGTGGAGCTAGGATGACGTACCACAAAGGCAGCTCCTGCGGGAGGCATTCTTGATAAAACTAGGGTGGTTTGAGGGTGCTTGCTGTGATAAATTATGGCTTTTCAACTAGGTGGGCGACCCAACTATGAGCGACTGGTTGAGGACAGAGAATGAAGACAGATACGAGTGATGGCTTTCAGGCAACTTGCGAGGTTGTCGTTAAGTCGGCGGCGGAGACGGGACGACGGGAGCACCACAGCTTGTGTGGGGCAGGTGGTGGGACCGTATGCGGATCGACAGGGTCATTGGCTGTCGCGAGGGACGGGTCCTCGCTCAGTGGACTGGGTGCGTAAGAGAAGATAGAGGGTACTTGCTGACCCCTGTAAAATAGGCATTATAGCTTGTAGATCTACCTACTTTCTATTGCATTCGCGATTCTCCTGACCACTTGAGGTTTTTACTCGATTCCCTTTTGAGTTCAACCAACTTCAACACAATGCGTCTGACAGATGATTCACAAAACTCAACTTGATGATTCCATTCGAGTGTCTCAAAAGATGAGACATCACACTCGACTACTGTCTCTTCTGAACTGCCGTCAACGCATGACCGGTCCAAGAACGTTCTGCAGCATGGACGCATCACGTGACAGTAACAACCGGGAACCTTGCTGGTTAGCGGAAACACCAACGACGTCCCCCGAACAACCGGACACCAACTTGAACTCTCGCAGCTCACACAACGAACGATTTATTGACTCCATTTCCATCCTCCCCAAATCAGCTTTTACCTACCTTCTCCTTGTCATTTTGTCACTAATCCTGATTTCCTCAATACGGGTTTTTTTTTTTTTTTGATCTCGCTCTGGCGACTCTTATTTTAAACCTGCTCAGAATCGAACGCGTGGTCTTTTCTCTCCTAGACCATTGTTACCGCTTCTTTCAAAAGGCAATCTGAATACGATTCAATCAGACATTCGCTCTCTGAAAATCAGTGAAGATGGCGGACAAGGACAAGGATAAACAGTACAAATACCGCCAGGAAATCCAGCAGGTTAGTGATTCACCTTGTACGCAAAACGATAATCGTATTTCGCCAGCAAAGTGCCCTGGCAAGTGTTCGGGCTCACTTTATACCATCTCCTTGCTCTTCTCTCGTGCTTTGGCATCCTCATCCCGTCGCTTTGTGCCCGTGCACGCTTTTGATTTATGAATGTGAATCCCCGAACTGCACACTGTCTGAGGCAGCTCAGGAGAGTGGTTAGAGATCCCGAAGGAACGTGCTGGGGAGGACGAGCTATCACCTGGATAGCCTCGAATGCCTCGAGCCCCAGCGAAGTGGATGGTTTTGCATTACTTACAAGACAATGTTCAAGTAGAGAAAAGTGGTATCTGCTTTTCGCATCCTACTGAAAGTTGCATGCCAGCTTCGATGGTTGCCTGGTCGCCCCGTTACCGGTCGCGTGGTAAATCGGTCTTCTGAGTGTATCCAGGGGCGCCAGGAACCTCGATCTGTGCCCTCTCACAGAAATCTCACCCTGTTCGTAACCAGAATCAACCTGCGTTGGCTGGTCAATTCCTCCATTATTGCAATCGACGGCGACTCTGGACAAGCCGCTGTCTTTCCTTCGCCATTCACCCACCACCACGCAGCTAGATTCACCTTTCGCGACCACCCACCCACCTGAACCTGTGATCTCACATGACAAGCCCCACAGGGTCGAAATCATGAGGCTTCGCTCTGGAACTGTCGCGTCGGCCTCGAAGGGAAGACCTATGTTCCCCAGAGCCCCCGGAGCTTGTGCTTCCCCTACGGCGTTCGATGCGCATCCAGCGGTCACAGTCGGCGAGGCCATCACAAACTTCCCAGCCGTCAAGGAAACCAAAGGCGACCAGTTCAGCGAGCTATCCCACTCCTCATACCTCGCGAGGAAGGCCTCCTACCAGGTCTTTCGGCCCACGGCTACAGCAGGTCTCTACCCTTGAAAGCCAGCGGTCACTATCATACACCCCTACACGTCGTGTCTCTACAGGAAGCGCTCCAATGGACCCTGTGAAGAATTCCGCCTACAGTCCAGGCGTGCCTTCACAGCTTGTGCCCGCGGATCCAGCCATTCAATCGTGGACCGCCTTAGCGACCTCTTCCGAGCAATCATTCCAGGATTTGGAGCCCTTCAATTTTGGAACCCCTATTTCAGGCCTCGCTCAGACATTCTCAGTCTTCCAGCATTCTTCTGGCCCTAACATGGAGGAGGTTCAACAACTGTCCGTACCGTCATCTGTCTCGATGTCTATCAGTAGCGGATCCGAACCTCTCCCACGTGCCGATGTGTCTTAGGAAGACACATACCCAGGGAGTAGCTTACATGAGCAACAAAACTTGTCCACAACATCGCCTGTCTCGATGTCTATCAGCAGTGGGTCCGAACCACTTCCGAATGCCGACGCTTCAGGGCAGGTCACACAGCTAGGGGGCTTTGCTTCTACCAAAGACACGTTAGAAGATGACACCGCTTCAGCCCACGCACAGAGCAGGAGAAAGAGAGACCCAGGTCATGGAAGTGTAGACGAAGACTTTTCTATTGCTGCTGATCGCAGCTTTGAGTCTCTCTCTGGAGTTTTCGATAATCTTGACAATGGGCATCTTTGTTCTGCAACTGAACAGCCTAGTCGTCTTTTCCTATCCAGATGCTCATCACCTCAATTTCAACCATCACAAATCCTCGCTCCACCAACAAAGCATCCGGCTACACCGGATGAGAGCTCAGGTTCTGAGATCCAACAGCTTGACCAGCCCGCTGCGTTGAAGAAGGCCTTAGAAAGCATTGTCAAGTCCCAGAAGACGATGAAGCAGGCCCAGATCACTACAAGCAATGAGTCGCAGAACAATGCCAGAAGTGACGAGGCTGGTCAGACCTTGGCACTTCTACCGGAAATCATAGCTCAGCCTCAATACGAAGATCACAAGTCCGCGGCTGGAGGTTCTTCAACAGAAGGTGGTACTGATGCTGTCGATAACTTCTGGAGCTTTTGTAACCCGAGCGAGGACAAGACTAAGACCGTCAGTAGTGCCGAGGTCTGGTTTACCTCTCAAGATCAGACTTCTCAGCCCATGGACGTGGACGTGGAGTCCAAAGGCCTTCCTGAGGAACCACTCATTTCTGATAATATCACGCCGGGTCAGCCATCAAAGTCCACGACTCAACCGGATGACGATATAATGGATCCTGAATGGGATGACTGGATTGACAACGAGATCATCATACGTTCAGCGTCCCGTCAGAAGAATACATTCACGGGAAAATCTTCTACGTCGAATGATCCTGCCGCTTCTTCCTCCGTCAACCAAGTTGAAGATGGGATTGACCTCTTCCAAGACGCGTTCGACAATGCCATCGATGAGATCAACACAGAAAATCAGGCCAAGCGACCTAGGTTGCTAATTCCCAATGGCACAGTCTTCCCTTCAAGTGAAGCGGAAATAGAGCGTAGAGGCATCAACGACTTTGCCAACTCGTACCCAAAAGACCCCTGGGAATTCTACTGGAAGAAAAGAGCAGAGACAAAGGACCGGTTTATTGCCAGGTTTACTAACAATGTTCGTCAGATGATGTACGTCTCTGGAGAGACAGGCGAGCCATCCGTTGAAACCACGAGCATCATCGAGGACATTGTGCGCCAGCAGGTCATCCATATGGTAAGTCATCACTGCCCGACCGCACCCTCTACATATACTACAGAAGCTCACGACTACCACTTTCTGTCGCAGCTCAAAAACTGCACCGAACTCGCCGCCCGTCGCGGCTCCCGCTCCATAACCATCAACGACCTAATCTTCCAAATCCGGGACGACGCGCCCAAAGTCTCTCGACTGCGCACCTTCCTCTCCTGGAAGGACGTACGCAAGAACGTTAAAGACTCTGAAGACAAAGGTGGCGACGCCGACATCGGCGCCGCAGGCGAAGACCCTTCGGCCGCGGCGGGAATTGTCCCCGGCGCAGGCGGCCCCGTTGACGACGCAGCCAAGAAGAACAAAAAGGCCAAAGTAGGCTTGCCCTGGGAACCCTCCTCCTTTTATTCGGTCGAAGTCCCCGAGCGCGAGGACGAAGAAGACGAGGAGGAAGAAGAAATGAATTATATCACCCTCCAACGCCTGCGCAAAGCCGACGAGCGCACCAAGGCCATGACGCGGGAGGAGTACGTGACCTGGTCCGAGTTCCGCCAAGCGTCTTTTACGTACCGCAAGGGTAAAAGGTTTAGGGAGTGGGCCGGCTTCGGGCAGGTGACGGACAGTAAACCCTCTGACGACATTGTCGACATTTTGGGGTTCTTGACGTTTGAGATGGTGCAGAGCATCACGGAGGAGGCGCTCAAGATCAAGGATCATGAAGACCTGCTCAAGGAGCGCACGGGCGAGGCGGGTCCTACTAAAAAGCGTAAGCTGCCCAAGGGCTTGTTCGATCCCCCTGGAGAGGGACGCACGCCGGTGGAGCCGAGACATATCCATGAGGCGTTCAGAAGGCTGCAGGACCCAAGCAAGAAGAGGAGGGCCATGTTGAACGGGACTAGACTGCAGCCGAGGACGGATTTGTTGATTATCTGAGTTGGGTCGAGGGGATGTCTGGGCTCTTGTCGTGCTTTTACAGCCAGTGTTCGACCCAGGCACGACATTGTTTGGCTGAGAGGATGCTCAACTGGATGTTAAGGGGCTACTAAGAAGTGCTAGGGATACCTAGCTTGATTTCTCTCTCTTGGCAGAGTAAGAATGACGATATTCATGTTGGAGTCAAGGCACGACGGCGCGGAAGTTGAATTCTCGAAGCGAATAGGCTAACAAGGGGGGAAGAGAGGGTCGCTCGTAGTGCCGACTGTTCACTTGCTCCTCACTTGGGGAAGGATAACGGCATGGTCGAGTGATAGCTAGCACAGCCTCTCTTGATGAACCCGTCTATTACTTTTTGTAGGTGATGCTGTCAGTAATCACGAATGAAAACTACAATCTTGCATATCTGACAGTACAACTATACCCATGTGAAATCTCAAATTGGAGAAATGGCGGTATGCTGATACTGACTTGCCAAGACTGAATATCCAGAAGCTGCTGGACACGATCTTGGGTGTCTGACCTATGCTATTTGGAGTAAGTCCTCCAAAGTGGCCAATTCGTTACACTCAGCAAGCCGTCAGCTTGACGCGATTTAGGGGTAAATGATTGAAATTATCTCTGTACCACTACCGTGTAAGGTAGCCAAGTGGTCATCGATTCTACAATATCCCCAAGTCAACCCCCACCCCCCTCCATCCCCAAACAACAATATAATGCGCCGCCAACAGCTTCCACTCCTCAACCTCATCTAGTCCCTCCAGCGCATCTACCCGCTCTTTCTCCTCCTGGCTCGTCCACTGCTCCCAAATCTGTTCTATCGTCTTACTCCTCGCTCCCCCTACTCCTTTTCCGTCCCCTCCACTAAACCCGGCCTCTCGTAATCGCCTCTCCTGGTCCTCTGCCTCTTTGTACACCTCCAATGTTGGCATTATGATCTCTCGAGCAGCAAGGTTCGAAACCATCATCTTCCCAAAGGCATCATCAGGCTTGATGGGCTCGTAGATGACTATGCTTAGGGAGGATTGGATCGTGGTGGTGAAGAAGGACAGAATGGAGGAGGCGGTTGAGGGAGGGAGATAGCAGAGGCAGCATTCAGAGATTATGAGGGTGGGAAGATTTGGGTTGAGGGATGTCAATGTTAGTGGTCCTTTTGGTTGAGGTTGACTTGTTTCCTCTTCGTATTGTGTTGTTGAACCGGTGGTACACGGCGAAGCGTGAAGTCCCCTCGAGCCAATCGGTACTCCTGGCGGTAGTGGTTGCTGAGGCTGTTGTAAGGCCGCAATAGCGCGGAGATCTAGCCCGTGAACCCAAAGCTCGCTTCCTTGGTGCTTTTCTGCCACGGCCTTGCTTTGCCAGGAGTTGCCTCCGCCGTGTTGACTCAGTTCCTCCACGGAGCCCGGGTCGGAGAAAATGGACCGTAGCTGTGGTGCGCTACGGACGATGCGCTGCTTCTTCTCACACATGGCGGGGAAGTCGATCTCATGGTAGATGACGCGCTTGCGCGGCGTTGGTGCCGAGGGGGAGAATAATCGGAGACTGCGAGTATCGGTACCGGCGCCTAGCGAGACAATCTGCCGCCCTTCTGGTGAGCTCTCGGTGTCGTCAAGAAACTTGTCAACAAGCCTGTCGATAGCCATTGTGCGGGCGTAGGTGCCTCGGTTGATGATGGGCAGTCGCCTGACGGCACCGGGGCCAGACTGGACGAACAGCTCGGCATACGGATCGTCGATATAGCCTATCTGGACTGCGCTAAGACGGGAGATGGCGGCGTCGGTGTCAGTGCCTTGGATGGTGGCATCATGAGCTGCCGAGGCACTGGGTGCTCCAGGACCGTGGCCGCGACCTCCTCGGTGGATGACGCCCCGGTAACGGCCCCGGGTGACGCCGCCGCCGCCTATACGACCACGAAGGGTGAGGAGGTTTGGTATTGAGGGTGCTGTTCCAGACATGAGGTAAGCTGTTCTGGTTATGTGTGACGTTCGCGGGTTGGGATGTAGCTAATGTCGGGTGGGCTCCCCGTCTGTGGTATGTATTCCCTTGAGAGCAAGAGGAAGCTCTGGAGTAACGTCGTCACAGCCACAGATGTCTATTGTTGTACCTGTACCTACGGGGCTGCAGGGGTGGTTAGGTGCCAGGTCCCGCCAAGAGGACCCGTCCTACACTGTAGACTTGGGGTAAGCAACCTGGAAACTGCAAGTATGTAGGTACCTATTCAGGCGGAGTACCTCTACACTACAGCCTGCAGAGTCTGCCTGGCGTTAGCGTCTTAGTGTACCTATTGCGGGTCGAGCGGCCGCTTGCCGAAGCTGGAATTCCATGATGGGGCACGTGGGGACGACGGGAATTGCCTCTGAAGGCTCCCGTCGCCATTTTCTGACGGGGGCATTTCCAATCATTTTGAATCTCTCTTTGTTGACCATTCACCATCTCTATCTTGTCCATTTTCGCATTCTTAACAGCCTCTGCTCAAGCTGGATGACCTATACACTACCTCGGGCTACTCTACACAAAGGTAGGTACTACACTTAGAGACCCCTACCTAGGTAGCTGTGGGCGACGAATATTGGCGGTTACTGCATGTCTGATGGATCGCTGTCGGCCACGCTACCGCCCCTGTGGTCAGAAGCGGCTGGCCCAACCGACGCTAGGTCAAGGATGCCTTCCACATTACAGTAGGTACGCTTGTACTTGTCAGCAACAGATCGGCCCCTGGCGGATGACTTTATTGCGTATAAGACGGGATGATCATCCCCACCCACTTCTCTGGTTCAGTTTCATTTCTTCCACTTTGTCTCGAGGTGGTTTCGCTTCGTCCATCGTTTCCGATCCTCCATCGTTTGCCACTTATTCGTCTTAGATTCAATCAAGGAGACAGTCGTGTCCATTGATATCACTTGCGTACTTCTTTGTCTCCGAACTGGCATTTCTCAGACCTTCTTCTTACACGTTCATAGCCTTCAGCTCCTGCGTCCTCTCTTCTGTCTCTTTGCCCCATTACCAAGCGCATCTGGATACACAACATGCTACATCACATCGCCGCCGTGGGCGGTAGCCTCGCCAAGAGGTATATTGAGGATGGCCTGGAAGCCAACGATTCCAGCGGCAGCAACCCTCCAGCTTCAACTGACGAGGCCATCCTCGCTGGATTTCCTCTCGCTATATACTTCATCACGGGCCTCCTTTTCATCTATCCCGCTATCGGAGTAAGTCGCTACTCGTGTGTACACATCTCTCTACGTCATGCTAACCGCCTATCAACAACACAGGTCTTCTATACAGCGCACAGCGTCTTTCCAACGCTCGCTATGATCGAAGACCCGAACCCACCACCTGAATATACGTCTGTCCCACTTGATGTCCCAGAAGGTTCTGTGCCCTCGGGCGAATTTGAGGTAGTGGAAGCCAGCGGAAAGCCCATTACCTCGTCCCTACGCGCTACACATCGCCTTCTTTGGGTTTGGGGCCGAGAAGGCTACTTCCGCGGGCTAGTCTGCGCTCTTATAACCGTGTTCTCTACAGTTATTCTCGCCGCCTTTATAACGGTTTACACCTTTCTGCCACACTTCGTCGGCAGCTTCATCGCTACTGTTCTGCTCACGCAACTGTCAACCGCTTGGGTACACATCGTCATCACGCCTCCCTCCGCCCGCCCCTGGTACAGCCGCATTCTGCCGTTCCGCTATGTTTTCCAAGCCACTGCCTTGCCTTTGCTAGTACACTGGGCTACAAGTGTCGTAGCGGTTGAACTCCCTCGATTGTTGGCTGTAATGATCGGGCTGCCACTACGTCTGTCCGAGGAAGCGGACGACAACATGGGCACGGACCCTCGGCTCCCTTCACTTTTATTGAAGGGCATTCCAGTGGCTGCTCTCGCTCTTTTACTGTACCTTTTTGCCGTGATCCCGGCTCGAGTCATCCTTGTGCGTGTGCAAGCCTCACTACTCCCGCCCACTGAAGATACCATCGTCCCGTTTGACCGGTCCTTTAAAGGCAAGTTGGACCCAGCGGTGCTAGGTGGCGGCAGCGAGACATTCTTGACCATGAGGGACGCCTTGACCACTTTCGGGAGGGAAGGCTGGACGAGACTGGTCAAGATGTATCTCAAGGTTTTTGGGACAACGGTTGTATTCTATACTGTTGTTACGGTCACGTTCGCCTTGGAGGGCGGAGTCATCCTCACTCTCAACTGGCTGCTTTCCGGTGGCAAGTGAATGGGAAAGCCGGTGGGAGTCATCTTGTAAATTTACGTGTTTTCAACAAAAACCAATCTTATCTACCCATACCAAAAAACTTTGATCTATCCACGCCGCCCAACCTCATCGGCTCAGCCGGAAACTTTTCCGCTCCATAGGTTTAAATCACAGTCTCGGGTCTGATATCTTTTCTGTGAACATGACAGCATACAATCAAGTCAGACAACATCCATTTCTCAACCAACTAATTTTTCATAAACATCGTTTTGTTGCCGCCTCAAATCATGTATGTACTGCAATACAAAAAGCATATGACACCTGGGATTTTCTCGTCGTCACCAACCCAATTTCTATTCAGGCGATATGTCTGTTGTCTATCACGACTCTACTACATGGTCCCCATCAACCACTTTATACGAACCAAACGAACAGTCTAGGGAGTTGTAGCTCCCTCGGTTACCACATGTATTTTCTTTTACTTCCGCCCTACTACTACAAAACACAACAGCATCTTTGCGTGGGGACAAACCCCTAGCCTGGTCTCGATATTGCTGACAAGCAAGGAGGAGAAAACCCGCGCGAGGCACTCATGACGGCCAAAACTAGATTCAAGGGCCGAGCCCGACGGACGGATGGAAGACGGCCTGGCTGTGTGAGGGCTATGTGCTGCATATTACCTTTGGTAACGGAGACGTGGATATGGTCAAGCTCCTATTGGAGCGGAGCGTCAAAATGTTACGGCACGACGAACGAAGAACGCCGCTAGGAATTGCACGGGATGGATTAGGTATACACCGGGCCAGGAGGAAGGCGAAGGTCGAGGCATTGGAGGCGTGGTTGAGGAAGAGACAGTTGGATAGCGAGTATTGGGATGAGCCGGAGGAGTATACTTTTGGAATACGTCCAAGGGGAGAGGGGGCGTTTGAGATTCCCAAGCGAAGACTTTGAGAGTTGCCCGTTGGACTTTGTAGGACGTTGACAGGCTAAAGGACTTGTTGTACTTACCTACGTCGTAATCTTGTCGTCACCATACTTCTTATACCTAATCTTAGACATACTTGGACACAAGAACCCCTACTAAACTCGAGTCGATGTATTTCCGAATTAAATCAGTTTTATAACGGCCTTCTTGGCCACATTGAGCGGCAATGGACTGTCCGTGCTCGGGTTGTCTTTATATAACCCCTCGCATGTTGATAGGTAGAGATACGTGGATTTTTGTTCCCATGTTTTCAAATTTATAACACCTAGCATGCCCTCCCTTCTGTCTGACCTGGATTTTGATGATACCTATTCGTCTAAGGACAAGGTACACTAGGTATGTGTTCAGCGGTTCGTACGGCATGCCTTGGGACCTCTTCACTAAAACCATAAGGGGAATTGGACTTCAGTCAGCTATGCCTCGAGGGTAGCAATGTGTGTACACTAACGATCTGGACAAGGGACGAGGAGAGAATCGAGGCGCAGACCAGAGGATTTCAAAACACTTGCGATAAAGAACCGGTGGTGAGGAGATGGTGAAGCAAGACAACCAAGATAGGGAGAAATTGGATATCAGACACGATCTAGGGCCACTATGGAGAGCAAGCAGACGAGCCAAACACAATGAAAGCTAAGCATGCCTGAGGCCTGCCGGATGGAAAACGAAGGTGCACATGCGAGACACCGCCTCAGACTCATGCTGGATCACGCAACAAGACATCCACGATAGACTTCGTAAACTCTGTGCTTCTATTCCACCTTACAGAGCACAGTCAAAGTCCAACAAGTTCATCTCACCCTAGTTGGCTTTAATCATACCGCCTTGAAGCCTCCATCTTCAGGTTGGTATTTCCTAGGGTACTAGCGTTCCAGTTCTCCAAGCACGACATAACACATAACAACTTGCTAAACTATCAACATCGCTTCACATTGACCACGTAATCCCTTCAGATCATCTTTCCCTTCCCCTTCCCCTTCGCGTCCAACCTCGGAAACTCTTCCGATTTCTCCGATGCGTATCGAACATCAGTAACCATCGCCATGACGTTCTGATGTCCCATGCGGTTCTGGCGAGCCTGTTCCTCCTCCAAGCTCAGTCGCAAAGCAAGAGCCAAATCGTCATCAATATCAGTGCCGCAGTTGGCGTTTGTGGTTGCTGCTGCCGGGACGGTATCGTACGCGATGTCGAAAGGATCCTGCCCGGAGACCGTGCCGTTGCTGTGCCCGGTTCCGGAGAAGGGGATGGCCGGCGTGCTGTAGGACGAGGAAGGCCCAGTCGCAAGAGAAGGTTGCTTGGCCTTTCCTTTGCCCTTCAGGGGCTTAACCTTGATGGAGAACTCGGGTAGGGGGCTCGAGCTGCGAGGAGGGTATTGCTCTGCTTCTGCTGCTACTGGTTCTGGTGCCGGCGCCGGTACTACTGCACCAACACCATCCACACTGCCATTGCTTTCAAGCAGTGACAGGCGAATAGCCCGTTGGATCATTTCCTCTTCTGATTCTTGTTTGACAGTCGCGAGATTCGCACCGCTTCCCGTCACACTCGGGCTAGCGCCAGGAAGGCTAGGCTCGGGTGTAAGCTGGTCAGCGCTGCTCCCCGTGGACGGCAACCTTTCCCATTCTTCATCAGCAGTTGATCCCATCTCTGCCTCAGCTGCCAACCGAAGCGACTCTTGCTTAATGAAGTCCTCCTCGGAAATCATTTGGGCATAAAGAAGTGCTTCTTCCTCAGTCATGTCTGCCAAGCCTTGTCCAAACCGCGAACGGAGCCGAGCCATCTCGCGAGTGCGCGTCTCCTCCTCATGGATAAGCTCCGCCTCTTCCGCAGCAATGAAACCAGAGACGTGATGGCTGGTTCTACGGCTGCTCAGCCGGCCATGGACGTCGTTATGTCGGTGACGTCGCTTTCGCCCCGGGGTTTGATTCGTAGAGCTATAAGACCAGAACCTGATGTTGTTACCCCATGCCGACACGCCTCGAAGGACAGTCGGATCGGGATCCAGGAAGATAGCGCGAACAGCAGAGTATACATTTCGTTCCATTGCAGGAGCCTGTGAGAGAATGGGGCGAGGGATCCGGCCCGACATCTTCGCATTGAGGGTTCGGATAGGTTCATGTGTTGAAGCCAAGGGATCCCATGCTTGGACCACGCCGTCAGTGCCGCCGTGAAGTAGATACAGAGCCGAAAGGGCAAGACTAGAGATCGCGGGTGAGTCGGTCTGAATGACCCGCAAAGGCTTAACCGTATGGGAAGAGTGATAATCTCTTGTGTTCCACACATTCACTGCGCCGGTGCTGGTTCCTACAGCAAGATAGCGGGCGCGGCGACCAGGGATCTCCTTAGACGTGTCACCACTTCCATCATGCTCGAAGCAAAGAGGGTCCTCAAATGCCGCCATGACAGCATAGGTAGACAAATCAATGGCGCTGGCGGTGATTTCTGCCCCTAGAGGCGTCTTGAGCTTGTAATCAGTGACAGACCAGCCATTAATCATGTCTCCTGCGGGCGTAGCTGAGGTCGAGGGTGATCCGCTTAGGGATTGAATGGCTGGAGGCTTTTCTCCATAGCTGGTGGTAGACTGAGAAATAGAATCCAAGCTTGTTGACGTCTCCATGCCTCCAAAAATAGAGGCTTCGGGTGCTGAAGACAACAAGGCCGCAACCTCTCCAGGATGGACCACCGGGCTAGTTTTGTGTCTGACATATCTCCGAACGGCAGGAGGCACACCCTCCTCCAAACCGCAATCGATCTTGAAAATGGCCTCGCCACCACCTTCATCGCCGGCAGCAAAGTCCACTTCGAGTCTCCGTTGCATATCCCAGCCTAAGCAGGCCCTCCGGAAAGCAGCTGGTGTGCGGCGGAAGAAAGATTCGATTTCCCGAGCCTCGGCAACGATCTGTGCCCTGCTCAGGTTCATGAAGTTTGCTGATGAGCGCGGTGTGTATGAACCATCAGCTGCATTCTTGTTGCAATCATCAGGTATGGCGACACGCCGCGTTGCTTCGATCATCTCCCAATAAGCAGTGCGTCCGGCATCCCAGGCATCCTTGAGCAGAGTTGTCGACTTTCCACGAGTTGAAGAAGGAGTCGGCGTCTGGATCAGATAGAAGACTTCCCCAAGTGCATTGAGAGCAACAGCCCAAACTCGGTTCATGCCTTTGCGTCTCAGGTTGTAGTTGTCATCGACCTTGATGTCCACAATAGGCACGCCAGGGCTGAGCACCCACCGCGCGGTGATCTCACCAACGCGATTGCCGGCGCGACGACCCGAAATTTCATAACCAAGGGTATAAGCGGTCACTATGCCGAGCGTTGAGCCAGTAAACATACCAATCATCGAGTCGGTTGCTGTTGGTACATTGGGCGATTTTGCAATCCAAACAGAACAGACGGCATCCAAGAGCTCGGGGATCTTGGGTATGTCAGGTTCGTCATCCACGGTTTCCGGCACGATTCCCAGGAATCGGCCGCGCAGCTGACCTTGTGGTTTGAAGTAGACTCGACCACCAGGAAACGCTTCAGCGCCGATTAGACCATAGGGCTGGCTAACGTCGATAACATTAGGGACTGCTGCCGGCCCGTCGCCCATTCCATAGTACCCAAGACCGGGATGCACTTCGTCCAGCTGCTGAAACTGAAACTGGTCATCCATACCCAGCTTTTCAATTTTACCGGTGGTAGGGTCGGCGACAGACGCCACTCCAATATCCCTCGAACCATGCATCACACGCGGCCCGGTCCGATTACCGGAGAATACGGCGTGCAAATGGGTGACCATCCAGGAGAGCCTTGGGCTATATGTCAACACGGCGGCTGCCTTCTTTCCAGACTGAATTGAAAGGTTCGAGGAACCATCGGGTTTTCCGCGGGACACACTCCTGAGCAGCCGAGTGCGGAGAAGATACTCGCTACGCCATGTGGCCATGGCGCTCAGTCTGGCAAAGTACCGAGACTCCGAGCGTATTCTGACCACCTCTCCATCTTCGTTGGCGAACTCGCTCCTACTCTTTGCCGAGAGTAACGATTCCTGGCCAGGAAAGTTGCGCAGGAAGGCTCTGCGCCAGGCATAAGGGGCCGCCACAAGGTGATAGAAACGCTTCGAAACCAAAGCAACGTCTCCATGCGAATCGGGGTGCAGATGCGATAGGATATGGGTCAGGATTTCTGGAAGAGTTTCTGTAAGCTTCGAGCCCAGCGCAATGGAAATATCAACCACGCTACCCTAAGGGACATACCATTGGGGAAATCTGTCAACTTGACGCGGCCTGGAGAGGATGAAGTGTTCTTAACAACTTGGAATGCCAAGGTATGCGGAGCGTGATGTCGGGACAACAGTAAGGCGTTTTCATATTCAGCGATGCGTTGGCCAGCAGTCATGACAGGTTGAGCGGCGGAGACATAGTCGGCAGCCCTCAGTCGGCCAAAGTCTTGGTCAAAGCGGTGGCCATCGTCGCTGCTAGAAGCGACATCTCCGCCAAAGATGCTCTCATGAGGAGAGGCATCATCTGGGGAGCTTGGCTGTGAGCGAGGCGAGCCATGTTGGACAGTTTGGTCACAAGATATTGGATATGGATCTCGCGGTAACGATACAGAGGTTTCAGTCGAGCCTTGGTGCATAAAGGACTTTTGAGTGAACCCTGGTGGCAATGTGCCTGACTGTGCAGCTTGATTTGCACAGTCGCTGGTGTTCGCTAGACGAGTTAATGGTGTCGGGAGGGGAGGGGGGGGCAAGCAGCACGAAGGGTTGTTTGGAGAGCGGCGCGTCTACGGGAAAAGCGGGTTACGTTCAGTTGGTGCTGATGTCGAATGTTAAGATGGGCGATAGATGGTGGTTGTCGTGAGGCTGACGTTTTTTGGAAGCAAGATTTTCGATCTCGCCCGGGGCGTCGTCACAGCGGCATGACTGACGGGACCTAACCCGACGCTTGCCCGTCCCTGTGGGAGGATTGCCCACTAATACCTACCTGGCAATTATCCATTACCCCTACGGATACCGAGTGACCAATTACCTACAACCAAAAGGGAATAGCCTAGGTAGAATTACAGTGCATGGACCTTAAATTCATCCCCCCGTACAAGAAACAACTCGCTCCGTATGATATGAGTGCACATCTAGCAATCATGTCTTGTACAAGCCAGTGCCCATCCATAGGTACATTCCCTTCAACGAGGCGGCCGGCTCCACTGAAAGTCGCCTTCAAACAAAGTTTTACCCAAGAACGCCACTGCGGATGTTCGACTTGCTCCCAGAACGCACACGTCAATTCAGAGACAAAAGATTGCTTGCGGAATAGAGAGATCTATGAGGTTGATGATGTAAAGCTTTGGTATGTCCCGTTTGTTCAAAGTCAATGGAGGCCCTGGTCAGTAAGCTAGAGACACCTTGGAGCACGGATGATGAGATAGGTCACGATGACCTCAGTGAATAATCTGTGTCAAAGTGCACTGCAGTGACTACAAATGAACAGAACAAGCACGGGACTTGAGGATGACGAGGTCAAGGCATTCGCGAGCGCCAGTCCTGGTGATCATGAACACCTGATCAACACCAGAAGTAAAGCATTCTGCGGCACATCCCGGATACATATAGTATGCCCCTGATGGGTCTATGTGGGAAGCCTGCCTCCTCTGGGTGTTCGGGAGTTGTCCACTCCGCCAAGCTCGAGAACGAGATTCGACGACGAGCCTTCGTCACCAACGAGCGACGGCCCGCCTCGTGCCTCGCAGCGTCGTGTCCGTTTGGCAATCGACAATCGCGATGCAGATTAGTAAGAATGACAATCAATCATGTAATTAGTCATGATGGAGAGTGAGATCATCAGCAAGACTCGAAGAAACAAGACCTCCCACAGTGTTTCCGACGAACATGGGGGAGGGAAAGAAAACTAAAGAAAGAGCGAAACCACAAGAGCGGACGCAGGCAAAGGACGGGTACAGCCGATCCCGAACGAGGAACTCCACCCAGCAACCCCTTTCCCATCCGTGCCACCCGAAAAAAACCGAATGAACGAACGGTGGTCGGGGCCGGCGGATCGGCAGGCGGGCAGGCGGGCGGGCGGGCGTGGAGAAGGATGAATGAGAGAGATGTGCCTTAAATGGTTCTTGGCGAGGAGAGCAGCGTGGTCGATTTTTTGATTTTTTTTTCTTTTTTTCCAATGCGGTATAGTACACAATAGCGTGCAGTATTCTGCACTTGCTCCCGTCACACCCCATCATGCAATGGAAGGTTTTGCTTTGCTTCCCAGCCGCGATAGACTGGACTGGACTGGACTGGACTGGACTGGACTGGACTGGACTCTCCGCCGCTCGTCTCTATATTATGTCTCCGTCTACATACATGATCTTTACGGGTCCCTACACCTGTAGACAACCTTGTACATGCTGTCAGGGAACATGGGCCGGGGAAGCAGGAAGGGGAAATGTGGTGCATGAGCAGCATGTCCCACCAAAGAATCAAAGGATCATGGGCGTGTACATCCGATGATTTGTTGGAAGATCCAGTACAGGGTGTATGATACCGGTTTGCATTTAAGTGTTTTTTCAGGTAGCAGGTGATGGGCTCTTCCTCCGAAAAGGTATGTAGATGTCGTCCTTGGATTTCGGCAAAATGCGAACTTATGCACGAGAACAGTGCGTTCGAACGGCCAAGAGAAGGAGTGGTTTTTAGTAGTGATCATAAAGATTGATGGCAAAGAAACTTCAGTCGAATCCCTGAAACAGAGGGCTTTGAGAAATCCGGAGCCGGGTGTTCGGATAGCCCAAGCAATTCGATCTAACGAGCAACTGAGTAAAGGGGGGCCTAAGGACATCGATCGTTTCCGGTAAATTACTCCAGTCTCTTCACTCATTTACAAGGTCAAGCCTCAACCGAACCCGCGGGTTGCTTCCCTTCCCTTCCCTTCCCTCTTCCATCCCCGCACACGGAGCGGGCGGCTGTTGCTGGCTGGCTGGCGGGGTTCAAAGGAGAAAAGTGTCGTGATTATCGCACCTTTGAAAAGAGCCACCCGCACCGTGAACCTGCCCGTGTTGATCATTGCCCAGCTTGAGCGATACTTCCGCAATTTATGCTTCTTGAAATATCCGCACGGGAAAAATACCGAGTGCTTGGTCAAGCGCTCACAGCAAACAAAAACAACCTTCGATTTGGATTTGTTCGTCTTTCTCTGATCATTCTGTATATATACATGCTCCGTTTTGTGGCTTGGGTCAGCAACCTTCTTTGTCAACCCTGGCCCCAATGTCTCGCATATCTCACCGAGGGTCATTGCGGGGTCACTGCTGATACATGATAATATCCACACTGTGAATTATGCTGTTCCGCGTGAGCGAGGTAGGAAATGTGAGGGGTGATGAGCTCGAGCTTATCATATGCAGCTACGGCTTCCGTTCATTCAAGAGCGTGGACGGACAAAAGCACGCGCACGTCGATCGCCAGCCAAGGTCGCAACACAGCAGGCGGGGGTTCCATTGAAGCAAGCCGATGGACGGACACACCACGATGCTACGAAACCACCAAGAGAAATCGTCTTTTCATACGAAGCTGTTGGAGCATATGTATCGTGTTGCTGTGTTGGGGCAGATATTTCTGGATTCCTGCAGTTGTTATCCAATCCGCTTTGGCTCAGCGTCCCCAGGTCATGTCAGGTTCCATTTCCTCATTGCAGTCCTTGACAGCTCCAGCCTGCAGGATAGCGATACCCTTCTACTTCCGAGGCAGGCCAGAACGTAATAGTGTACGCCCGTAGTACAGTAGTGTGCATAGTCCATTCAGGAGCTATGCTTCTGCAAACTGAAGTTGCTTTTCGTTTCTGTCCGACCGACTCGCTCCCTAGCGATTCTCTTGAGATCCTCGGCATAGCATTGACCGGCAAGGTGTGAGAGAACAGAAGGGCCGGCTAACAAAGTGATAGCTCACAACAGTGACAGGAATATTTCTCCCCCACGGATTCCAAACAAATCATGCCACCCTAGCACATCCACAGACGATACACGCAGGTGGTGAAGAACGATGTGAAGTGGTTTTTAAGGGCCTCCATTCAAGGTGTTGCTCACGCTACGCGCAGCATGCAATGCAATGCACTCTATCTGACTGAATGCTAGGCTATCTGCCGATTTTGCCTCGCAGGTGAAGTAGGTATGTCGGTAGTATTTCTCCGCAGCGAAGGCTTTTGAGCTTATCGTGGTCACTGTCCTGACATACCTTTTGTGTTGCAGTGACAGTCATCCGTCTCATCTGATGATAGAAGTGGGCGCGAGATTGTCCGTCAAGGAGAGACCCGCCGATGATCATTAACTGGGAAAGTCTGCTAAAAACATAACTACAACAGCATCATCATTTCAGTGACCATACGGGCTCCGAAAACTGAGGATGACGTGTTGACAAGGTGGAATGGAAAGGGAAAAACATCAGGGATGGAGGGGCTGAAGAGTGTGAACGCTGTCCAGCTTGTGAAAACAAAAACAAAAACAGCATCCTCCAGCAAAACATCGCAGCTCCGAAACAGGAGCGGTGAAAGATAGCTCAGTACTAATCCCAATGAAGGGAGGATACCGCTTTTTGTCAGTCGATCGGATTTTTTGCCAGACCCGACAGTTCGGGACGTAGCTTCCTGGTAAAAGAAAGCCTAGTCGATTTAGGATGCTGTTTCAGGGGGAAACGGTATCTGGTAATAGACCGTAATCCGCTCCTTACTTTACCGGACTTCTACTGTGCCCAAGACCTGAGCCTGGCGTGCCTGGCAGGCGTCGTCGAGGTTTTTTTTATATTTTTATTTCAGAAATTTTCTTTGATTATTGATTTTTGACTCTGGCTGATGGACCCGTCTGGTCCACGAGCCCTTTACATCGGCCTCTTTGCAGCCCCTGAGACGATTGTGGCAGTGATATTGTCGGGCCTAATAAGTCGCCTACTGTGTGTACACTGCACATTATTATGCCTTGACCATAAGCTGCCTGGTAAGCATTCATGAATTACCTCAATGATGCTTGCTGATATATCAAGGTGTGTATTTGGGAGCCCACGTAGAGGCAGTAGAAGAAATTACACAACTCCATGTCTGATTCCGCTACACCGTATCATGTCGTGAGGGGTTCTCTGTATTGGATTTCCCGGGGCGGAAAATGCCGAACTATGCTTGGTATTGTGAAGCTACCAGAGTCATGCTTTGTTTTTCATGATCCTGTCTTACTCTCAGGAAAATCGACAATGCGGCTTGACAACACAAGAATAGAACATCTCGCCTACTTGGGTTGAGTAAGATGTTTCGGTTCCACCCTGGAGTTCAAAAGGAAGGAAACGTCTCCCTGGATGGGTTCGTCTCGGCCCCAGCCAGACGGTTGCGATGCGGGATGATCCGTTTGGCTGGTGAAGATGATTGATGGTGCCCGGAGGCTGGAGACGGATTGACTAGTAATTGGAAAAGCAAAGTACGAACCAGCTCGGACGCCGTTCTTTTTTGCGGTTGGAGCGGAGAAATCTTCGAATCAACACGTCGGTTGTCCGCCCCTGTGTTCGACAGAGACATCGGCCACCATCCTACCGGTTACACAGTGTACAGCAGATAACCTTCCCACCCGATGCTTTTTGTGCAAAGCCGATCATCCATATCACTATGTACTTTGAGCGGTTGTCTCGCAGTCACCATCCAGTTTTCTGTTATAGGTGATACTATGAGACAATGGTATATCTCGTAAGCACGGCCTCCGCTAGTACAACATTGCATTGGATGTAAGTTTCATGAGGTATCCCGAGTTGCATCTGGTGTAGACATTGTACCTACTTCGTTCATTCTAGCAGTGCGTCTACGTGTGTTGATGATGCCAGAAACATGCCACAACGGTCAATGTGTCAGTGATAATTTTGCGCATCTATCTGAACAATCATCACCCACACCACGACACTGGGTCGTGGTGCACATATGCATACAAGTATACGCAGTGTCGAGGGTGTATCGCGTAGAATGCGAAGAATAACCGGGAGACGGTGGAACGGGTGGTACACTACACTGAGGAAGAGGAGAACGGCCGGGTTGGCCTGGAGTTTATCAGGGATTTCGGAACACAATCTCCTAGCGCCAGTGATGATAATGTCGCTGGCGATGGTGGTTCGTTGTCTCAATCCCTCACACACCAACCCCTCAGTCAACAAGTCCTCTCGCATCGTTACGGTACATACAACGCTGATGCTACCCAGACCGAGGGCGACAGGCTCTGGTAGGCAGGAAGTCCGGATGGCCACCACAGCCAGTCTATGCTACCCTGCACAAAACCCACTCTTGGGCAATATGGCTTGCTTGATTAGGCTGGTGAGAAAGGGAGCATGATACGGCAGCTGCATTATTGATGCAGGCCGGTTACTGTAGCCAAACTAATTCAATGTGAAGGGACGGGCCCCAACGCTACGGTAGACGACGGGGTCTTGCAGGTTGTGTGCTTCGAAGCGAGTCGAGACAGCTCACTGGCAGGTTGACGGGTGTCTACAGTTCCGATTTGAGCTCAAGTTTGGCCGCCGTCGTCGTTGACCACATTGTTCGAGTGCCGCGCGGTAGACGAAACGTCAGCATGTCATGTTGCCAACGATGAGACCAGGTACCGACAGGGCGAGACAAGACGTTGTGCCTTTTTACGAACGATAGGTGACTGGAATCGTTCGATAAATCAGAACTCAATTGCCACGACCCACAACTGGAGCAACGGTCATCCATCATACGGCCGGGAGCTGCTTTTTTTTGGGGTTCCCTTGTGCCTTTTTCTGTCGGCTAGGATGGACCAGACCATGTCATCCCAACCTGTCATGCAAGATTAAAAATGAAGGAAAACCCCCTTTGTGATGGAAGAGTCCCAAGGGGGGGCGAGGAAGAATAAGGCCGGCTTGAGATCCCGGTGGATCACGAGCGGATTACGGACTGGTCGAACGATAGCGTCCAACGCTACGATGTGGAGGTGATAGTTCTGAGGAGTGGAGAGGCGTAGAGGCGGAAGCGAACGGCAACGTTCCTGGAAGCACGGCGCCAATGGAGATGCTGGTTTGAACAAGAGGGAGGAGTCGCCAGGGTGTCTTGCCAGGGGTCCTTTTGGAATTTCTGGGAGTTCCGGGTGATTTGCCCATTTGTGCCATGGTTCCCTGACAGCGTGGTAGCCCCGCAAAGAACTCGTCGACTGGAACGGCCTCTGGGGATGTTTGGTGCTGTTCCCGGTTCGCCAGCCCACGAAGCCCGTCTCCAGAACGGTCAGAACCCAACCAAGCTCCTGGGTTCTGAAACGGTGATTGCCGGCGGGGTCACGTTCCAACGGGCCGCGGTACAGCGTTGAAGTGACGGAGTTCTCAGTCAGCGCTACTGATTGTGTACATACACATTGACAGCTGCCTGCCCGCTATGCCGAACGGGTTGAATAACGAGGGCAAAAACGACGACGGGATGGGCCGTGGTCTTCTTTTAAACAACTGGCGCCGGACGGAGATGCTTCTGTCAACACCAGCCTTTCCTTTTGTCGATGATATCCAAAACGCTTCTACCCGTTCTCCACTCACTCGTGGCCAACGCAAGGCAATTTTTATTTTTTCATTCTACAAACTTAATTTTTTGCGCAAGGCAACCTTGACTTGCGAACTGAAGACATCTGAGCCTCCAAGTCGGTGGGTTTTCAACGTTGGCCATCCCATTGCGCTGGGACAGCTGTTCTCCATTCTCCAGTGGTACCCACAACAGCATGTTTGGAGGTTACGTCCACACAACATAACCTGGTCGCACGCAACACCAAGAAAGCTGAATCGAATGCCGGGTCTGAATATTTCGACTGATGCCGTGATGGACTGCCGGTCCTGGCTGTTTTGGGCATCATGATGTCCAGGAGATTGGGTTAATTATGGGAGCTCGAAGGCTGCCATGAAGATTCGTCGTGGTGGTCCACTTGGCTCGATTGCTGTGACCGGGCCTTCATCTGACAGCAGAGAAAAGCCTCTCAACCCTCAAGTGCTGACAGCCGATAACGTGCGCTATTGCCAGGCGATGGGCGGCCCAAATGGAACAACCTAAACGGGAGGACCACATGGCTGTGTTGGCCGGCGCCTGTCCCCGGGTCTCGCAACTGGCATGGTGCCAGAGGCTACCTATGTAATACCGGTCCTGTCCCGAATTCCTGCTAGCGTGATGCACCCATCCCTTGCTTCCACCCTGTGAAAATTTACTCACTTTTTGGGTGTAGTGTAGTCTCGTCACAGTCACCAAGCGCAGGTGTCACTGGCGTAAGTGAGGCTGGGAAGGCATCGTCGGGCATGTCCATGGACCTTCCACAATGGAGTGTTGGCAGAAGAATTTTTGTTGTACCAAGTCACTAGTCTACACTGTAGTTCATGTCTCCGCCGTCTGTTCCTGCGCTGACCGAAGGTTTTCGGGAACCAGCTGCTGTTTTTGGCTAGGAAACGACTGGGTATGTTTCCCGGTTACCACCCCGCCCGCCCCCCCCCCCCGGCATGCTGCGGTCTGCCACCAGTCAGAGCATTGCTACGCGTAAGGAAAACGCACGGAAAACGCAGTAAAGCGGCGTATTGCATAATACGTACATAACGATACTATCGTACCTTTGAGCGATACCGTGTTTTACCGCCAGGAGCTGCTTCAGTTCTTGTCTAGTCCTACTTGGGCGTGTTTTGCAGCCATAATCAATTACATGATCGCACCGTCCACCGTACCATTCTTCCGTTTGGACAGGCATTCGTGCCATTCCACCTCACCTGGCGGTCTCCATGAGCTTGCCGGGATTGACTGTGCTCCTCCCGTCCCTATTCCCGCATGCCTGTAGCCTGTCAGTGGACAGCTCAAGGCCACACCCAAAGGCAGTTTGCACTTTGGGGTTTCCCACCCACTGCAGCCGTACCTAGTCGTGCCCCATAACCCCCGGCTTCTCCCCCGGCCGCCCAGTTCCCTTTTCTTTCCCTCCATCCCACTTCCCAGGACCGAGGAACCCTCTTCTCTCTTTCCTTATCCACACAACGGGACAACACACATAAGCCGTGTGTGTACCTCTATGTCCGTCAACAACCAAGGCGCTCGACAACAAATACTCCGAATATAGACGAGGCAGTGATCGGCGGGAATTGGTCGGAAATCGCGGCGTTTTGGGTCTCACCTCACCCAAATCTGATTCCAAGGGTTTGGAACCGAACAATACCAGCAACAACAACGACAACAACAACAACACGAGTCGACCACCACCACCACCAACATACTGACTTAAACCGACTACAGTCACACCAACTCACTCTCAATCATAACATTCTATGATCAAGAACAACGCCATCGTCATGAGTTCGGCTACACAGGGGGGACCCGCGGTCCCTAAGGAGGAAAAGAAGGGTTTCGGCAAGGTCTTGGCAAGGGTAAAGACGGTTTTGAGGACGAAGCGACTTTCGACCAGCGGCGCAAAGGCCGAGCCTGCTGCTACCGCCGAGAAAAAGGGCAAAGAAGCCGCCAAGAGGTAAGGCCTATCACACTCTGGAACCGTCGGGGGGGGGTTATCATTGGACACTCTGGCTGGCATGCTGTCCGCTTTGAGTTATTCCACTCTTGATGATGCTTTCTACTTTCCTCCAAATTCCAGTCTCTAACGAATGACTATAGCACCACGAAGACCGCCCCTGCTGCTTCTGCGGCCAAGGCTGTGGACCCCAATGCCCAAAAGGTCCCTCGCGGCCAGTTGTTTGAGGAGCGTGCCAAGAAGCTCGGTGAGCTCTATGGCTTGGAGCTGAAGCCGAGCGAGTGGCACTCGACCGAGGGTCATGCTCTCCGTGTTGAAAAGCCCATCAAGATGCGTGTCCACCGCAAATGCCACCAATGTGACACTTCGTTCGGCGCTTCCAAGGAGTGCTCCAAGTGCAAGCATACGCGGTGCAAGCAGTGCCCTCGTATTCCGTCCAAGAAGACCGAGGCCGAGAGGGAGGAGAGCAGGAAGAAGCGCGCTCAGATCATCAAGGATCGTGCCGAGAACGCCCCCATCATCCCCGACTGGCACCCGAAGCGCGAGAAGGACATTGTCCTCAGACGTCCCGCCAAGACCGGAACTCAGGACCTGGTTCACAAGAAGCCTCGCCAACGTGTGCGCAGGACCTGCTGCGGCTGCCAGAGCCTCTTCACTTCTGGAAACAAGACCTGCACGGCCTGCCAGCACGTCCGTTGCACGGATTGCCCTCGGGACCCGTAAGTTTTTTCTGCGCATCTCGATGGCCTCAAAAAGCTAGTTATACTGACTCTTGAACAGATCAAAGAAGGACAAGTACCCCTATGGCTATCCTGGAGACCAGCCCTCAAAACGCCAGGCTTACTTTGAATGCAAGGCCTGCAAAAACACCTTCGCTTCGGAGCCAACTGTCACCACCTGCCCCAAGTGCTTCAACAGAGACACCGAGCGACTTGCGCCAAAGCGGGTGGAACCTCAACCCGACCCCGAAGCTTGGAAGAGTATACAAGCAAAACTCGCGGCGATGAATCTCAAGTAACACGATACGCTTCGGTGTCCTTGTCTATGCTAGGAGGGAAAGAAGGAGGATATTAGAACACGATGAAAATGAAGGTTTAAGCGAAGGAAGCTGATAATAGCGTCTCTTTTTCTTTGGATTTTGTTTTGATCTTTTTGTTTTGGCTGTTTCTTTTGGCTGGCTATTACCCAGACTCTCGCAAACTTTTATCGCTCACAAGATGCATGCATTCATTTTGAAGGCCACGCGCACCACCATCGTTAGCACCATATGAGACACACGCGCATGTTTTACCGCATTTTGCATGCAGGGATTTTTCTGCGACAAACCAACGCCTTTGATCTTTTCCTGCATATTTCTCGTCATTCACTTTGTCGGCGCTCGATTTGATACCCAACTTTATGGACCCTGCATACCAACTGCAAAGTCTGGAGAGAGAACAACTTGTCTGTTTAGGGAATCGCAAAGGAATGGAGGAAAGGTGTTCCTCATAGAGTCACGGGGGTCATGGAAGGGAAGCACTAAGATATATTTTTGCATAGGTGCCATAAATCACGATCTCTCTTGAATCCAAGTTCCAACACTCTTTGCCCATAGTCAGTCCCTAATTGTTTCTGGTGTATTATCCTCCCATCGCATCGGGGCTCCTTCCGTGATTTTGACCACCAGTCGCCACCCACTCGTGCCACTCTCCTGTGATACAAGGAGCGCAAACGCTTCGCACACTACATACTAATAAAGTTTACCCTAATCGGCGATCTTGCACCCGCAATACGACATCGCGACACACACAGCTGCAAACACGAGCGTACACAACGTAACTTCCCAACAAGCACTTGTATCTGCGGTAACCAATCCCGCTACCCGCTTGCCCACCATGCCAACTACTCGCTTACTCTGTACACGACTAATGCTAGCTATTGTGGTTATTCGCCACTTCAATCAATACCTTACACGATTCACAAATGAAGCAACTCCCGTCTTTTACCCCTTACGCTTACGCCCTTTGCTCGGTTCAATGCTCTGTTCGCTATCCATTCGGTCTCTCAACTTAGCCGTTGTATCAGTAGAACTTCCGTAGCCCCCAAGTCCCACAACGCCGTTGCACCTCTGGTAGGCATACTTCCATAGATAGGGAGAGGTAATCGGCAGACGCTGCGACTTTCCGTAATTCCTGTAGGAGGTCGTTCCAAGCTCGACCCGGAAGTGAGGGCCCGTTGTCTCCGTCTCGTTGGCCCCCCTGTCCCCGAGCCGCCCCTCCTTTATTGCTTCGTAGGTATTTGTACCTGAGCCGCTTTGCCTCAGTCTTGCTTAGATTGGCGTTACACAAAATGATAGAATGAAGCGAGAAAAAGGGGTGCTTTGCAGTTGGCGAGTTGGCTCCGAGGAGACAGTTGACTACACGTGTACTTGTACACTGCGCAGTAGTCGTGCTAGTGCGCGCGGGTCGGAGACCGGGACCAACCAGTTGGCAACGCATGGAAGCACATGGTGAAAAAAACAACAATCCTTTCCTCCAACTACATGCCGGAATGAGATGAACTGCGATATTGACTCCATTATGTACTGACCCTACACGGACCCGTTGACCGTTACAATTGAGTCTCGACGTATCCCGACGAGTCCCGGCTAGATCCTTACCCCCACTGCCAGCCGAACGCCAAACCCGTCAACTTGATCAAGCCCGTTGAACCCGCCTGCCCGCCAGTCCAGTGGAGACCCCGTTCCCTAGAACCCAACTTCCTGGGCCTGGGTTTGGGGGGTCAAGGTCTTTCGCCAGAATCCTCGCAACACATGTGGTACAGAGTGTAATAATATGCCAATAATAGTCATTGGCAGGACGAGCCTCTGGGCGATAGATGGGTCTAGATTTGGGACTATCTGGTAAGTCCTGACAGTAGTGTTGTCCCTGACTGACTACGCCGCTATATGCCGGAAGTTTAAACAGGGACCTGGGGTGTTGTTGGCTGAGCTGTTGGTTGGTCCCCCCCTCCCCCTTGACATAACATGGACAACATTGATGACACCAAACAAGCCATACAACACCGATTTTGTGATCGATACAACTGGTTTCTGTACGGAGGTCAAGTTCTCCACGCCGCACATTTGCACATATCTGTTATTTTTACATCTATTATCCGGCAGAGATGGGAGAGGGTCACTGACCAAGCGGCGGGCAAGACGGGAGAGTTTCAAACGTCAACACGGACTTATAATGCTTTGTGGACGTCGGCAATCCTTTTGTATTCCACCAGAGACGTCGACAATTGCATCCTGAACTTTTTTTACTTGGGAACGGGTGTCGGACCGATTGTGGACGGAGGCTCTACAAAAGGCTCTTTCGGAAACTCCTAAACTGCCCCTATTTCGCGCCTTCCTCAACAACTTTCTTGGGTCATATTCACGAACACCTTGTCTTCAACTCAAGCAACCAGTGTCATCTGCTGGAAGCTTCCCAGATGACAAGGAGGGTGACAAGGCAAGGTTCATGTTCGCAAGATCCCTTTTGATACCGTACACCGCCCGGCCTGTTGGGTCCGGTTGGGCATGTTGGCAAGGGCATCTCGTGTTCACCGGGCTCGCTCATCTTGATCCCTGGGCTCTACCATAGTAACAAAGCCTGGTAAGCTCGGCAAGACTGGTTGTCGGGGATGTGGATGGGGTCAAGGTTGGTGGCCTTTCCCTTCCCTTGCTTACCTTGGCGCTCGCTTTCGCTACGCTTCTAGCAACCCGGCTGCTTACCTTGACCAGACTGCGTACCGGATGACAGAAGCTTCCATAATCAAGAACTCAGGTCAGAATAGATGCCAATACTAAATTCGGACTGTCGGGGCGCGGAGGGGGGCGGGCAGCTTTGAGCTTTTCTTTGGAAAAAAAAAAAGGAAAAAAAAAAAAAAAAAAAAAAAAAAAAAAAAGGGGGGAAAAAGACTTGTCCCTGTGCATGACCAGGTCAGCCATCGCATCACGGATTGCGGATGTTTCCCGTAAGAAAGTACGGAGATGGCAGGGCAGATATTAACCGATACTATCCTGGCTACAACCACCCGTTCTTACCAATAGTCATTATTTGGAGCCTTGTCTGCACCGTTCAGAACGTCAATGAAGTGAAGAAGTACCTAGGTATGTTTGCCTGCAATGTACCATACCAAATGCACTGCACTTTTACGAGATGCCGTCCATGGTCATTCAGCGCCCATGAGCACACGAGCATACCCACTGTACACAGTCTCTCCTCCACTGACCGTCTTTCTCCTTCTGTCTAGGCAATTCGACGGCTGAACATCACGCACAGTGTTGTCGTGTGACTGGTCTGCGTGGATAAGGCACTGTTCGTATGGTGTGTTTGAGCGCCCTCGGCTTTGGGTGCTTGCGCGTGATTTGCGCAGATAGAAGTCCAAAACGGAGGACAAACAGACTTCTTGAAATCTAACACACCCCCTTTTTTCCCACATGGCATGTGGCGGCTGGAGTGGGTGGCTTGCTATATGTGACAACCCGACTGGTTGCGTGACTGAAGCTCTGTCGTTCCTAACTTCCAGCAAAAAGGGTCATCGCATGGCTCGACGACTCGAGACTCTTGGAACAGAATCCGATCGAAGGAGGAAGTTCCCGAGTGGTACAGCCATGTAGTGTAACAGAAGTGTAATACATACGCTTCTTGTCGGACAGCCTACCTCCTCTCAGCCTGACTTCTGAGACGATCCAACAGGTCTCCTGTCGAATATGCGCGTGCAAGATGATGCTGGGTTGTTCTCACCTGACGCCTAAGATATTTGGAGGGTACCCGAGCCAGCGCCTACAAACCAAACAAACACCTTAATCAAAGACCAAGACTGGGAAAGACACGAACCATCAAGGACAAGCAACAGTGGACAAAATCCTTGGCCAGGCTCTTTGACCGCCTCATTGTGGTTCATCATCGTCAGTGATCATCACCCATCCTACCCTCCTGCCGTCTCTCCCAGCGCTCATGGAAATTAATAGTGTCTGCCCGGGCCTGTTTGCTTTTCTATTTTCTACCTTGATCTACACCACCATCTCCCCCCTCCCCGCCGTTCCAGCAGCCCTCTCGTGCCCCTGTCGGGAAGCTCCCTTCTATCCCATCTTCCCCCTCCTCTTCCCAGACTGTCGGGTATGTGACTTCACCCATATTTGGTATAATGTCATGCATCCTGCCCGTTTGGGTTGTTAATCGCAATACTCGTTTTGTCAACTTCCCTCATACCTACCCCCTGTCTCCATGGGGCTTGTGTTTCCCACGCCACTTCCTTCAACCCATTTCTCTTCGCTCCTCAACTTCCTGATCACGCCATTCATTGAAGCTCGTCTCCCTTCTTCTCTCTACTCGTATCTGTACCATATTTGATTTATCTTTACTTTTAGATTATCTTCGTCGGGGCGTGCCGCTCGCTCGACAGACATACGTATGGGCCGCTCTGTCGGTGCCGTAACAAGGACAGCGGGCAAAAATATGGCGTCGTCGGATACAGGCCTTGACGCCAAAGGTGGGTATGTACACGTGTAAAGTTGTGTAGCGGACCGGCAAGGGAGAGCGAGAGAGATGGAGACATCGGGGACGGAGACAGACACACAAAAAACGTGTTCTCATGCCAGCATTGCTTGCTACTGCTGTCTGCCTGTCTCTCCGAGCACTTGGTTCCTTCCCAACCGCAGAACGTGAACGGAGGAAAATGCTGCTGGTGATGCAGTGATTGATGACACAGAGATGCGTCACGCATACAACTTAACACAACGCGACTTTTACTGGGAAGAGAACGAAAAGGAAATAGAGAAGATAAAGGACACTCCACTGAAGGGACATGATACGTCTTGCTTGTTGTGGTGTGTACAGAAGACGGCAGTCGTAAAACGCTCCCCACGATGCCCGAGGAACTCTCGTAGAAAAGCAAGTCAAAGGTTAGTCATGACAAACGAGATAATTGGGGGTCAGGCAAAAGGCGTGTCGAGTTCCCGTGACACGCTAAGATGATCAAGCATCTGAAACCTGCAGAAATACAGCCCAGATTACCGACATTTTGCGAAGGTAGAGCCAACCATGGACTACTTCTTGGAGAAGAACGACATGATGTTGCCCTGTCCCTTGGGCGCAGGCTTCTTCGCTTTCCCCGCCGCCGCGGGTGGCGCCGAGCTCGCAACCTTGGGCTTTGGTTTGGAGGCTGGCGGGGCCTCATCCTCGGAGAAGGACTCCCAAGCAGGTTCCTGTATGGTGACTGCGACGACACGTCAGTTTCCACCTGGCTTTGGTCATACGGTAACCGAATCATCAAATGTGACCTACCCAAATATCCCTGATCATCCATAATCTGCTTCTTCTTCATCACCCTCCTCTTTCCGCGCCTCCTTCCATCCCCACTAGTCGTCAAGATCTCCTTTTCCTCATCCTTGGCAATCTCAGCCTTGGTAGGTGGCTCCTCAACGACCGGCTCCTCTTCTTCTTCTTCCTCTGGGGCGGGAGAATCAGCCTTCTCTTCCATGTCCTCGTCTTCTTCGTCCTCCATCATTCTCCTCAGCTCCTCTTCACGCTCTTTCCTGCTCTTCCTCGTAGATACGGTACCGAGTTGTGGCAGCGGAACGTCATCGTCATCCTCTCCATCATCTGACAAAGCAGCGGGGGTGGACTTTTCCGACGTCTTGGCCTTCTTGGGCAGGGAAGCGGCCTTGGAGAAGGCTTGCATAATACCCGAAGCGGCGGAGGTATTACGTTTGAGTGATGGCGCAGGTTTCTTGGTGGTGGCAGTAGGTGCTTCGGGTTCCGTAGCCGATGTAGCGGATTTGCTCTCCTCCTGGAGCTCTGCTGGTGCGGCAGCCAGGGCGGGCGCTGGCGATGGTTTAACAGGTACCGTCTTCGTGGGTGCTGCTCTAATCTTCGGCTCCTGCGTAACGGGTGCGACAGCCTTGAGCCCGAGTCCCTTTCTTTCCCTTCGGCGTACGTGAGAGTTGACGATGGTACGGGGCCGTGGCTTCTTAGCATCATCCTTGATGGCTAGCGCACTTCGCGCGGCATCGGCAAGCAGTGTAAGGTCCTTGGCTGGGTGAGGTCCGACGCTGTAGACATGTATCGATGATACCGTCTCGTACTCTTTGAGGACATCTGCTAACCGTTCCTCCTGGACAAGTACGAGGGTATATGAGGGCACTTCTTCGTCGTCAACCGGGTCCGCGTCAGGAAGCGAACTAGGCAAGTCGATGTCCATGGCGTTGCCATTATGATGCTGGACAGACTTCTTGATACCGTATAGCAGGTAGGTGGCATAGACAGTCCCGGGCTTCTTGCTGCTCTGTGTCTGGTGGAAATCATAGAGCATTCTACTTGGTGTAAGACATTGCTTCTTGAATTTTCTGCTTGTTAACTTACTGTTTGGCTACGTTGGGGTGAACACGCAGAGCCCGACTGAGCAAGCGATAGGTGATCTGGAGTTTGGTCTCGAGTTAGTCGCGGCTCTGCACCTTTCAGCTTCAATGCCACCGACGACTTGTAATCGGATGGGTGACCTACCACCTTCTCCTCACTGAGGACATTCTCAGCCAGATACGTCTTATAATCCTGCATGGTGAGAACAAAGAGTTTGTTGATATAAGGGCACTGCCTTCGTTGCGAGTGATAGCATGCGCTGATCTCACTCGATGGAGTTCTAGTGGAAGTAATCAAAATAGTGAATGCCGATGAATGAATGTCCGGGGCGCGTCGTCGACGTGCATTTGCCCGGCAGGCAAGCCAGCGCTCCCGCGAAGTCACGTTTAGCGGCTTCTCTTGGTTGTGGTTGGTTTCTTAGTGGCGCCCGGGCGTTCGGCCCCTGGTTCCCATGTCCCTGCAGGCGAAGGAGCACCCCAAAAGCAACAGCCGAAACTAACCAACAGAAGCTCTGACAGGCTGCCTGACAGTTGGCGTGCACCCTGACGGACCACGAATTCAAGTCTCCGGGGGCCGTCATTCGGTGCAGGTACCTCATAGGCTCAACGCTTAGCTTGAACAGCTTCCCCGACCCCCCCTCGGTCGTGACATCGGCGTCGCGAATCTCTAGCGGCCGAAATTTGGCACCACGAATCGCAACTGGAATCTCGAGCTTTGCAGTCCCTTGACTTTCTCTTTTTCTTGGGCAGCCGAGCTTTTGTTGATCTTCTTCCAAGTACGTTGAGGGCCGCTGTGACCCTTTTCCTTCGCTTCAACCAGCTGTGTTATACGTCCAGGGCATATCATTGAACGAAGCCCCCCAACTCCCCTTTGTCGACATCCCACTGCTGCGCCACGATGCGCCCGACCTAATAACCACGATTCGCATTACAACAGAGCTCGATATAGTAATTGTACAGATTCGCGCATACGTTCATCCTTAGACGGCCACTTTTGGCCTCAAACCGACTTAATTATGGCGGCCTTTCCACGGTTCAGGTTTCTGGCCATCGCCGTCATCTTCCACTTCGCCTACATCTTCTCAATCTTCGACATTTACTTTGTCAGTCCCATTGAGACTGGCATGCGCTTGTTCAATGTTCAACGGCCCCCTAATCGTAGTGCACCAGCAGACCGACTGGTTCTGTTCGTAGGTAAGTAGGCTACTCCGAGTCCAATGTATCGCGGCCAAGCGCTGAACACCATTATCATTCTTCCAGGAGACGGCTTGCGCGCCGACAAGGCACTTCAATCCCACCCCGAGCCATATCCCAAATCCGATGCCGATCTGACTCCGAGACCTCTCGCCCCCTATCTGCGATCAAAGATCCTGGAACAGGGAACCTTTGGTGTCTCCCATACGCGTGTGCCGACCGAATCTCGACCCGGCCATGTTGCCCTTATCGCCGGTCTATACGAAGATGTGTCAGCCGTTACGACCGGATGGAAGTTGAACCCGGTCAACTTTGACAGCTTGTTCAACCGCAGTCGGCATACGTGGAGCTGGGGCAGCCCGGATATTTTACCAATGTTTGAGCAGGGAGCTGTCCCGAGAAGGGTCGACGCCTACACGTACGGACACGAGTTCGAGGATTTCTCGTCCGATGCCACCCAGCTCGACCTCTGGGTCTTTGACCATGTAAAGGATTTCTTTGCTGAGGCCCGCAAGAACAAGACGCTTGGTGAGGCGCTTCGCCAGGACAAAATCGTCTTCTTTCTGCATCTGCTAGGTTTGGATACTACTGGTCATTCATACCGCCCTTACTCAAAGGAGTACCTTAACAACATCAAGATTGTGGATCAGGGCGTCAAGGAGGTTGCTGAGCTCTTCCGCGACTTCTACCGCGATGGTAGGACTGCGTTTGTGTTTACCGCGGACCACGGCATGAGCGACTGGGGAAGCCATGGTGATGGTCACCCAGACAACACACGGACCCCCCTGATTGTTTGGGGTTCAGGGGTTGCCAAGCCTCAGTTGTACCCAGGCGAAGTGGCGCCCGGCCATGATGAGTACTCTGCAGACTGGAACTTGGACCACGTTAGGAGGCATGATGTCGCTCAGGCTGATGTTGCTGCTCTCATGTCCTACCTTGTTGGCGTTGAATTTCCTGCCAACTCGGTCGGCGAACTGCCGCTGTCGTACCTTGCTGCCGACATCAAGGAAAAGGCCGAGGCGTCGTTGGTGAACGTGCAGGGAATTTTGGAGCAGTACCGGGTGAAGGAGGAAAAGAAGAAAGCCACAGAGTTGAAGTATAGGCCGTATCAGCCATTCGGTGAAAACGGCCTGTCCCCAGAACGGCGCGTTGCCGATATTCGCCAGCTCATTGACGCTGGTCGGTATGAGGAAGCTATCGAAGAATCAGCTGCCCTTATGAAGGTCGGTCTCGGTGGCTTGAGATATCTCCAGACCTACGACTGGCTGTTTCTGCGAGCGCTTATCACCATCGGTTATCTTGGGTGGATTGCCTATGCTCTTACAACAGTCATTGACCTGCACGTTCTACATGGCCGTGTGCGACCCTCGAGAACGCTTGGCGGGGGCTTGTTCTTTACATCGGTTCTCGTTGCTCTTTATGCGTCCTTCGTCATTTCACAGTCTCCCTTCACTTATTACGCCTATGCGTTCTTCCCGGTCTTTTTCTGGGAGGCAGTTTATGCGCGTCGTGAAAGTGTGGCGGCAGGTTGCAAGGAGTTGCTTGGCCATATCAACTCAGGTGGAAGTGTCGTTTCATTCGTGCTCAACAGCGCGCTTTATATTGGCGTCATTGAGTCGCTTGCCCTGGGCTACATCCACCGCGAGATTCTCACTATTCTCTTCGTGCTGGGTTCTTTCTGGCCTTTCACCCACGGCCTGTCGTTCCTCAGGAAGCATGGGGCGCTGTCTGCCACCTGGTTCCTCTCTTGTATTGCCATGAGCACGTTCACGCTCCTACCAGCGATGAAGGCAGAGAACGTCAATCTCATGTTCGTACACCCACCCCTTTTCTTTTTTTTCCCTTTTTTTCTTTGTTTTTTCTTCACTTACTAATAGGCGTGTAGTACGATCGGAGGCGTATTGATGGTCATCATCGGCATTCTTTACCTTGTCTTCGAGGACTTTGTCCTCGCGGACTTCTCATGGAACGCGAAGCCTACTTCCAGGAACCACCTGTCTAGGTCACTCGTCGGTATCCAAGTGGGCCTCACTGTACTTTCCATCATCATCACCCGCTCCAGTGCCCTTTCGCTGCAGGCCAAGCAAGGCCTTCCTCGCGGTAATCAAATTATGGGCTGGGTGACTCTTGGTAAGTCCTTGCAATGCTCGCCGCATCTAATAATCTTCTCTAACCCAAGCCTGACAACAGTCGCATCACTACTCATGCCTTTGGCCTATCGTTTGCAGCCCAACAACCACTACATGCACCGAATCCTCGTCATCTTCCTCACCTGCGCTCCGACATTTGTCATCCTCACCATCTCCTACGAGGGCCTCTTCTACTTCGTCTTCTCCGCTCTTCTTGTGAGCTGGGTTCGCCTCGAACACGCAGTCCAGAAGTTCTCCTCCTCCAAGGCACCACAGACCACCACCAAAAAGCCAAAAACAACCAAGGAATCCCACCTGCCTGGCCCCTTCCGCCCCCTCACTCTCCACGACGCCCGCGTTGCCCTCTTCTTTTTCATCTTCCTTCAGTCCGCCTTCTTCTCAACCGGCAACGTCGCCTCTGTTTCCTCATTCTCCCTCGACTCGGTCTACCGTCTCATCCCCATCTTCGACCCCTTCTCGCAGGGTGCCATGTTGATCCTCAAGCTGATGATTCCCTTCGCCCTCATCAGCGCCAACCTGGGTATCTTAAACAAGCGTCTGGGCGTGGCCCCTTCGGCCCTGTTCATGGTGGTCATGGGCATCAGTGACATCCTGACGCTGTACTTCTTCTGGGTAGTCAAGGATGAGGGCAGCTGGCTGGAGATTGGAAGCACGATCAGTCACTTTGTCATTGCGAGCTTGTTGTGCGTGTTTGTGAGCGCGTTGGAGCCGGTTAGTGCGGCGTTTATTGCCGGGGTGGAGGTTGGAGAGGAAAGTGAACTAAAGGAGGAAGGGAAGGTGGCGGAGAAGGTAGTGGAGAAGGTTAACGAGGCTGTTGAGGGGTTGGTCGGTGGTGGTAGTGGTGATGGCGACAGTTGAGATAGGGATGTGTACAGGAATTGAGCTGTTGGTGTATATGGAGTATGTAATGTTCGATATGACGTTACCAGAGAATCAAAAGGAAAGAGGAACCGCTAGCTAGTACTTTGATCGTATATAGATGGTATACACAGCAGATGTATAACATGATCCTGGTGTTTCTTCAAGACACCATGTCATATTTTCCAGACGTCGCCAACAAGTTCATTTATTATTATTCAACTTGCTCATGACCCTCTATCCGTCTCATTGTTTTCCTTTACTTACTTTTCTCTCTACACATCAGTCTCTGATTTTCCTTAAATAAGACATACTGGAATTGAAGTCCATGATCTCACCGAGCAACATAGTCACGTTGTTGGACTCAACCTTTATGCAGCATCCTAGTACACTATGTATGTCATCCTCCACCTCTTCAATTAGTGCAGCACATAACGCAAGAGTCAAAGGAAAACCATGGTCGGACTTGCATTGACTTCGCTGTGTACCAACCCAATCATAATACAATTCACCTTGTTACCTACCTACCTACCTACCTAGGTAGCCACGCCGTGATCTAAATCGTGTTGCCTGATTTCCTGCCTTACATCACAGCAGCGTTCTGACAGGTGCGTCTTACAGTTGCTTTACTTCACGTCGCTTTATATGCAACCCTGTACCTGCCTATGTGAGTAGTTCCAACTAACCAGCTTACGACAACGCTACCTCTACCCCTAAATGAAAGTGGCGTTGGATTGAAGGAAAGCAGGTGCCAGTCGAAGGGCGGATATCAAGTGTTTCAGGGATCCCCCAACCAAACTCCAACGGAACCGGAATCGGCAGTTTCGCTTAAATCCCGCTGTGTATCCACCACCGACCGCCAGTCCCCACACTCGGTCGGCGGAGTCCTGGGAAGTCCCGGTTCGGCGAGAATGCGGGGAGCAGCTCCTTGCTTGTTGTGAGCACAACAGAAGCAGCAGCAGCAGGGCTCAGGGGTCATATACACACAAGACAAATTCCCATCTCGGCCTGCTGGGCCAGGGCCAAAACCAGAAGCGAGGGCATTTGTGGGACTTTGCTGGAAATTTACACTAGATTGGAAAAGACGGGAATCAAATGGGAACAGCCGACCCGATCGTCGAACGGGGACGGAAGACGGGAAGACCGGAGAGTTGACAAAATGAAAGACACGGGAGGAGAAGTCTGCGTCGAGCGTTGGTGTATTGATCATCGCAATCCACAAGCCTCCAACTACTTCGAGATCGAAGGACATTGGCAGATCGGACTACATGTGCCCCCTGATAGGCGTAGGTGTACGTGCGGACGCTAACAGACGTACACTATTCCTCTATTTGAAATTACTTACATGCTATGCTGGTGATGCTTGCGAGCGCTGCGGTGGTGGTCTGAGTCGTTTAGTATCAACCAGTTGAAACCAACCAAGCCTATCTTAAAACTTGAGCCTATTGAGGTACTCCATCCACGCGAACAGTCGAAGTGGAAAGCTGAGCTGAACTGTGCACTGCGTAGGTGTACTGCTGAAGGATCAAGCCATCCTCTCACCCATGGGCAGGAATGTCCTTCTCCAACCGGCGCCACTGCGGGGTAGCCGAGCAAACGGGGATCGTTCTGGGGCATCTGTCAGCGAGATAGTACGGGAATTACATATGTCCATTGTTATGATAGTGGACACTGTCGAATCCAAACGACGGCCTAGAAAAATCGTCTTTTCAGGATGGAGGAAGGGAGGAGTTGTAAACGGGGCTCTGGGAGAGAATCTGTGGTGCTGGTGTGGAAGAGTCGTTGTCGAAAGATCTCGCTTGGAGCCAAGGGAGATGCCGTGCCCTGGATTATGCACTGTGTACTCCGATGGCGGGCAGCATCTCCCAGTTTGGATGCTTCGCCCGGATGACCAGATCTCAGGTGACGATGATGAAGGCTCGATCACGATAGGGTATGATGTAGACACAAGGCTCTCTGGCGTGCCCAGAATTGTTTCCTCCATGCTCCATTCACTACTCACGGTGTCGTCGTATAGGTGCCAAAGCCAAAAGATAATCACGAAACAGTTGTTCTTGTTAAGCTTGCGAGACCCGTTGTAGTCGGGCCCTAACAAGCAACGGCATGAGTGAGTCCGCAAACATGAAACACTGTATCGAGGAGGCAACATGGAGCCACGAGGGCACCACGAGGCAAGAGATGTTGACGTATTCTGATGTCAACGTCCTGGACCTCAAGTGACATCCTTGACCTAGGATATTGAACCAACAGCAGGAAGCTGTCGTCCTGGTATTAGAGGGCAATCCTCGAGAACATGGGGTAAAGGCCAAGATACCTGTCACGTAAGAGTCGGGACAGGTCCTCTTTTCACATGCAAATAAAATAGTTCCACTGCCCCATCCCTCCCTCCATGAGAAGCTGAGGTACGAGACACATCCTAAAGTTGAACAAAGGGAAGACTCGAAACTTGTCTCTCTGTCAATGTTTAAGACAATGGGAAAAGTCCTGGGAGGTTGGACTGGGTGATATACTATGGGGATCCAGAGCCCCATCAATAAGAGTTGCGCATTGCGTCTCTGGTCTGCTGTTACGTCTCCGTGTCTGTGCTGGCAATGTAGGTACATACATTACATACATACCTAAAGGAGTTGAGTGCTTTAGTTCAAACCTGCGGGAACAGCAAGATATGTAGAACGATGTCTTGCACAGACCAAGGTGATTTCTCCATTTTGTAGACGTACATTAGCAAGAACCGTCAAAGTAGTACATAGCGTGCAGTCACACCAGAAGAAGTCAGGACATGAGGTTCGATATGTGCCAAGTTCCGTACACCGAACGCCTCAAGAACAGCCCCCTCGGCAAACCGTTTCGCGCTAGTAGGAAGCGTGTGAGTCCGCTCAATCCGGGGATGACACTATGACAGCGGTAGGCCTGCAATTCCGCCTGTGCTTGGCCGCCTCGCCTCCCCCGGTCCTCTGCTGACAGTGACGGCAATCGATTGGTACAGGTCAACAGTTAGGCATTCCTCGCATCGAACGGAATGTTCCCGCTTTCAGACCACGCACCCACCTTGCTCCTCCAAAGTCCCTTTCAAGTTCCCCAATCCCCACAAGTGAGCGGGCTTCTTCACAAAGAAAAGCAAAGCAGGAGCAAGCGACAAGTCTCGGACAAGGGACGAAAAGAACACCTGCGATGCCCTTGTTCACGATCCCCCTCACTTCGTTCTTTTTAAACATCTTCGGGCACTTTTTCCGTACTTACCTTACCTAGCTAAGTACTTTCGCCTCGACCCGCTCCAGGAACCACCCTCTGCCTGCCCTACCTCGACGCCGGAGAGGAAATCTGTGAACAACAAAAACTGAACCGATCTTGGTGCGACTGTGAATGCGGCCGCATTCGATCAATTTCCTGATACTTGAAACCGTATCCGCATAGGGAGCTGCTACACCACATACAACCCGACCATCTTATTGCCAGGTCTAGGATACGAGACACGTCGGCTCTTCTGGTCCCAAACCCCATCCATCGCCCTAGAGGTCCAGGTTAGCTTCCACGGCACACACGCAACCGATAGTGATTAAAACACAAACAACCCTCCAACGAACTGGCTGGAGACGCGAACCTCCAAGTCATCCACAACGGTGGTAGCAGCACGTAGTACGGAGTACCGAGTACGGCGTAGCAGGGCAACATCCAGGCTCCAGAGGTTGGGCAGTTCACGCCAATAAACGAACCACGTCGATCGCATCCGCCCCCTCCCATACCTCAGAAGCAGCAACACAACAACCACCATCACGCGCAGCTCTTCCAGCGACTAGTCTTCTCTTCCTGCTTCAAAAGCCCATCGACGATTGCGTGACACCCGGCTCTCCTCGTTTTGCCTCGAGGAGGGCGCAGCGCACTTCCCGTTACCAGACGTAAATGGACCTGGACATTGACATGGCCAAGGGAGCAACAATGTCTGCGACAACGCCAACAGAGAAGCCGACAACTGCTTCCGCCACTCAGCAGCAGCAGCAGCAGCAGCAGCAACAACAACAACAAAGACAATCGCAGCCGAGTCGACAACAAGCTCAGCCAAAGCAGCAACCTCCACCACTGCAACCCCACCCGCAATTCAACTCACAATCGCCGACTCAGTCAAGACAGTCGCAGTCGCAGTCGCCGGCACCGTCGCAAGCGCAATCTCAAGGCCAGCAGCCACCATCGGCATCGACAGCCACGGGCACATCAACTGGCCATATGAGTTTCAGGAGGTTGGTGAATTTCCGGCAAGAACTGGGGGGGATAACAGCCAGGAGCTCCTTTTAGCTGACATATCTTTCGGAATGAAACGGAAAAAAGACAACGAGCCTCTCGAGCTTGCGAAGTAAGTTGCAAACATGTATTTTATAAGGCTTTGCGGCCCTCTCCCCGCAATGGGCCCCCATTAAGATGCATAAAGAGCAGAGGCCACTGGCGGGATGCGACTCGTTGCGCCGAATATGTCAACACCGAGCCTCGGCTCATCAGCTATCGCGTTCCTCTCATGCGAAACCTAGGCTAACCACCCGTCTTTGTAGACTTGCCATGCCCGTAAAGTACGACGCCCTCTTCTGAACAAAGCTTCCCAACCAATTGCCAAACCTCGGATCTGTCATACCACTTGTTTTTGAGCAGACATGGATACTAACATCTTGCTCGTTATAGGTCCGCTGCGATGCCGCAAGCCTTGGCGTTCCGTGCACCAACTGCGTCGCCTTCTCCATCGAATGCCGCATCCCGACGCCTAAACGCAAGAAGACTGCCGCGCAGAGCACCACCACTGCCCCTTCCAAGGACTCGGACAGGTATTCGCTCTTTTATGTCTACTTGGCTTTTACTTGTCTTCGGTTTCTTGCTTTCCCCGCCAACAGCCTCTCCCTTTCTTCTTGTTTTTTTTTTTTTTTTTTCATCACATGTGATCACATTGGTCTGCAAACAGCTGACGGGATCCCAGTGAGCGAGGAGACACCGAAGACCGGTCGCCGCACCAGGCCGGTGCAAACAACGCTTTCCCAGCAGGAACCCGACCTGCCGCGGCCTACCACACCCAAGAGGGGACACCGACCACATCTGTCAACGTCAAGGAACAGGCGAAAAAGGAAGAGTACGATAATGCAACTCTGGCCAACTACATGAACCTCGTCATGAAGCCCAAGTTCACCAGAGCACCTATCACGGAGGCTGGAAGGGTAGCCTATATGGGCGAGTCTTCCAACCTCAACCTTCTTGTCCATGACCGCCAAAGCGACTTGGACGTGGTACACTACCCTCTTCCGGAACATGTACGAGGCAACAAGGCCAGGTTATCAGAGCTGGACAGTACCGAGATCGAAATCCTTCATCAACGAGGCGCCTTCCTGCTGCCACCACGGTCTCTGTGCGATGAGCTCATCGAATCGTACTTCCAGTGGGTGCACCCCATAGTCCCCGTCATTAACCGGACCAAGTTTATGCGGCAGTACAAGGACCCCAAGAACCCGCCGTCACTGTTGCTGCTGCAAGCTATGCTGCTCGCAGGTTCTCGTGTCTGCACCAACCCCCAACTGATGGATGCAAATGGTTCCGCAGCACCTGCCGCTCTCACTTTCTACAAACGAGCCAAAGCCTTGTATGAAGCGGGCTACGAAGACGATCGGGTTACCATTGTACAGTCGCTCCTTCTGATGGGTTGGTACTGGGAAGGCCCCGAGGATGTCACCAAGAACGTCTTCTACTGGAGCCGTGTTGCTACCATTGTCGCTCAGGGCTCTGGCATGCATAGAAGTGTTGAGGGTTCACAGCTGAGCAAAGCCGACAAGAGGCTTTGGAAGCGCATCTGGTGGTCACTGTTCACAAGGGACCGATCGACTGCTGTTGCGCTTGGACGGCCTTGCCACATCAATTTGGACGACTCGGACGTGGAGATGTTGACGGAGGATGACTTTGTTGAGGACGAGCCGGACAACCCAAGCGACTACCCACCGGACGAGATCCATGTTCAGTTCTTCCTGCAATACGTCAAGCTTTGCGAAATCATGGGGCTTGTCCTCTCTCAGCAGTATTCTGTTGCCTCCAAGGGCAAGGGAAAAAATGCTATCGATCTGACGCACAGTGATATGGCTCTTGCCGACTGGCTTCAGAACTGCCCAAAAATTGTCTACTGGGAGATGCGGAATCACCACTTCTGGTCTGCGTTGCTTCATTCGAATTACTACACCACTCTATGCCTCCTGCACAGAGCACACATGCCCCCGAGTGGTGCCCACAGGTGGCCTGATGACTCGCCCTATCCATCGCGTAACATTGCGTTCCAGGCGGCAGCTATGATCACCTCTATTATCGAGAATCTCCAGTCCAATCACCAGCTACGGTATTGCCCTGCGTACATAGTTTACAGCCTCTTCTCCGCGCTCATCATGCATGTATATCAGATGAGGTCGCCAGTTGCCTCTATCCAGCAGGTCACGCAAGACAGAATACGGACATGCATGGCCGCCCTGAAAGACGTTTCCAAGGTTTGGCTTGTTGGCAAGATGGTATTTACTCTTTTCGAGTCGATTCTCGGAAATAAGGTCCTTGAGGAAAGGCTTCAGAAGGCGGCAGGTAAAAGACATCGTCGGATGCAGCAAGGTCTCTCACAGCTAGAACAGTATCGCCAGCACCAGCAGCTTCAACAACAACAACAACTACAACAACAACAACAACAACTACAACAACAACAACAACAGCAGCAGCAGCAGCAGCAGCAGCAGCAACAACAACAACAACAACAACAACAACAACAGCAGCAGCAGCAGCAGCAGCAGCAACGTGCACACGATCAGAAACGTAAATACGACGAAATGGCCATTGATTTCAGTGTTAACACTCCACAGCCCCAAGAATCTTACGAGCGTTCAAGGCCACAAACACCAAGTTTGACCACCAAGACGGAGACAACGCCCAGCACGATGCCGCCACCTGTCACGTCACCCAATAATCAGAACGGTCACCGTCCTCCGAACGATGCATTCATGGGCGGAACGGCTTCAAGGCCGCACACTCGGCCAGCGACGCCTTTCAATCCATCCTTCTCGGTTCCAGCCACTCCACCAGATCTTTACCTGGTGACCAGAAACTCGCCCAACCTTTCACAAAATATCTGGGAGAATTTCCAGCCCGATCAGCTCTTCCCAGAAAGTACCAACATGCCCCTCTTCCCTCATCTATCACCTACCCAACTGCACTCCAGCCTGGACCCCAACATGATGCATATGCCAAGTGGGCTTCCCAACCAACCCATTGAATATACACAGGGCGTTAAGCGCAACCTGGCTGGCAGTCCTTTGCCCAACAATAATAATAGCAATGGGTTGCTTCATCCTGGCGGCATGCCAGGGCAGGGCCAAGGCCAGCAGGGAGGATATGGTAATAATCAATCTAATAGTCTCTGGAACGCCAACTTTGATGGGCAGATGGGTGGCGGTGGAGCGAATGACGGGCATAGCCCGAGTGACAGTTGGAGTAATAGCTCGGTGCAGGGGCAGTCTGTTCCGTCGACGCTTAATGTTGAGGATTGGTGAGTTTATTTTTGATTCAATTTTTGTTTTGTTTGTTCCGTCCTGCACGGCGCTCGGATGAAAACAGAAGCTGACATGGGATGAAATCTGCAGGTTTCAGTTCTTTGGGATTAACAGTGATCCGTCGCAGGGATACATGAATCTTGACATCCCGGAACTGATGAGGCAGTTGTAGTCGTATCGATCCCGGCCCATAAGAGTTGAATGTTAGCGTTTGGTGAGATCATGGTAACCATCATTCTGGATGATGTGGTACAGAACTGTATAAGGCCCAGCTAGGCTGGCAACTTTGGTCACTGTATCTTTTTGCATTGAGCAAGCATACAAGCAGTTTTAGGAAGCATGGACGGACAGCTTAACTACAAGTACTCTTTATTGGATACGTTGATTACATGTGTTCTGAGAAATGCGGTGTATTACCCAGTTTGTTGATTGAGTTGTGGGAGAAGGGAAGCATCGATACGAAGGGACAGATGATTGCGCGAAACCAAGACTGTGAATACCTCTAGGTAACCTCACCCAGTGACCCAGCCCCAGCGCTTCTCTCACATGATCACAGCGACCCGCACAGCAACCCACACCCAGATCAGCGATGTTGCTTCAAGGAAATCTAATCTGCATCATAGTGGATTAGATTATGGGTTAGCGCTAGGTATATATTCTTTTTCATTCGTTCATTTGTGCACCTTTTGACAATTGCTGACTTTCTGCATCGGCAAATGATGTAGTGTACTGCTGGCCGCGTTTCTGGCCGCACATTCGTCCAAGGTCGAGACGCCCACGCGCCGCACCTTATTCCATTCCTTTAACACCCCCCCTTTTTTTTTTTTTTTTTGTTTCTTGTTTTTTTCCTACTGAACAGACAGTTACAAGAGGGGCAGGGAAGGGTCACAGTAGCCGAACTCATATTATCAGTTAGACAAACATCTAGATGGGATACTCCATGCCAGCCTCATTCCCGGAAGCACCATCCATCGAGCGCTTCATGAGAGTATGAGAGGTAGATGTGAAAAGGGCAGTTGACCAATCATATCGTGAAGTGGTCCTCTGACGGGGATGTGTGGTTGAGCACCTGGCTCCCCGCATAGTGTATAAGCTCCATTGACTGACGCCGTTTTGATGGTGAGGTAGTCTACATTCATAGGTCGTAACTGTTGAAGAACTTGATGCCGAACAGCATGAGCATTCACCCATCATCTTTTGAAGATAGATGGATCATTCGCAGTTATCTCTGTCTTCTTCTACTCTTAGTTACAGTTCCAGATTTTATAAATCCGAGCGCTGCGGTATCGAGGCCTTTACCAAGGTAATCTGCGCGATCTGGCTGACACGAGGCAACGAAAGGGCCCAACAGTGGAATGGGCAGATATTCGTGGGTAATAACAAAGCCGTGGTATTGACAGTGTAGATATCCGTGTGTATGGATCCAAGCGAGGAGGGGCCGCTCTCGCAACCTTAACCTGTCGATCGCCAACTGCAAGATGTGATGTGATAGTGAAAAGAGAAACAACCCCCCTTCCCACGTTTGTAGCGGGGTTATGTTCTTCATCCCTCTCTTTTTCCACATCTGTCAAATACGGCTGCCTTGAGCGTGGCCACGCCCAAGAGGAGATGAGGCTCAGTTACGTTCATCACTAATACTTTTCTTCAGTTCCCCCATTCATCATTCTTGTCAGGTTGGGCTTCTCATGCTTCATTATGGAAAGAAGTGGGCAGAAGCGCGTCTAATGAAGAGGTGAAAAGAGGAGTCAGCCGTTGGGGGCCACAATAACTAGTAATCACCCTAGGCGTTCATAGCCGCCGGCTTGTAGCTTTGTGTCACACCGGCCCGTACTGTACGGGTACCCGAATCATTGGAGGATTGTTTCCGAGAAGGGGGCCAGGACAAGGCATTGATTACATCAAGCCATGAAGCAACGCCCATTGGGACCGGCGATTATGGATGGGGGAGGTGCACAAATTTGGATTAGGTAGTGTTGAGCTTAGTGAACCTTTCTGGTCTTATTGATAATGGAGCTGCTATCCCCCCCCTCCCTTTTAACATGTGAGGAAGATGCCTGAAGCGACCTGCAGCCGGCGGCTAACTTTGAGATGGAATCCATCTCTTTCTTGGTCTGCCTCTTCCGCATGAATTTTCTGGTCTAGCAAACCTGGATGTCTTCGACTCCAATGTGCAATTCGCTTGTCGATTCAATCTTGAACTCTGTCTTCAAAATCAGAGAAATCTGTAGGTCTGAATCACAGCTGGGTAGTTCCCGGCCAGTGACAGGGGATGAAGCTATACGGGACTGTCTCCGTAGTTGGGTGGCTCTACCCGGCAGCTGCCGCCTGCCCCATCACGCGCATTGCTGCCCGCCGCCTATCGATGACCTGTCAAGCTGTGCACATCTAACATACAACGGGGGCCTGGAGGTGCCGCTCATCGATTCCCTTCATAGGATGAGCGAGACCGAGACGACTTTTGCGAAAGTTGACCATAAATAACAAGTATAGATGTCATTCCACATGCAACAGCACCTTTGTGACTTGTCAATCGTCGAACGTCGCCAGGTAGTGACCAAGCCACCCGGCCACAATTTGGAGACCCAAGCAATATACTTAGGTAGTTCGCCTTGTGCCTGCTGCACCTCACCAGTTCCCCGGATCTCCCCTCCCCAACCTCCAAAAAAGCAAAAAGTCCACAACGTGGTTCTCGACTTCACGGCCCACCCCAGTACGGCTAGGCGACCACTGACGCTCAGCACCATAGCAGAGTTCACAGCAGGGCAATCGCCGTTCGCGAAGTAGTGTACTGGGCAGGTACCCCTCCGCTGCACGCGAGCTCTGACGACACAAGCCGGACCGTTACCCAAAGCTTACACGAACACGCAACTCTCCTCCTTCTCGCAACTCGTCAACCGCCAATTCCGCTTGTTCCCCAGTCTATCACATAACATTGACAAAGTAAGCATTGGACAGCTGCACTCGTCACGAGGACGACAACACGGAACGACCACAAGACCTTCGATTACAAGTCGCCTGGACCGGGACTTCCATCTTGTCGTTCCCCGCATCCCGATTTCCATTGAGTCGTTTACCGAACCGAGACGCTGTTTCCCAACCACCCGCTCGTAATCGCCCAACATGGTGCAGGCGCCCATGATCTCGGTGCCCCTCAAGGCCACAAGCGAGATTGACTGGGTTGCTCCCCTCAAGAACTACATTCGGAATACATACGGTGATGATCCGGAGCGCTATGCCGAAGAATGTGCGACCCTCAACCGGTTACGCCAGGATATGCGAGGCGCCGGGAAGGACAGCACGTCCGGAAGGGACCTCCTCTATCGCTACTACGGCCAGCTCGAGCTTTTGGATCTAAGATTTCCGGTGGACGAGAAGAACATCAAGATATCCTTTACATCCCCCCCCCCCCCAGCGTGGCTAATTAGTGTGGTCAGGGCCCACATCGCTTGCTAACCATCTGCTGGTTCTGTAGGTTCGACGCTTTCACTCACAAGCCCACAGCGCAATATTCGTTGGCTTTTGAAAAGGCTTCCATCATCTTCAACATTTCCGCCGTTCTGTCCTGCCATGCGGCACACCAATTGCGAACCGAGGAGGCGGGACTCAAGACGGCGTACCACTCGTTCCAGGCCTCGGCCGGCATGTTCACCTACATCAACGAGAACTTCCTCCACGCGCCCTCGTCCGATCTGAGCAGGGAAACGGTCAAGACGCTGATTAGTATCATGCTGGCCCAGGCGCAAGAGGTCTTCCTTGAGAAGCAGATTGCTGATCAGAAGAAGAATGGTCTGCTCGCCAAGCTGTCTAGCCAGGCAGCCGCTCTCTACGCCCAGGCTGTTGAGGGCGTTCAGGAAAACGTCACCAAGGCCATTTTCGAGAAAGTTTGGCTGTCTGTAGTTCAGGTAAGTTGTGTTGGCATTGTGTCCGGTTCAGCAAGGTTTGGGGAATGTGAGGCAGGACTAACACACGATAATAGATCAAGCTTAACTTCATGAACTCCCTCGCCCAGTACTACCAAGCGCTCGCTGATGAGGATGCAAACTCTTATGGTGTGGCCATTGCGCGTCTTGAGATTGCGCAGGGTCTCGTCAAGGAAGCAAACAAGATGGCACACAGTTTCCCTACCTCGGTGCCCCCGAACTCGAACTTGACCTCTGACTGTGGGCATATCTTGGCAGATGCGACCAAGAGACACCTTGCAACCGTCAAGGAAAAGCTGGAGGAACTTAACAAGGAAAACGACATGATCTACCATCAACCTGTACCTGCCGAGGCCAGCGTGACACCAGTTCCCAAGCTGCCGGCTGCGAAACCGATACCCGTCAGTGAGCTATATGCCGGCCAGGATATTCAACGGATTACCGGTCCCGACCTGTTCGCGAAGATTGTGCCTCTCGCGGTTACCGAATCAGCAAGCTTATACGATGAAGAAAAGGCCAAACTGGTGAGAGCAGAGACGGAAAGGGTAGAAACCGCAAATAGCGAGATGGCGGCCAGCCTGGACTATCTCAGGCTTCCGGGCGCCCTTCAGGTTTTGAAGGGAGGGTTCGATCAAAATATCCTTCCTGACGAAGACTTTAGGACATGGTGTGTAGATGTCGCGGATCACGAAAGCCCTCATAGAATTTTCGAATATCTTCAGACCGAAAAGCAAGCTATTTCAACGATACTCGATAAGAGCAGCAGGCAGTTGGATATGGAGGAAAGCGTGTGTGAGAAAATGCGTTCCAAATACGACGCGGAATGGACACAGCAGCCGAGTTCGCGGTTGACAACTACGCTCAGAACCGACATCAGGAGGTATAGGGAGGCCTTGGAAGTGGCAGCGAAGAGCGACGGGCAGCTCGCGACAAAGCTTAGAGCTAACGAGAACGAGTTGGACGAGATGCGCCAGGCCGCGCAGCATGGAGAGATCGATGAGTTGTTCCAGAGAGCAGTCCGGAAGTTGCGAAAGTCAAACCCGAATAGCCCCGCTACCGTTGAGCCTAACCTTTTGGAGGCCGATTTTGATGACGGTGGCCCGAGTGTGGTTGAGCAGATCCAAAAAGTGGAGGATATTCTGAAGAAGCTCAGCTTGGTGAAAAAAGAGCGTCTGCAAGTACTACAGGATCTGAAGCAAAAGGTATGTTGATCGCGATGAAGAGTCTGCGTGGTGGATCAAGAGCTGAAACAAGCAATAGGCACACAGTGATGATATCTCTCAAATCCTCATTCTCAACAAGAAGTCAATCGCGAACTACGAACAGCAACTCTTCCAGCAGGAACTGGAAAAGTTCAGGCCTCATCAGAACCGCCTCGTGCAAGCTTCACACAAGCAAGCTGCTCTCATGAGGGAGCTCACAGTAACATTTAACAACCTCCTTCAGGACAAGCGAGTTCGTGCCGACCAAAGCCGATACGAGTCGGTACAACGATCGCGTACCTCGGTTATCAACAAGTACAAGCGTGCCTACCAAGAGTTCTTGGACCTTGAGGCGGGTCTGCAGAGTGCCAAGAACTGGTATAAAGATATGCGACAGGAGGCCGAGAGCCTGGAGAAGAACGTAGAGGCGTTCGTCAATAACCGTAGAGCAGAGGGGGCCCAGCTTCTCAACCAGATTGAGCAAGACCGGGCTGCCAACAAGAGCTCCCACGCCGCGCTGGAACAAGAGCGGTTGAAGAACCTCATGGAGCGCATGTCGATGGACCCATCACCGACCTCTCCCAAGCCTTCATCGGGATCAGGAGGCCGACCTACACCCGCTCCCTTATCATTTCCCCCGGCAGCTGTCTCCAACACGCCACAGTCAGCCTACCACAAGTCCAACTTTTCTACCCAGTATCCCGCCTCGCCGCCAGCCACACATATTCCCAACAACCCCGGGGGCCAGCAACAGACGCCCTATCAACAATATAACCCCAGCTCCCTCGGCCGCATCCCCGGCCCCGCCTCCCCACCCCCGAACCAAACAAGCTTCAACATCGGCCCCGGCCGCCACCCGGTCTCTCCCCCGCCGACGCAAACTTCCTTCGCTCAGTCCCGCCCTTACAGTTTGACGACGTACGGTAACCCCTCGGCATTGAATCTCCAGGGTGGGCAACCTGGACAACCGCAATCGCAGCCAGGAGGCTACGTCCCTCCAGGCTTCGTCCCGCCTCCGCCGCCTCCGGGACCCCCGCCACTGGGTCCGCAGCAAACGGTACATTACGGCGGAAACGAGTATTATGCAGGTGCCATGGGTAATCCGAATATTGGAAGGCCAGGGTCGGCGCAGCAGGGGCCCCAAGGGCAGCAAGGGGGTTGGGGACAGCCGCCGCCGCAACAGCAGCTGTATCAGCAGCAGGGAGGAGGAGGGGGTGATCCTTGGGCTGGATTGAGTGCTTGGAAGTGAAAGATACATGTAACTTGTATATAGGTAAGGTAAGGAATAGACGAATGGATAGTGTAGTTACGCTTAAGCTTGAGAGCGAGATGAAGAGTATGTAAGCGCGTCAGGAGGGTCATACGAATGGGGAGGAAAGTAGCTGAGCGGAGCGGCAGGTGGTGGTCGCATCGGTTATTGGTTATTAGCAGGAGGTTGCAAAGAATCATTTGACGAATCTTTATTTCTTGTACAATGTCTGCAGAGGCAGTTTGAAAAGCAAATTCTAGATACATACCTAAAGGGAGTAATACTTGACAGCTTAGTGAATAGTTTGCAAAGTCTTTGTGTGAACACGTCCTGGGAAGATGGACAGTATTCATAGCAAAAGAGTCTTCATCAACTTTAACAACGAGTTCATCGACACATTGTCCGGCTTCACAAAACATGGTGAGCTGGAGGGTTGGATGTAAGCTTTCTTCAAATATACCAGTTGATATCCGCCCGCCCGCCCAAAACTTCCTCCCCTTCTCCCTTTCGCAAGGGAAAACCACCTTAGCCAGATGTAAAAACTAAAAACAGACGGTATATATGAAGAAGAAAATGGGAAGAAAAAAAAACCCCCCCGAAAAAACAAACAAACATCATGCATAGCTAAAATGGACTGGTACAACATGCATGCTACTGTTCTTCCTTGTTGTTCTCCTGCTTCTTCTTCCCTTGTAACCGCCTTCCGGGTTCTATGTATCTTTTCCCTTTTCCAAAACTCATCTCATGCCCTCCATTTCCTCCGTTCCCTTCCTCTTCACTTCCTCTTCCCTCTTCTACCCACGTTCCTCAACTTCCCACGCCCTAACCCAAATCCTACGGCCTATAGCTTAGAGCTTGGACTTGGGAGCCTCGAGAGTGGGGGTAAGGAGATCGCGGAGGTCGTTGGCGGCCTCGTTGAGGTAGTAGCTCATCCTGTCGGAGCCGAGGCCCTTGGAAACGATATTGAAGTTGAGGCTGTAAGAGTTCCACATGTGAGTATTCTGATCTAATGTCATGGGGCGATAAAAGGGATGGAGAAGAACTAACCTGTTCTCGTTAATCATATAAGCGATACCGAATCCCTGGTCAATAACCTGGCTCCATCCGTATCCGTTGAAGAACTCGGAGCTCAGCTGGGAAGTAGACAGATACCACGAGCTCGAGTATCCGTAGGCGGGGTCCTGGTACAAAGCGGGGAGCTCCTGGCCGGGCTCGAGCAGGCGCTTAAGGCCAAACAGGTGGCGGTCGACGCCCTTGCCGTCCGAGGCAGCCGAAATATACTCGATGTGGGCGTCAATGGCCTTGCGGAAGAGCTCGACCTTGGTCTTGTCGTCAACGCTCGCGTCGTTGGCGGCCTTGCAAAAGGCCACGCTGGCCTCGCTGACAGAGCGGCACGTCTCGGTGCGACCCTGTTGAAAGCGGCGGGTGGCGGCCGACTCGTAGGTCGGACGGTTCTTGCCGTACATCTTGTAGTAGGCTAGCTGGATAATCATCTGGACGTAGGCGTCGGGGGAGCACTTGAACTTCTTGATCAGGCCCTTGCCGTAGCCCTGGTAGGCCTGCACTGCGAGCTGGTGCTGGCCGATGACGCTGTTGAAATCGGTGATGGCCCGGTCGATCTCGGCCTGGACCTCCTTGGTGACGGTAAACTTGATGGTTTCGGGCTCGGGCAGGTTGGAACGCACTGAAGGGTCGGAGAAGTCAAGCTTGTTGTTGAAGATGACGTCGTTGACGAAGTCGTTGAGGCGGTGAGTGGGCGTGCCGTCCATCATGCTGTGCTCGCCCATGAAACCGGAGGTGCCGTTGTCGTTAACGATGAACTGGAGAGGCTTGTCATACCATCGGTTCTGGCCGTCACCGTGCCAGTACTGGTGGGCGCGCTCCTCAAGGGTGACGGGGGCGGCATCGTCGAGGCAGACGACGAAGGAAGAAGCCTCAATGGCCTCGAGAGCCTTGACGTTCTTGGGGTCGGCGGAGAGGAGAGTAGCGCGGGCGTCGGTCCAGACGTCGCGGTTTTCAGAGGTGAGAGCACCGACAGCGGGGGCGCGCGAGGCGGCGAGCTCGTAGACGCGCCTGAAAGCCTGCTCGAGCTCAGTGGTGTTCAGCTGCTTGCCACCAACCTCATGGTAGATCTTGTAGAACTGGTTCTTGCGGATGACAACGATGTACTTGTGCTCGTCGGCGCTGAACTTGACGGGGTAGTCGGCGGGCTTGGCAGCAACGCGGCTGGCGTTGAACATCCACTTGTAGGAGTCCATGCAGATGGGGAGCTTCTTCATGTACTCGGGCTCGAGAGTGCCCTGGTCGACCATCTTCTTGAACTCGAGAGCGGCGGTGGTGATGGCAGCGGCGCGCTTGGCAGGGTCGCGGCGGCGGCGGTCATCGCGGTGAGAGTAGAAGTAGCTGACGTAGGGGACAACGGGGTCGCGGTAGGAGAGGTAGGCCGCATCGTTCCACCACTCGTAGAGCCAGTTCTTGTGCTTGGGGTCCTCGCGACGAGCTACGAGCTTTTCCTGGAGCTTGCGACCAGGACCATTGGGGGCAATGAAGGCGTCAATGGCCTTCTTACTACTCTCGAGCTCCTGAGGACTGAGAAGGGGCTTCAAGGACTGGTAGTAGCGGGCAGCCGTCTCCTCAAGGGTGGGGACAGGAAGACGGGGGAGAGACTCCTGGAAGCGGAGCATGGGGCCTTTGGACTTGTCCTCGACATAACCGGCGGGGAGGGAACTGTTCTTTCTTGTTTGCGCCATGGCAAAGATTCTCTGAAGAGAGAAAGGGTGTCGGTCAGTCGCGTGCGCGCAGCAAGGAAGGGAATACCATCCGTAACTTACAAGAGGGGTAATAGCAGCGGAGGTTGGTTGTCTAAAGAGGTGTCTAAGCGTAGTAGACCGAGCCTCAGATCGCACAATGGAAGCCAACATTACTCGATAACCACGGACGACGGTAGAGCTAAGAAGAAGAAGAAGAAGAGAAAACAAGCAGTGAAGACGGTAACGAGGAATGGGAGGCGGAAAAGGGAAGATAAAAATAAAGAGAGAAAGCTGGGCAGTGAGGCAGACGCGGGAGGCGGTGGGTTTGATGCACACCTTGAGGGGTGCTGCCGACTACGACTCGGTAGCTCGGAATTCGGAACAAGTGGACACTTTTGGACTTGTCTCGTGGATATTGTTTACTCGCGGAGGTGGCCCATGGGGTGAATGGTTCTGGATGGAGACGGGCAAGACGGGGGGGGAGACCGGGGCACAGGAGACAAGAGACAAACTACCACCGACATGAAACCTTGGCCGGACTTAATTGTAGGGTACTTTGGGAGGGCATATCTCTGCAGGCCGAGGTTTCCTTGGTCTCCAAAAACTGAAAGATATAAATCTCACCAATCCTAAACCCCCACTGCCAGCCAGTGTCAGGCTACGGTATCTTCTGCTTTCCATGTCGTCGGCCATGTCTCATCTGTTTCTCCAGATCAGATCCCATGATGGTGGTCCGTGATGCTTGCTGGTGCTTGATTCCGCAGTTGTGGTACCTGTCTGTTCCTCATTCCATCCTAGGTGTCTTCCCATGTACCCGTCTGTGTACCCGTTTGTCGCGGGACTTTTCCGCCTGCACGTTCTTCTCTCCCCACTTCCCTATCTTCCATCTCTTTGTTTCTCCAACTGCCCGTTTGAACTGGGATTGGATTGGGAGGAACAAAAACCGTGGGGCAGTTACACATTCGCTGTGTAGGCCGCTGGAATGATATGAGAGGCCGAGCATACGCCGTAGACTACCGTGACTACGTAGCCGACAGAGGTAGTGTACATTGAACGAAGAAAAGTGGATGCGCTTGTCCGAGTGATCCACCGGCTGACCCCATTTACCCCTCGAGCCGAGGCTCAAAGTAGCCGACGGCACTGGCATTGGCGATTGCCAAGAAAACTCCCGTCTCTCCCCAGGGCATTCAGCAGGCCCAGTTCAGCCGCCAGAGTCCAAAATGAAGAGGGCCGCAAACTTCAACCCCACATTGTGCCGGTAGTGGTAGGTGGGGCTGTTTTCCTCCCCAACTGAACCCATGAGTTCAACCTCAACCAATGCAACTGCAGGGGCAGCTCTCCTTCATCCGTTCCTCGGGATCGAAGTTGATCTTTATTGGGTTGGTGCGCATTACAAATACTAGAACATATATATATATATATATTCATCCCATATGTCCGGCTCGCAGAAACAAAGTGTGCCACACTCAACATTTCTCTCCTGCTGATTTCCCAAGTGGAAGTCACATGCACATTTGACTTCCCTTCCGACCGCTGACGAGAATTCTGCTTGCTGCTAACAGACCGACATGCTGTACTACCATTCGTCTTCATCAATTATCTTCCACTTCTGCGTTGACTTTCACTGTCTTTTCAAAAGATCAATCTGCCCAGTGCTGTAATATGGAAGGCCCAACAAGTCACGTCACCACTCACTCTTCTTCACCTTTTGCCCATCTCAGGGTTGCGGCGGGTCTGTGCGGGTTAGCGGATGCCGGTGGTGAGAACGTCTGAGAGACGACATATGACTGGTCAGCTGGAGTTCGGCTAGGTTGGGGGAAGGGAGGCTTTCACATGTCATCCAACTTGACAACAACAGTTGCAGCGGGCTGCAAGGTCAACACCACAAAGAATGGAAACAACACATGGATATGACGCAGAAGGCTGCAGAATTTCCTATCGTTGTGAAAATCGGTTTGAAAGATGTCAATGTAACGACACGCGGACGCAAAAGCCTAGGAACTTTTGTTTTGGAATTCTTGCCGCGCTTCCACGTTGACTTGCATGTGTTGAACATCCGTATTGGAGAATCCCTGCTGTTGATCTGTGAACATCACGGATGGCTACAAGTTGTCATATGGAGTTGTTGATTTTGACTTCAATTCCAGGCTAGGTAACTTCTGTTTCCTTTTCCTTGGTACACTATACATCATACATGAGCTTGATCTTGTGCCCCAGACAGCCTGTTGATGCAACAACCGAGGAGCTCGATGTCAATCTCGTGTAGCCGGATAACCGAGCGAGAAACCTAACTCCTGATAACCAAATGTTGACGCCTGTAACACCGAGAACCAATAGGGAACCTGAAAAAGTATAACATTTGGACGGTGATCATACCCCTCTGTAACATCAAAATCCAGAATAGATGACCAGGCGCTCCCACAACCACCCACCCACCTACCAACACACGGAGAGCGGTAGCAACAAGTAATACTTCTAGTTGTAACATTATACAATACTGGTACCAATCTCCGCGGGTAGACCGTTACGCGTTCTTTTTTGTTCAGACAAACCCGATTTTGGGGGCAATTCATGCCTCGTATGTCTTCACCTGGCCTTCTGCGCTCAGGGGTTGAACTGATCCAACCGCCGGTGGCGCGTGGAAGCTCATCCGCTGCCCGTCCGTCAACGCCTCTTGGGCCAACTTGACGCCTTGCTCTCCACCAACCGCAGCGGCCGCCTTGAGCCCTTCTTGAACCTCCCGTACCCGCTTCTTGAATGATAGGCGGTCCAGGAACAACTGCTGGCGAGCGCGCTCGAGTTCTCGCCTCTCGGCTTGCAGGATCGCCTCCATCTCGTTGAAGTACTTGAGCTTCAACTCCATCTTCTCCAATGTCACATTCACCGCTGCCGATACAAGGCGGGTCATTTCCCTCTCTTCGTGCGAGGCAAGACCGCCGGCTCTCGCTCCCATGGTCGCGAGCGGGATGTTAGCCAATGCCGATGTCTTGGTCGTTGTGGTAGTTGTGGAAATGGTCGTTGTAGTTGTGGTAGTCTCCTGCCTGACATCCAGCTCCATCGAGTCGCCACTCTTCTCCTTCTCCTTGCCCTTATCCTCCGACTCTGTACTTTCAGCCCCACCCTCGAGCTTGTTGCGCAGACCTTGTTTAAGAAGTTCTGCCGACTTCCCGGCGGCGGCTGCCGTGCTGGCCGGATCCGCAAGGCTGGCAAGAAATCCGACAACAGACATGACAGGGTTGTCAACTTGGCTAAAGGGAAGCTGCCCTCCGTGGCTGCCCAGCATTTGTAGCCCAACAGGAGCGTCCAACTTCTCGGATTCCAGATACTTGTCCTCTATATCCAGCTGCAGGAACTGCAGCACGCACTCCTCACGCGTTCTTGTTCCGACGTACTCGGCAATCTCACCCCAGTCATCGTCGTACCTTTCGAGCGCCTCCAAAAGCCTAAGAGTCTCGGCATCGCTCCAGGGCGCATCTCGGTCGAGGATCGAGGTGTATGTCGGATTCTCCATCCTGGTGTAACTGGCATTGGTTTGGTTGGCTGGAAGACGGCCTTCCAGGTAGCAGCTGGGGCACATGTCATACTTCGTCTTTGAATTTACATCGGCCTGAGAGCTGTGGTAGTAGATCCGAGTGCAGTCAATGCCGCAGTTGCAGCAAATAACCTTGGCGATAGGTGCCTTGGTCAGAGCATCGGCTTCCGACGCGCCGTTAGCGGCTGGGGTCTCTCCGTTGGTCTTGTTCAACTTGTTGTTCTTAGCATTGGCCTCGTAGATATTGCGTCCCAACTCGAGGGTCTGTTCGTTCTTGGGTACAGGTGTGGCGGTAGCCTTCGCTTCGGTGTCCTTGCTGGGCTTCCCTTCCACGAGGGCAGGATCCGCAGCGGGCTGCCATGGCTGAAGACCACGAGGGGTGTCGACAATGATCTTGAAGTGCCCGGTAAAGGGGGGGCCGACATGCGATGGCCGTTGGTCGGCATCAACCTGTTAACAAGGTCAGCATGGACCACAAGGCTAATAGCGGGAAGCGGTAGAAGCTCACTTGGTAGTTGATCAGACCCCACTGTTCAAGGAAAGCATGGACGCGCATGATGGCGCAAACATCACCAGCCAAGTTACGTCTGCAAGCCGTGACAGTGAGGTACTCGTATGGCACCAGTCGGTAGGTGTCGATCATGAAGTCGCGATAGTCCTTGTATACGGCAGGCGTCTTGCTACGGTTTCTGTTGTTAAAGAACTCTGGCAGCGCTTTCCTCTCAATGTTGTGAATAGTGTTCCGATCAAACCAGGTGCTGTAGCTGGGAAGAATGATGGCGTGCGTCTGTGAGATGACATGCTCTCGCGCAGCATTGCCGATCTGCTCTTTTGTTTTGGCGACATCACCGGAGCCTTCGTTGGCGCTGGCGCCATCACCATTCTCGGCTGTCTCTTCCTTGGGTGCGTCACCCATCTCTTCGTCTTCGGGGGCAGTTGCCGCGACGACGGCACCTTCGGAGGCATCCAGAGGAGTGGCGGATGCAGCACCGGGCGCCGGCGTGCTGTCATCTTGTTTGATGGTTGGTTCAGGGCCTTCGCCCATCTGTACATCTGAAGGCGCCACAAACGCAGTGTTAGAACATGCGCTAGACTACAGGATCGACATGCGGTAGCCAGGGATGTCTTGAGGAGAATGGGCAGAGATGGGCTTTACCTTCGCTCTGGTTGCCAGTGGTGCTCTCTGGCAAAGGTGGCTGTGCTAAAATAGGGTTCGCACTTGGCGACGCGTCATTGTTGGGCGTGCCGTAGTTGACGGATCCCTCCTCCATGGCGGCGACGGCAACTAAGATAGCAGGAGGATGAGGCGAGCGAACAAACACGCGGCGGCTGCTCTGGGCTTTGACCGATGGCGAAGAAGCGGATCAAGATTGACGCAATTGATTGGTATGGCGTTGTATTTGCTATTGAATTTGCAGATGGCCAATGTCGTAATACAAGGAAACTGACGTCGATGGTTTACGGCGCAAAAGTATGTGTAGTTGCGTTGGGTCTTGTTCGGAGAGGGGGGGCTGTTCGTGATGTCGTCGCGTTGGAGAAAATGCAACAAACGAATTTCGCGCCTGGCCACGCAGTGGAAGTGAATTGGCCCTGCTTGAGTTCAGTTGACAACAGGCAGGCGTGCCCGCTGCAGCTCACCTCAATGCGGCCCTTCAGTTGGCAGGCCAGGGCTCAGTGAGATGGGACCGGTCACGTGGAGACACAGGAGACCAGCCACTTCCCGGAATGAGTTTCATCTTTACAGAGGCACAAGCCACATTTGTTCTTCTGTCAGCCACACATCCAGGGTTCTTCCACACACCTACACGGGCACCCGCACTGCAGGGGCGGCAAAGTATGTACCAGTAATAGCCCGGTAGTGTCCATAGGAGGAGGCTGCATGGAATTCAGCTGGGCCGTTCCCCCGCCACCCCGCCCGCTCCTGGCCGGGAGTCGCTGTTGCTGTGCTGAAGTTACAGGGGGGTTGACCTGCTGTAGCGCTATGTGCCACCTTTATAACACTAGCGGCCCCGGACCTGGGGGTCGCCATTGACCACTTTGCATGCTATACCTCGGGCCGTCGTAGGCCCCGCCGTTGCCTACGTCGATCCATTGCAGCGTCATTGGCACAGTCACCGGGCCCCCGATCGATCCCCGTTTCCCGTCCTCCGTCCTCCGTCCCCCGTCTCCGTTCCTTCGTCGCTCTACAGTTTGTCGCCGAGATCAGATCAACCGGGTCTCTACACGACCACAACAGAACTTTCAGCTCCTCCGCCCACTGAGCCGCCCTCCGGACGCCGTTCCATCTACATACCTAAATCCGCACACAATGCTGTCGTCCGGTGCCCGGGCGTTCTCGGCCCTGACTCGTGCCCGGTTCACTACCGCCTCCACTACCCTCAGATCCCCCGCCGCGCTCCGCAGGTTACTGTCCGCCCTCGCCGTCCTCGAGCAAAGAGACGGCAAGCTCAACCAGGGATCCCTCAGCGCTGTTACCGCGGCCCAGAAGCTCGGTGGTCCCATCCATGCTTTCATCGCCGGTAGCAATGTGAAGGCCGTTGCCGAGGAGGCGGCCAAGGTTGAGGGTGTTGAGAAGATCATTGCCGTCGAGAACGGCGCCTACGACAAGGTGGGTGGCTATGCGCCCGGCGGTTGTCAGTTTGTGCATCGGTTGACTTAACACGGCGCAACTCGTTTTGTCCAACAGGGCCTCCCCGAAAACTACGCTCCTCTCCTGGTTGAGAACATCAAGAAGGGCGGTTACACCCATATCCTTGCCAGCGCAACCGCTTTCGGCAAGAACTTGATGCCCCGCGTTGCCGCTCTCCTCGACAGCCAGCAGATCTCCGATATCACCGCCGTCGAGTCCGAGAACACCTTTGTGCGCCCCATCTACGCCGGTAACGCCATTGCGACCGTTGAGTCCACCGACCCCATCAAGATCATCACCGTTCGCGGCACCGCTTTTGCCCCTGCCCCAGTCGGTTCCGGCTCTGCTGCCATCGAGGATGGTGTCGACCCCAAGGCTGAGAGCACCACTGAGTGGGTTTCCGAGGACCTTGCCAAGTCGGATCGCCCCGATCTCTCGACCGCCGAGAAAGTTGTCTCTGGTGGCCGCGGTCTCAAGTCCAAGGAGGAGTTCGACAAGATCATGCTCCCCCTTGCTGACTCCCTTGGCGCCGCCATTGGTGCTTCCCGAGCGGCTGTCGACAGCGGTTATGCCGACAACAGCTTGCAGGTCGGCCAGACCGGCAAGGTCGTTGCTCCTCAGCTCTACCTCGCTGTTGGTATCTCTGGTGCCATTCAGCACTTGGCGGGTATGAAGGATAGCAAGGTCATTGCTGCCATCAACAAGGACCCCGAGGCACCCATCTTCCAGGTGGCGGACGTTGGCTTGGTTGGTGATTTGTTTGAGAAGGTGCCTGAGCTTACCGAGAAGCTCAAAAGCGCGTAGTCAAATCTGTGATTTGTATGTTGTACGAAATTCATAATGAGATGAATATGTACAAATCATCTGGCTAAATAGTATACAACAAAAAACAAACACTGGATATCCTACAGCCATCTCAGCCAGGCTAAGGGTATCTCACCCTAAGACGCTCAGCCTCTCGAATCTTACCCTAGAACGTTCAGCATCTCTCCCGTCCTCGTAAACTTTTCCCTCAATCTCCCCGTCTCCCTCCCCCGTTCCCTCTCGGCCTCATCGATCCTCCGCCAACCCTGCCAATCAACCACCCTCTTCTCATCCCCGTTCCTCAGCACTTCACCCCTCACTCCTTCCCACCCATGCACCTTCCGATCCACATTCAAGAACGGCGTCCTGCTCACCCAATCTTCAATGATCGCATCAGCCGTTGCAAATGCGTTCTCCATCGTCGAAGCAATCACCCCCGTCGGGCCCGTCTTAACCCACCCCGCGCAGTACAGCCCGGGAAAGCTTCCGTGCGACATCTCCGCCCCGCGGGTACGCTCCTCATGCTGCACGCGGCCGTGGCCGTCATTGCTGATGATTCCCCGGCGCTCGTCAAAGGGGATGTTGATATCTGAGAACTCGGGTAGAGCGGTGGATTTGTACCCGATGGATCGGAAGGCGATCGACGAAGGGAGGGTGACCGTCTCGCCGGTGGGTAAGGCGTAAGCGTTGGGGTCGAAGGGAGATGGTGAGAGGGTGGTGCGTTCAAAGGTTGTCGATGCTAGTTGGGTTGATGCGGCAGAGGCAGAAGAAGAAGGTGAGGAAGGGGAGAAGGCCTTGGGTGTTAGGCAAAAGTCGAGAGACCATGACTTGGAGGTTTCGGAGGGTGATTGTGAAGTGGCGGTGGTGCCCTTGGCTAGCATTTCCATCAGCCGGCGCGGGGCGCGGGGAAGGGACTTCAGGTCGGCTGGGAGGAGGGAGGTGTCGACGGGGTGGAAGGACACGTTGGAAAGCTTCATCAGTTCGCGAACCTCCTTGATGGTGAAGGCTGCTTGCATGGGCCCTCTTCTGCCGATGACGTGGACCCGCTTTACCCGGCTCTGGGAGAGGGTTTCGAGCGCGTGTGTAGCAATGTCAGTCTTGCGGAGGACGTCGACGTCCTCGAGGAGCATGCGAGCCACGTCCAAAGCTACGTTGCCTTGACCGATGACGACGGCTTCTTCACCTTGGGTAAGATCCGGGTTGAGGTTGGCGTGCTCGGGAAGGCCGTTGTACCAACCGACGAACTCGCGGGCGGAGTACACGCCCTTTAGCTGGTCTTCGCCGGGGATGCCGAGCTTGCGGTCCTGAGCGGCGCCGTAGGCGAAAATGATGGCATTGTAGTGTCGGAAGAGACTGGCAAGGGGTACGGTGAGGCCCTCGGGGTGGTCGGACTTGGTGCCGACGGAGACGTTGCCGATGAAGTTGAAGTCCGGGGATGAGGCGACTTCTTCGAACTTTTCTTGGCAATTCTAGAAGGGATGTTAGCAAGTTGCTTATTCTCAAGGAGGTATGGTTGGATGATGCATGAGAGAAGGACCTTGACTTCAGGGTGATCCGGAGCAACACCAAATCTCACTAGGCCGAAGGGCACCGGTAGAGACTCATACATGTCCACCTTTGTTCCTTGGACCTTGGCCATAAGCTTGTAGGTAGTATAAAAGCCCGCCGGGCCGGAACCAATGACGGCAACCCGTAGGGGATGTTCATGAGTGGTATGGTGAGCCGGATGCTGAGAGTACATTCGGCGCGGCGCATGTACTTGCGACGGCCATCTTCCGCGCAACCCAAGTGCCCTGGGCTGTACCCGCGCGACAAAAGCCATTTTCAAATATCCAAGCGAATTCGTTGGTAAATGATGCAAGGAGACAAAGTTCCGTCAGGACTGAGCCAAAGCTCAAAATGTTTAATCATCAAGGGCTCGTGTATTCCATCTGGCAGCGCAAATCATCTCGGTAGGTAGCCGGGCACGGCGGGAAGGCACAAGGTGACTCGACCGCCCGTGAGTTCGGGGGTTGTGGGTCTCCAAATCCGGGGAACGTCAGGATCTTCAGCAATTTCACGGCACCGACCGGAGTTACGCACCACTGACAGCTGCATTGGACAGGGTCCCCAGGACATCACAATCATCTCTGTCCCGTCAACGAGGTTTCCTTCCATTGTCACCAACCATTTATGGGATCCCGAGATACATTGACGGAGATGATTACCGCAGTCTCAAAGCCTCATCCGTCGCCCATGTTCCGCGAAACGGAAATGATCCAAAGCCATTGGTCGCTGCAGCTTCCATCCAGTCCATGTTGCAACTGGCGCATCCAGCCATCGAATCATGATACGGGCTGAACGGGTCTGTATTGTATCAGGGCCATGACAGGGGTTGTTTTGGGCGCCCGGGAGCGCGTACCTGCGCGGTTGCCGAGCCAACAACGCGCCGATAAGTTTCATTCAGCTTCCAGCCTCCCTCTAAAACTGCGAGCCAAGTTCCGTCGACTTCTTCCTGCAGGGGGGGGGACAGCGGGGGGAGGGGAGCCACGGAATGGATTTTGACTTGAGAACCTGCCCTGAGGCCCATTGAGCCAGCCCGATTTCTCCAAAAGACATGTCGTCACATGAAACCGGAATGATTGTCTGGTACTTCGTCCTTCCATTGCTGAACCACATCTCTTTACAACATTCGGATGATAGCGAATATTCGGTGTCTTCAGTTGAACATCAAACCTCAAGAACAACAGCAGCGCCATTGCCAAAATGGGAGGCACTAGCCAACCCTTCCTGTACGATTACGACCCCGTCAGGTACAGTGTCGACGATCGTCTTCCACCAAAACTGTTCGACCCCAAGGCCGTCACAAAGGCAAGCTTCGCCAGGCCCAAGCCCAAACCAAAGCCGGACGGCCCGCTTGTCTCATTCAATGTCCATCCAGAGTATGTAACTGAAGAATGCCGTGCAGTCTTCCATACCTGGTCCTCACTGCAAGGGCGGTTGTGGTTGTCAACTATGAATGAAATACTCCAGTGTCCATGACTGACGATGAGCTGTGGTTGATCCAGTGCCTACCCCCCTCCAGAACGCACTATCAAGAGTTTCCGGCCCATGGGCCCTAGGTCCAAAAGATGGATCATCAGGATGAGGAAGGTTCAGTTGGTCGTTAGACTGCTTCAGTTTCTTGGTGCGGCTGGCTTGCTGGTGATCATGATCTTGTTGAACAACATAGCAGATGTGCCCGGCTTGGTCATCAGAATTGCGGTACGTATAAGGTAATACTTTGTTTACCACAGACAACACACTGACCATTAGTTCGCATGTAGCTTGGTGTCGCCACACTGCACACAGCTTATGGCATTTACCACCTCTGGCGACCTGCCGGTGGACGGGCGCCCATGTCTTCAGCTGCTTACCATGTTGGCGTCATTGTTGTCGACATTGCCGCTTGTCTAGTTTATGCATTTGGCGTGTATTCGATCCGCAAAGATGGCGCTACGTGGGGGACCCTTCTTTCCGACAAGTCGGTGCTTCAGTACTTCATCCCGGCCGTCCAGTATGGACTGATCGGCGCCGGCGGACTTCATCTGGTTTCCATCGGTATCTCGGTCTTCCTCGCCATCCAGTTCTGGCGCATCTGCAAGATGCCGCCGGACATGAACCCCTTGGAAGATCATCTTACCTCCCGCACACACAAGAGGAACAAGTCCTCGGTCGTCTCCATCTCGACCTATGCCGCCGACGACAAGCGACCTGGTACAATTGCTGGCAGTCATCGTGACTCCAGCATTCGCAACGGTGACGAGCCCGTCCGCCCACGCGCTATCCCCTTCTTGCATACCAGGCAGAGCTCTGATTCCTCAGAGCGGTCTTCTGGCAAGCACGAGTCTCGGGGCACGGTAGACCTCCCGCACCGCCAATACCAAATCACACCCGGCAACTCACCACGCAGTTTTAAGCATCCCCGGTCCTCCTATCACGGCTCCTATTCCGAGCAGGTTCCATTCGTCAACCGGGGTGCTGCTAACCCCCGCGCCAGCTTCGCCTCCAGTCGACCTAACACCTCGTACAACAACGGCGAGCAGCTAACCGCCTCCCCCACCTCTATGTCCCCAACTAAACCACAACAGCAGTCACAAAAGCCACGTGGCGGCAAATTCCAAGAGACCTGGTACACCACCGAGTCCCTCTTCAACCGCACCCACGAGCGCAACCGCACCATGAAGGAAGCCCAAAAGAGCGGCGGCGGCGTCAACAACAATAATACTAAGCGCGGCAACCGCACCTACGAAGCATTAACCGGCTACTACGACACCCATGACTCCGACGACGACGACCATCAGCATTTGCAACTGCAACAAAACCCCTATTCCCCTCCTCCTTCCGGGGCAGCGCGCGACAACCACAAAGCGGGCTATCGAAACAGCCACAACGACGACGACGACGACGACGACATCGACCTTGCAGACCTGCACCCCAACCCCTTGCGCTCCAACCCTTCTTCGCCCACCATGATCATCGACTCAGAGCTGGGGCCAGAGAGGTCGATCACCCCTTTCAGCCGCTTGCGCGAGTCGATTCTCCGTCCGTTGAATTTGAACCCGTTGAATATCAAAAAGGTCCGCCAACCTCCAAAAACCCAACATCTTCAACCAGACAGCCAGGAACCAATGAGGAACCGTGATTCCTCCATTCAACCCGAGGCTTTGTTTTCTTCTGCTGCCACTTCTGGCGGAGGAGCCAAGCCCTACGATCCTAGTACCTCTGATGTGCCTCCGACTTTGCTTGCAGGCCACCCTACCAATAATCGGGTGGTTTCGTCTAGTCACGACTACGATTTCAGTTATGGCGGAGCAGGAGCAGGCAGGCAGCGACATGTCAGTGGGAAAGTGGCTGAGGAGGGCATGGCTGGTGGGTTTGCCGTTTCGGGAGATATGACGTAGGGAGAGAGACAGGATCAGAAGAGGCTGGCACATACGAATGCTTAGTGGGCATAATGGTAAGTTGGGTGCCTACTAGGATCCGAGAAGGGGTCGTTTCTATGGATGATGAACGAATGATTACGTTTTTTTTTTTTTGAATATTGTCGATGAAGATGGATTTGTCAAGCGGTTTGCCTGCGTATAGCTAGCACGTTCTGGAGTTCAACGGATGGGCTTTTGATTTTCGATGGCATGATATCACTTTCACGAAAAGTTGAGCGTGGCGCATTGTATGTCTTGGTAGTTAGGTGTATAAAGTTGCGAAAGTCCCAACCCAGATAGTCGTTCTATGTCTATACGTTTCCTACAGGTCATAACCATCAAGTCTTTCTCTCTTCCCCATTATCTTTGTGCGACCTCTTTAGCCATTGCGTAGGATCAACTCAACCCGCCTTCACGTCCCCAACACCATCATCATCATTATCCCAAAGAAGCACTCATAACAACCCAATCCTCTCCACATAGCCTCTCAACCTCTCCTCCACCCTCTCCCCATTCCACGTCTCTCTCCCCTCCACATCCATCCCCAGCTCCGGTACGCCCACCTGCTCGATCGCAAAACTCGCTGCCACACTGCCCCACGCACACGCCTCCTCGATGCTCTTTCCCCTCGCCAACGCCACCGCCAGCCCACCCAGGAACGTGTTCCCGCCTCCCGTGGGATCGATCACCTTTGTGGGGTCCGTATGGTAAGCGGGTAGCCACCTCTCAATCCCCGAATCGACCTCGATCCCCTCCTCGACATCGAAGCGACCGAACGGGTCATCAGCATCATTCCGGTCTTCCATATCTTGCAAAAGTCCGGCGAAAAGAGACATCATGTCTGTGTCGTGCTGTAGACCGCCGTGGAAGTTTCGGGCGTCTAACCCTCCCTTCGTTTTCTTCCTTCCCCCCCTTTTCATGGGTGCCTGTTTCCTCCTTCGCCCCCCATTCCTAGCCACATAGCACCCCTTCTCCCCGGCTCTGACCACCAGCGTATACGTCGTCAGCGGCATGCTAGCCAGCAGTTGCTCGCAATTGAGCTCTACTTGCTCGACGCTGATCTGGCCCGTTTCCGGGTCAAGGCCGTCGGTGCCCATGAACCCGGCTAGTTCGGCGTGATTGGGGCTGCAGATGTCGACGAGGGGGAGGGCGTTGGTGCAGTTTAGGAGCTCAAAGGGGGTGCAGAGATCAGGGACTGGTTCCCAGATTATTAGGGGGCGGGTGTAGGCATTGGGGTCGTTGCTGTCGTCATCAACGTCGTCGCTGTCGTTGATTTTGTTTTGGTGGGAGGCGACAGCAGCAGCAGCAGCAGCAAGTCGGGCTTCGCGCTTGCGAAGGGTGATGATCTCCTCCACCAACTCTTTGCAGCGGTTGGGACTGCAGACCATGTGCACGGCTTTAGCCTTCAACAAGGGGGTTCCGGCCAGGTCGGCGGCCGTTAGTCGTTTCTTGGGGGTGGTGTACTTGAATTCGCGGCGCTCCGAGGAGCCGACGTAACCGTTCCAGCCGCGCGTGGTGAGCCGGGTCGGGTCAAGGCGGAATACGGCCGAGGTGGACCAGCCGGTGATGAGATCGGTGATGGCCTGGGGGAAGTCGGAGCCCTGGTCGACGATCCAGCCCACGGTGCGGGAGAGGTCCGGAGCTGGAGAGAAGAGGCGGGCGCCGAGGGCGGAGTAGGAACCGGCGCCTCCTAAGACGTTGGTTGATGGAGGACGGGGCGGGGGGTATTCAATTTCATCTAACAGGGTGCTTAGTTGGTGCCTGGTTATGGTTCCTGGGAACGTACCGATGATGAACATGCCGAGGGTGACAAAGTCTATTGTGGGCGTGTCGTTGATATCTTGCCATTCTGAGCTCTCGTCCGAGGCTTTGTCAATATCGTCTGGACTTTGGCTGGGCACTTTCGGGTCGCCGTTGTTGTCGGTCATACTGCTCTCTATGGTGACTGTGTAAGATCAATAAATTGTCAGGGACGCTTGCATGGAGTATATGAGAGTACGACCCAGCACACGGCCAGGCGATGATGGACAAGTGCGAGTGGGCTAAGTCAGTGACACTGAAAGGGGTTATGAGACTGAGACCCCGATGGAGGGATGAAGATGGAACGATGGACGCGTGGTTAGTGATGTGGCTACTAGCTACGTAGGCTTTGCTAGTCTGCTATTCCTGCCTGTCCATCAGGCGGCATAAAGCACAAGGAGGCTGATGTCTTGATAAGTCGACATCTTATTAGCTTATTAGCTAGAATAGGCTATCTGGGAGGCGTTTTAACTGCGAGGCGTAGGGATGGAGAAAGGGGACAGATCCGCGGGAGTTTATCGATCGGATCCCCTCGATCCTGTCATCTCAATTCTCGACATGTACCTTGAACAACTGCATGTGTAGATACCTACTCACGTCAAGTCTTCAGGCATCAGCAGCACCGTTCGCGTATATATGCAGGTATACAAGCAGCGAGCTTTGGAATGGGGAGGGTGCTTGTTGTTGGTTCAGCTGGAGTAGGTAGTGTAGCACTGAACGATGCGAGTTGTTGTAGTTGTTCATGCTTAGTGGGGTGGTAACTCATATATGAGGCGTGGATGGTGCCTGTACGCCCAGCGGGTTTTTTAGTGGCCGTGCACTAAACAACAGTCGTGAGAGTGGCCAGCAAGGCGTTGGTTCCCTTCTTGTTGGAGGATGTCCCGAAACGCGTAATTTTAAATGATGGATGAGACGACCCACCGTGGCCCCACTATGAAGCTATCGTGGGGAAGCAGCTCAGCGTGCGTCTACACTACAGAAGGCGTGCCCCCTACACTGGCCGTCCGTACAAGCATGGCAGGCGCCAGGGGTACATGCTTGGTAGGGGTTGTGTGTCGAGGGGTTCCAATCGCCGCCGTCAGCTTCGTTGTCAGCCCGGGCCGTCAACCTTCAGACATCCCATGTTCCAGCCCAGCAGATCTTGGGGCATCTATACTATACCTTCCCCGACCTCCTCCTCCTTCAAGTTTTGGGACACTTTCCTCCCTCTATCTTCACCTAGCGATATCTTTCTATTCTGTTCAGTAAATTGTACGGTACAGTGAAAAGGGTAAGTGCTTCTCATCGGGATACCTCGCCTCTGTTCCACCGAGCTCTCTTCCACCAGAGGCATCCGGGCCTGCCCACGGCACCCTCTTCATTTCAAGACCGAATCGCTAATACTGCAAGCTGGCATCGAAAGTTCTAGTAAACAGAGTACACCTTGCTTCTTCCAACTTTCATATAACTCGACAGCGAAGCCTACGACAGGGGCATTCCACAGTCCCGCCTAAGGGACCATTATAATCACAATGGCGACCAACAACATGCATAACTTGGTTACCTTGATCAAGAGGTACGCTTCAACTCTCTTTACCGCAACTTCTGATCGCCACACCCACGAATAGTTGCTTTCGTCCACAACACTCTTATAGCCCATCCTTTCCCCCTGGCGCATCGTTAGCCATGCCGATTCTATGGGAGCCGCTCTGCGGCTACGACGACGAGGAGCCAGTCCCCGCGCAAGGAATGCGCCAGGAGGATCGGCGCAAATTGAAAAAGAGACGACGAGCGATTAGTTGTCAACGCACTTTGCTAAGTACTTGCGCAGACTTGAGGCGGCCACCCTCCGTCTGGAGGATATGGCTTCGTCCACCATCCCCCCTATTGGCTCCCAGATCGTCATTGAGCCAGCTTCCTCCGCCCCCGCGTCCACTGCTGCGTCTACTCCTGCACCCGCTGCGCCGCTCGCAGTACCAATTCCCGAATCTGTCGAGAGGTTCGACGAGTTCCTGAACCAGACTGTTCAGAAATATGTCGAGACAAGCAATCTTATCGGTGGCTTGGTTGCTGAACAGGTACCTGACCTGCACAATTCTGGAACTAATTTGTTGGCAGAGAGCAAAAAGTTGACCTGTTTAATTAGGCTACGAGTGTCCTCAAGGGCTTTGTCGAGACGCGCAAGTTCCTCCTCGCCGCCTCCCAGTCTAAGAAGCTCGACATGAACTCGGTCGACTTCCAGGAGGCTATCAAGCCTATCAGCGAGGCCATCCAGGCCACCCAGGAAATCAAGGACAAGAACCGCGGCTCTCCCTTCTTCAACCACCTCGGCATGGTGGCCGATGGAATCATGCTCCTTGCTTGGATCACTGTTCAGTCTAGGCCTGACAAGCTCATTGATGAAAGCCTTTCATCTGCCGAATACCTGGGCAATAGAGTCATGCAAGCAAACAAGAACACTGATCCCCAGCATACAGAATGGGTCAAGACCTTCTACCAGATCTTCAAAGACTTGTCGGAATATGCCAAGGAGTACTACAACAACGGTATTGTGTGGAACCCTAACGGCAAGCCTTACAAGGAGGTCGTCCAGCGTCTTGATTCCGGCAGCGCTGCCTCGGCACCTACCGCGTCTCCAGCCCCATCCGGAGGAGCTCCTCCTCCGCCCCCTCCTCCTCCTGGACCTCCCCCGGTGCTTAAGATCAATGAGCAGAAGGCGGAACCGGCCCAACCGGCTGGCTTCAGTTCCGTCATGTCTGAGCTCAACAAGGGCGAGGCAGTTACAAAGGGTCTCAAGAAGGTCGACAAGTCGCAGATGACACACAAGAACCCTTCCCTCAGGGCAGGATCAACCGTTCCCGATGGACCAGCGGCACGATCCAAGAACCCTGCGCCCCCTGGAACCAAGCCGCCCAAGCCTGAGAGCATGCGTGCAAAGAAACCTGCGAAGAAGGTGCTCGAGGGCAACAAATGGATCATTGTAAGTTCCTCAACCGCACAGTTTAGTGTAGATAGGTTGCTGACAGTGCTTTAGGAAAACTACGATGCTGCCGCTGGCAACGTCGAAATCGAGGCTTCCATTTCCCAGTCGATCCTCATCAGCAGGTGTCACGATGTCGTCATCGTCGTCAAGGGCAAGGCCAACGCTGTCAACATCGACAACTGCGACAAGGTGTCGCTTATTGTGGACACCCTTGTCTCTACTGTCGACGTGGTCAGGTCCAAGAACTTCCAGCTGCAGGTCAACGAGACGATTCCCACTGTGCTTTTGGATCAAGTCGAGCAAGCCACCATCTGGCTGAGCAAGGAGAGCATCTCAACAAGGGTGTTCCAGAGCAAGACGGACAACGTCAACATCATGGTTGTGGACGAGAACGACGACTCCAAGGAGCTTCCTCTTCCTTCCCAAATTTGCTCGTACTACGACCCCGAGAAGAAAGAGCTTATCAGCGAGATCGTTTCTCACTGTGGTTAAATTATGTTTGGTCGTTACTTGGTTGAAGATTGTCGGGAAAAGGGAGTAGTTTGATGCAAGGTGGCGTTTGGTTCCGTTCGTGAGCGTTGTTGTCACATTTACTCCAATTTTTACAATAATAGCACGCCTTGATATGAGTATCGATCGTGGCATGCTTGAAAGCGTGTTGGAACCAACTTCAATCGCGCAGGTATACCGACTTGACATTGCCCATCATCGTTTTCAAGAACTACAGTCCAGTACTGGTTGCTTTGTTAGCCCAAGAACTCATATCAACTTTCCTATGCGTTTCCAGGGCTAACTAATGCGTGATTTTACCTTGGATACGCTATTTCTGATATTCAAAATGTCATAACAAATCCTTGTTAGGCTTGCTTAGCCATTTGATGTGTCCATGTGCGCTTTGGGACTACACGAGATAGGTTTCCTCTAGTATACACTATCATGAGTACTCTCTACCTAGTGTACCAACCTATCAATTATACTAGGATTGGAGTGTATATAATGTCATGACGTTCCTATATCAAACGAAGAACGCCGAACTCCTTTGCCTATCAATGACAAAACTTGGCTGTTTATAACATGTCTCTCTGTCTAAACCGTATCCGCCAAAGTACGTTTCTCATCCATGTCTATGACCCACATAAAATCATCTTTACCTGTCACAGCATCGACTCGCCTTTATCTGTGTACCTTCCCAGTCCACCAGACTAGATCTTGTAGACTAATTGGCCATCGGTATACCTATCATCAAACAGCGTTAGCATCATTCTTCAACCTCATCACTCCTCTCAACATTTAGAGAAGGGTAATAACTCACATCAACTGATTTCGTTCCGTCATCTCCCTCAGCGCCTGTAGCGCCTCCTCCTTGTCAAACTTTTGTTCACCACCCCTCCTACCTCCAGGAATCTTCTCATTCACGGCCTTGATCAGCTCATCCACATCCGCCGCGTCGTCCTCGAAAAGTCCCGAGTTCAACAACGGACCGAGCGCCCGACGGAAGACGTCGAGACGGTGTTCGCTTATTGGTGCTGGCTCTTCGTCTTCTTCTTCTTCTTCCTCCTCCTCCTCTTCTTCTTCGTTTTCTTGTTGGTTTTCAGGGGCGGCTTCGCCGTCGACGTCCATTTCTTCGTCTTCGTCGACGTTGAGGTTGGCGGCTCCGGAGGCGAGTTCTTCTTCGTCGTCTTGGTTATGAGCGGTGCGGCGAGATGATCGTTGGGAGCGAGTGGAGCGAAGTTGCGAGGCGGGAAGGGAAGAGGCGAAGGATGGTTGTGAGTCGCCGGTTGTGCGAGAAGATCTTGTGGAGCGGCGGGGGGTGGCGTCATAAATGTCTTCTTCTTCTTCTTCTTCTTCTTCGTCTTCTGCTCCCACTTCTGCTCGTTGGGTTTCTTCTTCCTCTTCGGGAGTGCCGTTGGCGTTTGCGGAGGAAGAAGCGCCATTAGCGGGAGTGCGTCGGCTGGCGCGTTGGGAAGCGCGGGAAGCACGAGAAGCTCTAGCAGTGCTAGAGCGGGCTGTGGTGGTCTGAGTTGCCACGTCGCCGTCATCATCAGAGTCGTCAGAGTCGGAGGACATGCCATCCTCACCCTCGGCGGGCCGGGTCTTTCTGCGCTTCTTGCGCGACTCGTCCTGGACCACCTCCTTGAAAAGGGCGAAGCGGAGGATGGACTCGGCGGCGGCGGCGTCGCGCTCCTCGACGCGGTTGGACAGGCGTGCCTTGGCGTGGGCGGTGGCCAGACGGATGAGCGTCTCGAGCGTACGGACCGTCATGGGCGACGTCTTGCGCTGGTTGCCCTCCATGTCGTCGTTGCGCAGGCCGACGTAGATGTCAGCGATGCGGTCGGAAGCCTCCTGCGTCAGCACCGGCTTGATGCGTGTCTTGGCGTATTGAATGTACTTCTTCATGAAGGGGATGCTGAGGATCTCGGGCTTCTTGTTGGCGGAACCGCGGCCGCTGGGCATCTTGATTCCGGCGTGCAGCATGGCGTCGTACTTCTCCCACATCTCAGTGGGCTTTTGGGACTCAGATTGCCCGTTGAGGGCGACGTTGAGGGCCTGCCCGGCGTTCTCGCGCACAGGAGCACCCTCCTCGGTACCGGGTTGGCGGTAGCGGTGCATACGCAGGACGTGCTCGGATACCTGTCTGTCACGGGTGTCCTCGATGTCATCGGTGACGACGAAGAGAAGATCGAAACGCGACAGGAGGGAGTCGGGCAAGGCGATGTTCTTGTGAGGGTCCTTGTGCGTGTCGTACTGTCCAAAGATGGGGTTGGCCGCGGCGATAACACTGCAACGGGCGTTAAGGGAAGTGTGAATACCGGCCTTGGCAATGGTGACAGTTTGCTGTTCCATGACTTCGTGGATGGCAACACGATCAATGTCGGACATCTTGTCGAACTCATCAATACAGACGACACCCCGGTCAGCCATAACCATGGCACCAGCCTCGAGACGACGCTCACCAGTCTCCTTGTCGGATGTGACAGCGGCAGTCAAACCAACACCGGAAGAACCACGACCAGTCGTCGCAATTGCCAATGGAGCAGTGTTGAGGACGAAACGAAGGAGCTGCGACTTGGCTGTGGAAGGGTCACCGACCATCAGGATGTTGATGTCACCTCTCAAATGTGTACCGTTCTCCAGGTTCTTCTCCATGCCGCCCAGCAGCATGAGCAGGATGGCCTTCTTGATGTAGTCATGTCCGTAAATGCTGGGAGCCAGGGACTGTGAAAGCAACTCGAAAACTTTTGGCTTCTTGGCGATCTTGTTGATATTGCGAATATCGGTGTCGGTAATGGTAGCCGTCGCCACACCACCGCCCGACTTGGAGGAAAGTAGAACGATGTTGTTGGCTAGAATGACCGTCTTAAACAGGGCGCTACTATGGTTTGTGTTTCTGTTACCCAACGTCCGGAAAATACCGACGAGCTGAATACGGTCGCCAGGCTTCACGCGGTCTACCAGGTCATCGTCGAGAATGACATCGACGCCACGGGGCAGCTGACCAGCAGGTGCCCTCTCCGGCATTTCCTGGATGGAAATGGTCTGGTGATCACGGTAGGTTGAAAAGCCGTATTCGGTCTCGAGCGGGTTGCCCTCCTCGTCTTCGCGCGGGTAGACGCTGTTGGTGACAATGCCGTTTGTCATGGTCTGGTCGCGGTACTCGCGGTAGTGGAATGTCTTCTTGGCTTCGCTGTAGTGTACGCTCTTAACAACCTTGGGGCGGATCAGGGATGTTCTTGTTACGATGCCCTCGATCGAGACCATATTGTTGAGATGTTGGGAGGACAGTGTCCTGGGGTTGCAGTTGTGTAGACCAAAGCTTCCAGCCCAGGCACAATAGTACAGGACGTCAGGGTCTATTTGATCGGGGCGGGCCTGTGGGACGGTGCTGACGATGGTCTTGAGCGCATGGTTGAAGGCGAGAGTCCAGTTGAAGGGATCGGTAAGAAGACCCTCGGCCATCTCAGAGCTGTGATCGCGGACATGATCGATATTGACGACGAGTCTCCTCTGGTTCTTCTGGAGCATCAACACAATGTCTGGCCTGTAGCTTCGCTGATGCTGGTCATCTGTAAATGAGGTTCACCATTAGTTTTGTTCCATGCTTCACTTGTGAACAAGGAGCCAGCGTTAGCTTCAAGCTTTGACGTACGAGGATCAAGGAACTCCTGGGCCTGGCGCACGCGGTCGCGTACGGCCTCGTCGCGGAGGGCGTTATAATCCATCTCGAAAGTATCAAACAAAAGGACAACACTTCAAGCCCGTGTCACAGACAGCCGGGAGGAAAAAGAAAAAGAGCACTAAGGGTCAGACGCGGAGTGATGGTAGTCGTTGCGGCCTCCGTTCTTGTCGTGCGGAATGGTCGCAGAAGGGAATTGGAAGGGTCGCAATGTTTGGTTTGGGGGCATGCGCTTCACACTGCGGAGCCGCCACGGAAAAGTGACAAAACCAAACGATACGATTTTAAGTGGAAAACGCGTCGTTGACTCGCGAGTCGCGCCGAACCCTTGCTTCTGACAGGGGGCTTAATTGACACTAGCGGGGCTGTACCTGATACTGTTATTACCCATGACTGGCAATGAATAAGCGTGTAATTTTTGGTATCTTACCAACTACACCAGAACTCGGCCCTTTCAGACTTCTTCCTCAAATTTCAGGTTACATTCACTATCGATAACAAGCCATCTAGGATGATTGTACATTTCAGGTCACTTGGCGCATGCTTTAGTTCTTCTAACTGTAGGTAGAGGTACCCTCTCGGCCTTCCAGATTTGACCAGCGTCCATTGTCTGGCTCGACGGAGTGTCCTCGAGGCCTCGGCGCTCTGCATGGCCCTGATCCTCAGCGAGCAAGCCCATGTTGTGTTGCCCCGAAAACGAAAAGAGGAAGAACATCAACTTTGAAGAGGGGCAGAGATAGATCTGTGTCAGTTGTGTTGTTGGTCACTGGTGTGTGTACCTCGCATACGTTCGTGCCTACCTACCAGCCTTTGAATTACAAGTGCATACTTCGTTGTTGTGCTATTATGTGTGTTAGCAAGTATGACCATACGACAACATTTGTTGGGTCCTGTTAAGTGGACAACAGGACAACGCGTCCAATTTTTGGAGTCCTTGACCTATAGGCCAACGTAGGGCTTTCGCAGCTTCACTGGTACCAATGCTACTATTAGTTTAAACGTACTCAACCAAACGAGAGCGAAAAAGTGTGCCATCCTGAAGTCGCCCCATTATTTTCAAGGCTCCTCATGATCAATGTCTTCCCTGCTGTGTCTTTTACATGCTACATCAACTTTCACCGGTTCGGTAGACATACATTGCTCCTATCCGGCACTTACTGCGCTACAATTTAGCCCTAATTTGTTTGGTAGTCCGGTACCAAAAAGCCAAAGCATTACTGATTATAAAAATGAGTTAAGTTCTCCATCAAGTGTTTCTTCCGGTCCTGGAGGGTTTTCTTCTAGTCTTGAGTGTCTTGAAGGAGATGAAAAGAGGTATTAGGGGACACCTCATCAGAGGTTTCTGTGGCGTCACAAGCCCTTGCCATTAACCCCTATATCGCTTGAAAGGGGAACAAAAACTGCCCTATTGAACCCATGATTGAAGTACCAAATGAAAGAACAAACCAAGATCGTATTGTACATCCGTTCTTCTCACCGTAGTCATGTTTGAGGTTCCGCGCATAAACTGCAACGGCGGAATGCATCCTTCGGTTACTTGATCATCCCGTGGTCTTCGTACCCGATTCAAGCCCATCACTATAGGGCTCCTACCGTGAAATATTTTGTGTTGATTGCTTCAACTTCCCGGCTGCTCACTTGAGCCGTCATTGCACGCTTGCTAAGATGGTTATGGCAAGGTGGGGTCACCAACTTTATGCCGTCTACCAATACTCTGATACAGCACCAACTCTCCCCTGCTGTGTCAGTCATACGATTTCTTCAAAGGCGGGACGAGAACCATCCTTATTGTCAACATGCTGTGCTGCTGTGGTCCATGTCGTATAACTCCGTCGTGTAGACACAGTTGTGGATTGGGACGTCTTTCGGGATGAAGCGGTTCGTCACAGTAATTTGCTGTGACCGCTGCCGTAACGGGAAGGGGTCTCATGCTTTTTTGAAGCGCCGTGGGATGGACTGCCACAAGCCCGGCCAGTCCTCCAATCGATTTGTCGCTTAGCTCCGGTTGCTTCCCGGCCTTTGTAGCCGTCTGACCCTCTGTTAAACCGGGAGCAGGTCTGGCTCGATGTCCATTGTGAGAGGAAGCGGTAAACGGCGGTTTATCCTCGTCTGCATGAGCAAGCTGCCGTCCGGAGCTATGCACGAGTGGTTTACACCCGCCCTACCCTCAAAGAGTGGTCGAGAATCACTAGTTTCGTTCTTTTGGGGTGATAGGTCTGTGTGATGCCTCCTGCTATGTGATCCGCAAAGATTCCCAAAATCAAACCCAACAGTGTTTCCAATTGGATCATGAAGTTCGTAACAGCCAAGAGACTAATGTCGGTTGCTCCAGCAACAATGCCTAGATCCAAGAGTTTCTCTGGTGTGCCCGAGTTCGCATTTTAATGAAAGACCAGGACACTATCAGAAGGTATTGCGAGCTTTGGAAAAGAAAGGAAAGATCTTGAGTGCAAAAGCACCCGTAAGCCTCGGAAAAAGAGCCCGATATTTCATTTGCATACACTGGTTTCGTACAAGGTTAAACAAGGAGGCTGAAGTAAAACAAACCACGATCCGGCAGCTAGTGTCCTGTAATATCATGTAGCCTTGTTACACAAGGGTGCAAGCTTAGATGGCTTCAAAAACACCCCCGGCGAATGACAGCTTAGGCACATAGCCGTGGTATCGGCACTGGCGGTCACACCACCAAGCGAGTGGCCTCGTCGCACAACTAAGGTACCTCAAAGGGAAAGGGCGCTGCCTGACTACCGTTAATGCAAGGTACAACCTACGAGGACGAGATCCGTCAACAACGGCCTTGTTCAAAGTTGGGGACGAATCCGATTTTCTAACAGCCACTGGACCCGACAAGACTATGTCGATCTGTTCAGTAATCACTGATCCCGTGGCTCATTTTGCTTTGCTAAGGGTAGTGGCCAGTATTGTGAATGTTGCAATGCATCCGGAATCCATCGGATGGCCTCTTCATCACTGGGTAGACAGGTGCGATTTATTGGTGTCGGTAGAATATATCAGGTTCGGGTCCGCGTACAGGAAGCTTGTGTTGGTCTAGGAGGGAGCCTTGAAGGGTCGAGACGCCATGGAGTAGTAGCAGTAGGTAATCGCACCCTGTACTTACTTCGAGAACACTCGGCCGGCGCCATCGACAACGGTAGGCATCGGCAGCGGCGACAGATGGGCGTGCCGATGGTCCGTGCGAACCGTACAGGCCCAAATAGGGCAACCGAAAAGGTGAGGTTGATCCAATGGACACCAGCTGAGATTGACTGGGCTGAGAAAGACCCGGGTGAAGCGGCAGAACACGTTTTCGAATGGTGTAGTTGCGGAAGCGGAAACGTGTGACAAACATAGAGATACATACACAGTTCTTACCAAGCCTGATCCTTGGTCAGTTGTTGTTATCACGCGAACCTAGGGTATCTCTAGTTTACCCAGTGGGTAAGCGGTGCTGCTTCCTTTCTTAGTCTAGGGAACCTAGGTAAAGTGTAAACGTTTGGTTGTTCAAAAGCTGGGTCGAGATAATGCATAGGTTATGTGTCACCGAATAGAAAGGTCTTCTCGTCTTCGGCAAAGGGTTTCGCGCACGACGTTTGGCCGAGATCGGGACGCCGAGTCGAGTTATTGGCCGCTACCCCTCAGCATTTTTTCACTGCCGAACGGGGCTCGAGAGCTAGGTTCTCCATGATAGGCAGGATAGGGTGCCTCTGCCATAGTCAGTTGGATCAGTGATAAAGCTTCGGTTACACAACCACAACAACAACCCAAGGCCATTGAAGGCGGGAGACTGCAGCTCGGTTGTTGCACGTGGTACAAGTATAACTCGTGGTTAATACCCTCCGAGATTTATACAGTACACATCTCGTTCGGGACGGTGATGCCATTGGCAAACAGGTAAGATTCTTGTTCGTACAGAGGTTGACACGGCTTGAAGATTAGGTATAGGGCGCACCAAAATGACCAGTGCTGGGTTAAACACGCCTCTCCATGCAAATCAATTTCGCCCAAACACTCGTTTGTCACGAGGAAAACACTCACATACGCCGTACTCTGATACACTTTGGTACGCTGAATAGCGGGCACCTAGCCGGGGGTGCCGCAGTAAAGTCCACGAATCATGCTAGAACCCGCTGATCCACATAGCTAAGGCTTGGTTGAGAATGCAGACCGGTATCAAGCAGCAAACGCTCGCACCGAGAATAGCACTTGCTGTAACCGGCAGTTCACGCGAGCCATCCGATATCCGGGCCCATCATGCAGTGGATGCTTGTTGTTGATGAGTTGGGCTGGGCGGGGCCTCGACTGTTCATGCTGTTTGATCGACCGATGTGCAAGCAATAAGGTCGGCAGGACTTTGAGTATGATATAGATAAAGTGAGAGTCCGCCTTTGAGCAAGGTGCTTCTCTTTGTACCCACCACCACTCGCAGACGCACACCCTTGGTTGTTTTCACACGTTCCTCAATTTCTGATCCAAGTCCAGCTTATACTTTCGACATGGTGCTGATTAAACTTAATTCAACGGTGGGCACCACGGATGCCGCGGCGTCTTCCAAGCACTCGGCAGTTCTTCATAGACATCTGGACACAATCTTTTTGAACATGGTGAGGTCTGAAGGGAACTTTCTGATCCTCGAGAACGGCCGCAAAATATTTGATGCTTCGGGAGGCGCTGCGGTCGGTTGCCTTGGCTGGGGCGACCAAAGAGTTGCTCAAGCTGTCACAAACCAGGTACTTGCCGCACCGTACTGTGCGACCATTTTCTACACCACCAGGGTCCAAGAGGAGCTATGCCGCGAATTGGTTCAATCGACAAACGGGGCCATGGCGCGTGCTTACATCGTCAACTCAGGTGAGACAATCATCTCCCAACTTTCCCCAACAGCAACTGACACTTCCCAGGCTCCGAGGCAATGGAGGCGGCTGTGAAGCTCGCCAGGCAGTACTTCCTCGAGATTGGCCAGCCACAACGGACTCGCTTCATTTCTCGGAAGCAATCCTACCACGGTATCACCCTTGGTGCACTAGCCGTTGGAGGCCACGAGGTGCGGCGAGCCAAGTTCGAGCCACTCTTGACAAAGAATGTATCGAGAGTGTCGCCATGTAACGCATTCCGCGGCAAAGCCCCCGGCGAGTCAGATGAGGAATACGTCGAGAGACTGGCCAAGGAGCTCGATGAGGAGTTTAAGCGAGTAGGACCAGAGAATGTTTGCGCTTTTGTCGCTGAGCCCATTGTTGGAGCTGTGAGTTGTTTCATCTGATCGGGAGCTGAGCGTGCGCAAATGCTGACTGTTGCTTTTCAGGCCCTTGGGTGTGTGCCTGCGGTCAAGGGTTACTTCAAAGCCGTAAGGGACGTGTGTGACAAGTATGGCGCACTCTTGATCCTTGACGAGGTGATGTGTGGTATGGGGAGGAGCGGCACTCTGCACGCATGGGAGCAGGAAGATATTGTTCCAGATATCCAGACCATCGGGAAAGCCCTCGGGGGCGGTTACCAACCCGTAGCCGGCCTTCTTGCTGGTCACCGGGTGGTTAATGCACTCGAAAAGGGTACCTCGTGAGTTATGTCCTCGCAGTCAAACAGTGATAATATGCTAACTGAAGCCATGTAGTGTCTTCGTCCATGGCCATACATACCAGGGTCATCCTGCCGGATGTGCCGCAGCCTTGGAGGTGCAGCGGATCGTTCGAGAGGAGAACCTTTTGAGCAATGTCCGCGCAATGGGTGATCTTCTCTCGAGCAGGCTGCGTGAACTGCTGGCAAGCCATCCGAACGTCGGTGATATCCGTGGTCGGGGTCTCTTCTGGGGCATCGAGTTTGTCGCGAACAAGGAGAACATGGCCCCTTTCCCGCCAGAAGACCATGTTTGCATGGAAATTTGTCAGCTGGGACTGACCGACAAGTATGGAATCAACGTGTATCCAGGCGGCGGATCAGTTGATGGAAATACGGGCGACCACATTATCATCTCGCCAGCCTTCAATGTCTCGCGTGAGGATGTAGAGTGGATCGCGGCAACAGTAGGCCGGCTTGTGTCCGAGTATTTCGCAGTAAAGGCCGGGGCTCCATAATGTTCCTTATTCCCTTTCTTTTTTCTTCTTCTGTGGATTCGGACCGGCGGTTCAGGTTGTTCTTGGGAGCAATCAGGGACTTGGCAGACATGGCCCTGGTTATGGCGTTTACTGACGGGTTCTGTGCCTTTTTCTTTATCCGGAACAAGATGGAACTGTTCAGGCGGAAAGCGAGTGTATGGCTAGAGGCGGAGGAGGTAGTTCTCGGTATGCTGAACTCGAATTTGACGATAATATATGGCCTAGACTATCGTAGAGTCCGTAGTGATCATTGTTGGCCATTCTGCAGATACGTCACATCAGGGGCTGAGGTGAAATTGGGTTGAATTGGCCGAGGACGGTTGAAACAACCAAGATCGTCTCGGTGTGGCTGAGAGTGGATCAAAGAAAGACGGAGATTGAGATAGTTGCATGAGTTCTTTAGATCTGACAATGCGTCCCGATCCCTCCTTCTGGAAGGCTGAATGGATGGAGGAATCGATGAGCAAAGAAAGTATGTAAATTCAGCTGTTGGTGGGGAGTCCGGGAAGAAGTCCGTACATGTATGTATCGTGCAATGAGTGGAGCTGCCGTGAGATAGTGGGGCTCTGCTGCAGCTTTGGCACAGGCCCCGCGTTCATGGGGGAAGCGGGGCGGATGGATTGGCGGATCCCGCCTGCCCGCCCCAGACTTTGGTGCAACCTGGCGTGCCTTGTCCCCCTGTGCTTGCCTGGTGGACTTGGGTGGTCCGGGCCCCTCCGCTAGCGCAGGAATTGTGCAGCGAGCGGCTCGCGCCTAGCGTTTAGGGGGGGCGACCAGGGGGCCAACTGGGCGTCAAAGGCCTGGCCTGACGATGACCTACCGGGCCGTGCTGCCACATCAACGGACTACTCCCGACTTCCGACTCAGTCTCGTTGCCGTCCTCCGTATCCGAGTCCGCCGCCGACGTCCGAATCACGTACCACACAGCGACGCTTGAAGCGCGTAGCGCGTCTTATTTCGGTTCGGATCGTGCCGCAACATCGCAACTATGGCTGTCGGCCTCATCAACGGCCGCCTCGCTGCCGACGAGGAAGCCCGGGCAGAAGTTGACGTCTTAAACTCACGCCTCGAAAAGACATCGCAACTCACAAAGAAGATTCAGGCCTGTCTGGGAAGGCTGGATGCCACCGGCAAGAGTGTTCGGGATGTTGCCGGGCCTCTTAGCGGCGAGACTAAGAAGCTTCAGGTTTTGGGCAACAGCAAGTCATCCGGCCGTTCATCCTGCTATCTTCTTCATCGCCGATTGAAGCTAACCGATGAGTATTGAAATGTAGACATCGACGCCGTTATTGCCGCTATCGAAAAACTACGATCCCCCGCCGACAGCAAGAATGACGAGGAACAGATCATCCGCATGGGCCCTGAAAAGGCTGGTCTCTCCAACTACCTGGCATCCATCAAGCGCCTGAACAAAGCATTGAATGACATGAAGGCTTCCAACCTTCGATCAACACAGCAAACCGTCGCCGACCTTCAGCGTCTAGTCAAGACCGGAAATTCCCAACTCGAGAGTTCATTCGACAAACTACTGCGGAGCGAAACACCCCGCGCCATCGAGCCTCTACACTATCTCACTAAAAACATGCCCTTCCCGGTGCTCTCCCAGGAAAAGATCACGCGGTTAGGTCTCATGAACTCGTACCTTACCGGAGTGCACCAACAGAACACTGGGGCAGGAAGCTCGCAAGAGTCGCCCGTCATCAAGATCTATGCCGAAGTCCGATCACAGTACCTTCTATCAACTTTGGGCAACCTGGCTACGGCAAGCACCAACACAGCCAAGAAAAAGACTCCAGAGGCAGTCTACAGGGCGGGTACTAACGGTATGGGAACCTACGCCCAAGCCATGGAGGGTCTATTCCTAGCCGAATACGACAATATCTGCAGCATCTTCATGAGGGAGGACTGGGGTCCTGTCTTTCAGGCAACGTGTCAACCAGCCCTGGTGGAGCTGGGCAGGACCCTTCGGGAACTGAACAGCCACATCAAGTCACATATCACCACAGACTGCTACCTCGCATATGAGATCGTCGAGATCATTTCCAGTCTGTCGAATAATCTTGAGAGCCGAACGGGCGAGTTGAAGAGCGCTCTTGCTGCAGCCCTAAAGCCCATCCGGGAAACGGCCAAATCATCACTCGTCGACCTGCTCGAGGAGACCAAGCGCCAAATCAACAGCCTGCAGTCGCTGCCCGCGGATGGCGCGCCCATCCCGCTCGCGTCACAAACCATACAGCGGCTGCAGTCCATGGTCAATTTTTTGCGGCCCATATCCAGCATCATGATTTCCATTGGCGATGGCGGCTGGAAGTCGGCCGCTGTGTCCAGGGGAGGGGCTACCGATACTAACCCCAGTCTCCCTTCGTTCGATGTCGGCGCGGACGGGCAAGAAATCTTTGCCCACTACTGCGCCGACACCGTCGAGACCCTCCTGTCTTCATTGGATGCCCGTGCTCGTGTCCTATATCAGCAGAAGAAGGCAGTCATTGGCGTGTTCCTGGCTAACAACGTCACCGTCATTGAGCGTATGATCAACGAATCTGGTCTGGCAACCCTTCTCCAGTCTCGCCTCCAAGTGCTCGATGTATGGAGGAAGAAGGCCACTGCTCTCTATACCGAGACCTGCAAGGAAATCAGTATCCATCTATTTGATACGGTCCATACCAACCGCACCGCGCGCCCGACCTCCGGTCAGGGTATGGTAAGCTCGGCTTCGATCATGAAGGGTCTCAGCTCCAAGGACAAGGAGAAGATCAAGGGCATGTTCACGGCCTTCAATTCCGGCTTTGAAGAAATGGTTGCCCGTCACAAGCAGTTCACCATGGAGAAAGAGGTGCGCCAGATGCTTGCACAGGATGTCCAGCACATGCTCGAGCCGCTTTACAATCGATTCTGGGATCGTTACCACGAGATCGACAAGGGAAAGGGAAAATACGTCAAGTACGACAAAGGGTCGATCGCTGCTGTTTTCCGCAGCCTTTATTGATAGCGTTTTTCCCACGGCACTTTCGGATAAGGACTCTATCCGTACAGTGAGATTGCACTTTAGTATCCCGTGTTAAAATCCCTACACAACTGCGAGAATAAGAACTTCCCCTAGCTACCCCGCGCCTGCTTGCACGAACACACATTCGGCCTCCTGAACGGTTTAGGGAGGTGGAGTGCGGCATAGGAGAACGGCAAGACATCAGGCAATAATTGCGTCTCGGGTGTGCATCTTGCCCTTTGATAGGATCTCGCAAGGCTAACCCATTGCCTATTGGCGAATGGCATCGGTGCCCGCGCCGTGATCTTTGGTCCGTGACTGGTGACGGGGATAGGACGGATGAGAGAGGTCTCACAACGCATTGCCCCAATCGAGAACGCATGCGCGTGAAGTGAGATTGGGATTACGGATTCGCTTTGACCTTTCATGGGTGTCTTGGACGATTCGCATGTTTCATGACCGATGAACGGGGTTTGAGAAGTTGAGGGAAAGAGGAAGAAAGCATGGAAAGATCATGAGCGGGTCAAGGTTGCCTTCCCTCTTGGGTTTAATCGATTTCACTGAACTAAACTGCTTTTGCTAGGATTTCGAGAGATACCACAGTTCACGGAGAATGGCGTTATGTCTTTGGAAGGTATTTGGCCCGACTTATCTAAAAACACAATCTTCATCCATTTTTGTTGTACATACTTTCACATATTTTTGTCTTAATTATGATAATCTTGTGATTTTCGATGTCCCCAAAGAAGTCATATCAACGAAGAAAGTGAGTGGATCAGGTGGTTGGCTGACTCCAAAGTTAAATATTATTTTTCTCCCTAGACTTTCACCAGTAGAAAGCTACATGTTCTCTCAGTTTTGTTTCAGCTCAGAGGAAGCAATGTCGCCAGTCATATCATTTCTCCTTGGTTCATCTTTACTGCTTACATATACCATATCCACACACCCTACCGCCAGCCTATGCGCAGTCATAAGTAGTAACCTACATACAGACCCTAATCTCATGAGTCTCCACGATCATGATCACTTACATTGGACCGCCAGCTTCTTCACCAACAAAAGCTCTACTGGCGATCCTTAGGAGGAGGGGGTTTTCGTCGCCCTTTCCTGCATAAGCCGTCCGCTCGTCCTTTTGTCTGTTCGTATCTGTCTATACAAGAGCGGGAACAGATGGGATGAATGAACGATGCGGTGGAACGGTAGGAAGGAATTCTGTGAGCAAAAGAGCGAGTGTCTGGTTTTTGGTTTGATTTACGAACGAACTACTGAGCACTGAGTAGCTGGTTGACACTTTTGATTGATGAGGGGTCGAAAGGTTGAAATAGGCAATCAGATGTAACGCTTGTCGAGATCTCGATAGAGCTTTGGCATAAGTTCGAACAAATATGCATGGTTGTTATGAAAATGGGTTAGGACATTATGTACCCTCTCAATTAATGCCTCGGGGTACCTGAGTTTGTTCTTCTCGGGAAGTAGCAACACTGGGAGGACATGGGGGCAGGGACGCTATGCATGCACTTACTCTTCAGAGGTACCAACCCAAATATTCTGTTCTTTCCTTCATACTTTCATCTGTTCTCTCCTATGTTTTTTGATGCAACGGGACATCGGTAGGTACATCCATTCTACTCCGCTAAGACCAGCCATTATCATCTCATCCAAGTGCACGCATCGACAAGTCCGTCAACAAAAGCGTTCCTTTCCTTCTGCTTCTGTTCTCCCAGATCTTCCGCAACCTCATTACTTGGTAATCTACTTTGATTACATCACTCTATACCTTGAGGGTCACGTATAATGGCTCTGGATTCGATTCAATAGAGGGGTTCAAAGAAAAACCTTTAAATTAGAGGTGCTCGCCATTTGTATCTAGTAAGTTATAGAGTCGTACCTTCATGGTATGCTTGCATGGCGGGAGTGCCACCCGAACACCCAACGTTGATCGAGCCTGCTCGGCCCGCTCACTCGCTCGGACACTCTCCGCTTCATCGTCTCCTGCCATCGTTTACCTCTCATCTCCATCCGCGGATATCTGTTTAGGTTACGGTCCGGCTGGAGGCGAAAAGGGTGCATGTTCAGAGGCCCCTGTTCATATCAGGAAAATATGCACGTCAGAAGCAAGGGGGGTCAACTCCAGTGGAAGAAGGGGGCCCGGAACGAGCAACGGAGAGCATGTTGGACGACAGCATTATCGTATCATTATTGCAGCGAAGTCTTCCATGGGCTTTCGCGTAAGGAAACAAAAAAAACTTGGTTGGTGGCTTCAGTCGACTTGTGCTTCTTTCTTCTCTTCTCACTATGTGTTCTTCATGTTTGCGTTGTATCCGTACCTTGACTGAGGAATTTACCTAGTCCTGAAGCTACTGTACATAATCAGGTATAGTAGGAAGAGATGAAGTTACGTTCAAGTAGGGTAACCAGAAATGAGATGCCCCACTAAAACTGTAGGATAGATAACAGCAAAATTATATTCACCGTATAAAGTGACAAAGCCAAACAGCGAACTAACTATCAAAGGCTCTCCTTTTCGATTTCCATGACTCCTTCTCCAAACTTGCAAAGTCCCGAGCAGATATTCTCACCCTAAAGCGCCATCCGAGCATAATCCGCGCAAGCAAGAAAAAGAAAACAATGCTCTGCTATGCATGACAAAGGAGTTAAGGAAAAAAAAAAAAAAAAAAAAAAAAAAAAAAAAAAAAAAGGAAGCCAGGGGCCCTTTCCGCCAAAACATCCAAAGACAAAGGCAGCTATCCCAACGATATCATCTCGATCCCGACCACTACCAAGACGTAGCATAGGTGGTAGCACAACGCCTTGAGCTCCATTATGAAGTAGAGTTGTATCCCGAACCCAATGAGATGCTCTCCCCCCCATGCTCTCACATCGTCCGAGATTCGAGCGCAAGAGAACACACGACGGAAGCCTTCGCAGACCACATGTCATGTCTCGGCGGGAGACGGAGAGAGAGAGAGAGAGAGAAAGAGGCAAAGGAAGACTTCTCAAGACCCGCCCCAGCCAGTAAAGCCAAAACAAAACCAAGCAACTGTTACGCAAATAGCGAGAAATGCCTCGAACGCCCAAGGTCGAAAAGGACGGAAAAAAATGACTAAAGGAAATGTTGGCGGGGGTGGAGGTGATCTCGTCCACCAGGTGAGAGGAGACATAAACAAAAGACAGCTTTTTCCACCGTTTGACATGTTGAGCCCGAGCTGAGAGATGTCCGGTTGATGTCAAGCAAGCAAGTCACATATAGTTGCACGAGTTTCATGCATCTGATATGCAGTGTCGTATGTTCTGAAAGAGGTGTACTGTAGATCAGACTTGCTTCTGCACGACGATCGTTGATTGTTGGCGGCAGTTGAAAGTGAAAGAGGTAGAAAATGTCCGTTTGTTCGATTCTCTAGAAGCCATGCATCGCCGGTGAGGAATAGCGTCGTGAGAGATGTGATGGACGGTTGTAGTAGACGTGGGCGTTTGGACGAAAGGCCTTGACGCCCTATTTTTGTCATTTGCCGTGATCCAATGAGTGGCTTGGACGAGCGGCTTCTCCGCCCGAGATCTGATTGAAGCTAACGAGAAGGAATCGAGATCAACGAAGTCAGGACGCCACGGATCGATCATGGTAAACTTTCGTTGGATGTGGAAAATAAAGTTGTTTGGGCTGGCATGGAATCTTTCGCAAACTTCAGACGACTTGCAGAGCGAGCGGCATGATGCAGCTAGCCCAATCCGGTGGGTCAGCCCCAGCTGGGACTTTTTGGGCTTCAGGATGAGATGCCGGTGTTAGTATGGGCAACTAGCACACTCGGCGCCCACGGGGCAGTAGTCGTGTGTACCGAAGTCAACTGCCTTGCAGCAGAAAGAGCAGCAGTGGTTGACAAGAGGTTGATACTCCTTGACGGCCATGTTGAATATTGGCTTGATGGGTGAGGATGAGAAAGGTAGTTGTTGGTGGTGACTTGTATGTGAGTGAAGACAACTTTTGTCCTTGTGTAAGCTTTAGTGCGTAGCAGTTTGTATGCGATCAAACAACGTCGAGTCAAAGAGAGGCTGATATAGTACAAGAGAGGAGGTTTAAAGAGCAACGGATGATGATGATACTTTGATAAGAAGCCAGAAGCACCTTGAGAGCGGACGGAAGGCAGCCTTAAGTACTCTTGGAGGAAGAAGAGGAAGCGTCAGTATTGGCGGTAGTAATGATGTGGTGAGCAAGCAAAAGAGTTGTTGTGAACAGGCACTGACGAGGTTGACGAAGGAACCTCTCTTGGCTTGTACGGGTACCTTAGACAAGGTTACCTTTGATGTTGGCCAATACGGGCGAGGATTGGGTAGTCTGGAGGCCTTCTCCTCGGTAGCAAGGTGCAGCAAGGGCACCATGATGCCCGTGGGTAAGATGGACAGGCAGTGGAGTATACAAGATCGGGGTCAAGTACACATCCAGGTACAAGGAAGACAAGGGGGCTGCTGTCTCAATCGGGGATGATCACGGTCCCTGAAGACGCAGGTAGAAATGTCTATCGAGTTCCAGCGATATTGAGGGACTGGTTCCGGGTCGATGTCTTCCACTTGGATGGACGTATGAGACGACGCGAGGTCATGATGGGCAACGAACCACGGGACGTACCGTAGCCTAGGACGGGAGAGGGAAATCTTGTCTGAGACCTGGACGCCTGAAAGGAGCCTGCCCATCCTCCATCCCATTCACTTGAAGGGGACTGCCCTGATGGAAAGCGTGTTTCACAACATCTGGGGCATACAAGTTTGTGCCTGTACCTTTGCCTCTTGCGTCGTGCGGCCCCAAAACAGGTGCGCAGACCTTCTTGATTCGTAGGAATACCTGTACTTCTTGGCCAAACACACAATCAGCCCTAGCTTGTTAGTCGTCCGATTCCCCGATGAACCTTTTAAATGATCGATGGAGGGGCCCCGGCCATCTTGACGAACGTGATTCTTGCATGTAAGGGGGAAGGGGGTCATTATGAATTGGGAGATTTCCTAGCGAATTCCGAATAGCGAATGAAACTGCTGCAGAGAGGTATTAACGCTAAATTCCCACTTGACATAAAGTTCAGTTACGCGTGGAAGTTCGTTCGGCTAGCTTGCCAAGCCGTTACTACACTAGTGTAGAGCGTCCAGCGTTTACCCTTGACAAAGAAAACGACGACCGCAAAAAGACAGCTTATCGTGCGTCCAACCGAACCAAACTCTTAAGCAAGCAAAGCCCACCATGTTGATCGCATCGCATATCGATAATGTGACTGTGGAGCGGGAGGGTCACGAGATAGCAAAATGGGAGCGGATTGACCTTTGTGCAATATCCAACCTTCAATGACACGCCTAAGTCACGGGAGGGTCACGAGATAGCAAAATGGGAGCGGATTGACCTTTGTGCAATATCCAACCTTCAATGACACGCCTAAGTCACGGGAGGATCTGATTGCTCGGCTAATGAGTAGATGTACTTGATAGACGTACCTATTCTTATCACACTCGATCCAAATGAGGTCTGGGGAACCCATGGCTGTCCGACATAATGAATCCGAGGTGATAGCTGAGTCTGCCTCTTTGCGGCAACGCAAGAGCCTTATCCTGCACCATTGTGGCGCAAGAAGTGTAGTTCTTGTCCTATGCCGCAGATTGCAAGGATTCGTCGGCCCTGAGCCTCTTGTATGACATGCGGATTTTCTTCTTTTTTTTGTCAATATTTCTCGATGTTTGTTGTTTTGTAAAATCATATAGTAATCGTTCTTCTTCTTCGCACACCGGCATCAGGTAGCTCGGACGGAGCCGCGACAGGCCTATTGGTAGTAAGCTCAACGTCGAGGAACTGCAGTCTTGCGTGCGATCACGTCCTACGAAATAAACCTTTGCTCTTACGAGTTATCTTGCCGTTTCTTTAAGTGCCACTTCATCTCTCGTCAATTGTCCTCTATTTCGAGGCCAGTCTCGAGGAACCTGCCAAATACCGATGTTGTAAATTGCACCGAAAATACTGTCGTCAGTGTTGGCACGTTGGTCCTAGAGAATTATCGTTTCACACCTGACGAATGGATGGCAATTGATGATGTACGTTAACGATATCCTCATGTCATATTTCGGGAACGTTAACAAGGCCGTGATGTGTTTCGGTGCAAAGCACTTTCGTAAATTGGAGTCAAGCGCTGATCGACCCTTAGGCCCCAGTCCAGGCCAGGAAGAAGACGACACGAGACTGATGACGATGACGATGCCAATGCCAATGCCCGTTTGATTTCAGCGAGCGTGTCATTCGCAAATGTCCTAAATGTTAAGGCGTAGTTTTACCTGGCTGTTTGGGACTATCGGTGTCTGGGTAGGGTACCTGCGGACTCACGCCATCGGTAGAAGTACCGTACCTAGATGATCATCTCACCGGCCGGCCCTGTTGCAAGGTTAGCAGGGGCTGCCTACTCACAATGGATTGTATGGAGACCAACATGAAACGAAAACAATATGGGGACTATGGGGCTCGGGGCAGTCAGCAATTTGTTTCTCATTAGCTGCAGACTGCCTATCAACCCCTCGTATTTCGACAGCGACATATTGACCTGGACAAACTGTGGGCGACGGTGACTTACTTGCGTATGTTTACGCGTAATATTCATACTCGAAATACCAGTGACTATCAAAGTTGCTGGATGGTGGTTCGTGCCCTCCCTCGTCCGGATAAGAGATGCGCGAGGGTCATGTCAACGCAACACTCGACCCGAGTCGAAGACGTGACGTGACAAAGTGAAGGGAGCACTCAATGAGTCGCATCTGAAAAGGGCCAAGCGGGGGCTATAGTATACACTAACTACTGCATAAAATACCATACGTTCTCTAGTGTGCCTCACGGGTGCAACCTTATGCGCTGCATACAGCAAGAACCCCTATTATTGCAACTAATGCCAGAAACCCATAATTTTTGCAAAGACTGGGGTTTTGCAAGAGATGAAATTGGGGTGCAGATTAGACATAAGCCATCTGGCCACTGGGAGACTGCCGCGGGGCCTCGAAAATGGGTCTGTCTAAGCAATTATACCCCCGTATATAGGTATACTGCGTACGTATCCCCTTTTACTATAATTGTCCCCCCTACAAATACAATCTCGGGCTGTCAGCTTTGGAGAGGGGGATTAAGTAGTGTAAAGGAAGTCTTTGGATCAACATGGGGTTTCTATTTTAGCATGGTAACGACGGTACGTACATAGGTACCTACGACCCCTAGTACTAGCGTGAGCCCTTGCCCTCCCTGCCTTAACGACATGGGATGAACACTTTCCGTCTGTCTCCGTGATGATCTGATTTCCCCAGAACTTGGCGATTGCAACCTTCTCCTCCCGCCATTGCGACCTCCAGGCAGCTTTAGTGAGAACCTCTCTGGCCGGGCAGACAAGGTGTCGTCACTCATCGTCCTTTCCTCCTCTACGCATGTCATCGTTCTATCCCTGTACCGGCTATCGTCTACTGACAACAAGTGCACCATCGACCGGCGCAGGAATTGCTGACGAGGCCATTTCGGCGACCTTCCATTCCATCCGTCCTGCCTCATTAAACCTCCCCGCAGCTCGATGTAGGACTAACGCTTTGAAACCTCATGGCAGTCACCTCGGTTCCCTTCAGTCTGCCGGCTCCGCCAACTTAGTGATCCAGCAAAGTTAAGGTATCGGCGGGACTGAAAGGAAGTTTGTGTTCGTTTAGCCTTTTCCCAACCCAAAATGACGTCCTCTTCTCTTACAGAAAGACATGTTGTCCAAGATGCTTCCAGCGCTACGCCTTACTCGGCTGAAGTCATGAGAGTTCCCGCCAATCATTGATGCCAATTCCTCTGGGACTTGAGCCAAGTAATTTCTGCATGGAAGCTCTCCCCAGCTCCTCTTTGTCGCAGGTTCTCTTTTCCTCCTCACGCCAGCGATGGTTGGACGGCACTACAAACTTTGTACATGGCCGGTTATGCCAATCGACTACCTGCCCACTGTAGGCACCGACACTGTGAGTGTGCTGACCCGATGGCGTATTTTATGTACATACATGCCACCCTTCCGCTTGATGTAGCATCGCATCATGGTACCCACGGTAGTTCATCACACACTCAACCCATCAGTTCTCATGAAATTAAACTCACAACTGGTATTGCAGAGGACGTCACGACCTTCCTCGGCCATTGCCCTGGCCTAGTGATGGATTACAATAGCCCAGTCTTTGCTCCATACTCCTTCGTGCCAGGGTACTTTTTGCGCAGGCTTGAATGACAAATCTCACAGTAGCACCATCAGGCGATCCAATTGGCAGAGACCGGTCTTTCAGTGTCAGCATCTCGGCTTATGCTGGTCTCTCGAGAACGTGTGGACCACGCAAGTATCAAGGACACCAAATGGGCCTAACAGAGCCACGATTGCAGTCGGCACTTTGTCTTGTACCATGTTTGGGCAACACTCAACGTTATACTCAAGTGATCCAGCGTGAAATTCTTCCTCTCACCCCTGCATCGGTACTTTTTTTTTTTTTGGAAACTACGAGGCCTGTCAGCTTAGCCAGCCTTACGGAAGAAGCTGGATTCTTGTCTTCCGCTGCTAATGATACCTTGATCAGGTTTTTTGGTCTTAATCGTTCAGAGTCTCCAGGTCGGGCCATGCGAACTACGCAACTGCCAGCCGAAACTGATATCAGAGAGTTCACCTGCATATCCCCAATCTTAAGGCGCCTTTGTAATGATCGAGCGTTTGGGCAGTAGTCGCCATTCGCAGAATATGATAGGCCCCCTTAAGATTTCAGTGGTCAAGATGTACCCCCAATAGACTGGCAACGAGATGATTCAGAGCAGACCGAGTTGTCAAGGATATAAATGGGGTAGTATGTCTTCTTCACGAGGCGACGTTCAATCTACTTATCACCATACATAATCCTCATCGCTAGCAGCGCGGCTTTGGGCCTCAAGCTTGTAGCGTACCTTCCTCCTGGCAGATTATCAAGTGTCTTCCCCGGTCCTATAGCTGGTTCAAACCTGGCGTAAGCTTGCTCTCTCTTCGCCTTGGCAAATTCTAACTGTACCCAGCTGACGTGATAGTCGCCTGAGACATCGTATAAGACCAAGACACAAGACCAAAACACCAGCGGATAGAGCCCCAAAGAGCAGTTCGCTCCGCTCCATCTGCTTTCTGGGAATACCTGCTTCAATACGCTTGGCGTCCTTCCCATATGGCTTTGACGGCCCTTTTGCAGAAGATAACAGTCACTGTCCGTTTGGAGACTCGGATCAGCCGTAAAGATACATACCGTTGCCCTACTGGTACCCAGACAGACGATCAGCACAGATTCCGACCTCTTGTGTCGGGTCTTCAGCTGGGCTCGCTGGCCCTGCCAAGCTTATCTATTGTGGACGAGCAATCAGCATAATCGGCTTAAGAATTGGGCTTCAATGCCACCCGAAACCGGTGCTTGGGTTGCCTACAGCCCCATTTTGTCTTCTCCCGATGGGCTTTCGTCCGCTGCTTTGAAGCACTGTAGCAAGGTGTGAAGCCAAAGCCACAAAACACCTCAGAGATTATGCGCGCACCGTATCTGCAGTAACGGAGGTTGGGTTTCGTTGCAATGTCCGAAGCCAGTCAGACGATCACTCGGCGAGTCGGAATGGGATATGTTACGGTTGTCTTGGCGAGGCTGTTAATGAGCAGCCAAGCAGGACTCTGAGTATGCTCCTGGCACGCCTGGCTTCCTGGCCACTTACACCGGGGACCAGTGGCTCAACATCCCGGCAAAACACCCCCACCTCCAGTCGGAATTCGGCCTCCTAGGGAACCCAAGGGGATGGATGCGAACTGCAAGAGTCCGCCACGGCTCCGATCCAGCCATTATGCTAATTGGCCATTTGTCCAATGTACCAGTGCACAAGGGGTGACGTGCTGCTCCCATTCTTCGGACGGCACTCGTTCTCAGCTCGTCTTTGTTGATGAGCAAGCGCGGGGGATGTGTTTCTCTCTTTTCTTTTCCTTCTCTTTACACCTGAAAACAGGATCAAATTGTCGTAATAGCCAGCTCCAGAATTTGATTCTGCTGCAAACTGTTCCTGAATTCGCCGTCCACTTGTGGTTACGGTGGTTGTAACGTCTTCTTCTATCACTATCGAGGGAAAATGATGCCAACAATTTGCTCTATCGAAGTCCCCAAACGCTAGCACGGTCTCAACACGATTCGTCGTATCATACTGGTCCCAGCCCTTTGAAGCTGCGAATCAAGGAGGAAATCAGGCACTTCTCTCCTTGGAAGCCGAGGAGTGACATTGGAGAATGGATCAAATTGCCTGTTTGGATAGCCTACTTGGTGTGTACTCCCTTTTTGGGACATAATGCGGGCCGGGGTCCCCTGGCCTGTCATTTCTTCTTGATCCGAACCCTTTCGTACAACGGTCTTGTCCGTCTTCCGATATTACATCCTTTTAGCAGGATTTCGAGATTTTGATTCCGACGCTGGAACAGATACTTTCCCCAATTCTCTTAGGTCGCAACTGACATCACGCTGCGATCCCCAGGATGGATAGCAAATCCGCCTCAAGGCCACCGCAATGCCACTACATTTCGCACCTCCTCCGTAGAGTGTTTTGCGGTGCCAGTGAATATCTTGGGGGTTCTCGTGACGCAGCAGTGTCGGTCGTCGTCTTACATGCCACGCTACACGCGGGATGGATTTTCTGTCGCCTATCTACCGGACAACATCTGGAGATAACCTTCATTTTACCCCAGCTCATCTTCTCCTCGGTGCATACTGACATACTTTTGAATCATCCAACCATCTCTTAGCTCCGTTGCTAATACGTATATGATCGTATCGAGATTCGGCAAACCCCCGAAGAGCTTCGGATAGTGGCTAATGGCTTCAATCACATAGGCGAACTCCACCACCGACCGACATATCGGTTTCCCTCCATTACCAACATTAGAAATAGGATTTATCACCAATCATTTCACCTATCGTCATAGTAAGTTTGCCATCTCGCACAACTAGTGTCGTCACATGCTCCCGTCCCGCTCGTTGCTGGTCCTGCAAAAAAGGGGGCTACGTCTAGAGGGTCAGGGTCTTTATAGAGTGACTTTCCAGGCGTTCTCCGGAGTCGAATACTGACCCCTCCCCCCCTGAAGCCACGTTCCGTTCAGCGCTACGCAAGCCTGAGGGCCCTGAATGGAATGGCATTACTTTTCCTTGGTGCTACGCTCAGGACATATGCATATGTGTGAATAACTTGCACAATTTCAACAAGTTACTGTTCCAGTACTGTTGATGATGACATTTCGTGGCGCTATCACGTCCGTGCCTGCATCATACACTATGGTGTACGAGCAGATGACCTCCATCAAGTTGACTTGCAAAGGGAAGTGCGCGGGGGGGATGGAGGATCTGATGTGAACGACAGGTATCGATGGCTGTAGGTTCACTGACGGGCGCGGCAATTTACCTACCCTGTCCAAATATACCCAACGAGTAGTAAAAAGTTGCTTTCGAGGCAATTAACTGCCATAAACTCTCAAAGGACAAAGTCGTCGTCATAATGAAGAATTGGGGTAAAAAGTGCCGAGACTACCGACACCGTCACCGGCCGGCACTTAACCTACACCCGCTCGAGGATGCGGGGCGCGCGATGTGACGATGGGCGTGACGATCCGCGTTTTTGGAGTTCACTCTGTCGAAAAATCCTCGTCCCGTCATCTTGAACTCTTGGTGGGCGACAGGATCAACTAACTGCGAGGCTCCCAGCCTGCCTGTCACATAAAATGAGTGAGATGCCTATGAGAAAAGAACTGAACGGCGGCTTGGGGCTGACTTAACTTTATGGTTCCTGAAGCGTCGGGCTGCGGGTAGGTGATCCTGAAGCTATTGAACTTGAGCGGGTGTGGTCTACATGGCGAGGTTGAGGGTAGGCTTGGGGTTTTTTTTTTCTTGGTTTTTCTTTGTTTTTTTTGTTTCTTCGTGATCCTCAATTTCACAAAGATGTTGACTGGAAAAAATGTTTTGCAGCTTGAATCTTTTGTAGAGCTTTCACCCATCATCATCAACCTCTGTGCAAGCTCCTCTGGATCATCACAACCATTGCCTCTGCCAGTCACACCGCATAATCCATTTTTTTTATCCTCCCTAGGCTCCTACCATTACCCAGCTATCCATCACCGTCAAGTCGAAGTAAAACAGTAAACAAATAAATCACACCAACAATGTCCTCCCCCTCCGGCCCTTACAAGCTCGTGACCGTCAACACGGCTCCCGATCGCGCTAGGCATCTCATCGGCCGTGTTATCGAAGATGTCAAGGACAAGTACACCATCATTCATGCAGGCAACGCTGCCTGTAAGTCCTCGCTCCCATGCCTTCTAAAGATTTTGCCTCCTTTACCTTTCCAATCGTTGACTGACTGCCCGACTAACGCCAAATAGCTACCGAAGAAGTGAAGTCTGTAGCCGAAGAACATCGACCTGACATTCTGGTTTGGCCCCCCTAGCCCGTGCACCCAAATAATGTAGATATTATACAAAGATAGTCAACACAAAACCGCAGTTCACGGCATCAATGTGGACTCCCGAAGAAGCTCATCAGATTGTTGCTATTGCCAAGGGATTGGTCGGCGAGGACCTCAAGACTTTCTCTTTGCCGCAGGGCTTGCAGGTGAATAAAGGACTGGCCAGATGCGGTGGTAGAGTATATCACGGAGAACTTGCCGAATTTGTTGGGCTAAGCAGTAGAAGTAGGGAAGCTTGTTAAGGCCCTTTTATTGAGAGGCGATACATAAATATGATGAGTAAAGCGTTTACTGTATGGTATGGGTTGTGGTTCGCGGATAACTTGGGTGACGGGAGACGTGAAGACACGGCGGGATGGAAATGGAGCATTGAGATATCTAGACAAGACTTGTTTTGAAGGTCAGACTGAATCTATTTTCAGCGAGTTCGTTAGACAGCCGCAGCTTCTTCCACTTTACAGTTTCAAAAACTTCTCTACCTTGTCATCATGCTCGAATCCTATAACCTGGCAAATCCTCTCTTGCGAGTCGTAGGGAAAAAAAGGAAGAAAAAAAAAAGAAGAAAAAAAAAGAAGAAAAGAGAGAGAGACAAATGGAGGGCATTGGGTGCAAGGAAACGTGTCGATATCCCATTTTCAGGACATCGGATTGTCAATTTCGAAGAGAGCAACAAGTTCGACAAGATTTACTTGTTCGTAAAATCTACTAGCACTCCATGTTGGCTGTCTTGCACACTGCTCTTTCCCAGCCAAAAGTCATCAAGTGAAACCTTTTCACATTCATCCATTGTACCTTGTCCTTCTCTCACTGCTCGTTCTTCATGACGTTGTACAAACTGCCAATATGCGGCAAGATCTCCACCACAAACTCATCGCCATCATGTAACAACTCCTTAGGATTCCTAGCAAAGCCAACACCAGCCGGAGTACCCGTAATGATAACGGTACCCTTGGGCAGCGTGGTGCCCTGCGACAAGAAGCTAACGATTTCTTGAACCGAGAAGATGAGGTCACTGTGTAGTCCGGTCAGCATCCCATTCAACCCCCAACCAAAGCACAGGAAACAAAACAAAACAAAGCAAAAACAGAAGAGAAACAGAACGACTCACGTCAAGGGACTATCCTGCACCACCTTCCCATTCTTCAACCCCCTCACCTTCAGCCCACCCACATCCCCAATAACCTCCTTGCTAACCAACACCGGACCAATAGGACAACTACCATCGAAACCCTTGGAGTAGCACCACTGCGTCTGCGCGAACTGGGACGCGCGACTGCTGACGTCGTTACAGGCAGTGTAGCCGAGAACGTAGTCGAGCGCATCTGCTTCGCTGACGTTCTTGCAGTCCTTACCAATGATGATGGCCAGCTCTGACTCGTAGTCGGCCGAGTCCGACTCGATGGTGTGCTTGGGGATGGGCGTAGGCGACGGGTAGGGGTCAGCGAGCGCGGTGGCGGGCTTGAGGAAGAGGGTGGGGATCTCAGGGATGGACATTTTGGCCTCTTCGGCGTGTTTCTTGTACTGTGTTTTATGTTGATTTGTTAGTTTTTGGTTTAGGCAGAGACTTTCAGCTCGGCTGTGTAGCTAAGTCGGGAAATTGTATTCGAGCGTTTGAGCACGTGTAGAGGTTTAGCGGGGATGGGCTGGAGCTCACGTTCAAGCCAATGCAGCGGATGGTGCCGGCCTCTTGGGCAGTGACAGGAGAAAGAATTCGGCCGATGATGGCCTTGTTGCTGGTAGGAGAACCGGCGTCGAGAACCGAGGTGCCAGAGTAGACGTTCACTTCAACATCTTCGCCCCTGCGGACGGCGGTGCCGACGTCAACTTGACTGTCGACGGGCTCGCCGATGAGGATCTTGGAGTCATCGCCCTTGGGGACGAATCTCACGAGACCTAGGATAAGATTTGATTGTCAGTTTTATTAGCGTTAAGATAGCATCGGCCTTGAAAAGGTCGCCCAGTCACGAAATTGGAGGAAGGGTGACTAGGTAGAGAAGGTGTAGGACTCACGGCTGAACGACATAATTTCTGTGTTTCTTCTGGAGAAACGATGGACTAGAACAATGGTTCAGCACAATCACTCCGGGGAGCACACTTATACTTCAATTCGCAGTCTCCGCTTGTCAAGTCAAAACAATCCAAGGCCGCAATTCGGAGAAGGAGATCAGCACCACGATGAGGGGCAGCAGTAACACCCCAGAGCATGTGATGGAGCTCAGAAATATGGCCGAAGCTACTAGTGTAGGTAGGTGTGCAATTAGCATGAGGCTTACTAACCACTTGTTCATCATGCCTCTGGCCATTGTCCGGCAGTAGTAGGTACACTACAGCATGTCATCGTAGAGCGGTCTGTACCATCCGCAGATCAGGCTGATTTGCTGCTTGCGTAGAAATGTTGGAGAGAGATTTGGAGAAGTTTCCCCGATCCCGCATACTACCCTTGCTTGGTGTGTAGCTCTTCAGCGCTGGCTGCAGGCCGTAACAAGTGCCGGATCATGGTAGCGTACACCAGTACTGCAGTGGGATGGACTGAACCCCGGGCTAGCAAAAAGAGGCAATGGAAAGGGAGCAAAGACAATGATAATTGAAGAGAATCATGAAAGCCGAGTTCCTTGTGACTTTTCCATTTCACCACGAGGATTGCTCGAGGATCTAGAGCCGGGTAGAGCACCCCCCCATTTTCCCCCGCAGTGCGGGAATCCTACCCCCAACAGGTTCGTAGCGGGAAACACATGGCGTGGAGTTTGGGGAACGAAAGGGAGCGCCAGCGGACGCCAGAAATATGTAGCAAAGAGAAACACATAAGCTTTTGTCAGCTAGGAAGGGTCCTCGTTGCCCCTGTCTATGGAGACCGGCCCCGTAGGTTGTTTTGCCGAATCCGGACGCTGTAAAGTGTGGTCTGACATGCCAACACCCGAGTCAACAACGCTGTAGCCCAGTAGCATGGAAGATATAAAGCTAGATCTGAAATCAAGGTGAACGGAGCTCAATGTTTAGTGGAAAAAGAAAAGAAAACACATACAGCACCTGGGATTCGCTGGTCGTCACCGACCCAACTACTAGTCAGGCGATTAGTAGTTTATCTATGGGAGAGCGGACGGGATCCCGAGTTTTCTACTATCTATGGCCGTATGTACTTGTAGTGGGCGAAAGAATGATCCTGTATAGTTTGTTCAAGACCAAGAATACTGCAGATTCACGACACACGAGCGAAGTTACCAATCACGGAAGCACACGTTAATGGATTGCTTTACAAGAAAATGTGATTCATTTCTACAAGAAACTATTTGATACAGGCTTATTCTCTCATTCCTTCCTCCACTTCCACTTCCTCTTCTTGTTCCTCTCCTTCATCCGCCTCCCTGTCTTCCTTCTTCTCCCTAACCCACGCCTTCCAATCAACCTTCTTCCTTTCCACCCCGTCCCACTCATCCCATCCCCTCTCCTTTTCCTTGGTAGCTTCCCCAAACGCCGCCCCTAGTCCACAAAGATGTCTCATAGTCGGCCGCCCATGCGGACAATTCCACGGCTTCTCCATCTCGCCCATATGCCTAACCACCTTCTCCATCTGTGGCCGACTCAACGCCCGTCCGATCATGATGCTGCTCCTGCACGCTCTCATAGCAAACATCTTTCTCACTTTGGAAGGCCTCGGTATCGCGGTCGTGGCGCTCGAAGTCGGGTTGTCTCCCAGCAGGAAGATCAGTTCCTCCAAGTCTGCTACGCCGAAAGTCGTCTCGTGCGAAAGGGGAAGAGATAAAAGCTGGCAGCGAGAACCGACAGCGGACTCGCCTGAGGTATCGACGCGCACTTGGAACCCGTTGGCCGCGAGCGCGGGGAGGTGTTCGAGGATGATTTCTTCTTCGACAGCAGTGAGGGTAAGCGGTTTGGGCTGGACGAGACGTTGAGATTGCACGGTGGTGGTAGATTGGAGGCGCTCAAAGTTGTACTTTTCGTCGGAGGCGTGTTGGTCGATGATGAAGAGCTCGTCATCTTCGCGGGGGGTGGAAGTGGGGCTTTGTTGAGTCGAGGAAAGTTCTGATGTATGAGAGGAGGAGGCTTCCCTGACGGCAATGATGAAGCCAAGATTGAACTGGCCGACGATCTTCATTTTGGCAAAGTCGGATTTGGAAATCTTGAGGGAGAGTTTCTCTTCAGCGTCGGCGGCGTCGAGACCGATGGCTGGTTCCCCATCACTGCTCTCTTGTGTAGACGAGGGAGCTGCGCCGGCTCTTGGTAGGTACTTTGCCCAGGCTTCCATACGAGAACAAATGTCGTCTTCGCTTGTCTTTAGACGTTGGACAAGGTTAAAAGTCAAGTCTTTCCGTTTCAATCGTCCTTTCACGAAACTTTGGGATCGCTTTTCGCCCTCTTCCGTGAGCTCATTTGCCTTCGTCTCAGCTGCTTTGATCATCTCTTGCACCCTCGTCTCTTCTCTAGCTTTCTTCTCCTCCTCATCAACGTACTCCTCGTCACCGTCGCCATGGTGACAACACTCGGACGGTGCATCTTCTGTAGCTTCAACTTCGCCATCACCACCACCCTCCGCCGCACTTTGAGTGGTCTGGAGACTGATGGGACCATTGCCCCTTTCATCAGCTGGGCTGTTTTCACGAGCTGATTGTTCATGCTCTTTGTCAACATCATCATCTTCAACTGCGGGCACATCTTTCGTTTGGCTCACGAAAAGTGCTTCCTCATCGGTCTTCTCTCCTTTACTTGGTCCGTTGCCCTCTTTGCTTTCCTCCCCCGTCTCTTCCTCGTCGACCATCTCCACCTCCTCAGTCGTCATTTCGAGGCCCTCTGTGACCCCCTGAGGTGCAGTAGCCGAAGCAGCAAACAGCTGAGTCAAACGGCCACCGAAAGAGGGCACAGGCACGTTCCTAACCCCTTTCCTGGGGGGATCTCCAAGACTGACCGACCTCATGCCCTCCGACAGTCGGGACCTTTTATTGGACGAACCGATGACGCTGGTGATGGATTGACCGCCAATAGTGATCGTTGCCACCTCCTCTTGTGCTGACCTTTTTGGTGGACGTGTTATTGATAAGAGGCTCCCTTTCGGAATAGGTGGCTGAGAGGGGGGTGGAATGGATGGCATTGGTAGTTCATTATCAATTTCCATATCATCGACCACGGCCTGAGTCATTGAATCGTCCTCCACGTGTTCATTGGCTTCTGCGGTATCCTGTTCAACGTCCGACGCGGCGTCCTTTGTGTCATCCTCTCTGGCCATATTCGGAGATTGAGGCTCCTTTTCAGCAGGAGATCTCTCCCCGTCACTGTCTTCCGTATAAACAGCAGCTGAAACTGATTGTTTCCGGGCCTCAGCCTTTCGCTCAAGCCACCGGGCAAGTAAGTTTGACGCCTGTCTGTTGGCAGGTGTTGATCCCGACGGCCCAGCATTCGTTTTTGAACCAGTAGACAAAGGATTCGGCGAACCATCTTGATCGCTGACGGCCTCATCCGAGTCCTCATTGACGGCACTCGTGTTGCCTTCTGGTCCGTTTCCAGGTCTATCTGGAGGCAGAGAACTGTCCGGTTCTTCAGATGCATCCCTGCTGTATATCCCTCGAGATGACCCCGAGGGGACTGTTGATGGCCTCCTAAAAGTTGAGATCTTGAGCGGTTGAGTGTGTGACACGGGAATTGTGACATCTTGCAACTCAAAAAGTTCTATCAAGGACTCCCTCAAGTTATCCAACATTTGACCTTGATCGTGAAGCAGGATAGTGCGCTTGTCTGGGCTGACATTGACATCATAAAGATGCGTGTCCAGCTGAATGTCAGCAAATATGAAAGGCGATTGAGTTGAGTTATAGGACCGATAGACCTCATTGAAGACCTTGGCGAACTGAGGTAACCCACAGGGTCTTCCATTGACGTAGAACATCTGCCGATCTGGCGTTTGGCGGCCTTCCCCGTGAGCAGGGCGAGAGATGTGTCCACGAATGCGAACCTCGGTCCAGGCGTCGTCGTCCTGAGCAGTCATCTTGGTCAGGAGTCCAGTATTGGTAGGTTTGAGTTGCAGCCTGAGGTCCATGGCAATCAGGGCAGTCATTGTCTTTATGCCAAAGACGTTGATGATATTTTCTCGGGTGGTGGGGTTTCCCTTTGTTGAGAACAAAACCATGCGCTTTCCCTTGGTAGGCTGCTGCGACACTGTAAACTTGACGCCGGTTTGAATGCAGGCATACTGGTTAAGCAGGTTGACCACCTTGCCCCATTCGCGCTTGATGTTTCTTTCGAGCTCGCGGCGGCGGACAGGCAGACTCTTGAACAGGTTTTCGACCGAAACCGTAGTACCTCGCTGGCCGGAAACAACACTGGTGCTCTTGAGCTTCCCGGATGTCTCGAACTCAAGTTTAGTGGCCTTGGGTGCCTCTTTCTGGGTGCATGTCACGATGGTAAAGCGTGACAGGGCGCAAAGGGAGGACAAGGCCTCACCTCGAAATCCGAAGGTTTGTAGGGTTGACAGATCATCGTAGCTGGACAGTTTGGAAGTGTAGTGTTTTAGGGCGATGGATTCGTAGTTGGTGGAAGATATTCCACTGCCATTATCCTGGACTTCAATCGAATCGAGACCTTGATTGATAAATCGGACCTCTGGTGATTCTTCAGTGTTTGTTCATCTCGCAGGGACAGATATCTCGCGACGTACCGATCGTCGTCGCTCCAGCATCTAGGGCGTTCTCTACAAGTTCTTTGGCTACAGAGCAAAGGTCGACAATGACTTGACCGGATTGGATTTGATGGATCTGATTGACGGAAAAGCAAAGTCAGTGAACCTTCTTTGTGTCGGGCTACCATTCGAAAGGTAGGCGAACCGTGCTCGAGTCAATAGCCTTGATGGCGCCATCTGAGGCCATTCTTTCACCAAATCTGGCGTTTAAGCTACACTGAGATCATTGATCTTTGTTGTCGGTGGATGACTGGACTTTTCAATATCCAGATCTGGAACGGGTCTGGGTTGGGGTCACTGTCGACATGGCTGGATATGTTGGTGATATCGTGATGGTGGTCACGGTTTGGCGTGACGGTGGCCTACGCATACGCGTAAAGTGGTTGCGGCTTGGCGCGTTTTGGTGGTAGATCCACAGCGTAATATACGCCAAAGTTACGCCATGTCAGTGTAAGCACGGTGTAGGGTATATGCTACAAGTACCTCTTGTGTAGGTAGGTATTACACGCATCAACCCCACCATGCAAAAGCTGCGCCAAGCCCTACCTACTGGTAGAACTAGCCGCTTCCTCTCTTCAAAAGGGACTCTCAGCGGACGGGCAATTCTTGAGGTACAAAGGAACTGGGCCTCGTCGATGTCATTGTCCAGACAGATTTCTGGTTCTTCAATGCTTTGTGGGTCCATCTTCGTGTATGATCCTCATCAAATACGTGAAGAGATAGAAAGGGAGGCCTCTCACCTTTGCTCATCCTTACATTGCGGGCTACTAATCCAGCAACTTTCGCTGTCAATCTTGACCGGCTGGGTGGGTGGTACGCTTCATGATCGTCAGGGTCATCGCAAACCTCCACCCATGCCAGTTCGACACCGCGCAATGGCAGTACATCACCTCCTTCTTGTCCTTTTCCACGGTCCCCCTTTACTTGAAGCCTGTCAACTCAGGTTTGATGTCGACGAGCTACAGGCAATCGCATGAGAACAGGTCATTCTCCCTGATAACAAGTTTGAGTAGGGACTGAGAAAGAGCCGTGCCGCAATAACTCGCTGAACAGCAGCCATCAACGGAAACGTGTGAAATTGGTTGGATGACGTTGTGTCCAGTTCTTGGCATGACGGCCGACTCCCGTTCATCTTCTGCGTACCCCAGCACTCTCAACCTTACAAAAACATGGGCGTCACCACTGCCTTGGACTTGACAAGCGCCGGAGCTGAGCTCTGAACGAGAAGAGAGAAGATAAGATCCCGTCAATCTTGATGGTCAGCCGTCCCAAAAAAAAAACCCAGGCCGCCGTCCAGTTCACGAGAACCATGTGGCCAGTCGCACCGATATGTGCCAGGATGCGTGCCAAGTTGTCGAGAGGTCAAAAACGCGCCCTATAAGGTGGGAAGTTGAAGCTCAATAGATAAGGTAACGCACATCCGAGACGACAACAGCTTGAATTGCGCCTCGATCCTTGCTTTTTGGCAACCCGGCGTTGGGAGACGGGCGAATAGATCGATGGCTGCTTCGTATTCATCCGATCGAGGCCAGCCAACAGAACACGAGTCAATGGGCGGGCCTTGCCATGCGGTACCATGGTGGCCGTGTAAATAAAACCCATTTCTGGGAGGTTTATGAGGACATGATCACGGATTGCGATCACAGACGGCGAGAACTACGACGCTGACCGGGTTTTGAATGACAATCACCAGGAATTGATATGCAATTCCACGTACAAGTTGCGGAATAGAGGGGTGTGTTCGTTATGATGTTGCAGTTTCGGTCATCCAACCCCTCGATCTTCCCAGTCGGAAACCGGGCCTGGGTAGAGCACCTCGCAGCCACAGAGGTACCGACCCGTCCGTTCGTCATGACGAAACATGTCTCAGCGGGTTGGTCGAATGTCAGTGATTCTCTTTGAAGCAGCTCGCCGCAAAGAGAGAAGGCCAGAAAAAGAACGCATCCGGCCCTCTCCGCTGCAAAGACCGAAACTCGCAATGGCACTGCGATTGCCTTGTGGTGAAGATCGCTTCACTCCTACCCCAATTTGCATCAGGCGTATGGAGACACAGTTTTTGTTCGTTTCAAAATCCCCGGCATTGGTCTTGCCAACTTCTGGGGATCAAAGGTGACAAGGGCCACCATTTGCCCCTCTCATTCATACACTCACCTATAATGGGTATGATGTGTTTGGATGTTCCTTCGTTTCGGCATAGTATCATCACATTGTCCTGGGAAAAACAAGTTCTAGTATCATACCGTGATCCCGGACGACAGTTTGTTTCTGCGGTACAGTCGATCGGGACATTGATGCATCACGCAAGAGCAATCCGCTGCGACCCACTGCTCTCATCCACTGCGCTGCTACCCACAGAAAAAGAAAAACACAGACTACACTACAGACAGGCAACTCCCTGAATCACATCTGTCGAATGAGGAGACTGTGTTAGATCACGTCAAAACCCTTCGGCCCGCAGCGAGGCTGGATTGTCGTGGGCTCACGGAGGGCGCGGAGGGCTGGGGCGGGCTGGCAAGCGGGCGAGCACCGACCGGGCGACCACAGTGCAACAAGACCGCTGGCGAACCCCAATCGTCCCTTGTCTTGAATCTCTGGTGGACAGTTAGGAGACTGCTGATTGGTAGGTGCGGAATGCAAACCCCCAAATCTTCAAGTTCCTGAAGGGGGAGTCAAGCGGGTGTCCAAGGATTTAGGTTGCTGCGAAATCCCACGGGAGCCCACTGTGAGCCCACTGAGCCCGCAGCCCCAAAATGCTTAGTTTTCCTTAGCTTCGGCTTTTTCTTTCAATCGCGCTCCCATCCGATAACTACCTTATTACTATAGTGTACCTCTGTTATCTTGCTCTTCTTTTACTCCTTCCTACTCCTCCCTCCCGCCTCTGTTCTCCTTTTCTTCCTTTTGAATCGCTTCGGTTCTGGTCCCGCGCCTTTGGAAAATGAGATTGGGGTAATGTGCTACCTGAGCCTTGTCCCTGTCCTCGAGCGCGGAAGAATAGACGACAGAGATCCAATCCGATAGATTGTCACTCGGCGCATTGACATCGATCCATTTCACACCTGCAGAGAGGTACCTCGACACAGGTAGAGCCTGCCCACTCACAAGCTCGGGCAGCTGACAGCGACTGGAACTGCCCTGGAACTGGATCAGTCGAATCCCAACGCCATTTTCCCTTCGCGCTTGAGGTAGCAGCGCCCGCCTCAATAGCCTCCATTGACGAGTAGGGAACTTCGGCGGTCGGTCCCGTACTTGGCAACGCCCGCCCTTTCCTCAACTTTACTCCAACATCCACCTTTGCAATTGAAATCCGAGTTTCGAAATTGTAGAGATTCGAGACTCTCGGAGCTGAGGCTCTTGTTTGTGAGCCCATACCTCTTATCCCCCGCCACTCCCGACCGAACGACAGGGCCACTGTCAAACATCCGACCTCCCGACTTGGCTAAGCCTGCAGTAGCATTTTGTCTTGCATACGCCTCACCTGCTGGAGCTAACCGCATGCCACGACTTTGGACAAGAGGCGACATCACACCAAAAAAACTACCCGAAGATCAAAGGGAAAGAAGTCTGACCTTAAGAGCCGCCCACCCGCGACACTGGCTGCGCTCTGTGGTTCCGATCAACCTACCCTGACCCGTTCGTTACCTGCTGTGGCACACCCAAGACCGCCAGCCACTGGCACCAACCCTGGAATGAGGACTCGGCTAGCTGGAACCTCAGAAGACGGCCATCTATGTCCTGTCGAGGCTCCTTTTCCCAATGTCGACTTCCTACTACACCAACAACTCCAACGGGAGCAAGACGTGTACGCAAACTCGACAACAATCGCGACCACATCCCCGCCGATAGCGCCTACATCAGCCCTTCCGCGACTCTCGCAGTCCTCGGCCGCCGAACGAACCAGTCCCGAGTCGCCTTCTGTGCGCCAGTCCCCTACTAAGCGCGATCGTAACCCCGGCCCTTCCTCCATCTCCGGCGCCGGTCCGTTGAATTTCGAGCACCAGTCTCCTTCTCAACAATCGCAAAACCAACAACAACAGCAGTCTTTCTACGCACGAAGTAGGCGGTCCGGCAACTTCAATTGGAAACTGTCACACTCTCGGAATGGATCAATAGAGAAGCCTCCCCCCTCCTTCTTCTCTTCCTCCTTTTCCCACTCGCCCTCCACTCCACCGCTTTCCCTCGGAGCCCCTGCGAACGGGGCTGCCCATTCGAAAGAGATGGAAAAGGAAGAGGAGCAAAAATTTGTTGGCAAGCGACCGAGGATACGAAGTCCATGGGCCATCACATTGGTGACCCTGCTCATCTCGATTCTAGGCATTGGCTTTCTGGCCCTTGTCTTAAATTCATCCTTCACGCGACACATCGATCCCAAGGGTTGCCGCATGTCGTACATGCGGCCTGGCTACGCCAAATTTGACGATTTCGACACGGAACATACTCGTTTCGCAAGCAAGTACTCGCTATACCTTTACCGTGAACTGGGCATTGAGAATGATGCAAAGGTATGGGACCAAAGACCTTCTAGTGCACCATTGCCTTTCCCCCTTTTGCTTACTTTGCCTCTGTAGGTCAGGGGTGTTCCCGTCCTCTTCATCCCCGGAAATGCCGGTAGCTACAAGCAAGTTCGACCTATCGCCGCCGAAGCCGCTAATTACTTTCACGATGTATTACAACAAGACGAATCTGCTGTTAAGGCTGGTGCTCGAAGTCTCGACTTCTTTACTGTCGACTTCAACGAGGACATTACTGCCTTCCATGGCCAGACCCTGCTCGACCAAGCCGAGTACCTGAACGAAGCGATACGATATATTCTTTCGCTTTACCTCGATCGGACTCGCTCAGACCGAGATCCCAATCTGCCAGATCCGACATCAGTTATAGTCTTAGGTCACTCGATGGGAGGTGTTGTTGCCAGGACCATGCTTATCATGCCCAATTACCAGGCCAATTCCATCAACACCATCATCACCATGTCCGCCCCGCATGCTCGCCCCCCGGTTTCTTTCGACAGTGAGATCGTCAAGACGTACAAGGATATCAATGACTACTGGAGACACGCATACTCCCAACAATGGGCCAACAACAACCCTTTGTGGCACGTCACTTTGGTTTCCATTGCGGGCGGTGGTTTGGATACCGTTGTGCCATCGGATTACGCCAGCGTCGAATCACTTGTCCCCGATACGCATGGCTTTACCGTGTTTACTACAAGCATCCCAAACGTGTGGACGAGCATGGATCATGCGGCAATCTTATGGTGCGATCAGTTCCGCAAGGCTTTGGTTAAGGCAATCTATGATGTCGTGGACGTCAACAGAGCTGCCCAGACAAAGCCAAGGGCCGACAGGATGAGGGTGTTTAAGAAGTGGTTTCTTACAGGGATGGAGGAGGTGGCGGAGAAAACTGTGCCATCCAAGGATCCTTCCACGCTGCTTACTCTCGAGGACAACCTGAATTCGGTGATTGCGCAAGGAGAGCGCCTGGTGTTGAGGAGTCTGGGCGCGAGCGGCGCAGTGCGCGCTCATCTTCTGCCCATCCCTCCGTCAGGATCGCCTGAAGCGAAGCGCTTCACACTCTTAACCGACCACAAACTGGATGTTTCTAGCGAAAATGGGAGGCTGGAGGTTTTGTTCTGCAGTGTATTCCCTATGCAGCCTGGCCAAGCTGTAGCAGGCTTTGCGGCCCAGATTAACCTTGCTGGAGACAGTAGCGCTTCCACAAGGTTGGCGTGTAACAATGCGGCCTCGGATGTTGTTACTCTTCCAGCATCCCCTCGATCGTCGCAGTATCCCTTCTCTGAAGAAGGCGAACCCCTGAGGACGCATTTCTCATATCTTCAGTATGACGTTGAGGATATCGCTGAGCATCAGTACGTTGCTGTAATCGAGAAGGCCAACACTGCGACCCCAGGTTTTGTGATCGCCGAATTTAGCAATGTTTCTCAGTCCCATCGTACAAGGCACATCAGTCTTCGGCGGCTCCTTGCTTTCGGCATGAAATTCCGCCTCCCCTCCTCGCGACCGATGGTTTCCGAACTCAAGGTCCCCACTATGCAGTCAAGTCTGTTGGCATACAACCTGGAAATCAGCGAGCAAAACTGTGGTAAACAACAGGAGCTTTTCGCCCCGTTGGTCCGACAGTATCTGACGGAGCCGTATGAGTCCAAGTTCTTCGTTAATGCAAGGAAAGCTGCAGTGAGCATTCATGGTGTGGCGCCGTACGTGCCTCCGCCACTGAAAAGCAGATCGACGGAGGATGGACTCAGTTTCCAGTTTTGGACTGATCCGACCTGCGCCTCCAACATCAATGTCAAGATGAGCATTGATGTCATGGGTAGTCTGGGCAAATTGTATATGCGGTACCGGACGGTATTTGCTGCGTTCCCATTGCTGGTGGTTACTCTTGTTCTGCGCAAGCAGTTCCGCATCTATGACACTACTGGCGTCTTCATCTCATTCTCTGAGAGTTTAGATCTATGCTTGAGGCAGTCGATTCCCTTGGTTCTTGCATTTCTCACGTTTCTATCTCTGTTCATCTGGAATTCATCATCTTCGGCAACCGCAAACATTTGGAATTGGGCCAATGTCACATCTGGCGCGATTGACTTTCACCAGAACGACCTTCTTATTGGAACACAAGATCCTTTCTTTTGGTTCTTGATACCGGTAATTGGGCTTATCTGTGTTGGAATCTGCACCGTGTTCAACTACATGACTCTCACCCTTGTACACGTCTTGAGCACAGCTGTCAGCCTCTTGAGCTTCCGGCCTGGGTGGATTCGCAACGACGAAAGACGCAAAGCCCTGCCGCTCCCTGCGTTCTATCCGACTTCACCAAGGCGGCGAATGGTCACCACCGCCATCTTGCTGGTCCTCGTTTCGACTCTGATTCCTTATCAGTTTGCGTACTTGGTGTGTTGCTTGGTACAGCTGACCACCACGGTCCGGGCACAGAGAATTGCCTCAGACCTTAAATCAGCCGCCAACTCCAACTTTTACAACTACGTCCACTCCATTCTCCTGTTGATGCTTTGGATCCTTCCCATCAACCTCCCTATCTTGGTGGTCTGGATCCATAACTTGGCGGTTCACTGGCTCACTCCCTTCTCATCCCATCATAATGTCCTTTCTATTATGCCCTTCATCATTCTCGTGGAGACGTTGACCACGGGTAAGATGGTTCCCAGAGTTGATAGCCGGTTCAAGCACTTCACTAGTGTTCTACTGTTCGGTATCGCCCTCTACGCCGCCATTTACGGCGTTTCATACGCGTATATGCTGCATTATTTGGTCAACCTGGTAGCCGCCTGGCTGGCCATCGTTCACTCGACATCGGATCCTTGGTCGGTACTCTCTGGCATAAAACACATCAGCTGCACCTTGTTCGATGCGGAAAGTACCACCAATGTCGGCGGTGTCAACGGAACAACCAACACAACGCTTGCCGAGGACTGTAAAATGAGAAAGGAACCATGATTGAGAGAGAGGGAGAGGAAAGGTGGGAAAAGATCAAGAAAGAAGCCGTGGCTTTGATGTCACTCATCACATCCCATCCTAGCACCGATGACGGATTAATGTCTCCCTAACGTCTACCGTCTTCCGTTCCCCTGTTTCGTCACGCGTGAAACAACAAATAAACCAGCAGAGAAGTCCACACACGCAAGACCGTTATAGACATATTATACACAACCCATACATACATACATACCCCATTGATACCCCTTTTCCCCCAAAACGACGGGTCGTGGCTGAGTTTGTTTCAGCACGCGCCTGATCGTTAGTCTTAACCGACTGACTTTTCAACTCTGCTTTGCGCGCGCGTATTTGTCTTCTTCCTTTAAGCCTAGGGAAGATGACCCACGACTTGTACATATACGTATATATAATTGTTCGAGTTGGATAACCATTCATCCCAAAGAGAACAACATGAAGGATGCTCACTGCTATCTCATCTTTCCGTCAGCTTGCACACTGTGTTTCCCTGCTTTCAAATTACCGTTCTGGTGTCATGTGCATGATCATACCGGTACTAAACGGCATAAGGACCTTTGTCAGAACACTGACGGCAGACACCGTGAACTCGTGATGTTTCGGTAAACGCACATTCAAATCTTTCCAGGGCTTGATAGGAACTTGGTAGTAAGCCCCACTTCAATCAAAAAGGTCCGATGGTGTAGTTGGTTATCACGTCAGTCTAACACACTGAAGGTCCCCAGATCGAGCCTGGGTCGGATCAATGATGAATGTCACCTTTTTTTTTTGGTTTTTGAGGGTGTTGATATCGAAGCCGCTTTTTGCATTTCTATATCAAGTTTTTACTGGTCACGACTTCTCCCCCAGTATGGCCTAAAGTTTCACAGCAGTTTCTTGGTGTAAAGCCTGTCGTGCATCTTTTTGCTGCAATTTGAACTGACGACCTTTTTCAGCAACAGTTACTTGCTGTCATATGTCAACGTGGAGTGGTGATGTCGTTTCAAAGTGAGGTTGTAGTGGCTGGTAGCGCAATGAAGGACATGTTGTAGATAATTCACTTCGTTACTACATTCTCATACCTCGTTGGTAACTTCCTTTTGTTGTGTGGTATTTGCAACCTCTAGATTCTAGACATAGCTATCATGCTACGTCGAGTGGTCCATTATCTCGTGCGCACGTCTAGCCATCCTCCCACAACCAGCAGTAGCCAGCCACCTCGCTCACAAGCCATGACTGGTCCTCCCTTGAGCAAATTCATTCGATCCCCAACTCCTTCTTTCTCTTTCTAACCTCCTCCACCGCCCCCTCCGGATCACTAACCATCGGATTCCTTAACTGCCACGCCATCACCACCTCCAGCGCCTGCCCCATCCATTTCCCCGGCTTGACCCCCAGCACCTTCGCCAGCTCCTTACCATCGATGATCCGCTTCACGCTCGGTGCATCCAACAGGTCCATCTCTACCAGATGATCCAAAAAGGCCTGCCACTCCTTTAGCACGTCCTCCACCGTCTCTTTACCTTGACCAGTGGTCCGCTCTGCAACATCCACAAGTACAGCATACAAAACCTGCAGTCGCCAGTTGGCGCCCGCGCCCGGTCTCGAATCCCACTCCCGAATCGCCATGCCCAACCTGTCCCTCTCCATCTTCTTCCCCTCATCGCCAGAAGCAGGACGAACGACCAAGTCGCGCATGGCGAGGATCGCCGTGCGATTTTTGTGCGACGCGGTGATCACGTCCGTGAGCTTGTTGGGCGCGCGGTAGCCTTCACGGGCAGCCTGGGTGGCGAGCGGCGGGGCGGGTTTGCCGCCCTTTAGGGGAGGGTCGTCGGGCAGATTGGCGAAGGGGACAAGGGCGGCTAGGTTCCAGGCGAAGTAGGCGGATTCCGGGGAGGTGACGAGGATGGAGTAGATGGATCCTGGGGTTGCGAGGGTGGTGGAGAGAGAGTGGAGGGTTTGGTAGGCAATGGGCCAAGAGGTGAGGGGTGGGCGCGGGAAGTCCGAGCGGGAGGAGTCGGTGAAGAGCGTGTAGTAGAGGGAGAGGTTGTTGATGTAGGTTAGGGAGGAGAAGGGGTCGGGGCCTGGTATGGTGGTGTTAATATATTGAAGGAAGATTGTAGATGGGAGGAGAGGAAAGAAAAAGACTTTACCTTTGAGCATCTTCTCCAATTCGACACCGACTCGCTCTCTGCTGATCTTCAGCTTGAGAGCTTCCAACACCCTCTCGTCACCCATGACCGCCTTCGTCTCCTCGTCAATCGTGAAGCCGAGCCTGCACGCAAATCTGATGAGCCTCAGCACTCTTAGTGGGTCGTCCATGAACGTCTGAAGCGGCTCCAGCGGCGTCCTGATCAGCTTCCTTTCCATATCCTTCATCCCACCGGTGAAATCCTCCACCTTGCCGGTGTGCAAGTTATAGAACAGAGCATTGACCGTCGCGTCTCTCCTCAGCGCGTCCTCTTCGGCCGTACCGAATTCGACCTGCGGGTGTCTGCTATCCTCGGTATACGTCTCCTTGCGCAAGTTGACAAGGTCGACGTCCAGGCCGAAAAGCTTGATGGTGGTCGTCTCCAGGTGTTTGCTCTTGTCCGGGTTGCGCGCGATCTTGTGCAGATTGCCCACGTCGGCGGGGCCGATGGAGTGGCGCTCCCGATGGGCCGGGTCGGCATCGCAGTAGTCGCGCAGGCGCAGGGCGAAGGCTTCGCCTGTCATGTTGTTGATGGCCACATCAATGTCGTTGCTTTCGGCCCCGAGGAGCTTGTCACGAACCCAGCCGCCTGCCCAGCGGAGGATCACCGGCTCGTTGACGTTCTTGCCCTCCTTCTCTCCTTCGGCCGCTTCTTGGGACTTGTTGATGTACTCGGCAACGTCAACGAGGAGACCCTTGAGCTGGGCCTCGACCGCGTTGAGCGGGATGCTCTGATCCGTGAGGACTGCGCTGTCGGTCATGACTGCTTGCCGTCTGTTTCTAGCGGCAATAATAACAGGAGGAGTGGTGGCTCTTATGGCCTGCCTCTTTGCTGGGTCGCTCGCTTGAGCTTCAGGATGGACGGGAGCTTGTGGTTGTTCGGGCTTGTTGTCGGATGGTGGGGTGGGTGAAGAGAAGTCGCACAATTTGCGCTTCATGAGGAAGATGGGAGAATGATGAAATCGTCGCAGTTGTGAGCGGCAGATGCGAGATAGCATTTGCCGTTTGGTTGTTCTACTGGGGGACGGATGTCACATCCCGGTTCACAAGGCTGTCTTTGCTGTTGTCAAGGCAGGTGAGATGTAAATTGAAAATGTGGATGAGTGCACCTGTGACTTCGTTGCTCAGAGGCCAACCGCTTGATGGACGGGGCAGCTCGATCGTTCCCTTCCCAACACACCAGTGACTTAGTCCGATTCACGATGCCAGCAGGAATGGACAAGATAAGCTGGAGAACAGGATAGTTCCAGGTTTTATGCTCCGCAGGATGTACGATTATCGAAGTTCAGTAAACTAGTACAGTAAGTGAGTACGTCAAGGCACGGTGCACATACAGTATTATATACGGTGCAGATGAAACCAATACCGGCCCCTTGTGGAATCTATCTTCAGCTGATATCAACGTTTTCTTATGACCATACTTACTGTGTAAATCACTTCTAGACAACAGAAAACCCAGTCCGAAATGACCTGTCTTGCCCTCGCCATCTATAGTAATGAAAATGAGCACACGTAACTCCCACATTACCCACATTAAGCTTCTCCATTGCTCTCTATCCACGTCAAGCAGTTGCCTCCTCATTCTTTTCCTGCGCCGGCGCCTCAGCAGCCGTTTCTACCGGAGCCAGAGAGTTTCTGGGCTCCGCCTCAGTGACAGGCTCTGGTGCAGGCTCAGGCTCAGGCTCAGGCTCAGGCTCATCCAGAGCCAAATCCTTCCTCAACTCGGGCAAGAACCGATCGATTCTCTTCCACGTCTCGTCCCACAGCTCCTTGCGCTCCGGGTTCTTGCTGGGTGGTACAAGATAGCCGTTGCTCGACATGATAAGAAGCACGTTTTTCAAGTTCTCCGGTACAGCCTCCTCCTATAGCGCGCAAGATGGTTAGACTTTTTGATAATCGTCGTTACGGGAATCCAAGGTGCATGTTGAGTATAACTTACCAAGCTATCTCCCTGTCCACTGTTCATCAACCGATCCATGATTTCAATGATCTTCAACCACAGATCCAACATGCCATCCCATTGGGACAGCATCACGAGGTACTGCAAGAAGACCTTGGACAGTAGTGACGCCGCCTGTACGCGCGTCTCGCTCATGCCGTCGCGGTCGGACGAGAACACCTCTGGCTTCAACAATACGAGGATCAGGGGGAACAAAACTTCGCCAAAGATAGCTGTCCACTCCGAATGGTCCTCCGAGGTGAGCTCCGGCGAAAGGAGGGACCTCTGCATGGAAGCAAAGGCCAGATGTCGTACTTCACGGCAGGGGTTGGTGCACTGCGTGGTGAGCGACTTGAAGATGGGTAGCCAGTAGGCGGACCATGCTGTTGTCGCGTTAGCACTCCATCTCGTAGATTCTCGTTCAATGATGCCGTTTTTCTTGGAAACTTACCCTCGTTACTTTCCAGGTGTGACTGCTTCATCAGATGCGGAATACGCTCCGTCATCTGCGAAATGATGTGGATGGCCTTGATTCCCCGCGCCACCACCACGTTCTCGCTAGGCTTCTTGTCCTGCTTGATCGGTCTGACAGGCGCCTTCCTGCCGCTCTTCTTTGCAGTACTATCCGCCCTCTGCTCCTCGATCGCACCAATGCTAGCCATGGATGCGAACTCGTTGAGTAGCCCAATAGCTGCCTCATAATTGTCTGCGATGATCGCCGATGGTGTGCCCGATACTCCGCTCTCAAGAATTTCGAAGACCGCAGGCGCCGAGTCGGGGTTGGTGGCCAAGGTCCTCAAGATCACCCAGAAGTCGGGTGAAGTCATCATCTCGCTCTTCAGGGGGCATGGCTTTTCTGTGCACTCCTTCAACCCGCGGAGAACAAGCGACGATGTCTTGAGCAGGATCTCCTTGGAAAAGAGGGATACAGTATGAAGTAGGATGGGGACCCGGATGAGGTCAAAGTCCTGGTAAGTCGTCAGTGTCTCGTTTTCGTAAGCAAATGATCAAACCCTCGGCTGAGTACTTACGTAACTGGCTTGAAGCAAGGCAAAAAGGTAATACGTTGCCCTCTCGATAACAATGGGGTGGTAGTTGTTGAAGTCGCGCACGATGGTGTGGATAGCTCCAATGACCCGCTTGCCCAGCAGCTCGATGGTCTCGCGGTCACGAAGAGCCAACACTGTGCAGTACTCGATGACATAGACAAGAGTAGGGTCATAGACAGCCGTATTGTGACGCGCCTTCTGGCCGTTTGTCGGAGAAGAGGGGGGGATGTTTTCTGCCTTCACAGTCATAACAGCCCCTTCGGGTCCGTTGTCATCAGGGATCTGAGCAAGCAGCGCATCCGCAAGTGCCTCAAGATCCTGTGGTGGAAGTGTCCTAAAAAGAATAAAAAAATAAACAGTTAGTTGCAGTTTTGCCAGGGTAAGATCCGATGCACTAACGAGATGTTGGCAAACACATCGCCAATGTGGCACTGATTGACGCAGTCAACGGTGCAAAGGGTGCTCTCCAACTCTTCGTCCGACGGCTCAGGCGGGTCGTCCGCCGCATAGCTCGAGATGTACGAGGTGAAAGCGGAGAAAAAGCTGGTTTCGTTCTGTTTCTGCCGGTCGATTACGTTGGAGGGGCTCTGCAGCGGTATTGCTGGCAAAGCAAGTCGGTCTGGTTCCGTCGAGAAGAAGGGCGGTATTAATGAATTAACAAATAGGTTGAGCCATATCCGGACGATCTGGTTACGATTAGCCTCAAGATACTTCCCTCACTGAACCAGGAACACTCACATATTTCCAGCTATTCCGAATGATATGCTCCGAACCCGTCACCACGCGAAACAGGACAAGCGTAGCCAGCTGCGGCCGAACGTCTCTACCGAACTTGACCGCCAGCTCGCTCACCATGACGCTGTTCTCGCCGACCTGGACTTCGGTGTTGAGTTGTGTGTTGGACAGCGACTCGCTGCTCAAAGTCGAGATCAAGCTTAGGCGGTAGACGAGCTCATCCAACGCCTCTGAATTGCCGTACTTGGTAGCAATCCGCGCGCACTCATCGAAGCCGGTAATAACCCTGGCATACACCGTGTCGTCGGTTGCCGACATAAAGACAAAGAACAGGCAAGAAATGATGGCATTCCATGTCGTGTTGAAGATATCGGCATCGTAAATATTCGTGTCGCAGAGGACCAGCGGGCCAGCCGACTCCGTCTTGAGAAGGAGCTCCTTCCACGCGTAGTCAAACCCATGTTGATTATCGTGCTCTTCAGGCAAAATGATCTCGTTGGACTTGATGGCATCATATATGTCTTGCAAGTATTCGGGTGCGAAATCCTTGCCGCCGTTCTGCCCGCGCAGGTTGCGGGCAAAGTCTGTATAAGTCATGCGAGCATGGCCCCTGAAGTTGGGGTTGTGCTGATCCGTATTGAGCATGATGATCGCGTAGGTAAGAATGTAGACGGCATCCTTATCTGCCACGTCTTCAGGTGTACTACCGGCGCAGTACTTCTCCGCGAAGGAGGTCACGATGCGCTCGATCAGCTGTGCCTCGCCAGGCAGACGGAAGGTTTCCAAGAGAACTCGCAGCGCCTCATCGACACGCTTGCCGGTGAAGTCCATCATACCGATGAAGTGGTCCAGGATCGCCTCATTTCCTCTTTTTGAGATGAACTCGCCGAGCATCTTCTTATTAACCCTGGAAGTCCCCTTCAGAAACGTCGCAACACACAAAGGGTCAGTATCGCTGGCAATAATCCCTTTATCTTTCAGGTAGGCCAGGCCTCCCTTGGGGTTCTCATTGAACTTATTCGTCCCCTTGATGATCACCTTTTTTCTCGCCCGCCTTTCCCTAAGTTCTTCTGGGTCGGGAAGACCCTCCGTCTCTGGAACCTGATCCAGCCTCTCGGCGATGTACTGGATAAAACGGAGGAGAGCATCCAGACACAGCGGCGGAACACTAGTGGTGCTCCACGTTGCCGAGTCTGGGAGGGCATTTCTTGCTAGCAGTCCGATCAGGTCCTCACAGAGGTCCACTCGATCTTCATCGCAGTCGTAGTTGACAAACAGCTCCACCATGAAGCTTGGCATCCGCACAAGAACACCTATATTTTCCACCATGGCCTGTCTGGCATCTGGTTTTCGCGCGCCTCCTTCGAGACCCAATTTCTGGCGGTCCTTGACTGGAACAGGCGTCGACCGGCCACTACCTGCCTGTGATGGTGGCTGCTTGACAAGCTTGGGTGCCTGAGGAATACCCGAATAAAGACTTGGGTCAATGCCAGGTTCCCGAGGGATCTCAACGGCTGGATGTAGGCAAGCGACCAAATATGACAGATACAGCTCTTGTTGGAGCTTGAGAACCCCCCTGCAGGTTGAGAGCAGAGTACCAGTAACAACCAGCGCCTCTTGCAGAATAGCCATGTTATCCGACCGTACGAGCTGGAAAAGGTAGGAGCACAGCTGGTCCTCTGCAATGGTGGCGAGCGCAGGATGTCTGGCAATGGACGGACCAGCAACCTCAAGAGCAACATGGATGATGCGGAGCGCCATGACCCGCATCTGGTCAGGATGCTTACGATCATGAGGGTTTAGGAAGCTCACGAGAACACGGAACAGTTCCCTAACAGATGGCAGTGAGTAAGGGCGGAGATCAATGGAAGCAGTGCTTCCAGTTCTCGAGCTGCTGCTGCTGCTGCGACGAGCCTCTGCTGCACTTCTAATGCTGCTGCGATCCCCATTTTCCGTCTCAATAGCTGTGGAAGGCTGTGGATCAACAGAAGACGTAGCCGTCTCCGGCCTTTCGTTTCCCTGCGCTGTTAGTAGCTCAACGACCACTGGAGTTACCGGGACGTCCGTTCCGTTGGCGACAGGGTCCAGCTTGACACTATCCATGTCGCCGCTGGTCTGCCGGTCTAGAGCCTCACTCTCCTCGCCAGCTTCCACCTCCAAGTGCTTTAAATCTTCGAAGATGATCTGACACATGCGGACCATGGACGCTTCCGCCGTCTGCCTCAACACCGCCGAGAACCTCGACCGCGAGCATATGGTTAGACCCCTGCCCATCATGTCGCAGACGCTCTCATCGCTCAGAATGTCACCACCAGGCCCAGCCAGCATATTTTCCATCAAGTGTAATATCATCAGCAAGACAACCTCCTCTTGCGCCGAGTCGCTAATGTCGAACTGGCAGTGGGTGATGGCTGCAGAGAGAGACTGCATAGCCAGGGCGAACCGAGGTGATTGGGGCGCGATGAAGCCATAGGACAGAAACTTCTGGATAGCGCGGAGCGCAAGAATGGTAATCGGAGCGGCGGTACCCTTGGCTTGAATAATCTGGAGGAACGGGTAGAGTAGGACCAGGGCATCGAACTGGTGGATATCTGCAATTATTCGATTAGCCTAAATATTTTACGATGGGAGGCCTTTCTGCCTTTCCATTGACATGACGCGAGCAACAGCGTCATCTGTATAGCTACCTTTGACGCCCGTCAACTCCTGTCGAAGCCTTCCGAAGCCTGATATCAGCGGATTATCCAATATGCTCTTCCCTTTCTTCCCCCTTAAGCCCCATCGGTTGGTAGCCAAGTCACTGGAGCCATCAGCAGCCGAGGACCCAGCCATGTTCTTCTGATTGCGGCGCAGGGCCGAGCCTGAAGGGGGAACAAGCTGGATCAGGTTCGGGCTGCCCCCCAGGATGGCTGACACGGACGAATGCGACGAGCGAGCATGTTTCTGAATAGCGGACGTGATCGCAATACACTCGGATATGACGAGGGAGACCGGGTCGACTGCCACGGAGACAGGGCGGCTGCGGTACTGCATGCGTGACGACGAGAACATCGGGCTTTTGCGGGAGACGGAGATCGGCGTGTCGGGTGCTTGTGCTGCTGCTAAGACAGCCGAGTCCGCGAGGACAGCTGGGTGGTCACCCGCATCTCGACTCATGCTGCGACTGCCGGTCTTTCTTGTGGCGTTATACTGGGAGGGGGTCCTAGAGGTTCGGGCGGCCGTCGTCCTCGGTAAGCCTTCAAAGAGAGTAACAGCGTCGAGTGTTTGCAAATATTCAGAGTTGTAAACTGGAATGTCGTGGTCAAGTTCACAGCCAGGGGGGGGGGGGGGGGGGGGGGGCCTGGGTGTGACAGGTGGACGGTGGCCAAGAACTAAAAGGTACCTCTAGCGCGGGTAGTAACAAATGTCCTTTGGAGATCCAGTACTGTGTACACCTATCAGTGGCCGCTGCTGCTGACAACTAACACTGCGCCAAGTTAGCTACACACCAGAGAAGGGATGTACACTACCTCGACAACGGCAATGCTCTTATGACAACACGAAGGGTTTGGGGAGCTCTGGCCTTCTTTTTCTTGTCTTTCTTTTTTCTCTTTTTTTTTCTTTTTTTTTTTTTCTCCTTGTTAGGGACAGATATCGATCATTACAATTTGAAAGCAAGTGCCTACCTATGCACAGTTTAGGCGAAGCACATGTGGAGGTCGAGGTACCTCCTGAGACGCAGTTTGATGTCAAAGGCACCAAGCAGCGTGTCTCCATTCGCGGCCTAGGGCCGAAGCCAAATAGCAAGTATCACCTGGTGGTAACCATTGGAGAGACGTCCGGCCGCTACACTCAGATAACAGGATGAAGCGACCAGAGAGGCGTGTTGAAAACCTAACCAGTTTGTGGTCGCTACAGCATATCGCAAAGCAGAAAGACAATTCCCTGAACGCCTCTGTTATGAGTTTTTTTTGAACCCATTGGCCGTGAGACGCTTCTATCATACATGATCTTAGATTCCCCCCTCCAAAATGAAAAAAAATATTTTGTCTTTCCGGTCTGTTCCTGACATGAGGTGAAGACGGTATGAACCGTCGCCAATGACATATACCTGATATCTGACCCTTACTTTCCGACTGCCCATTGTACACAATAGGTATGTTTATATGTGGGCGACCTTTGCATGTGCCCACCACCCAATTTTTTTTCTTCTTTTTTGTTTGCGTCCATTTGGCGAAACACGGCGTTGGACCATAGATAAGGATGCAGGATTATGGCGAAAGAGGCAGTATTAAAAAGATAAAAAAAAGGAAGAAAACAAAATGAGTGGACGTTCGAGCATAGCTCACTGAGTGCCCTCTTTCTTCTCCTCCCTGGGAGCAGCATTAGCTGGTCCCTCAGCCGGTCCGCTTTGTTGTCCTGCTGCTGGTTGCTCTTCAGCCTTCTTGCTCTCCTGCATGGCGAGGTTTTGTATCTCGTTCTTGTCCTTCTCCCACTGGCCAGTGGCGTCGCCAAAAGACTCCTTCATCTTCTGCTCCTTCATCGCTTTCTCCTTTTCCTCCTTCTCGCGAGCGATTCTCTCCTGCTCCATTTGCTGCCGACTGTTAGCGACCTGTCAAACTTGCATACCCAGATGCGTGATTGCTTACCTCCATATGCTTGATATCGTCTACACTAGGCTCGTACAAATGCCAGATAGTATAATGAGGGAGGCCAACAACGGAGAAGCCCATCCTCCTCGACATCTGTTACCATAGTGGGTTAGACGAATCCATAGGCGCGGGAAAGCCTGACGAGCTTACCTTTCCAAAAGCTTCTGTCTCGGCATGTTTTTCGAAGCTGAACGCCGGGAAGTGGACGCCGTAACGGAAAACCTTGGCCTTTGCCATAATACTCACTCCACCAACACCGTCGATCTCCATCTCCATGTCGGGATCGCCATAAGGGTCCCGAAGATATGCGAGATGGGGACGCCAAGTAGCATATTCTGCGTACCCCTCTACGATAACTGCATCTTCGTCGAGAGTGTCTGCGAGTGCGAGGGCGGTTTCAGACTCGGCCCAGGAGTTGAGGTCGTAGGGCTGTTCTCCGCCCAGCCAGTCAGGTAGCGGGCGCCAAACATCTAAAGTCCTGTTAACATTCCCAGGTCCTCCTCTCAAATATCCGCTAAAGCGTTGAAAAGGCTTACTTGGCACAATCACATCCTTGTTGTGGCGCATCAGATCCTCCAAGATCGTGGTGGGCGCAGTCTCCACGTCGACATCACGCCAGTAGACCCACGAATGATACGGCCGAAGGGCAGCGCTGAGAAGCCAGTTTCTGGCTTGGGCCATGAGCTTTCTTCTGCTCGCCTGCGCGGCGAAGCCGTGGCGGCTCTCCACATCCTGATTAACCTTTTGTCCAAAGTCTTTCTCAATGATGGATATTTCGCCAAAGTGCTTGGACGGGTCGGTGCTGGCTTGAATGGCCGTGAGCTCCCGTTCAAGAACCGCCAAGGTGTTGTCTTTCGAGTCTGAGACGAGGAAAGCGAGATCGATCAGATGGTGGGGATACGTAAGGTTGAGGAGATGGCCGAAGAACATGGGCATATGCACTTCGGCATCGCGCAGCGGCACGCAGATCAGAATTCGCTCCTCTCTCTCCCATCCTTTCGCAGTGCCCTGCACGTTAGACAGGTCGTAGTATCGCACCGTCTCGAGTTGGAAATCTTCGGAACCGGAGCCGAGCCAGGAGAAAGCCCCGGAATCGCCGGGCCATACGAACAGCCCGAAGAGAAGTAATGATACCAGCGCTAATGCCAATCGCACGAATAGTCCCTTCCGTCTTCGAAATGGTGGTGCCGCGCCTCGAGGTTGGAACCTGTGGAGTGACAGCGGACCGCTCCCGTCAGCTTCCAATGTTCGTTCGTGCGCTTGGTTATTCAGGGGCTTTTTTTTTTTTGGGGGGGGGGGGGGCGAACGCCAAGGCACTTTACCTGTGAGGAGAAATCTCGAATGTGTTTCCTCGCGGATAACCATTGGAATATCCGCTCGCATGGTGTCGAGGGACCGCCTTGGACCCGGAGGAAGATGCGTATGGCAGCATTGGACTGTTTGGTGATAGATGGTCGCTGCAGGGGCGGCCAATATTATCGAGCACCTCAGCCCCCCTTTGCGCACGCAAGGTACCAGAGTCCTGCAAACCGGGAAAGCGAACGGATGCTGCAGACTGGGCGGTCGCTCGCTGGATGATGTCGACGCACGCGGTGCCAAAACTCTGTCGAAATGAATGGAGAGAGGACCAGACCGGTTCGGGATCAATGCATCGTGGTCAGAGAGAAGTTTGGGCGGAAGATCAAGACGATCGCGTTCCTGTAGCACCGAGTCGTTTGGCAAAAAGCTGAGGTGTTCGCACCGGGCTGTGGGCAGCTTGACGGCTCGATACACGTACTAAGTACCAGTCCAGATAAGATTGGCGGGTTGGGATTTCTTTACCAATGGCGTCGCAAAATGGCCCGGCCGTTCGACGGGGTCCTGCCATTTGTACCGCATTTTGCACCCACCCACAATGGAAATGACCCCAGACTTGACGCCTTGGTTTCAGGGGTTCAACAAGATTCAAAGTCGACAAGGCCCCAGAATTGACGGCAAAGTCGACCTGAAACAGTGGCAATGCAAGTGCCGTCGAGTCTGTGCCGTACTTATTTATCATTTTGGGGCAATACAGGTGCCTGAGGTACATCAGGGTGCGTCTTTCAATATATAACCTTCGAGACTAAGACCGGACTCTCATCGCAGCAAGTGGTCATTCATTCTGCTGGTTTGGAAATTCCGGTGCACATCATCAAGGGCAATATCTTAGATCTGACTGGAAATAATTGATTGTTTTGCAACCTTTTTCTTCATCGCTCTATCTTGCTTCTGATATCCTGGAACCTTGGTGTAACTGTCAAGGACGGGCGTACCGTCGTTTTCCGACTACATCCATTTTTACTGGCGTCATGAGAGAGTTGTTGAGTCATGTACAACACGAATCTTACCTCGTCGTAAATGCGTTGCAACAAAACGTACGAAACGTTCACGCCATCAACTACTGACCGGTCAGTTCATGGTCATACGCGAATCGGCATCAAGCAGAAGGCGAAGACGACACAGATCAGACAAGCCGTTTTAACTCAGCCCTACAAAGCCGGCCCAAGTCTCCCACGCCCCAAAACGGTGCGCAGGAGACTCGGACAACGGAAGCCAAATGACACCCCAGAGGGGAAACACCACAACTAGTCCTTACGTCCCGAAAGACGCTATAGTGCGGATGGATGGCTCGGCCCGTACATATCGTTGAATGGATAGACTGTTGTCATCATTGTGCATGGGACAGAGGAAAGAATGCAAAGTACCTACCAGATGGACATGTCGGCTAGCCCACTAGACGCAAAATCATTTTCAGATCCTATACGACTTTGAGTTTGTTAGCCACCTTGGTCGCAAAAAGTGGGAAAGAGCTGTCATTGCAAAAAAAAGAGTTGGAGTGATTGCCATATCAGAAGTTTTTGGTATAATTGGTTATCGCTCATTATGATTCAGAAGCAGAACTGAAAATATTTTGTTTCATCATGAACAATCGGGTGGGTGGTAGTGTAAGGCCGAAAAGAGAAAAAAAGGAATGTAATGCTTACCTAGTGGGTAAAGATGGAGAAAACGAAGTGAAACAGCGACGGTGACAATATCAACTTTGTCAGTACTATAGATTGTTAGTCAACGGTTCCGCCAAATGTGTTGCAAATGAAGAATGCGTTGAGGTAGTATTCAGATGGTAGTGCATGTTTGTTCGATCGCTCAGAGAATATCGCGAGAACTGTGGTTATGGGATCATCATGAGATGTGGAAGGTAAGAGGGAGTAAACTTACTCTACCCGTGCGAACCAGCGTCGGCCATGTCACAGCCAGACATGCTCTCAAGCGATGAGGTTCGTCATCGCACAATAACCGAGCATGCCTAGGCAGCTGACATGACCACGGCATTGCTGCGCCAGCGCAGAAGGTAGCCCGACCAAAGCAACCATGAGCGTGGTAGGCTATGGTATCATGATTGCTCCTCCAAGACAGTGACCATATAAAGTGAAGGCATTGATCCGATGCCGACAATCGCAAGCCGTTCCTGTCGATGCGAATGGTGTTGGTTGGTGAAAGAGTTCAAGATGAGGTTGCAAACTGAAGTCGGCAGAGTTTTGTAGCTGCGCAAAAAATTCCTCCATTGGTGGCTTTGACTCGGGATTTTGGGTGGGGAATGTGGCTCAGTAATCAAAATCGACACCCAGTGGATGTGAGGATGCGCCACAACTTCTTGAATTTGAGAGTGGGCCCACTGCAAGTGTAGACGGCGACTCTCACGTCTCGTTTTCAACAGAGGAACCAACAGAAGTTACTTTCAACCGTGAAACAAGGAAAGTCATACACAGACGAAGTCCATCTTCCCCACCTATCTCGGGATTCTTCGACCAGAGAAGGGAATAAAAAACAGCACAGCAACCACCAAGCTCACCATATTTCCGACCCTCGAATCGTGGCCTCCAAAATGGCCGACAGAAGACGTATTAACGGACCAGTTGGGACCACCAACCCTCCCATCTATGACGATGCACCCGAGAAGCAATCCGAAGATGTCAAGGCCACAAGGTCACGGCCGGCGAACGTAATTCGCAAAATGTGTAAGCACATCGAGGACAAGCCCACCCTCTTCGCTGGTCACAGACTAATCTCACTCTTAGATCTTAAGACGGGAGTGACACCGTCGGCTTCTGGCTCTGCTTACCTAGAGATTGAGTCGTCTGGAAACGGCGGCTCCGGCTTGAAGCTCAGTTGCAGCGTTCATGGACCTAGAGCTTTGCCCAGATCAACACCTTTTTCTCCTCACATCATCTTGTCCACCCATGTCAAGTTTGCGCCCTTTGCAACCAAGCAAAGGCGTGGTTACATTCGTGATCCGATCGAGAGAGATCTTGGCACCCACCTTGAGACGGCTCTTCGGGGATCTATCATTGCTGACCGTTGGCCGAAGAGTGGTGTGGATATTATTATCTCCATCGTTGAAGGAGAGCAAGATCGGGAGACCTCCAAAGCCCAGGGCATCGAGGCTTGGGACACCATGAATGCCTTGAGCGGCTGCATCACCGTTGCCTCGGCTGCACTTGCTGATGCTGGCATTGACTGCGTCGACACTGTTGCCGGAGGTGTTGCCGCGTTGGTACAGGACGCAGGTAACGATGCTGCTCCCAGCATAGTTGTTGACCCGATTCCCTCTGAGCATGAGAAGGTCCTCGCAGCATGCTGCATCGCATATCTTCCCACACGGCAAGAGATCACGAACCTCTGGTTCAAGGGTGACCTACCTGCATCCGAGATGGATGTTTATACGCAGCTGGTTGAGAAGGGCATTCAGGCTTCCAAAAGCGCCAACCGAGTGCTCGTGGACTGCCTGAACGAAACCGTTGGGTGATCAGGAGCTCGGCGTGGCATTGTATATTTTTTTTTTTTTTTAGCTATGCGCAAATGGGAAACATTTGCATTGAATCCTGTAAGTCCATCAACCGCACGAGCGTATGGGAAAAGCGCATGGAGTTTATAGTCTGACGGTTCATGACCTTTGAGTACCTCTACAATCTTGTTCGGTTCATCGACCTGAAACCCGGCTTCTGATGCAGTAGGTCGAGCTACCAACTACCTTATTCTTCCCAATAGCCCACGTATAGGGCAGAAGTAATGGAGGATGCCAATCGATAGCCAGGCTCTTCGCAACAACTGAATGCGTTCAGAGGTTCGGCGGCTGGCTGCAACAATCCACAGTGGAATGGTCAACTTCCAGCGGGAACAGCTTCGAGATGCCTGTCAAAGTTTGACAGGTTAAGCGAGCGCTCTTTAGCTGAAACTCAACTGGAAGATCGCAGTGTAATGGACGAATGGCGTTCAAGAAGAGTTGTGGCTGGTAGGCAGAGCTACCCTTTGAGGTTGACTGCCGAAACACCACAAACCGCGGGGTATGAGAAGCTTCCACCTCCTTCGCCTCAATGATCGTCTGTTTCTGAATTTGGAAACATGATGTGGGGAGATTACGCGTCTCGATTCGTTCATAGCAGCACGGCCTGTTCAAAGCAGGGCAGACATAGCCAAAGATGACCATGAACCGAAGTTCTAACTACAATTGGGGTTTAAGACACCTGAACGCACCATTGAGTCTACTTTCTTTTCCTATTCAGTGCAATCTGATTACAACTGCATGAAGGGAACAGTCCTGAACAGCTCATGAATTTATCGACACCTCTAGGCGGAGGTAACATAATATAGGCAACTATTCTAGACAAGGTCGAGTAACGTTGCGTTATAACCGGCGTTCCGGTCCGTAACTTTCAGCAATACGAACGCCACCAAGGAAACGGAAGTCGGACGTGGTACGTACCGCCACGAAACTTTGTTGTACGTCAACCTAACGACACCACTTCGTTACTGTACCATTGCACAGGGCCCCCCCCCCCCCCCCGGGCGTGCAGTGGCGTGGTCCCCGGGCTCCTCTTTCCCCTGAACTTCTCCTTATCTGCCCCCCACGGTCCCTCCAAAAAACACCACAGACATTCCAGCCCGGCCCACATTGTCCACCCAGGACCTAGGTACATTAGTTGTAAAACGACAAACCAATCTTTCCTGTCATCCTCCAAAATCCTCATCTCTTGCAGCTTTCGGGCTAGTTTTCTCTCGCTTCGCAACTGGTCATTTCAAGTTTTTCAAAACCACCCTACTCTCGTTCTTCGGACGGTCCCGGCTGCCTACCTACCATACTGTAACACTTTTAATTTCTCCATACCTCTAGTGTTTGTCCATTCGCTTTGCGGCCGGTAATTCCTCTTCCAACTTGAAGCCTTCCTACCGTTGATCAAATCGTTCCGTCTCCACTGCGATTCGGCAACAGTTCCAGGTTGTTGATGCCATAATTTCGATGCGGTCGTCCACACAACATTAATTCCCCTATTACGCCATTGCCGACGACAACTTGAACAAACCCCGCTGAACCGAAACAGCTTTGCCCTGTTGGATTTGATCTCGTATCAGTTATTACCAGCTCCATCGTCTACTTCTAACCTTTTGCCGATGGGGAAAGACAAGAACTGTACGTCCACCCGCAACCCCTTCAGGTTTTCCAAGATCGCGACACTGAATCAATGACAGGGCGATGGGGTGTTATTTTGGACGCTGGGTCCTCAGGGACACGATTACACATATATCGTTGGAAAGATCCCGAGAAGGCGCTTGAAGATGCGTCGCCCGAGGAGTTGCGCAATCTGCCAAGGATCATGACGAAAAAGAAGTGGACAAAGAAGATTAGACCTGGAATATCGACATTTGGCGAGAAGGCTGGAGTAGTCGGCGAAGATTATCTCAAGGAACTCATCGATCATGCGCTCGACATCATACCCGCAAACAAGATCCGCGACACCCCGATTTTCTTGATGGCCACGGCCGGCATGCGACTTCTTCCCCAGGTACAACAAAATGCTATAACCGGTGCTGTCTGCACATACCTGCGCAAGAATACGAAATTCTCACTTCCGGATTGCAGCCTACATATTCAGGTCATTCCGGGCGAAACCGAGGGATTGTACGGGTGGATTGCGTCTAACTATCTCCTTGGGGGTTTCGATCATCCAGAGCAACATGCGCATGGACAGGGTCACCATACATATGGGTTCTTGGACATGGGAGGCGCATCAGCGCAAATCGCATTTGCACCTAATTCAACAGAAGCCCAAAAACATGCAAACGACTTGAAGCTCTTACGATTACGCACACTCGATGGATCGCCAGCTGAATACAGAGTGTTTACGACGACATGGCTAGGGTTCGGCGTCAATCGGGCGCGGGAGGCGTATGTACAAAGCCTTTTAGACTTGTACACCACTTCCGATGCCGGAGAACTTCCCGACCCGTGTCTACCAAAGGGGCTCAGGATGTCACTGGATGGGACTCCAGTTTCGAAACCGAAGAAGGGCGAGACTACTCTATTTGGCACAGGCGCTTTCGACGAATGCCTTAGGAAGACTTATCCCCTGCTCGGCAAAGACAAACCATGCGCGGATGACCCCTGTTTGATCAATGGCCAGCACGTTCCTGCCATTGACTTTGACATCAATCACTTCGTCGGAGTCTCCGAATATTGGCACACCACACACGGGGTGTTTGGTGGTAAGGACAATGAGGCATACGACTTTACTACTTACCAAAAGCGGGTCAAGGATTTCTGCGGCCGAGACTGGAACAGCATAGTACCCAGCTTGGATGCCCACAAGAAGTTTGCAGTCAAGGATGCTCAAGAAGCTTGTTTCAAAGCCTCCTGGCTTATCAACATCCTTCATGAGGGTATTGGTGTTCCCCGTATTGGTGTTGAAGAACTTCCCGCTCCGGGCCTCAACGCTTCGAAGGGCGCCATCGAGACGGCCAAACAGAAGGGTTTCCTAGACCCGTTCCATCCGGTGGACAAGATCGATGGTATTGAAGTTAGCTGGACACTCGGCAAGATGGTTCTCTATGCAGCAGGCCAAGTACCTCCCAAGACCGGTGATGATAGATATCCTGTCGGTTTCGGTACCAATATTCCTTCTGCCGGAGCAACGGAGCTGCCACCTGATTTCCAGTACGCAGGATCGACATGGACACCACTCAGCAGCGAAGCCAGCCACAACGACTCTCCCTACCGCCCGGCCGTCAATGGAACTGCAGACGATGGCGGTGACTGGGATCTGGAAGCCGAGAATCTGCTTGACAAGACAAAGGCTAAGACCACTCACAGTCTTCTCATTCTTTTCTTCATCTTCCTCGCGCTTCTGTTCTTTTTCCGCAAGAAGGATAGGCGTATGCGGTTCTATGGTCGTATTAACAACCTTTTCCACAAGCCCCGCCGTTCCGGCCTGTTCAGCAAGGTCTCATCGTCTGGCCATAGCAGCGGTCCCCTCTCCAGCCTGAAAAACAAGCTCTTCGGCCGTCGCTCCCTTTCTTCGGGCTCTTATGAGCGCGTTCTTGAGGAAGGCGGAGACGCCGAGTTCGAGCTCAACGACTCTCACTCCCGCAACGCCTCAGCATCTTCCTACTTTGATCACAACAACGACCTCAACGGCTTCTACTCTGACTCCAGTGACAGCAGCTCTGGCGGAGGCGGACGGTCTAAGCTTGGAATCACCTCAGGGCTGGCAACGCCCAAGCTGAATATGGATGGCCGGTTTGCTGATCTCGGCTGCGGCAATGGGATAATGACGCCTGGCGGCTCGGCGCTCGATAGGGCGGGCTTGGTGGTCAGGACGGATAGTCGAGAGCGGCTAGGGTTAACGCCTACAACAACGACTATGAGTCTACAGGGTAGGAGGAGCCGGGCTGGTAGTCCCACGAGGCTGAAAAGTCCTCTTATGTCACCTTTGCAAGGTTGAGGCGTCGAGACCCTTGTGCCTCAAAATTTTGCTATAAAAAGACAGCCGGTCGCCTTGTGCTTGATTGAACGATGTGTCATGGGAAACGGCGTTGGCGGACGTTTCATGGGTTTTGCATTTCTACCTTTTACCTCTGTATATGGTACTTTCTTGATGATGGATAAATGTTTTTCTAGGAGGTATACGGCCATGTCGCCCAACGATTTTTGTATGATGACGACGATACGGGTGGTCTTTAGGTCATCTGAGCGACGGGCTTTTTCAGTACATTTCTATCCTCCATTCTTCTCCATTGCTAACAGCTACTTAGTACGGCTTTATCACAAAATTCTGGAACAAGATACCTCATTCTTATTCGCAAATAATACCAGCGTCTCTCTGTATCATTTCTGCTTGTTTTTGTTCTTACTGGGTATATTTGCGTCTTCGGGAGTCCAACTGATATATAATCAAGGCGCTGGCCTAACCTCACATAAAAAAAAATGACAATTTATGGCCTCGCCATCTACAATCCCACCAATTTTTTGAACTAAAACCCTGCTCTAGTCCTTGAAGCCCGAGACTACCTACCAGCCAGATGGGAAGAAGGCTTTCTTCCAACTGTGCCCATCCGGGAGTCTCTCCCACGAAATCAGCCCTCGTCGTCCATGTCTGGAATGGCTTTTTCTAATCAACCGTTCCTTTGTCCCCAAATGCTCACTGATCATTGATCATCATCCCTCTCTAAAAACCCTGGATCCGTCCTCACCTTACTCTCAAACTTCTTCCACCACTCCTCGAACGCCTTAAGCGGCACCACCTCCATCTGCCCCGGCGTTGACCCGGTGTAGCTCGACAAGAAGTTGAACGCATTCTTGATGATCCTCTGCGCTAGCACCAGCGTGCTCGGCTGCTGTCGCGCTACCGAAACCGGTACCAACGCCCCTTCTGTTCCATTACCACTTGTTGCTGCTGATGTTGTCCCCGCCGCAGCCATCCTACTCGCCACACTTTCCGCATCCTCAACCGAGACCCCAATCACCACATTCTCGTTCCCACCCCCTGTCCCTGCACCAGGTCCAACCTTGAAGATAGCACTCTCCTTCCCCGGCCCGATCCCACCCAAAAACTTGAAGTTGGGCGCCGTCTGCCCCAGCGCTGGTGAGGGCGGAGTGACGAGGTAAATTGCTGCTGCGGTTCCGGGGGGGAGGACTACACCAGGCAGAAGAAAGACGACGACGTGTCCGAAGGGCTTGGAGATGGCAGAACCGGGGGGCGAGTTCGGGTTGGTCGGAGGGATGGCATACAGGAAGGAGGTGGGACTGGGAGCTTCGGTGGGGGAGATTATCACGGGTTGACCGGCGGGAATGAGGCCGAAGAGTGGTTGGGACATGTTTTTGTTTTATTGTTGGGTTTGTAGTCTGGTGAGGATGTGGTGTGATAAGAGAATGGACTTGGTGGTGGCCGTGTTGCTTGCCTGTTGCTGTTGGGCACCCCTCGAGTGTGTTTGTTGATGATGCAATTGACAGAGCTCACGGCTGTCGTTATGGGGATTTTATCTGGTACCTCTTTCTGGCTGATGATGTTGCTGGGTTTTGCCTCCGATATATCGAACGGATGAGATAGGATACTTGTGGCTGAGGTCCTTCTAGACGTACTGAGTTGATCGCAAGATCGTGGGGTGAGCGTCGGTTGTGGCAGACAATAGACCTCTGATCTGAACTTGCGGTCGTAGCGTTTGAATCTGTTAAGTGTCAATTTGTCCCAGAAAAGACCGTGGACTCGAGTTTGAATGACCGATTCCGTTTGCTGTTTTCTCGAAGATGCCGCTTTGTCCTCGAATCTCAGTTGATTTCCGGACGTGGAGCGGCCGAAGCGTCTATAATGCCGTAATATGTGGGGTCAAACAATGAGTTGGCAGCAACGGTGTTCTTTGAGCACAAACATCACCGGCTTTAGAGTGGAAAAAGGGGATGGTTTAACGATCTTTTGTCATTGGAACGAATAGCAGTCAAGTTGTACTTAGAAGTTGCCCCCGGAAAGTTGCCCGATCATATATATAAATATGTTTTTACACTCCCATCGAAGCTGATGATGTGATGGCATCCTAGATATCAAGCTACTGTGGGTCTCCCGTCTCGGATGCTTCCTTGTGACCTGCTTGGGCAGCCGAGCAGTTGAAAATCACTGGGTCTGGAAACCACCACGCAGATGATTCTAGAGTCCTCGACCTGAAAAAAGTAGAAGCTTCCAAAGATAAGACCCTTGTGTTCCACGGAGAGCCAGTGGCATGAATAGAAAGGCCGAGTCCCTAACGAACGACTTCCACTATCAATAGGGATTGTCTGTTGCCCATTGTGACTCCCTGTAGTAAATCTTTCCCCCCGCTACAAAGCGCCAGAATGCTCGACAGGGTCTTTTGAACTCCGATCCGTCCGCCAGTTTTGTCCCGACTCTCGTCATGTGGATCTGAACTGCACTGTCTGAAGGAAAGACGAAATGGGATCAGTTCACATGCGTTTATAAACTCAAAGGCGGATTCGTTTAAACAAATACATTAAAAGTCAAGAATTGCTCAGTGAATTCTGTCTTTGATTGGAGACGTTTCATGTCCCTCCCCATCCGAGTTCTCGAATGTCTTCAATTGCGCTCATGAACGGAATGACATGAGATTAGTGCACGCCAGTATCTGTTTCCCCTACGCTCTCTTCCCTTGACAACATTCTCTCACTTGTGCCTCTCAAGCCCAAGTCAACATTCAGGACCTTCCCCGCCAGGAATCTAGACTTTCGACATCGCTTTGCATCTTTCGATCCCCAGTGTCCACGTCATATTGTCCAAGGTCGCACGAACCCATTTCTCAACCATGACTCCTCGGTTGTCCACCCTCGACCTGGTGGCTAAAGTCGATGCGTACGTATCCTTTTTTCCTCCCCTTCTTTTTTTTTCTTCCTTTTTTTGGTGAAGCAGAATCCTCTGTGACAACAGCCGGAAACTTAGACAGAAGCCAGCGGAACGAATCTAGGGCCTACCGGGATTCTGAACATGACTAGAACGAGCGCTTACATCTTTCTTGAAAAAAATCAAGCTTCCCTTACGCGGACAGAGATCCCGAGGCCTACGCTAAGATTATGAAGTCCTTCTATACGTTCGTCTGGGAAGACCAACAGGGCCAGGTACCCATAGGCTACATGAAGTTGGACGTTATCGAAGCACTCAACAAAGCCCCGGCAACTATTAAAGGGCAGTTAGGGCTGCACATCGATGTCTCTAATAGGACTGTGGTGCTCTTCCGTGACTCCCCGCACAAAACCTACGAGGAACGCACTCGACTTGTCGGAGAGCTTACTGCGCTTTGGCGTGAACAAGAGGCCTTCGCCATCCTCAAGAGCTGGCGAAATGAGCTGTGGCCAGTTTATGGCCGCAATAAAGAGCTCCTTTTCAGCATAGAGCGGGCAGCTATGGGCCTCTTTGGAACCACACGCTACGGCGTACATATGAACGCTTTCATCAGACGTCAGGACGCCAGCAGCAAGTATGACTTTAAAATCTGGGTTCCCAGGCGGTCCGCGACCAAATCGACCTATCCGAGCATGTTGGACAACGCGGTAGCGGGCGGCTTGATGACCAACGAAGACCCCTTCGAATGTGTCATCCGCGAGGCGGACGAAGAGGCTTCGCTGCCCGAGCATATCATGAGGAAGAACGCCAAAGAGGTCTGCACTATCACTTATATTTACATCACGGACGAGCGCGCGGGAGGCGAGGCTGGGTTGATCTACCCAGAATGCCAATGGATTTATGATCTAGAGCTACCTGCGGATGGAAGTGTCGTCCCCGAACCAAAGGACGGCGAGGTCGAGAGCTTCAGCTTGTGCACAGTGGAGGAAATCCAGGAACAGCTCGCCCAGGGACTGTGGAAGCCGAACTGTGCAGTCGTCATGCTCGATTTCTTCGTTCGGCACGGCATTTACACGCCTGAAAACGAGCCGCATTACGACGCATTTCGCAACCGGGCTCATCGACATATCGCCTTTCCCGGTCCGCATCAGGCCTGAATCCATCAGCACCTTCCGCAGAGCACTAGCTCTCTCCAAGGCTAAAGGACAACCCTTAACTCGGTAGCGGCATACAATACAGGTACTTGCTTCCGGGGTATCGTTTGATTCATTACTTTCCAAAGATCCCTTGTTCCCAGGATATGCTTTTCTGGTCCAAGCAGGACCTTAAACGCCAGTCCGCCCTCCAAAGGTCCACTGAATGTTGCTCACGCCCTAGACTCTTGATCGGTCTAAAGCTGTTGAGCCGCTGACAAAAATTTGCTTTGTAATGATTATTTTTTCCCCAAAGGTTCAGCTCTCAAGCGTTCCTGTTGGCAAGGAGGTAGACATAGTCGACACGCAGGGGCGTGAGCTTCTTGTAGGGACCGTCGAGGGCCATCAAAAGACCACCGTAGGACATGTACGCTTTGCTAGATTTCGCAACCGAACCAGTCAGCTTCTCGTTTTCCCTGATTTCCACGGTCGAGATACTCCTCTCAATTCCAAGGCAATAACTCACATGGTCTGGCCATCCTTTCCATCCTCGAACTTGTAGACCTTGCCGTGGCAGACATACTCATAGCTGTCAGCCAAGGTCTGCTCAACGCTGCCGAGCTTGGCAGCATCGCGCCAGCCTCTCTCGTCGTCCTTGCTGCCGTCGAGGGACAAGGAAGTGGCCAATGCGATTCTAAGGTACTCGCCGACCTTGACAGGGAAGAGCTCCTTGTTGATATCGAGCTGCATACTGGTCTGGCCATCGACGGAGGTGCAGTAGAGACGGTCGACGCGGTCGTACTTGGGATCGCTGATCCTCTCGACCTTGAACTCGTCCTCGAAAAGTTGGGCGTCGGACGTGAGGGCGGACATTGTGAATGCTGGTATGATTTCGAAGAAAAAGTAAATGCTGGTTATTGATCGCACAGGAGGATATTGGCGTCAAGATTTGGTCAAGTACCAAGCACGTGTCGATCGGTGGGTAAAACGGATTGTCGTGAGAGGGAATGATAGTGTTTTGGGAAACTTGGGAAGATGCGACTGAGCGATGGAGATGCCGCCATGCAGTTGCCGTCCCAAAAAATTCCAGTCTTGCGGCAATTGGACGAGGATGCCGGGGCAAATAGTGGGGCAACCACCACCATCTGTCTAGAATCCCCGTCCGTCGAGTCCCTGTCGCGTCGTCCGGTGGGTGACAAAAGTACACTTGGCGGGGCTCTCAGGCACTCTAGTGACGTCCAAGCTTCCAATTTCTTCAGGGATCAACTCGACACTATCTGGACTTGAAGAATACCTCAACATCCAGTTTGGAGTTGATCTAAAGAATTCGATACCTGAATAAAGACTGCAACTTGCCGACTGAGCTATGTCCTTCGTCAAACGAAACACCGTCCTATCCTCGCCGAGAGCCGGATTTACGCCGTCCACTCCCCAGCAGCAACAACCTAAACAGGAAAAGCAGCTTGCGCCGGGACTTCGACCATCACCAACCGATGGCAGGTTGACCACTTCAACTGGCACTGCTTCCCTAGACCAACTTCTGGCAGGACACGGTGGACTTCCCTTGGGAACATGCTTACTGGTTGAGGAGCAAGGCACCACCGACTTTTCGGGAATTCTTCTACGGTACTATGCTGCCGAGGGTCTCGTCCAAGGGCATCAGGTTCACGCAGTAGCCTTCCCGCCCGAATGGAGGCATCAGCTCCCAGGGTTGGCTTCACCTGACAAGAAGTCCAAGAGTGTATCACCGGCGCCGGCACCCGAAGAGAAGATGAAGATTGCGTGGAGATATGAGTCTTTGGGTAACAACGCCAATGCAGGAGCTTCTACTCGTGAGGATTCTGGAGCTCCTTTCTGTCACTCCTTCGATCTGAGCAAGAGGCTTGGAAGCTCCGAGTCCAAGGGTACTCTGAACCCGATTTCGGTTGGCGGTACCTCGAGCCTAGACCGGAAGAGTGTCGGGACAGCTTCGCCCCTTAAGATGATCCTACAGCAACTGCGGGCCAAGCTGGAGGGCTCAGGATCAAACGCCATTCATAGACTGGTGGTGCCCAGTCTTCTCTCACCGACCATCTACCCTCCTGGATGCGCCCAACCATCAGAAGTTCTACAGTTCCTACATGGGCTCCGGGCTCTCCTTCGACTGTACAGCACCCAGCTCACAGCAGTTATCACTTTCCCGACGTCCTTATTTCCTCGCAGTTCAGGCCTGGTCCGATGGATAGAGACTCTTTGTGACGGTGTCGTCGAGCTCATCCCCTTACCTGCCAGGCTAGGTGCCGCGCCACCGCCGCCCTCAGGGTCGGATCCCAAGGCAAACGAGCAACCTCAGGGTATGTTCAAAGTATACACACTGCCTGTGTACCATGAGAGGGGTGGTGGAGGAGCAGAGTCTGGCCATTTCCGTGAGAACCTGTCATTCAGCTTGAGCGCATCCCGGGGCTTGGTGATCAAGCCGTACAGTCTCCCGCCTATGCTCGAGGATGAGCAGGAGAAGCCCTCGGCTACTCCAAAGAAGGACGGGCTTGATTTCTAAAGTCACCTCCCGCTTGGCATTTTAACGGCTTGTTTTTTGCGAATAACCGACTTTGTTTAGCCCCCTTAACAGTGCCCTCACATGTCTAGGTGAGCTTCTTGATGATCATTGAAACCTCGTATGTCTACTTGCCCAGGGCCGGTATTCAGCACGCTGTAGTCCACTCGAGCCACTGAAGCTATTGGTGGAGGCCCGCCTGAGGCTACGGGCGTCGGGTGTGTACAGCAGCAACGTCTGGGGTGGAGCTCAAGGAAAATGTGTGGGGTCGTTACTTCACCGCCCAAATTTCGACCGTTTTCTGCCACAGCGCGATAAAAGCCCACTCACCTCCGCCCAGAAGTTTCCCACTTTCTCTCCTCGTGTCGTCGTGTCCAACAACAGCAATTTTGGTAAGTCAAAACAGCTCTTTTTGCACACTTTCCAGTTGGTCTTTTATGATGAAACAACAAACGTATCAATCTGTCAATCCCCTGATTCATAGTGATGATAAATACGGCTGTCCAAGGCTTCTGATCCTTTCGCCAATTCATCTCCTGTTCACACATGCGAGCTTGATTTTACGAACTTTTTCTAACCAACAGAATATCAGGCACCTCGTTGTTCTCACACACTCACCATGGCATCAAACGAGGACGATAGAAAAGTACGGATTTCCAAGATCGCTGGCCGATATCTCGTCTTTGATATTGACGACGTGGCGTATATTCGCCGCCAGCATGGCATCTGTGCTGTTTTCACGGGCACTATGCCGCAAAATCCCACTCAGAATGTCTTCCTAGGATTGCCGCTCGAGCTGTATGCCGAGGATGCCAAGATGCTTTTGGACAGGAAGGTTGCCTACATTGCCGATGACCCTTTAGAACACTTGACCCGGTTGAAGTCAATGAATGACGAGACGCGCAAGTCGTACCTGCAGTCTATTAAGACGCAGCGCAGAACTGCCCAACTTGTGTTCAATGAGGCCAAGGCACAGTCTCAGGCTAAGCACAAGGACAAGCGCAAGCCGAAACACCCACAGCTCCCTGTTGTCGTATCCACTGAACTGCCGCCGCCAGCATCATCTGCCGACGACGTCGCCGCTGTAGAGCAGGAAGAAGACGGAGGAGGAGGAGAATCCCTCCTGGGGTCGTCATCATCTAAGCCAATCAAGACGGACTCAACGCCGCCTCAAAAGCTGCTGGTCAAGGAGAAACTGCCCGCAATCACTCCAACCACCAGCAATGCCATGATTTCTAGCGGGGCAAGTAATCCTGATGTAGAGAACCACACTGCCCTTCCATTGTATTCGTACTTGAACGAGAGGGGATACTTTATCACTCCAGGTCTGCGCTTCGGTGGAGACTTTAGCGTCTACCCCGGCGACCCTTTCCGCTATCATGCTCATCATATGGCCAACAGCTATGGGTGGGATGAGAAGATTCCCATGTTGGATCTCGTCACCAGTGGTCGCTTGGGAACGGCTGTCAAGAAGAGTTTTCTCATGGGAGGGCAGAAACCGGCGACAGACGATAGTGAAGCTGGCGAGTTGAGGGCGTTTTGCATTGAGTGGGCGGGCATGTAGTGTCAGGCAGTTTGAGCATTTGACTGAAGAGATGATATCCATTCAGACAAGCCTTTACTGTCTGTATCATTTGAATTTAGATCTGATTCAGGCCTGTTGAAAGATGAATATTTTCTTTCAAGTAAATGTGGTCCGTCGAGATCTCAGGAACTCGTCGGAGCATATCGCCCCAATGCAACCAAAATCAAATCAAGAACCAGCAAAACACCTTTGCAATCGCCTCCCAAATTGCCCTTATGCATGCCTCACAACCTGACTAGCCCTAATGACCATCCATCATGCTGTTCGACATGCAACTGCCATCTCTTGATACTTTCTCCTCAAGATTCCTTCATCATTATTAACTTCGTGCGCCGCGTAAAGCCGATTAGAATACGAAAATACCTTCCTCTTCCCAGTTAAGTTCCTAACCCAAAGCATCAAGGTACATAAATCCTACTAAAACTAATAACCTCCCTCCGACAACACACGCACTTATCAAAATTATTCATGGCCAAACTAACCCTGCACTCATCGCAGAGACTCAGACACCGACACGGCCACACGATAATCGTCCTCGGCGCGCACTGACAGACCACGCACTGCGGTCCTTCACTGCCCGGTCCTTCACTGCCCAGTCCATCCGCGCCCGTTGCCCAGTCGCCTGCCGTTGCCGCCGCCGCCGCCCCATTACTTCCACTCCCACTTCCGCTACCCCCCTCCTCTGCCTCCTTGGGCGCAGCAGTAGCCCGCCTCGACAACAATATCTGTTCCAACCGTCTAGCCTCTTCCTCGGGCGTCATGATTTGTGTACTTTGCCCCCTTCCATATCCGTAAAGACTACGGTGTTGGGCGCCAGATAGTAGTACCTTGACGCGCTGGCGCGCTTGGTGCTGGCGGAAGCGGGAGCGGGTCATGATCCCATCCTCAAAGGACAAGTGGGCGGCGAGGGTGATGGCTTCGTCGCGCTCTTCCGGGCTTTGCGGGTTGAGGAGGCGGGCGAGGTCGGAGGCTGCTAGGGGGAGGTCTGCTACTTGCGAGGGGGTGGATTCCCGGGAGAAGGCCCAGGGTTGTTGGAGCGGGTTTTGTGTGTTGTTCATATTGTTGGTTGGGTAAGGGGAGGATTGAGTGGGTGTTCGTTGGCCGTCTTGGAGATGGTTGTTGTCACTATCGGACTCCCAGGCGTCTAGGTCTGGTAGTGATGTGCTCTCAGTTGTGGAGATGATGCTTGTGGTATCAAAGTCGGGGTCGTCTAGGCCGGTACCGCCATCGGGGGGGATGTAGTCACCGCTTGTATCGGTGTTTCCCCACCAGCCGCCGTTGAGGAACCAGCTGTAGAGTTTGGAGTCGATGTCGGCTTCGTTGGCGTCCGGTTGCTCACTGCCAAGGGCTTGCTGTTGGAGGCGCTGACGGAACTCGGCTTCCACGTCTACACGCTCACTGCGTGGAACAGGGAAAGAGTTAGGATCTGATCCGTCTACCCAAATGGCTGTTGTACCGCGATCATTTCTCCGCCCTGACCTCCTGCCAGTGGTGGAAGTCTCCGGCTTTTGTGGCTGCAGGGCCAATGCCCGCAGCCAACGTGGCGGGTTTCGAACCCCAAAGTAAGAGAGTAACTTGATGACGACGAGCATCCAAGTTGTGATGATCAGGCGGCTGATGTGCATAACATACTCGATCGCCAACAGCCACCTGCCACTACGTTCAGTAGCACCCACCCCGTCTCTCAGTCGTCTGGCGGAAACGCTGTTCCGGGGTATCTTCTGCGCTGCCCGTTCCCTCGCGTAACCGGTCGTGGCGTTCGCTTGATCTTCCTTGACAGGCACGAGACCGATAACACCGACGGAGTCGAAACGGGAGCCTGACACTCCGCCTCCAAGCCATTGCATCCTCAGCTCCTCGATCTCGCGGAACCGTTCGTCCTCCAACCAGGTATAGCGCTTTACATTCACCTGATGGTCTTCGTTCAGGTAGACAGCCTCACTAGCCATGGTGATGGCCCCAAAACCGGCTCGAAGGAGGGCAGTATAGAAGTCCATATCCCACCGGATGCGGATATCGGAAAGAGATCCATTGGCTTGCATGTTTGCATGGGCTCGAGCAAGGCGGTCTCGGAGACTTGGGCGTTGCTGTCCAACCTCGAGAGCGCCGTCACCAACAGCGAACGCTGAGAGCGCCATGGTTAGAGCGTAGATTACAGAACAGATGAAGATGCCGCATATGATAAGAACGTGCGGTACAAATCCAATAATGCAGACCGTAGGGAATCTCAACAATGCTTGAGCTGAGCTATCTTCAAAGGAAAAAGTAAAGGCGCCCCAGACAATGCTGCCCATAAAGCAAAGTCCCCAGAAACCAGTGTTGATCAAGCGAAATTTAGACTGTAGGTTGAAGACACCAAGTATTTGGCTAGTGAGATGGCTCATGGCAGAGAGAAACGCAACCAGCAGAACTTCTGGAGACGTGTTGACTCTCCTGAGAATCATGCTGCGCGTCACGGCAACGGCGGATCCTGTTAATGCCTGGGAAGAATTACCCTTGCCCGTAAAGAGGCCCCAGCCCAGCTGGTTGCTGATGGCAGCATCAGCTTCGGCAAAAGCCAATGAGTGCTCGAAAAGCGTCATGCCCGTCTCCGCGGCTACTGGACGGCCTTGGACCGTTGCAGAGAGAACCTCGATAAACTGACTGACACAGAAAGTCATGAACAGAGGCCAGAGCCGGGACAATGATCCTACTAGTTCCGGCTGCTCATTCGGATTATTGTCCCATGGTACCATCCTTATAGCCTGGCAGGATTGTCTGTCGGTTGCGCCAAGGAGCAGGGTCGAGCTCAGGCCGTGGAGGAAATTATTCTTTTCGGAGAACATGAGGTCGGAGCTCTTGCTGGCGTTGCCCCAGCGCAGATTGGCAAAGTCGGGAGACGTTTGACACTGTATCGATGCAAGGATTCGTTCAACCTGCCAAGCGAGGACCAAGATAATAGGCAGCCGGAGCGCAAGCCGAACAGTCCATCGTAGTGCAAGTCGGCGGCGAGTAGCGGCGAATATGTGTGTTCGGTTGAAGACAACAGCCATGACGATGCATGCCAGAGCCCACTTGCTTGTTGCGTAGCTGAAGACGCTCCCTAGACCTCTGGCGCCCTCCATTGTAAATCGTGATGCGAAGGCGGCTGATTCTTGGCCCGTAGCGGTGGCCGCGGCGGAAGATGATGCGGATTCGAGTATGGCTCGGGCGGCGTCGGCGGCGGTGGTGCTGTCAGGAACAGTCGTGGCAAAGAATGCGGCTGGATCGGTCGACTCGGCTATGACGCGCTGGCCAAAGCCGTCAATGGCATCCGGGTAAAAGATATAGGAGCCGCCCAGCTTCCCCAGCTTCTTGACCATCCGGGGTCCCGCCCAGACCAAATCCTCGAGCGAAGGCGCCAGTTTCGTCACGTTGAACGCAAATCCCAGGTGCTGGGCGGTCCAGAGCGTGAAGTTGTGCCATGCGCTGGCATTGTTAAGCATTGGGATGGGTACTGCTGTTGGGGGCAAGGTTGCCGCCGCCGTTGCAGCACCCGGCAGGAAGACACTATCGTCCATAATCGGATCTTTTGGAATGGAGAGTGAAGGTATCACGGCGAGGTTCGGGCTCGCAAGTTCCTCTTGAGAGCTGAGTGGCGATCGCCGGCTGCGTCGGCAACTGGCTAACCGCCTATCTTCGCTTCTGTCTCTACCTGGTTGCGTGAGTCCTTGTCTCTCATCTGGTGGTTTCGCTCAGGAAAACGACCAGCATCTTCGCATGATAGAAAGGGGCGGCAAACCGAGACGGGTGTTGCGCGTATGACGAGCCGTTGGGTTCCAAGGTTGTTTGATAAAGAAGCTGGATTTCAGGTTGTTGACACCTGGGGAAACCACACAACCTGAGTGTAGAGGAGAGGACCGCTGTTGCCGCGGGACTACCTAGGCACAGGGCACTGCCGTTGCGACAAGAGGGCAGAGCGGAGAGAATGGACTGCCCGAAACTGCATCGGAGCAATCAACAGCGAGCAACAGGCGGGCCTAGCGATAAGTTGCAGTGGAAGCCGAGCGGGATGAGGTAACTGGTGGGGCTCCAAATGCCCCAGACATGGGAGATTGTTACTTGTACACTGTACAGCGCCTAAAATAGCGTCGCGTCGCGCAGCTGGGCCCAGGTGGTGCCTCCTGAGCGCTTGCTTGCGCTTGAGTCCCTTGTTGAATTGTAGATCCCTAGATTTCCACCAAAAAAGCGTCTCCACCTCACAACTTGCACTTCGACATTGCATTTCAAGATTGCTCGGTGATAACCGACGACGATACCTACCTACCCACCGGTCCTACCCTTGCGCACAAGCAATCTGTGATCCTCACGATCACGCGGATAGATCCTTCGTACCGTTCAAACCGCTAATTTTAAAACCGTCGATAGCCACCAACAATGGCTTCAGCTGGACAGGCCCCCATCGCTACGTATGTGTCATTGCACTCCGACACATACAAAGCACTGGCTGGTGTCGGGTGTTATTTCTCTAGTCAAGAGGTAATCCCAGAAGACCATTAAGCTAACTGAACCATGTTCGCGGTTTGTGCAGAGTCTATGTACGCAATCTCGAGGAGCGCGTTAAGCCAGAGCCCCTCAAGGAGGCTCTGCGCACCATCTTTTCCGAATACGGCAACGTGATTGATATCGTTGCCAAGACCAACCTCAAGGCCAAGGGCCAGGCCTTTGTGGTCTTTGACAAGCCCGAGTCTGCTCTAGCTGCCATCGACGAACTCCAGGGCTTCGAGCTGTTTGAGAAGCCCATGGTGGTGGCCCTAGCGCGGACGAGGAGCGACGCCACGGTTATTCAGACTGGCAACGAGGAGGAGTTTGACCAGCACAAGCGCAGGCGCATTGCTGAGAAGGGTATGTTCTTGGCCTCCCGATCCCCATCTACCAACCAGCGTATTTGATCTGACTATCCACCGCTACAGACAAAAAGAGAGCCCTCGAAGTCGCCGAACAACAAAACCGCCTCAAGCGTCCTCTTCAGGGTGCCGCCCCCGACGTGCGCCCTGCCAAAAACCAACGCGGTGCCGGCCTCAAGGCTACAGGCCAGGGCCCTGCTGCTGTTGTACCCGACGAGTACTTGCCTCCCAACAGTATCCTCTTCGTCCAGAACCTACCCGATGACTTCACCAAGGACGACCTCACTTCCATCTTTTCCCGCTTCGATGGCTTCCGCGAAGTCCGTACTGTGCCTGGTCGCAGCGGTATCGCTTTCGTCGAATATGATGCTGAAGCTGGTGCTATCACCGCCAAGGAGAACACGGCCGGCATGGCCCTGAAGAATGGCGAGAAGATCATGAAGGTTACCTATCAGAGACAGTAGAGCATGTTTCCTGAAGAAAGTCAACAAAAAAAAAAGAGACAGTACTATCGTGCGATACAGGTGTTATGCACTGCACAGTATATCTGAGTATGGTAGAAGGTTTCCGTTTCGTGAGGGCATCACTTGGGCGGTTCGCAGAGCGCCTTTATATACCCAATGCTACAACCAGAAATAAAAGCAAGACAAAACTCCTTGACTGCGCCCATGCCCTTTGCCTTAACCATTCTCATGCAAACAAAACATTCTTGATCGTCATCAACAGTCCGTCCAGCCACCAGCGATTCCAATACTTTAACAAGCTGATATCAACCTAGAATATGACGTCTTCGTCCTCCTCGGCAGCCAAGATATCGGCAGGGGGATCTTCGGTTCGTTCACCTTCAGCATTCTCGGCGTCTGCAAGGGCTAACCGCTGCTGCTCTGCCTTCTTTGCTTTCATCTGAGCGTCAGTTTCCGCATTGTCTCGTTGCTTTTTGGCAGCAACCTTCTTGAGTCTGTAGAACTCCTCTCTGTCAAGCTCGTCGAGTTCCGAGTTGATATCTATCGTAGCTGTCAGTCGTTTGCCCTAGTGCCGAGACCTTGAGATTGAGATCTACTTACACTTGATGGTGTTTTCAGTTCGAGGAATAATGACGTGCTCACTAGAAACGCTGCGTTAGTGTCCCCCAATCTACCTCTCAGAGAAGACGGGTTTGGGTTCGCCTCACATCGCATTGACTCTCCGGTTGACGACCTTGATGACCTCATCAAGGATAACGAACGCCGTCTGCAGACTAGCCAGCTCAACCAAGGCCTCCACCGCTCTGGCGTATGTCTCGCGACACCGCTGTACCTGCTGACCACCCTTTCCCAGACCCGTCATGGCGAAGTCGTCGTTGCCCTCAGCCTGGTAGGCTTCGAAGGCGGGAAGCAACACACCCGAGACGTTCTCCTGCTTAGCGCGGATGCGAAATCGCGCCGACTTGGCGGACTCTTGGATCTGGTATCCAATGTTGCCGCCGACGGCGTAGGTGACTTCGGCAAGGGAGAGCGAAGCGATCTGCATTACGCGGCCCATCTTGCGTTTGGCTTCATCGATTCGGCGGGTAATCTCTGTGAGGAGACAGATGTGTTAGAGTGTCAACATTCCGGGGTAGTCTGGGTGGCTGCGAGCGGCTAGTACCTCTGAAACGCCTGTTTAGTAAAGTCAAAATGTTAGTATCAAGCTCTGTGTAAGTGTATGGATGGACATGAGCCGGGAGAGGAACAACGGACTTGGTGAGAGCTTCACTCTTTCTCTTGAGCAAGCTGTGACCTGTCTCGGCGCCCTTGAGTTTAGCCTTCATGATACCCAAGGACTGCCGTGTGGGGAAGACGGCCTCGCGATCCTATCACCACCACCCATTGTCAGTCAACGCCATGGACCCGGTTGTGGGATTTGCGGGGGCACAGCTAGGGATGGGCTCATACCGCAGCTCCAGACATGTTTGCGATCCGACAATGGCCAAGGTATACTCGAGGTGGGTAATAAGACTAAGGCGGCGACAGGTCCTTGAGGCAGGAAATGATGGTTCTAGGTGTCGTGATGCTGTTTTGCGACAACGACAGATGGTAGGTTCGATATCGACTTGGAGGAGGGACGGGCCGTGGTTGGTGGAGCTCGATGTTAGGTTGGAGCTTGGATGATGTGAGGTTGAGACGGCCGCCCACTGCAAGTCCGCCCTACGTAACAACTGGATCCAGGTCTCCGTCCCGGGGATGCGGCTGGCACCTGCTGCGGGTCCTACTGCCAACTTGCCAAGGTCTGGGAGGTTATCTGCAATTAACCCCACTGAAATTGGCTCTTGTCTAGCGGGACATCTGCCAAATGATCGCTCTAACTCCGTAAATGCCCCTGGGAGGCTACGGTGGTCTGAGCTTTCGCGAACTTCTGAACAAGGTTGAAGAACGAGACGTGCCGGGCTCCCAGGAAAAATAAGAATCACGGACAAAACACAGCGACAACAGCCAGCAAAAAAAAACGAAACCCCGTCGTCGACCGCCTATTCTTCGCATCTTGTCGAGAGGCTGGCCCAAAATCGTGGGAAAACGGCAGGAATGCCTCTAAGGACCTCTGATCCTTGAACATCGATTTTACTCCTTCCTCCAGCAAAGCCACTCCCGGTCTTCTTCTTCTTCTTCTTCTTCTAAAGTCCAACGCGGACCACCCTTCGCCATGTCTATCCTTTCACGCGTCTCCGACCGTCGCCCAGACCTTTCTTTGGTCGTATGTGTTGCCCTCCGTCTTTTCCGTCGTCTCTGCTACAGAAAGACAAACTGATGATCGTACCGGTAGAGCGAGGAGGACTTTCCCTACGAACAAGACATCGTCCGTAACCCCGGTAGCACGAAGCCATGGCTTACCTATATCGAGTACAAGCTTCAGCATGGGACGGTTCAGGAGCAGGCATATATCATGGAGCGCGCATGTGTGCAGCTTCCTCGATCCTACAAGCTTTGGAAGATGGTGAGTACAGATAACTTTCCCTAAAGTCCTACATGCCAACTGACTTGGTTGCCAGTACCTCCGGTTTAGGACGAAGCACGTTTCGAAGCTCAACGCTGCGATCTTCGCCTCAGAGTATCAAAAGGTCAACAGCCTCTTCGAGCGGGCACTCATTCTCCTCAACAAGATGCCCAGGATATGGGAGATGTACCTCAAGTTTCTGATGCAGCAGCCGCTCGTGACACACACACGACGCACCTTCGATCGGGCCCTTCGCGCTCTTCCCATTACACAACACAACAGGATATGGGCTCTGTATCGACCCTTCGCCAACTCGGCCGAAGGCGAGACGGCGGTCAAGATCTGGCGCAGGTACATGCAGGTTCACCCAGAGGATGCCGAGGACTTCATCGAATTGTTGGTAGCAGTGGGGCTATACACGGAAGCCGTGCACAAGTACATCGAAATTCTCAACAACCCGCGGTTTACGAGCAAGAACAGCAAGGGACACTACGAACTGTGGAGCGAGATGGTCGATTTGTTGGTCGAGCATGCGACGGCAGTAGAGACGGGACATGAGCCGGGACTTGACGTAGAACGGATTATCCGCAGTGGTATCGAGCGATTTGCCGACCAGAGGGGTAAGCTATGGTGCGGCTTGGCGACCTACTGGATCCGACGAGGCAGCTTTGAACGCGCACGAGACGTTTTCGAGGAGGGTATCACAACCGTCATGACGGTGCGAGACTTCACCCTCGTCTTTGATTCGTACACGGAGTTTGAGGAGTCCATCATCAGCGCCCTGATGGAGATGGCATCGACCCGGGCTGAGAAGGGAGAGGTAGACGAGGTGGCTGATTTCGATTTGGATATCCGAATGATGCGGTTCGAGCATCTGATGGACCGCCGACCCTTCCTCTTGAATGATGTCCTACTGAGGCAGAATCCGAACAATGTCACGGAATGGGAGAAGCGTGTGGCTCTATGGGGCGACAATAAGGAGGAAGTTGTCAAGACTTACCTTGATGCAATCGAAGCCATCCAACCAAAGAAGGCAGTGGGTGCGCTTCACCAGCTATGGACCAATTACGCCAAGTTATATGAGGCCGGGGGAGACCTTTCAAGTGCCCGAAGAATCATGGAGAAGGCCGTCAAGGTCCCCTATAAATCCGTGGCAGAGTTAGCAGACATGTGGATCGAATGGGCGGAGATGGAGCTTCGAAACGAGTGCTTCGATGAGGCCATGAAAGTCATGGCAAAGGCAGTACAAGCGCCCAAGAGGTCCACGGTGGACTATTTCGACGAAACCCTATCACCACAACAAAGAGTTCATAAGAGCTGGAAGTTGTGGAGTTTCTATGTTGACCTTGTGGAAAGTGTCAGCTCGCTGGATGAGACCCGTAAGGTGTACGAAAGGATATTCGAGCTTCGCATCGCCACTCCCCAGACAGTAGTCAATTACGCCAACCTCCTGGAGGAGCACAAGTACTTTGAAGAGTCGTTCAAGATCTACGAGCGCGGTCTCGATCTTTTCAGCTACCCCGTAGCCTTCGAACTCTGGAACCTGTATCTCACCAAAGCCGTCGACCGCAAGATCAGCATTGAGCGCCTCCGCGATCTCTTCGAGCAAGCCGTCGAGGACTGCCCACCCAAATTCGCCAAGGTCATCTATCTCATGTACGGCAACCTTGAGGAGGAGCGCGGCCTCGCGCGCCACGCTATGCGCATCTACGAGCGAGCCACGCGCGCCGTCGCCGACGAGGACCGGGCCGACATGTTCAATTTCTACATTACCAAGTCGGCGTCCAACTTCGGCCTGCCCTCGACGCGGCCCATCTACGAGCGCGCCATTGCGGCCTTACCCGACGCCGAGGCCCGTGACATGTGCCTCAAGTTCGCCGACATGGAGAAGCGGCTGGGCGAGATCGACCGCGCCCGTGCCATTTACGGCCATGCCTCGCAGTTCTGCGACCCGCGCACCAACCCAGGCTTCTGGGCCAAGTGGGATCAGTTCGAGGTGCAACACGGCAACGAGGACACCTACAAGGAGATGCTCCGTATCAAAAGAAGCGTACAGGCGCAGTACAACACCGATGTCAATTTCATTGCTTCGCAGGCGCTGGCGAGGAGTCAGCAGAAGAGGATGGAGGAGGAGGCAGCAGGAAATGGAGGAGAGATGGACGCCGAGGTTGCGGACGCGATGGCGCAGCTGGAGAGACAAGCGCGCGCGCCCGTGGGCTTTGTGGCGGCTTCGGAAGGACCAAAGGGCGGTAGCATGCCGGTTCAGCCTGTTCAGGTTCACAACCCGGATGCTATTGATCTTGATGAAATGGATGAATGATCAATATTCGATTCTCTTTGCTTGTTAAGAGCCTCTCATTTGTCTTTTTTTTTTTTTTTTTTTTTTTCTCCTTTTTTCTCCTTTTTTCTCCTTTTTTCTCCTTTTTTTTTTTTTCCATCTTCTTCGGTTTGGGCTGTTGCGTTGTGTCTTTTCTGGGTTTCACGACGAGGGTTGGCCTCTATTGTACATAGACTGGGACACTGATTGGGAAGAGGGCCGGTTACTTGAACAACTACCACTACATAAACACAGATCACCACAAACACCTCCATCCACTGAACGGGGTTGAAGGACAAGAGGCTGGGGAAATTTCTCTTTTGTTTCTATTTCACATAAACTAGGGGTTGGTGGTTCGAGGTTCTTGCCAATGCTTTAGATTGTACGTAGGCTGACAACGGAAAGGGGGGAAATATAGGCTGGGGCTTGGGCGGACATGAGAACAAACCTATCTCTAATTGGTTAGCAAAACAAATCATGCACGGTTGAGTAACATTTACAGCTTTTCCTTTATGGCCTAAATACACTCAAAACAGCAGGCCTGGGTGGTTACACCTGTGCGTTTGGAAGAAAAGAACACTCTCGATGGCATCCAGCACATGTGTTACCCTTCGCGTGTGAAGAAGATCTTGGTTCCTATCTTAGTGAGGGGATGTTCCTAATCCAGAACAGAGAAACGAATGCCATCAATCGGCAATGGTGATAATACAGCCCATCAGCAAAATAACACCCAACCAATTCATATAACGCATTTCTCATACATCAAACAAGTTACCCCAGCACGCACACAATCAGTGAAACCCAACTCAACCTCATGGACAACCGGATATCATCGTAGCATAATCTCTTTCAGTGTTCATGCGCTTGTTGTCTCCACGCACCGTTGTTTTCCTACACTTCCATTCCACTCAGTCGCTCGCTTACTTCACATTCTGATATCCTTTCTCCATGTGTTTCTGATGAAAGGCAGTGGCGTAATTATTGTCAACGTGGCCGTCCCGCGTCTTGGGCACGGCGTAGATGGATCCCTTTCGCTTTTGGAAGCGGCTTGGTGGCACTTTGGAGGCGTCTATTGCAAACCACGCCAATTAGATTCGTTACTGATAAGGGTGATCACTACAGGATGGGTAGTGAAGGGGGTTAGGATGAAGTAGTCACGCGAAGAAAAAAAAAAAAAAAAAAAAAAAAAAAAAAAAAAAAAAAAAAAGGAAGAAAAACAAAGAAGAAAAGAAAATAATTATATACCCCATTCGGCACTCATCCGGCGGTCTTCCGGAGAGGTGGGAGAGGAATCAGCCGAGACGGGATTGAAGTTGGTGAATGTAGGAGTTGCTGTTTCCGAGTTGCGATGCTGTACCGGTTGTTGTTGATATTGTCGTTGTTCGCTGTGGGTGGTGCTTTCGTGCGTCATAGTGTTAGGGTCCCAGGAGGTAGTATTCGCCCTGGCGGTGTCGATGGTAATGTGGGCTTTGTCTTGCTGTTGTTCTACGTAAGGAATCAAGGCGGCTTCAGTGTATGATCGCATTTGCAACTCTAGTGGGGATTACCTACCAGACATGGTGCCGGAGTCTTGGGCGAGAATCTCTGATGGACTCGGCGTTCGACAAACGTTGTAACTGTTATGATAGAAGATAAATTGGGGGTCTTGGAGATGGGACGTAGAAGTTGTAAATTTCGAGATGGATAATGGCAGAGAGATAACGAGGTGAAGAGTAAGTATATGGTCGCTAAGCGAGTCGGAGTGGTCTCTAGGTTCTAAGGTAGAGGCGTAGTGCTGATAGAATGACTGCTAGGGTATTGCGGATTGAAGATTTCTCAAGGTTTTTGACGGAGGAGACAACGGTGGTGATGATGATGATGATGATGATGATGATGATGATGATGATGATGATGATGATGATGATGGAAGGATTGACAATGGGAAAAAGAGAGAGGATTAATCGATGGAACCGGCAGTACGTAGACCCTTCCCTCTACGCAATATGGCACCTGACCCTTCCAATGTGATCGATGGTGCAGTGGTTCTTAAGTGGAAGGGAAGGCACCAGGTCTGGGGCCGTGCTGTGCTCTGACTTGGAGTGTGGAAAGATGGCTCTCCCTGTCATTGTGTGTTGCTCTATCCTCCCGGCCTTCTGCCACTCCATTCGTGTAGTGTAGGTATTCGTCCAGGCGATGTGATTGGCCTGGTGGTGTGTAAGTGACGGAGAGCGTCAATCATTCCCAATCCTTGGACCAGTCATATCCTCCCACACTCTTCTTTCCCTCAAAACAAACGGAACTCAAACAGCCCTGACGATCTCGACCGGTATCTTCAATCTCGACGCATCCATCTTGCATTCGCCCGCCCAAGTAGCACTCACTTGGGGCTGTTTGGAATTGCCAATCCTCCACCTAGAATAGACCACCAAGAGCCGTCTCTGTGTGGCCAGAAACATACATAGTGTAGTAGCCCCAATTTTCCATATTGCCCAACCGTGCCAGTCCAATCTCGATCGTTGCCTCCGTAATAAAGGTGGTTAGAATAAGCTCAAAGCAGCCCAAAAGCGGCAGTCCGATCGCCACTCATGCATCATACGCGAGGCCCCCAACGCTACCTGCTTGACGTCATGCGGGGAAGGAGAAAGAGGAGCATAAACACCTTCAACCAGGCCAAGCTAACAAACGTCCCGGACAATGTGCAGTCCAAGCTCGTCCATGCAGAGGAAAATTCAAGGGGACCCAGCTAGCGGCGGACTCTTGGTCTTCTGACAGACGCCCCAACGGCTCGAGCGCGGTTGAAGTAGAGAAAGAGGCCCAGGCGCAGCGTTGATGTTCTCTGTCTGTGTTAGAGCACGCGAGCCGTTTTTCCATGTTTGGACAAAGGTTCAAGGTGAAGATCTCTTGAGCGGTTCACTACTATTTGACAAGCACAACATCATGGGCTCCGTAAAGATTGCACGTCAACCATTGAACTGTCTGTCTCTACTCTACTAGTCACACCCGGCTTCCCCGTCTCCCTATCCCTACTTCCTAGTAATACCCTACACTCCATTACATACACCTCCCATTTGAAATTACTCATTTCACTCTCCAACCCCTTGTTTTCTCGCTTATACCCGTCGTAGCATCGTCAAGAACACTACCTTTTAGAGAGGCGGTGCCCTTCTAGTGCTGCCATTGCTCCACATCCTCCAAAGCATCGTTCTCAATGTCGGAACGCTTGGCAAAGTACCTCCTGGCAAGAGGGCGCTTGCTAGCTTTGGCAGATTTGGTCGAGTTGGTGACGGGAGTAGTGGTGTCGGTGTTGCCACCACCAGCTCCAGCACCAGCACCAGCACCGCCGGCCATCTGGACGGGTACGACACCACCAAAGCCGATAGGGTTCTGGCACCGCACCAAGCACACGTTGTTCTGACCAGCGGCGGTTCCGGTGCACGTTTGGCCGGCAGGGATAGAAGCAACCAAAGGGAAGTCAGTCGCGGTAGCCTGTTGAGGATTGTTAGTCAATGGTCTTATAACCAGGTGGTAGCGCATAGGGACTCACCGTAGAGAGACCAAACCTGCCCGGGACATTCGTCGCGACCTTGATCGCAGTCCACTCCGTCGCCTTCGCATCCGAGTTGATCATGCAAGAAAACGGCCCAGCTCCGTCCTGGTTGATCTGATGAAGCGTCATCTGGACCGTACCACCGGCCGTCACCTGGGCAGCGAATCCTTGGTAGAGGCGAGGATGGCTTGGGTGCCGTCCTCAACATTGTTGACGCCCCCTTTGATCGTCTGGCCGACCGTCTTGGCTGCCTGGCCACGGAATCGAGTGGTGTCCACCTGGAAGGGATTGCGTCTTGATCCGTTACGCGGAGTGCTGGGGTCAATGCCCAGGGCCATACCGGTACCACCAGCGTCGCCTTTGGCGGCGATAATAGCGCCGTGACCGGCGACTAGGGGAACAAGAGCGAAGAAGCTCATGCAAATGGACTTGAGGGATGCCATTGTGTTTGCGGTGTCTTAAGCTTGTCCTTTTTTTTGTCGATTATGTGTAGGAAAAGTCGAAAACTGACGAGTGCACAGCACAAAGAAAAACAGTCGTGGATATAACCTGAACCGGCAGGAGAGAGGATTAAGGGTGTTGAGAAAGAAAGATCGGAGAGAAAGCCGGAGTGTGACTGAGAGGGCTGGACCTGCCTGCTGAATTGTTGACGACGGTGAAGGTGATGATGATAAAGCCAAAAGCTAAGTCCAACAGAGAGGAGGTCGAGGCCGGTATTTATACACTTGATCTTCCGCGATACCGATACTGTCGGCGAGGGAGCCATCGTGGTGTTGACAATGCACTGCCGTCCTCCGGTGTTTCTCACCCTGGTCTTAAGGGGCCGAGTTTCGAGTTTCAATGTTTGATCTTACGCAGGGACCTCTGTAGCTCGGCGCTTGGTTTTCTTGCACGAAACAAGGCGTTTGAGATTATAATAGTGTCAACATTGGCAATTGCACATTGTTATCGGATCTGTTTGCGGGGGGTGTTGGGAATAATGGGTGGCAGGAGATGCTATCTTGAGTCGAACTTCCACTTTCGGCACTTCTTGCGAACGAACAACATGGTCTCAACTAACAGGGGAGAACCTTCGAAGTTGCCCATCTTGCAACACATAATGGTTCTGCGTGTAAAGAATGATCCATAATAGTCGGTGTAATCGCTTGCGATACTTGAAATGTGTGCATCATCGAGGCATCGGCGGATTTAGTCATCTTAATGCCGCTTGACTTGGGTAGCCTTTTGTGGCTGATGCTGATTCCAATGCCACTCTAACATCATTCATATCCTTGGAGATTTTTTGTATTCCTGTCCTGCAGTCTGTCTCGATTCGAGGAAGAGCCTTTTGAGTTGAAAACTGATGAAATACCATTCTCCACTTGCTATGCCGCAAACCCTCAACTCAGACACGCGAATGAGTAAATCTGACCTGGTCAAACATATGTCTCTATACACGAGCTGGGCTGCTCAACTGCAAGGGTAGGGTGTTAATGCTCTTCGCGGGCGATCTCCCCGTAAAATCCCGTACGCACTACCCAAATCATAACGCACGGACCGAAACCGCCCTTGTCGCCCGCAAAAGAATTATTAATATTATTTAGATTTCGCGCTTTTGCTGTTAGTGCTGTTCTTAACACCCTTTTCGTTACGTTCTATTACTTTCGTATACTTTTTGGGGGGGGGGGGGGGGGGTCCCGGGGGGCGCAGCCCCCTGGCATTAAGTGAATATAAATGCGAAAGAAAAGGCTAGCCCAAAAACCAATTGTATAGAGGTCCTGGCGGCCACAACCCAGGATCCAGCCTTACACCCTCTCTGGGAAGGGTGCGGCTTGCCGCCCCGAACACTAGTTTGATCTTGACTTGGACATGCTTTTCTGTAGAAACGTCCACTTCAGAGACAGCACACTTGCCCTTCGCTATGTTTTTGATAACGACTTCGATCGATCAGCCTTAATCGATGTGACTTGCTGGACGCCATAGCGATATTCCCGCTTGGAACGCAGTCACATATGTCTCTTCTTCCATCTCGCCTTCTTGCACCTCACCCTCGGCACTAGGGGTAGCATTGAGCGGGTACTAAGCCGCCAAGCCATGCGTCATCCCCAGACAAGCTTGTTCGTGCCGCGAATAGATCATGTCGAGCCAAGCCGGGCCCGATCTGGGCCGTGAACCGTGTATGCTCCGTTTATGGATGGACACAACGAGGTGTGTTGGGGGGATAGTTGCTGGCGTCTTGGCTTTTGATGTTCCTAAACGAAGCATCAGATCGTGGTATCATAAGAGAAACGGATGCTGGGTGGAGGGGAAAAGGGGGGGCTGAGCCTCAACTCAAGCGGTTCAAGTACACACAGTTGCGCGCAATAAACTGTGTCGGGGGAATTCTCTCCAGCCGCGTCTCGCATAGGGGTTCTGGAGATAGCTTAAACACGAAGTGGCAGGCAGGAGTCTGGTGACGCAGATGGTCGTCTCACCCAGGCAAGGCGGGATCTCCACTGAGGGCTCGTGATGCGACTGGACAACCGACCGAGACTTGAGGGTTTGAGATGTTGAGAGACACGGGATCTGCTACTTTCAGCAGTCTTCAACACCTCGAACTTCTCACCATCAGCAGGTTTGATTATCATGCCTTGCATGTCATCGATCGGAGTGTATCGAACGCCCTACCAGCACCAATTCCGAACCTATCGCAACAGCTCTGAGGCTCTGTTGACACTCTTGCCTGCCCAGCCGCTGTGGGTCACTCTCTGATTTGCACCAAGCATTTCCGCCTTTGTGCAGAAAAGATTTCGTAGATCGGCCAGTCCTTCCGACTGACCTTCTCCTCAATCGTCGCCTTTTGTTCGTCCAAACCTCAGCCTCACGGCGTCAACAAGCTCCGATGCCGCTATACCCGAACTAACATCGCGCTCGCGAGCTCCTTGAGTCCGTGAGTGCTTCGGCAATTACGTCAAGCCCAGACTTTCCGAAAAATGCTATGATCCATGGGCGATCGCGTGAAACGCAAAATGGAACGCTCCGTTCGTTCTACCCCTGAGCGGGCTGGGGAGCCCCGCTGGCTTGGTCGGGGCCAGTCTATCCAGGTCCCAGATATCGCACCCTAAGCATCTAGTTCAGAAGTCTTCCAAGGCCTCTGTACTAAATAATGTCTCCAGCTTTCCGTACCCTCTACCAAGAAATCCATTATTTACCTCCAAAATTGCTAGAAACTCCTTTTCGCAACTTAGCTGGCCCAAAAAGGGGCTTTTTGTGTGAAATACTGTATCCTGGGTTGTAAGAGTACGTCTAGTAAAGTGACATACCAAGTAAAGAAAAAAGGTCTGTGCACTTCCTCAAAAAGTTAAGTTTTGGGGATCTGGATAGAGTCCCCCCTGGTCGTTGATCCCCCTCCCCCCTGCACCCTGTTTCGGCTTTTGTCTGTGCAAACTGGTTATCGAAGATCAAGTACCTCTAGGTATTGGATTGGGAGCATCAGATGCACGTTGAAACGTGGAGGGAGAGTTGATGGACCAGTCGCATCTGTAGGACTGTTGATGGATGAATCCAAAATATTGGAAGGAAAAGTACCTATGGGATTTTGTGGCCTAGGGTCAAAATCAAACAGAGGCCTGTGTGCTAGTCAGTTCTGCATCTTTCCGTTGCGTGGTGGTCGTCCACTCCAGAAAGACAACTCGAGAGAAAGCAACGAAATGATGATAGGGGCTCGATAAGAAAAGAAAGAAAAAACAAAAAAAAAAACGATAAGGCAGAAAAAAAAAGTACAACAAAGACGATCACGGTGAACGCAATCGCATGGAAATTTACTTGAGAAAAAAATGCAAAAAACATGAGGTCGTGCCCGGGTTCGAACCGGGGTTACTGGAAAGTTTTGATAGATTTCAAAATCCAGAGTGATAACCACTACACTACACAACCTATTCCTTGTTGGATTAGCCTTTGTCTTTCAAAAACTATATACCCCACCAAGCCTCTGCTAGACAAGCGGCCTCAACGCACCGTCCGCAACTCGACGTAGCTATTAGGGTACACATTTACAACCAGGGACATTCAATAGAATTCGCGGCAAATGTCTTCAGGCTTTTGCTATACCTACCGGAGAAGGACTTAGGAAAACAGTGACCAAAACAAGGTCGTGGTTTTGACGCCTCATTGCACCATTGCATCGGAGAGAGAATGAAACTGTATGAAGTACAAGTGATGTTCGATAGCCTTCTTTTAAACGCTATTACAGTATTGTTGTGTGTTATTTTGACTTGCGCTTATATTTTCTCTTCTTAATCGACCGATCTTGCTGATATCTCCAAATCCACCCCAGTTCTAGACCGAACTCTATACGACATGTCAACCATCTACACTACATAACAAGGGAGGTATAGCAAGGTGATGTTTCAACCTCTTCTTCTAACAACGAACATGTTGTGACTCTCCTCAGCTGAGTTACCGATCAATGAACCTGGGAAGTGAGTCAAAGGAATGGGAGCTGGTTCTGTGTATCGGGTCTGAATAGCGATTCGTATAGTTAGGACGTATACCTGAAGAGTTGGAGCGACTGTATTCTCAAGATCACAAACCTCCTAACCTTCGTAACGTAGATGCCCTGGGAGCAACGGGATCATCATGGCGCCGACTCCCTCTCAGTTCAGCAGAGGCAAGTGATGTCGACGTTGTTCGCCCAATGTTACTAGCCGTTGCATGGTTGTTCGCTCTACTAGACTGGGTATAACGACCAGAGCGAGGAATTGCTGGCAACGTGTTATTGAGAGTATCTCGCATGGATGAGAAACGAGTGCCTGGCTCGCCCATTGACATGTGGCTAGCTGGCGTTTCAGGTACAGGAACTGCTCAATGGTTAGTCTTGTTCTCAATGTAAGAGAGTAAGAGTGAAGATTCACATTGGGGATCCATTAGTTTGTTCCAACCATCCAAAGTTGCTGAACCAGAATGCCTCCTTGATGACCTCGAGTCATCGGTAAAGTAGTTGGTTCTCGGTCCGATCCCACCGACGTTTTGTCCCTGGAGGTCATACCGATCCGTATCCGAGTTTAACCTCGAGCCCATGATAACAGCCTGATCGTTGGCTGGTTGGCTTAGCAACACCTTTTGTTTCAGTTTGTTGTAGAGCTCCTGAGCCTGTTCCAACTTCTTGCTCTTTTCAGTGAGTGTGCGGCGGAGATCTTCACATTTTCGGCGGAGACCTTGCTCTTCAAGTTCCATATCTGACTGGAATGTGAGCCCGTTGTGCAAAGGATGCTAAAGTGATCGAAAGCTTGAATATACCTTTGATCTTGGCCGTCAAGGTGGATATCCTGGTGTTCCCTTGACTCCACACGCTCTCGACTTCACGCTCGAGCGAAACGCAATGAAGTTGCAGATTTCTGTTCATCTGAGACTGACGTAGGCTAATATCTGAATATCAGCATCTGAAGACTCCCAAACATTTGGATGAAGAGGACGAAGAAAGATCCCAAGACCGACATTTGGTTTGTCATCTGATACGACCAGAAACTGAGGGCTCTTCCTGCGCATTCCATGACAACCGTAGGACTAAGGCCACACAGAATGACGGATTTCCACTCTTCTGAAGGACGAAGGAGCTGTCTGCCTGTCTCGGCCTCATTCAGGGGTTGACGACAAACAGGACAGGTATAGGGCCCTTGGCTGGTGAGGCCGTGACGACTTGCGCAGTCTATACACACCGCATGGCTAGGAAATTGTCAGTTGACTGAACTGGGACAATGAATAATATCAAAGTGCAAACCGACCTGCATGCGGTCACCAGGGCTTGACCCGTCAATTGGGCGCCGCATTTGTTAACATTGCAAGCGAGATCTTGCTCCATCGCTTTTCAGCTGCTTCAAAATCGTGAGTGGTGAAGCTGAAAGTGAAAGAGCGAGAAGGGCACTGATATCAGCAGGACTGACCTCTAAGTCAAACAAATGGATGACGAGAGAAGAGCAACGGATCATGATGGCAGCTTTGGGGGAAAATGCAACAAACTCGAGAGGGGACAATGCACGAGCGTAGTAACTTCTGGGTGATGGCACCCGTAACGCGCCTTCCATTTGTAACCGTCAAGTATTTGCTCATCCACCTGCCAAGTGTTGCTCAGTGAGAAGGAGCGAGACGTGGCAACAAGCGGGACAGGCAGCGCATCATACTGTACTGATCCAGACCGACCCAAATTGAGATATCTAGAGGCACGTAGACGTGAGCTGGAAGTAATCATCTCAGCCCACTTTGCAGGGAAACTTGACGAGAAGGATTTAGGTCTTAGAGGCAAGATTGGTGATGAACAGCGAGATAATCTGCTGTACCTGCGCGGTCCGTATGCATCTTGCTTGTTTCGAATTCCGATGCCAGTAAGACCCGGCTTGGTTGCACTTGCAGCTTGAGCCGACTATGACAAGGACTGAACCATGAAGGAGATTGTCCACGTAGTCGCTATTCAAGCTCTGAATTCGAGCAGCACCACAACTCCCGCTCTCACTGCATATCATCGTTGATCGTATACAACGATACGTGGTAGTGCTATGATAGCATCACGAAGTGGTTCATCGATGGCACTCAACAAATCCAACTCAACCGACCTCGGCATGCGCAACCCCTGGCAGCCTTCCTTGGCAGCCATCAAGGTTCTTTCACCAGCCACATACGCCACGCGTAGCTGCACACTAAGTGCTCCCCGAACGCCTTCTCGTGGCGGTGCTGCAGCTGTTCCAACCGCTGTCAGCAAGGGGAGGTGGTGATCCACTCGAGGCTCTCAAACCCCACCGCTTCGCGACGGACCTCGTAACCACGACCTACGTAACCGACAGCTCTTCATCGGTCGCGCCAGAGGTACCCTTAGCTGGGAAAAAGCTATAATCCAAAATGACCGAGATTGTAATGGATCAGACGCCGCCCATTCTGCAGGGTCCTTCGGATAAAGAACGCAAATATGATCGCCAGTTGCGCTTGTGGGCAGCGAGTGGTCAGGCCGCCCTCGAGTCGGCCAACATTCTGCTCGTGAACTCTGGCGCTGGTACAGTGGGTGTCGAGACTCTCAAAAACCTCATCTTGCCAGGTACTTTGTCATTCTCAATTATCCCCTAAATTGCCAAGATTAGAGGAATCAATCTTCCCGATGCTGATACGAACACTACAGGCATCGGGCGGTTCGTGATCCACGATAATGCGCTGGTAGACGAGGCCGATCTGGGTGTCAACTTCTTCTTGGACGATAGTTGTTATGGAAAACCCCGAGCACAATGTCTGGCAAGTCTGCTGGGGGAGTTGAACCCGGAAGTGGATGGAGATTGGTCGCCCAAGACCAAGGTAACGGATCCAAGAGGGCATGGCCCAACTCTGCTGCGAAGCTCACTACTAACCTTGACGGAAGCAGGACGATTCACTGGGGTCACTACTCAAGAAGTCCCCCTTACTTACCGCCATCATGTACACATATCCTATCAACCATGTCGAGTTGGAGTCCCTCGAACATTACAGTAAAGAACACAAGACACCTCTAATAGCCATTCACTCGACTGGCTTTTATTCGTATTTTACCATCAGACTCCCGGGAACATTTCCAATAGTTGACACCCACCCGGACGAGACAGCAACAACAGACCTCCGGCTTCTCAGCCCCTGGCCTGAGTTGGTCGAGTTTGCCAAAACTATGACAAAGGATATCGACGGCTTGGACAATTCTGAACACGGCCACCTTCCATACGTGGTAATATTGCTTCATTACTTGGATCAGTGGAAGGCAACACACAATGGCACCTACCCCTCAACCTACAAGGAGAAGACGGAATTCAGACAGCTAGTACGAGACGCTGCAAGGACAGACAACCCCGAGGGTGGCGAGGAGAACTTCGACGAGGCTGCTGCTGCAGTGCTCAAAACGGTCGCCCCCTTTTCTCTACCATCCGGACTAAAGGAGGTGTTTGAGTACGAGCACAAGGGCCCTGTACGTTGCGACGTTCCCGCAGGTTTTTTTTCCTTGGAATAGACCATGTTTGCTGACGGTGCTTCTAGATTCAAGAGAGGTCAACATTCTGGATCATCGCGGACGCGGTTAAGGTGTTCTATACTAAGCACGGCTCCCTGCCCCTTCCGGGAAATGTTCCGGATATGAAGGCCCAGTCCAAGGTCTACGTCCAACTCCAGAATATCTACAAGGCCAAGGCTCGTCAGGACGCGGCCGAAGTCCTGCAGACGGCCCAAGCGATTGCGGGGACGGGACGAGAGGTGGATCCTGCAGAAGTCGACCTCTTCTGCAAGAACGCAGCATTCGTCAAGCTGATCAATGTAGAGGGTGGAGGGGACACAGCCCCTCTTGGTAGTAAAGAGCGGCTTCAACAGGTGCTTCGTAAGTTTATCTGTCCTCATTTGGTCATGGGCGGAATCCTCATGTATTCCTCACTGCAACCGCGGGCTTCACTATGAGCTCTTAGCCCCGGGAAGAAGATCGGGTATTAGGATGGTATACTAAATTGTTGCAACAGGACAAGAAATGGCCAATGATCAAGTCGCGGAAATGACATTACAGCCCATGTCGCTCTTCCCAGTCTACCTGGCTCTGAGGGGTCTGGCATTGTGTGGCAACGCATCAGCCGATAAGAAACAGATTGTCGAAGCCGTCAAAGGCTTGCTCTCCGATGAGTCATTAAACGACGAGTACGACAGCCTCATCGAGAAGCTGGGGAATGTTGCAGAGGATCTCGCCCGAGCCGAATACGGCGAGCTACACAACATATCCGCACTCACGGGTGGTATGGTGGCTCAGGAGATGATCAAGATCATCACGAAGCAGTACATCCCCATTGACAACACGTGCGTATTCGATGGGATCAGGAGCCGAACTCAGGTCTTCCATGTGTGAGAGAGGAGGAAGAGGGGCTGAGGCGAGTGTGGAAATGAGGAGGGACCGTGGCCGAGCGATACGCCTCTCAGCTCTGAACACAAGGGGGGGGAGAGGCAGTGTCGGAGGCGGCGACCAGAAGAAATCAGGAATGGATGGGTGGGTCGGTGGAGATCAACAGAAAAACTTGGATTGGCTCTGGGTTCGGCTGGGACCCCGGCCCAGTCAACGATCCCTTATCTGCTTGTTTTGATGGAAGCATCGACGAAGGTAGACGGCCATGATGCGGATGCAGGTCCTCTTCCCGCTTAGCCAGTAGCAGCCAGCGTTTGCTTGCTGACTCATCAGAAGGAAGTGAAAATAGACTATCAGGACGTGATCACGGACATTTTGTGGAATAAACGAGCATTGACGAAGCCAACAGGGAATTCGAGTCTCGACTCGAAGATGATCGCGCGTTGGTACCAGGATAATGGACAGGGAATCTAGAAGAGATGGAGCTTACAGACCTCATAGCACTCGCCCCTTTCCCTTACTCGGGGAGCACCACAGCTTGTGTGATAGAATTGATAGCAAAAAAGCAGAGTTCGAAAGCATCGTTCAACAAGCAGATATACTAGCAACGCGGAAATACAGGAGAATAAGAAAGCAAGCAATAGAACAGGCGATAAAAAAAGAAAAAAAGAAGAAAAAAGGAAAAAGAATAAACGTTTTGACTGCATACTGTCCATAACGTACCTACATATCTAGATGAAAGGGGTATGGGATGTTTAATGCACCTGTTGGATGACTTCGTGTCATTGTTGGGTCAATGTCTAATCAAGGCATAATTTAGTCCTTTGAGGGCCTCTTTGGCCTCATTTCCAAAAAACCGTGGCAGCCCTGGGTGAATATGTGTCTTTCTGTGGTTTAAATTTTGGATACCCGGTTCTTGTGCGTCATTCAATGAGGTAATGCCTAGGACTGTCTACACAAAAGTCCTTGAATATAATTGAAAATACATGATTGACGATGAACATTGGGAGTTCCCAGGATCGGATGCCCCTTCAGCTTGGGCAAGCACCTCGCCCTTGTCAGGAAGATGCCTTGATCTTGATCAACATCTGTTTGACTCTTGAGAGACTTCCCTGTTTCCGACATGAAGTCATCAGCATCCATCGTCTATCATCAGAAACTATTTCAGGCACAGTAGCATGCAGGTTGTGGCCTGGATGTATGGATGATACTACATGGACGAATGGAGGCTGCCTATTTCGCGCTTCGGACCGCGGGTCAAGCTCCCCCGAACGCTCAATGCCACCTCACAGTCTCATCGGCATCGTAAGGTGCATAAGGTCAAAGGCTCAAAGGCACGTACCTTGTGCCTTTGGATGTTGCGGTGTGCTGGGCGATAACGAGAAGACTGCTGTGTGTATGTGAGAGTGAATGATGTTTTGTGTGAATGTGGGAGCTCTCTCAATGTTTAGTTCTCTGCGCATGTATCTTTGACCCATAACTCAACTCTCCTCTATGTTCTCGAACTTGCTTTTTGAGCCCGGGGGAGGTGTATGGGATGATCTTGCACAAGGCTTACCTGTGCTAGTGCAATCTTATATGCAGCCATGTGGCAACGTGTATGTGAGGCTCTTTTGCTTTGTTTTCCGCTATCTCCTCACACGAAGGCAAGGTGAGGTGAAACACTAAGTGATTTTTCTGAGATTGTCCACGACATGACCTTCTCACTCGAAAGGAGCATCATGTTGAGTCGGAATAAGGACCTCAGCAGCTCACACGATTCCAGTCGAACAACCAGAATCTCGTTATTGTCCGGTTGAAACTACCTATTTGGAATGATGCAGGAACATACATACTACGTAGTAGTTCGGGTCGTCTGGTTGATAGCGCAATCCTTGAGACCGGGGTCTGCAAAAGTACACACATCACGAACGGGATAGCCACATTCGGAATGGATGTTGATACTGATTTCTTGCATGAAACTGGATGATGGACTTGTTTGCACAGTGGCTGAGAGTGGGTAGTGAAGTTCCGCGCTAACGAACAAATGAGGGCTAAACTGTACATAGTAGGTACATAGTATGTACAACAGCGCACTCCACTTTTATGGCATCCGGTGTTTCCTGGCATGTTTAGAGAGCCAGGTACAAAGGCACACGCCGGCGAATCGTCGGGCTGGGCGCCCGATATTTGCGGATCACCGTTGCAGTGCTAGACAGCCCTTACGGAACTCTGGCAGCTTTGTCCCGATACGTACCCCTTACAATAACCTGTGTACAGGCATGTGGTTACATGTGGGTAAAGGATGCTGTTCATCAAGGCACACCGTAGTGTAGGCTGTAGGTGATATCTGTGCAGTTCTTGCCATATTCGAGCCAACACTCCAAGGTAAAGGGGATATCGAGAGCGCCATACTGAAACCACACCACAGTAGGCTTATAGCGGTACACAACCGTACGACGGACTAGTACGAGTTCATTGCAGGCACGCATTGACAACATGAAGGTGAAAACCTAGGCGATGAAGTACGGAAGTCTGTCGAGGAAGCGACCTGACCTGGCCTGTCAACGCCCATGCGATCCACCCCGAGCGGGCGGGCTTGATGGACATCATCAGATCGCCCGGCGGACGAGGGATGCGGACCTAGCCGGCGGCTGAGAGATCACAAAAGCTTGAAACATGCCGACTTGCAACGCAAACGGGTATTCACCCAGCGCTTGCTGTTTTGTCTGATAGAAGACCTCTGATCCTAAAATGAACGGGAGCGAAAGTAGGAGTGTGTTTCCTAGTTATTCCACACACGTGAGACAGGAGACGGCTAGGCAGCTTGGCAGTGAAGGGTTGAGGAAGGTCTGGGCAAGGAAACCTGGGCGAGCTTCCAGAAGCACCTCCTGATTCGACAAGGTACACTAGTCCAGGGTCCTAGGAACAACTAGGTAGGGCAGGGTTAAGAAAAGACCCACCAGGCCGATCGGGAACAAACCGCTGGGCTTAATGGTCCAAACCGTCCAGCGGTTCGAGCGAGGCGCCTAGACGGAACCTTTGTGACATATTTCAGTTAGTTGCCAAAGCAAGATGACACGAATGTGTACTTCTCACCGGGCAGATGTAGTGGAGCAAGTCTTGACAAACGATTCGGACCGCTGGGTCGAGAAGTACACTCGCCAAGACGCTAGTAGAAACTTTGCATACCCCAATGAAAGCTCCATGTGGGAGACTATCAGCGCTGAACCGCTGAGTTCCGAGCCGCCTGAAACCCAGCACTCCAGCCGTGCAGCGAAAAGATACCTTGTGAACAACCCACTCCCTTCCCAGAACATGCTTGTCTTGCGACTTGGCTAAGATGGACCAATCAGACAGCATGAATTAGCCCACTTACGCGTAAAGTCAAATCCCTTCCTGAATAGACTAAACTTGCTTTTTTGGAGTGCAGACTCACTAGATACATCAACAAGTTTACATTGTTTAAGAAGATATTCAAAAAGCTTCTCAAGTTATTAACAACAACAATAGTGTATTATTTTGTTATACTTGAAAGTCACTTTGGGTAAAAGGACTAATTATTGTATAGAGTCAAGTTTCTGGAAAGTGTTAGATCTTTATGTAGGTTTTCTATGTCCTATTGTAGTCTACTAGGTAGGTATTTGATAGCAACAATGATGCCATAACAATAGGAAAAGTAAGCAACAGCAATGGCAATGATAATAATAATAATAATTATAATGATAATAACAGTATGACTAATGAAAATAGCTTAGGGACGTAGATTCTAGTCTAGCTAGCTAGCTAGGTAGCTAGCGTTTATGTGTGAACGTTGTTAGATCGATGCATCAACATGATCTTGAACCTCGTGGCAGGCCACGATCCTCCAGGCACCTGCACTTATTGGCTTTCGGAAGAGTGGACATTTTGCCGCGCCTCAGAAGCGACTTCAACATAGGTACCACTCTTTCTTTTTCAATTCCTTTAATCTTCAGACTTCTGCGATCGGCACTCGCGCTTCATGGAATCAATGCACAACCTACAAGGGGTTGATGCAGTCATTCTTCATTCAAGGCGGGCCGAGACGGAACAGCGGACGCTAACCTGATCAATAACCTGACTCTGCACCACCAGACGCCAGGACAAACGTTTCGGTTCTGTGACTCTTGACCCAGGGCCGTCACTGATGTACTTGGAATCGGGTAGCCAGAGTTTCATCCTTCATCAGCGGCGTTTCGGCGGCGGTTCGGCAGCGCCATAGTGTAGGCCACATCTACGTCTAGACTAGAATTTGGCCGGGTGACCAGGAACTCAGTACACGCCTTCAACCTTCAAGTCAAAGACACCCAAAACTCTGGTCAGCTAAATATCAAGTATCACGACATGCTGCACCCCAGGCTCCCACGTTCTGTACCATACCGCTTATCAACTAACAAACTAGGCCGTGCCCGCGCGAAATCGTCGTCAGCTAACGGCGTCGAGACCCACAGCCAGAATGTTGTGTAACTGACTGACCGGTGCACCACAAGACTGCAATTCGTGGTGGTGTGGCCAGGACCACGGTTTCGGAAAAGCCGAGCCGAGAGCAAAGGCGGGGCGTCGGTAACTTCCATTCCAGTGTAGAGGCTCGCTTGCCGTCTTTCCAGAGCTTCCATGCGCATCTCAGCTGGTTGGATGGTGGGAGTGTGGGGAAGTAATCACGTCCGCTCTAATATCAAAGGGGAAAGGGCCAAGGAAACTCGAAACGAACTTGCCCTCTGTGACCCTCTCTGGGCCTCGGCTTTCCACTTCAAGCTTCCTTTTTTTTTTTTTCTTCTTTTTTTTTTTCTTCTCTCCCCACTCTCTGCTCCACGAGTTCGACACGAGGCGTCCAACCGGCAGGTTCATTTGAACGCCCATGGGCTGGCCCTCCAGTACCACGCATCCAGAAATCGAGTCCCTTGTGATCTCGCTTGTCTGCAAGAGTCGGCATTCCATCAGTCCCTCTACCACATCCATATCCCAGCCCGGGACTCATACCCAGCAACTCCAGGGCATTCAGGGCATCAACCAGCAAACGTCACATCCGATCAGACCGCTGGTTCTACCTGCCTGGTCATCAACCGCACAACGGCGAGACTCCATCTTCTTCCGGATCGTCGTGACAATCGCTGGACTATGACGACCGCCAACTGCCACAACATACATAGTACCTACGCCACCATTCAAACCAAGCACGCCAAGTTCGAGACTGCTACTACATCACTACGAATGGAGGGGCAAAGCTTTTCCCCCCTGGCTGTTGCCCCGCCCGTCGACCCTTTGACAGCTCCCCTCAGGCGCCCAGGGCCTTAACCTAAGCAAGTCAAACGTGCCCTTCGCTTGTCTACCACCCAAACGGTATTCGACGTGTTAGACGGACGTTTCTTGGGTACCCCAGCTGTATCGTTTCAAGCGGCTGTTGGTTAGCGGCACAACCGGTAACCCCATCTACCCTACTGCTCCTATCTCATTACCACCATGATATCGGTCCAACTACTACTATGCCGTAGGATTCACCCTCAGGCTTGTCCAATTGACGTGATTACCATGCACCGTTTCCATGGCGCGTTCCGGTGAGCATGTCAAGCGCCTGCGGACCTTGGCGAGAGTAACGCAGTGATAGTTACCATTGCCACTCTGGAGACGACAAGGTGCGGCGGGCGGTAGCCAAGAGACCCAGTCTCTCCTTACCTCGTCTTACAAACTACCTACCTATGTATGTATACCTTTACATGCGCACGCTTTTGAACACGCGTACAATTTCAACAGTCTACGGGTACGCTGTTTCTCATCTCTTGCCTGTTAATATGCTTGAATCTTTTCCTCTTCCAGCCTCCAACCCAGTCCCCATACGAGCCCCAATACGTTTTGATAGTTCATGTTATGATGATCTCCAAATCGGGGAAGAATTACGCGGTGAAAACAAGATTGAGATGTACCATATGCAGAGAGGCCTGTAGGATGCTTTGCAAAAGGCAAGTTTACCTTGCAACTTCGGACCTCATACTCTGGGTCCTCTCGAATATACTCGCGGATCTTCGACTTACCCCATCCCAGGCGACCTTGAAACAGTCTGCTAAGCCAGTCCCTTCACAGAAGATTCAATGTCAACACCTCTACTCCCCCTGTAACACATTAGCATTGCTTGCACTTGCCTTTGTTCATGAACGAAACTGGAGTGCCGACCTCTAGTGGTGATTGGCTAGATTTAGGCTGGAAGGATTAACCAGCAACCCGAAAGCGGTTGGAAGGATCATTCACACTTAATAGCTTGAGGAGGCTATCATCTCCGTTTCGTTAGCGCGTCTGCTCCGTCTTTTTAGCTCCGTTCCTTAATGTTCCGATCACGATTCTTCTTCAAACTGCCAAGTGCCCACCCTCACTCCAGCTTCATCCACCCCAGCAAACCCGGACCCCACCCCTGTCTGGCCCGATCGGACGGGAACTGGGGACAGAATCGTAGCAAAGATCCACCATCACGCTGAGGTTCGCTGAAGACACAAGGGGGAAGGAGAACGAGGGGGGAGGGGGAGTGACGAACAGCTTTTTTCCCCACAAGCGGCTGGCACCGAGGCAATAGGTACATACCTACCTCTCTATCTTCACCACCTCGACCTCCAGTCGAATCGAGGACTCAATGTTGGTGCCGGACGGCCCCATCTTCCCCTCTCTACGTCCTTGACATCACACCACACCACCACACGCCCCCCTACAGAGATCTTCGCTGTACATACAAAGCACGTTTCAACACGTTCACTTCTACTTCGCGCAACAGCTTGATCAACGACTCAGGGTCAAGACGAATCGGAGGACTTGATGCTTCAAAAAGGGGCCAAGAGTGAGTGCTTGGAGGGTTGGGACCCCTCTGAGCTCTCGTCTCGTATTGCCGTGATTCTCGTAACGAAGCTTGCCCAAACAACCTACAGACACAGCCGAATTGCTTGAGCTTAGCGTACCGTGCAGCTTTGGGTCAAGCGACAAGCTGCTGAAAGCACCATCCACCTAACCTGACGCGGAAGCATACGGTGCCTGCGTCATGAACGAAAAAGATGTGTTTGGAAAAGAGTTTGCTGTGACAGGCAGTACTTTGCGGTACCTCCCTCTGTACACTACACCCTTAGACCCCGGCTTTGGCGTTGAAATGGTGCCACTGAGGAATGCCTGGGTGTTCCTGACAAAGTAGCGCTTCCTTTTTTCAAGCCATCAAGGGCCTCATGGTGTCTGACTGGCAGGCCGTGCCTGGTCAACTAGCCTTGCCCTTGGCCCCCTCCCCTTCCCCCTTGTTCTTCCTTAGCTTGATGTCGCCCTTGAATACGGCACGGCGCCCGAGGGTAAAGTACCGGAGCTGTGCACTCCCCGATCCTTACCTCCCTCACCCTGTCAACAAGATTGACGGGGCCGCATCCGAGTTTCTCCACATACAACCGTAGCACACCACCGGTCCCTATCCAATCTTCCTCACTCCACAATCAGCTTTCGTCCCGTGAAACAGTGATGGTATGTTTCATTCCCTGGTGCTTCTAGACACTCCATTCTCACGGCTCCCCAGAACAAAGGTGTACATTCAAAGGGTATAGTTCGGCATTCTTATCATGACCTGTGGCTGAGCCTGAGGTGAAATACATATAACGAATTCCCAACTCGGTTCAATGTAAATATATAAGTCTGCATACGCTCCTCACGATCTCGCTCACCCCCCTCAATGTCCCTCAGGACCTGTCTTTAGTTTCTTGATATCAGTCTTGAACCTACCAGGGTTTTCGCTTTACGTGATCGAGGTCGCGCCACTTCCACAAACTCGCCGCTGGATACCCGGGGCCTTGCTTGGCAACCTATACATCTATATCTTCCCTTTGGCTACTGGTAGCTTACCGGCTTTCCGCAAGTTATATCACTTCCAAAACAGCCTTTCATCAGCAAAGCTTCTATCATGGCACCATCAATTTCCATACCCACACAAGGCGGCATGTTTCACACATGTGAGTTGACGACCTTACCCAACCAAGGAGTCCATTGCTAATGGACAAATTCAGTCCAAGGAGTAACACCACGAAAGCCGTCCGGTGACTCTCGGGATAGTGTCAAGTCCAATGGTAGTGGGACAACTAAGAGAATAACTACTCCTCATGCTTGTGCTGAGTGTAAACGACGGAAGATGTAAGTTATGACTGCCGGCCAACCTCATCATCCATCTAATTTAAGTGCCTTAGTCGATGCGATGGTCAACAACCATGTGGCCAATGTCTCTCAAGCCGAGCCCCGAAACGGTGTTTCTATGACAAGCACCGCCAAAGGGTGATCCCCTCGCGCAAAACACTCGAAGCCCTTTCTCAGTCCCTCGAAGAATGCCGATCAATTCTGAAGCGATTATATCCTAACCAAGAAGTCCACGCCTTACTTCCCTTGTCAAGGCAAGAACTCCTCAACCTCCTCGACCGACCCGTCTCAGACCGCACAGCGAACGGATTACCGTCACCTCCTCTAAACACAACACCGATGTCCGATTTGGAGACACCCACCAAGTCTGAAAACATTTTGGAACAGATTCCGACTCGGGATACAGAATGGGACGAGGAACGCCGGGAGAGGGACCACATCCCTGCAGAGGCGGACGATATCAACGCGCTATCACTCTCGGTGGACAGACAAGCTTCTTATCTCGGAGCCTCATCCATAAAGGCTGCCCTTATGGTTATGCTCAAGGTCCAACCGGGTTTGAGGAACTCCTTGGCCGCCCCGCTCAACAGTATCGAGATTTCTCACAACTTCCCGGCCATCAGACAGAAGTCACCGACCCAGAAAGATCCCCAGCGAATCCCATGGTCATGGAAGGGACAGACGCTTATCGATGCCTACTTCAAACGAGTCCACGTGTTCATTCCAATGCTCGACGAGACAACCTTCCGTGCCGATTATCTCGAAGGTCAACGATTTGACGCACCGTGGTTAGCCCTGTTGAATATGGTATTTGCCATGGGTAGTATTGTGGCGATGAAGTCGGACGATTATAATCACGTCAACTATTACAACCGCGCCATGGAGCATCTTCCCATGGATTCTTTTGGTAGCAGCCATATTGAAACCGTCCAAGCATTAGCACTCATCGGCGGTTACTATCTTCACTATATTAACCGACCTAACATGGCGAATGCTGTTTTGGGTGCCGCCATCCGCATGGCGAGCGCTCTTGGTCTTCACCGTGAGAGTCTTGCCCAAGGAGGAAGTGATATGGTCGCTGCCGAGACCAGAAGACGCACATGGTGGGCTCTCTTTTGCCTCGACACCTGGGCCACTACAACTATGGGGCGTCCCTCTTTTGGCCGTTGGGGACCCGCCATCAACATTCGACCTCCCGAGTTCGGTGTGAATACCGGTCGGGACTCGTCTCAACACGCGGGTATTCTCCCCATGATCGAAAACGTCAAGTTCTGCAAAATTGCCACTCAGATCCAAGACATGCTCGCCATCTCTCCTTTGCTGCGTACCGAAGACCGCTGCAGTCTTGACGGACAGCTCGTTGTCTGGTACGAAAACCTACCCTGGCTCCTGCACACAACCGACCCATGCGCTGAACCGCTCTACATGGCCCGTTGCATCATGAAATGGCGGTACCAGAACCTTCGTATGCTTCTTCACCGCCCAGTCCTCCTCTCCATGGCCTCATCGGGTCTTAACCCACATACCCAGGCCTGTGACTCTGACCTGGCCGCCATTGAGACGTGCCGAGAGCTTGCTGCGGCAACCATTGAGGATATTGGTCGTGAATGGACACGTAACCAAATGTCCGGCTGGAACGCAGTGTGGTTCCTCTACCAGGCTGCCATGATCCCTCTTGTCTCCGTATTTTGGCAATGGGGTAACCCACGCGTCCCTGTGTGGCTCAAGCAGATTGAGGCGGTATTGGAGCTTCTTGAGGCCATGGAAGAGTGGTCACTCGCTGCTCGCAGGAGCAGGGAGGTGGTTCTTCGCATGTATGAGGCCAGCAGAGTCATCCAGGCACAGGGTGCCGCAGCGCACCAACTACAGCAGAGGCGATCGCAGAGCCCTCATTCCCTCAACGGCACTGGGGCCTTGGGCGGCATGCACATCAATAGCGAGTTGCTCATGGGGTCCCCAGGTTCAGCGGAGCTATACATGACTCCCATCGACCTGGAGCCCCTCGAAGGCTTGGGCATGACGGGTATGCTGGACCACGGCGGGATGTGGGATCTAGACGGCATGTTCTGGAGCCCCAGTCCAAGCCCCTCGGTTCACCATGGTCACCACTCAACTCACCCGGATGATGCGGTGCCCACGGTGGCGGAGTTTGCTGCAGCGTTCCCGACCGCTGATGGGGTAGATGGGTTTCTGCAACATCACTCTGCTATGGAATTTGGGAACATGATGGGTCACCACCATGCAGGTGTACATGGTGGCCAGGGTCAATTTGGAGGTGTGGATGGGTACACCTACTGAAGACCCATCGCATCGCTCCTTTTTCTGGTTCCCATTGAATTTTTTTTTTTTTTTATTCTTTTCTTCTTTTCCCCCCTTTTTAGAACAAAAAGTTGTTGGGCTGGTTGCCCTGGTTATGCACAGTTGGCGCAACGCAGGCTTGAAGGACCGAAATACCACCACATACGATGGCTGGATGCGGGTGCGCGGGTTTTTGGCTCACAAACGGTTGCTTTTTGCGGGGTACATTATATTCAGGGAAGGATGGGATCTCATATGGAAATGGAAAAGGGAGTTTTTGTGGCGGTTGATTTCTCAAGGAAATAGTTGATTGGCTTCGCGGGTACACTCTCCTCTTGGTGTGGTGTACCATTTCCCTTCCATTCACCGGCCACCGGCCTTGAGCCGTGTCATGTGGGCCCAGTCAGGGCACCACTACTTTGTATTATTTCCCCTTATAGAGGTTCTTTTCTTTTTAGCTTCTCATTACAATTATCAATACTTGTTCGTTGTTTCTTCATCGCCTACAGTACACTACTTCTGACGTTACATGCGACAATGTGTTATTCTCAGTCCCTTGTACCACTCTATGCTTCTTCGTCTTCTGATATGGGAGAATGGAAGGATGGGAAAGAAGAAAGACAGAAATAAAAAAACAAAACAAGACAATAGCGTGAAAACCTGGTTTTTACAACCCTCGTTCGTCTGTTACTGTGTATACACATGTAGTCACCCGCCTGCTTAGCCATGTCGTCGAAGTTGTGGCACATGAGCTATCAAGAACCATCTTGCAGCAGCAGATTGCACTTCATGCGCCCAAGAAAGGAGGGGTACCTAACTGTACCTGGCATGAATGGCTGGATGTACGGTGCAGAACATGACCAATCATAGGTACCTAGGTAGGTTGCCTATCTTTGACTTTAGGCGAGGATGGAAGTGGTACTTGTCTGACAAGTACTGGAACAGTTTTGCGATGTGTTGGACAGCACTTGGCCATCTCTTGGCGTTGGGACACTTTGTTGGAGTTGGAGTGTACCCTACATTGTTTAGCATGAACATTCGTTGGTCAATGTCTTTGATGCCAAGAAAGTAACATCCTCAACTACAAAGTCGCATAAGGATTGCCCCTGACATCTTATTGATCGGATACGTTATCACAAGTACTGTACGTATATGTAGTCAAACCGAGATATCACAACATGTTAGCTTCGGGCAAAAGTCCGGGGGACCACGATCAGCCGTTCACATAATTCAAAACTTGCACAAGCGAACTCCAGGTTCGAGTGCCATTATGGCCCCATTGCGCCACCTGGAGACATTTACTCTGGGGAAACACGTGGGAATAATAGTGTATGTACATAGCCTATCCATGCTGTGTACAGTAACAGGCGTCAATGGCATGGTGACACAGGAGTGTTGTACATACAGAGTTGCACCGAGTGCAGCTACAGATGGATGTCAGGGCCGAAATTTCCAAAGCTTGCCAGGGACCGTGACCGCCAAGACACAGACCTGGGAATAAAGAGGGCATTTGTCAACGACAAGGTCACTTCCCCTCCCCCCGCTGAACTTCTCAAGCCGAGAAGGGACTCGGGGGTACTGTAGTAGGCAGTCGCAGCTGCCTGAGCTTTGCAACATACTTTGTATAGTTCCGCGTGAGGGACAGGTTGACACCTGGCTGTTTTGCTGCAAATGACTCCAGAAAGGGAAATAGGGCAATAGAGAGGGGGTTGTGTGCGAGCGTCCCAGGTGCATGAGGGGTTAAGGGATCAGCGTCTCAGGTGTGGATCACGTACACTATAGGAGCAAAGTCCGAAATATACACCACCATCAACACTCGCTGAGGGTGACGATCTCTTCTATCCTTGAAGTCCGGTGAAGGTGGACCCTAACCTGGACTTAACTGATGGGTTATACACTATGTCTATAGGACATACAGAGTGATATAAGGAGCCCAGACCGGGATCGACGCCTTGACCTTCCTTTTATTGTTCTTGGTGTTGGATTGTGGAAACGTTTGCACGGACTCTTCTCAGTTGTCGTCTCGTATGCGAAAACGTGAGTCGGTACACCAGTTCCCTGTCCGCTTGCTAGTGTACAATCACTGCGTCAATGGCGACACCACCGACAACATCCTTTGTACCATTGTACTTGCACGTGTGCATTCACAGCTGTGTGATGACAAGGTCTGCGACGACTCAAAGTAAAAAAAAAAAAAGGCACAGAGATAAATCGCATTTTGCGACTGGGCTAACCAATGTGATCAAGTGTGGCGGCGGCGGGAGATCGGTCGCTCGGTCAGATTCCGAGGTATGTAGAAGGATAAAAAAGAAGAGCAAGACAACGAACCCTTCCGAGACAAAGTCTGAACTCTGCAGTCTGGTTGGCTGGAAGAACAGATGAACTGGCTCCATGCGCCAATCTGGATTCACGGCCCGTCGCGCGTTCTTAGAGGGGGATCTAGTGGAGTACACAGTGGGAACCCCCAGGTTTTCGGCATCTTGTCGAGATCAGCTCTCTCACTGAACATCTTCCCAGGCACTCACTGTTCACCGGAACCAGAACTCGACAAAGTTTCGGGGTATGCGGGGTGACTAAGCGAATGGCAAAGTTTAGACTCGGCAGACACGCGAAACCTGGGGAAACAGGTGCACGAGGAAACGAAAGGTGGAATGATTGCGGGTGGCCCAGAAGGTCGAGGTTTGTAGTGGTGTGTGAATTCGGCGCCCTGGAAATCGAGCCCATCTGCCATATGCTTGCTATGTGAAAACGATCACGGGTTCTTGAAGCAAGCAATACTTACCATCCCCATTTCCCCTTGGTATGTCTTCCCCTCAGCGCCACATAGGCCCGTAAGGCCGACGAGATCTCCAGACCTTCTGATGCGGGGAACCAGGGATCACCGTTGCTGGCTGGAGTCATCGACGGCTTGACGCAGGGGCAACTTTAGCTCCTTGGTATGCAAATGTGGGTGGTCACGGTGCAGCCCAAGTCGAGAGGGCTGTTGCTTGGGATGTAATACGTACTACTACATATACTTCTGCCACCAAAACACCTCCGTTTTCCCCCCCTCCCGATTTTGCATCGCTGGAGCCTTCAGCTCCCTCACAAGGGCGCGCAATGCAGTGCACTGCAGCTTGTCATGTCGTGCCATACCACGACCCAAGATATCTGTACATATACCATCTGCCGGACGTTGTGGGTGACATTTCGGCACCCGCCTCCCCAACAGCCGAGGCACCTGACAGAATCTGGCTGGATGGGGCAAGAAGAGCAGCACTGGCGAGATGGCGATGGAAGCCAAGCCAGCGATTCAACCAAGGTTCTTGATTTCAGGAAGATCTCTTCAACAATCTCCTCAATGGCAAGCCAGACCGAGAAACATTGAGACCTTCGACGCTGCAACATGCAGCAAATCATCACACACCACACAGTCTTGGAAGACAAGGCTAACCTCGGCACCACAGCAAAATCATCACCGGCTAATTTCAAAATGCCGGCATGAGGATTTTTCCACTTGAGCCCCGGCTTGGAGTTTGTAGGGGAGACAGGAATCATGGCGGGGCCCCGGATTTTCGCCATCATCCTTCGCGTTATGTAGCACTTCAACACCCTTGCCCGATCTCATTGGTCAATGCCAGGTGGTTCATCACCTCCCCCATTGCTAGTACCTCCCAAACCACGTTCCACTTCATCGACAGATGTTTGTTTGGCTGACGGAAAGTCAGCAAAGCTTGTGTGAGGCCTGTCTTCCCCCTGATCCATTCTCCTGTGGGCTCTGAGAGCGGGAACGCAAAGATAGCAATGGCTTACGAAAGAGGTAAGAAAGAGGAGCCATATTGCCCCAACACGTATTCCCCGAGGAGAAGACCATTCACGGACCACAGCAGAAAGCAATGGCGAGAGTAGTACAAGACCCAAGCTTGGCCTTTGTCTGGTTCGGTCATACCTGTCGATCGGTCCTTTCCCATCTTGTCGTCCACTTAGGCTTGGGGTTACCAAAATCCAATGCTAGTCATCAGTGACAGATTAGCCAGAATCCTTGTCACTTCTGTTCAGCCAGCCGAGGGGCGTAAGGAGTCTCTTATGTCCGGACATGAGATTAAATCACTGGTTAGGCATCACAAGACGACGCTCAGGGACCGACCCTCTTTCCAATGTCTCCCTACCTACCAGCCTACCGCTCCAAAATCATCTATGGAACCAGCAACCAGGGCCCAGCCAAGCAAGGCGGCAAACTAGATCATGATACCCTCGGGCCATGCATACGTCTAACGGGTCTGAGCGCTTGGATTTTGAGCTAAGCCTGCGGCTTTCTACTGTCAGGTTATTGCCAATATCCACCAGCACCATCATGCGTTGTGTATTGGATATACAGCTTGGTGGTCTACCATAGGCTATGGTTTTTATAGGTACTGTGCATTCTCCTTCATCAAGTTTTGGTTTGCAGCATAACTATGTTACTGATTACGGGTTGAACGAGTGAAGTGATCCGTCCCTTCGAACGGTGGTTAACCTGCATAATCATGTTAACCCAAACTATTATGTGGAGTTTCACAATTGGCACTTACCTGAATGTTTCTTAAGAATCGATAACATCAGTCAACGTTCTCATGATTGGAATACTACAGATCAAGTTCCTCATAGGCCCGACATCTTGATGTCGTGACTAGATCACAACTACCGGATCCGGATGTCACTGTCTATCCCGACCGACGCCCAAGTACCGACCATCTGTGTCCCCAATGCCCCGTTCATTGGGAAAAGGCGCTCTCTTTACCATATGCTGGGAGCTCGTCCTGGGAACACCGAGTGCGGTTCCCATGAGCGTGAATATCTCGGAGTCTCCATGGACTCTGTGACGCTCACGATTTTCTAAAATCTACTCTGTGTAACCATCGCGCTTTGATATCCCCGCATCTCCACTTCCGTAGGGGTACACGGTTAACAGCCGAACCGAATTCGATCTGGTTATGTCCCGTGCGGTGGTTCGCTCGTCGGGGTCTCGCTCGCTTCGCTACCGAGTACCGGTTCCAGAGACACGGGACAACAACGGAGGACACCAGAACAGTGGTACAGTAAGCAAGCACACAGCCAACGGCGCCCACGGTGCGGGTATGGGACATGAATGGTGTGGAACGACAGAGGAGACGGATGAAGTTGAAGGTTTGTGTTACTCGAGTTTCCCATTGAACGCATCACATGCATTAGGTAGGTAGGTACCGTGCTGAAAACCGGAGGGGGAAAATGCTGTGTTAGTGTGATACGGCATGAGAGAATAGGCGATACGGGGTCGCTACAACAGACGCATGAGTTCAACCTGTTTTTCAACGGCACGCAAGCGCAGTGGATGAGCAGTGTGAAGTGCAACAGTTAAGTCTAGTGTGCTAGCAATGGCCAGCGAAGTAGGCATATAGTATCGCGCGGATATCGATTCCTCTGCCTGTACCAAATTGAAGTTGAAAAGGTCTTCACGCTACAAAACACAATTTCTTCTTAACCCGGGGAGTCAAGTGGGAGTGAGGATTAAACTGCCTGGAATGACGGTATAAGGAGTGTTGCTTGGCTCATATATGACTCTAGTTTCGGTTGAGAGAGAATCTTTGTTGATGACTACATCGATAAATGTATATAATTTACCTAACTCCAAGGCCAAACGAAAGGAATTTTCTCCCACCTGGCATAGTATTTGTTGAGTTTGGCTTTGATGGTGCCAATTTTCGCGTGCAAGTCTGCAGGTGTGACCTGGCCAGAAGTAGAATTGTTGTTATTTTGGATAGACATCGCAGCGGTTGAGTGTTCGGCCAAATATGAGTGCCCGATTATTCGATTGGCGGATTTCGATGTTGTGAGTTGGGAAGAGGAGGAGGGGAAGAAGAGGAGGGAGAGTTGCGAGCAAATTTACTTCCAGAAACTATGCAGTGTAGGCGTTATGAAATTTGTTTCTCGTGAGTTCTACGCGAAGTGAATGACAGACAGCGTCTGTAGGTTCATGATCTAAACAGTATGGGACAGATAGAACAGGCCGCCTACGCAAGAAGGCATTGGACGAAATTCGTGAGGTTTCGAATATCATGACGACGACGAACCTTGTCACAACACATCGAGTTGATACGAGTGCTAGAAGTGATGACTGCACTACTTCTCTAACTTCAACTGAATAAACCAAGCTGAAGAAAGAAGAAAACCACGAAAGGGAAACGGGGAAGGGAAGATAATGTTTTTCTTTTTTTACCCATGACCTCTCGAAGGATCATCCAGACCCAAAACTATTAAAGAACCTAGGCTAAACTACCTACCTCTATCTGTAGATAATGATGGTGTCCCGGATACTCATGTGAGTCCCAGATCGAGGATTAGGGTGCGTCAGCTTGAATGCCAATTGCCCTTGAGGCGAGCAGGAATTCAGAGATACCCGACCTGAGCTCCATTACCCTTCGTTTTCAATTGCCTGTCAGTAGAGGGAGTTCGTTACTCTGTTTACGCGGCTAGGTCATCGAGTCTCATCCTCCCCATAATCTCCTCTTTTGCAGGAATTAGGGTGACATACAACGTAAGGTGGCTTCGTTCGAAGCGTTGATCGCTTTCGTTGATGCTGTTTAGATAGCTAGGTGGGTTTAGTATATCGTCCGGTATGCTCCTTACCTAGACCGACGGAGCCAATGACCTGAATCCTCAAAGTTCTTACTTGCTAACAAGTACACAGGATCCTTATGTGATCCCTTCGCCACCGGGCAAAGAAATGGTGCTCGATAAATCTCGGCTTCCGGGAATATTTCTCAAAAGTTGAACATGACTTGACAACAACATGAATAAGTGTTCGTACCTGCTTCTGCTTCTTCTTTGAAAATCGTTGGGCTTCGAAGATTGGGGTACAAAATCTCTTTGAGCTTTTTTGACCTCTTCCACTTGCTTCGTTCCAAGACCCGCAGTTTTGAGGATACCTTTATATCATCAATCCAACAGACACTCGCTTACTGTTCATCTCCCAGATCTCTCCACTCATCATCAATTATTGATAGTCGTTCCCGACTACACCACCATGTTCAAGCAACGGATTGGGCGCCAAAAAGCTCGAGGGTAGGGGCCTCAATCAACAACCGACACCATCGGCCTCCACAGAACCTCAACATGTTCAACCGCAGACCGATCCGTAGGTCTTTCGGGACGGCAGCGCTTCGAGTGAACGCACTTTGGATATCGTCGACAACTGCTTCGGCCAGGACAGCCTGGGATTGCTTTGTCGGCAGCCGCCGCAACATCGCCGCATCGTTTCGGGGGCCACGTTGTACGCGGCTTACGGGGCTTTCGTTGGTCTCGGATTTGGATTCTCTGCTGCGGCGTCGACAACGCTGGCGATTAACGAGTCGCCCACCATGCTGTCCCCGTAGGCTGGGCTCGTAGCCGAATGTTGAAAACCTCCCTCGTCTACCTTCGCTAACTTACACTACATCTCTGATCTCATCAACTCATATCCTATGGACTGACTGCTAGTTCGTTCTGGCTTTTTTGGCCTTCTTGTCCAGTATGTCACAACCATTTGGACCCACAGGTACAAAGCGACGCGAGGGTCCGTGCGAAAGTGGCTGAGTGACTGAGACTGCCCTATGTACCTAATGAGGCAGCTACATGTATTGTCGTTGAATTGACCAGTATGGCGCGATCATCGTGACTGCGGGGTAGCTTATTGGGGAGCTCGGGGGGCTAAGGGGCGGCCGGGCCAAGGGGGGACCATCCAGCTGTTATCTTTGAGAGCGCACCACCTACGCCATCACTAACACGCCTTTGCGCCGTGCTCCCCGTTGCGGGGCAGGCAACGTCTTTGACACAACCGGAGCTGCCCGTCGTCATGATCGCTATCTCCACCCCCCCGGATCCCGGAGGCAAGCTCGGAAGTTCATTCGAACATATGTATCATCACTTATCAAAGCTCATTTCCCTTTTGTCGTTTATCCCTGATTTTCCACTCTCATGTTTCTTAGAGGAACACATCCACAAGCAGCTGTATCAAGACTTGCAGCTAGATATCTGACTACCATCTCCTCGGCATTTAGAACCACCATCACCACCACCACCACTACTCACACTCTCCCGGCAACACTTGGTCATTACAATTCCAGAACTTTGAGCGGATTCACCATCACTACCTTTTGTTCTTCTACTAGTACCCAAATCTTCCCGAATCTTTCTCGCCAAACAAGAAGAACAATGTCCTCAGCAGTAGCCAAGCGCCTCTCTGGCAAGACCATAGTTATTACCGGAGCATCATCAGGCATTGGCAGGAGCACTGCATTCGAATTTGCGCGGACCGCGCCCAACCACGGCCTCAAGCTGATCCTGACGGCCCGCCGCGTCGATGCCCTGGAGCAGATCGCCAAGGAGATCCGCGCGGAGGTTGGCGAGGGCGTGCAAGTGCTGCCGGTCAAGTTGGACGTGAGCAAGCCGGAGGAGGTCAGGGGTTTTGTTGGGAACTTGCCCGAGGAGTGGAGGGATATTCATGTGCTGGTCAATAATGCGTGAGTTTCCGTGACCCTGTGAGATGATGATGATGATGATGATGATGATGATGATGATGATGGAGGAGATGGAGAAGATGGAAAGATAACGAAAAGAAGAAAGAAATATGGCTACTGAATATGATATATGTATAGTGGTCTCGTAAAAGGAGGTTTGTGCTCCCTAACCTAACTTAGTTCCAAAACCTCACTTGAAAATCTACTAACCCTCCAAAACTTTACTATAAAAAAGTCGCTCAAGCCCCCTCCATCGCCGAAGAAGACATCAACGTCATGTTCGCAACCAACGTCACCGGCCTGATCAACATGACCCAAGCCATCCTGCCCATCTTCAAGGCCCGTGGCTCCGAGGGTGGTTCGGGAGATGTCATCAATATCGGTTCTATTGCCGGGAGAGAACCATATGCTGGAGGTTCCATCTACTGCGCCACCAAGGCCGCTGTGCGCAGTTTCACCGACGCGCTGCGCAAGGAGCTGATTGCCACGCGCATTCGCGTCATGGAGATCGACCCAGGCCAGGTCGAGACCGAGTTCAGCGTGGTGAGGTTTTATGGTGATAAGAGCAAGGCCGATGCCGTCTATGCCGGTGTCGATCCCTTGACACCCGATGATATCGCCGAGATCGTGGTGTTTGTCGCAACGCGACGGGAGAACGTGGTTGTTGCTGATACGTTGGTTTACCCTAGCCATCAGGTACGTTTCCCTCGTGATGATTCTGTTTGTGGGGTTATAAAGATGTATGACTCACTGACTGACTGATGTTGTAGGCTGGCGCTGGTGTTATGCACCGCAAGTCGATATGAAATGAGAGTCAACTGGGCTGTTGATAAGCGTATAGACGTACATATAGAATTGAGATCCGTGAATTTGCAAAGGGATAAGACGTCAGTTCGACGCAGACGTAATTATCACACCCCCAGTGCAGCATGGAGTCTTCGACGTGGTTGAGCAGAGATCTGATTTTGGTCTTTATTTCACTTTAATTTTTTATGCCTGTCATCCATCCGGCAACTAAAGATGCAGATATGGCATCTCTCTCAATGTTTGATCATCTTACAATGCATAACCCCATTCACCACATTCTCATACAAATGCCCCCTCTTCCATAGTTCAGTGCGCTCCCCGATCCTGAACCTCATTGTTGAAGGACGCAATTATCACTAGGGCACAATTAGGATACCGGTGTGTTTTCGCCGTGCCCGATCTCTTCATTTTACATGGGAATCCCTTCACACAGAAAATTTGCTATCAATGGGTGTTGTTCGGCCGTTGGTATGTGACATGCTGAATGGAGCCTGTGGAGCATGAATAATTAGCAACTAGTAAACTGAAAAGGGGGACAGATATGACCATTACGTACCAGAACTTCCTTAGCGTGACATATCCTCCAAGCCAACCTGCGAACGTTTCCGTCCGCAAGCACAACCGCAGGGGCAAAGTCGATACCAAACATATGCCGGATAGCGTACACAACACGCCTGGCATACTTGCCATCCCTTTCGACATGGCCGCCGAAACGCTCGTCCGCGTTGCTGGGCGCAATATCGGGGTCGCGGTCCAGGCAGTTACGAATGACTGGCAGGAGAGCTGCCTCGACGGCGCGCTCACCAACTTCTCCGCTAATCTCGACGCCCATGTGCTCGTCGTCTAACTTGGGAATCTGGATTTCGAAAGGCTCCGAGATGGACATGACGTGGTGTCCGCCACCGTGGTGGTAGCGAAACTCAAACACACCCTGTGTCCACCAGAGCTTGTCACCTTCGAAGATCATCTCACCCTCGACGAGATCCGTATCCTCAGACTTCTGCTCCGTAGGCTGGTCCCAGAGGAGAATGCCCTGGTCGGTGGTGGTATCGTACTCCCCAGGGTTAGTTGGTACCCAACGGCCAAGCGACGGAACCTCGGTGACCTCCCTAGAGCGATTATCCGTGACCATGTAGAGACCGACCCAGTCCTTCTTACTGTGCTTGGCGGGAGCAGTCCACTTGACGCGAATCGGAGCTCCGTACTCGAACGCTTGGGTCTTGACATCCTTCAGCACGCGGGCGTTGGGGCTTTCCTTGCCCGTGGCCTTTTCATTTGTGCCCACAACACGTGTACCAGCCAGAGACAGACCATAATGCTTGGGATCATAGCCCGCGAGGTCGGCTGAAATTTTGCTGAGAGTGAGACGAGCGGGGTACTTGTTAAACAGGGCTGAAGTATCCTTAACAATGGTAGATGACCCAGTGGCGAGTCTGGAGCGAGCAGCCTCTACGAACTCATCGATAAAGTGCTTTGTCTCATCCAGGACCTTGTCGATACTCTGCTGCCACTCAGTGACAGGGGGAGGTAGGGAACGCTTGATGAATTTGGTGACGCCCGCATCATCGCGCAGGTTGCGGCCATAAACCTTTTGCATGTGAGGCTTCTCAACATACGCGAGGAATGCAAGAGTAAGGAAGTGGCCGGCAAGAGCCATGAGGAAGATAGCGCGGGACCAGGTGATCAAGGCAGCGCCCCACAAACCAGCAGTACCAAAGACACGCTCGGGGTTGTTGAGGAAGCGGTAGATAGAAGTATAGGTCAGCTGCCTCTTGCTGTCGAAGAAAAAATCGCCATAGAACCATCCGAATTCGCCTAGCGACTCGTAGATACTGGTGGCGGTCCAGACCTGGAGGGCAATTAAGCCCAGGCCAACGACGTGCTTTAGAAGCGCCCAGCCGTAGGTCCAATCGGCGGGAAATTCATACATTTTGTAGCAGGCAGCGATAAAGGAGGCATGGCAGAGGCAGTTGCTCAGGTGGTAGATGCCCTTCCACTGGCGCCAGGCCTCGCCCACGCTCTCGCCGTACTTCAAGAAGTGCCTAGTGAACATCTTCTCCTCAGACTGCATGGTCAAAATCACTCCCAAACCGAACGAGTACCACAAACGCCAAGCCAAAGCATGCAGCACGAAAAGAGCTTGGTAGACGCGGGTGTTGGGGGTGACCATCGTAACGACGGCGAGGTAAGCAGAAAGGAGCACAATGGCAACGTCCGTGATACGGAAGAAGTCAAGGTTCTTGAGACCGATGAGGTTGTGGACAGGTAGCGGGGTATTGTCATGTCTTCCGGTTGCAGAGGGGACAGAGTACTCGGAAGCAAACTCCTGCAGCTGACTACCAGCCTCCAACTCGCACTTCACACGGGGCTGAGGCGGGTTATAGGTCTTCTCGATATGAGGATTCTCGACGATCACCAAGAAGGCGAATTGGGCGGCATGGGCGATGATGGAAATGAACAAGACGTCGTAGCTCGCAGCCATCATGGAAATACCGTAGTACCCAGCGTATCCGATAGAGTACATGGGGTGAGGAGCCAGCTCGAAGACACCGTCGAAGGTAAGTTCCTGCTCAATGAGGTAGAAGAAATCTAAAATGGTCAGTTCCCGTGTCTTGCGAGATTCAGCGGAGGTAGTTCGACTTACCACCCCAGTACCAAGCATAGTCCTTGACAACACGATGAGCATCCAGCTTGACCCATAGGTTGAAGCCAACCAGCGTGATTCCAGCAGCCCAACGGGCAAAGCCCATGAACAAGCCCTCTCCTTCCGGCTTGTGAGCGCAGACGATCGCGAACAGGCAGTAGGAGATGAAGTCGCACATGAGAATCAAGTCGACGACGCGGCGGAAGGTGAGCCAAGTGTTGTACTCGATCGGAGCCTCTTCGAACTTGTAATCCTGAGGGATCTTGGTCTCGAGTTCCTTCTTTAGTAGAATGTAGAGCCAAGGGCGCGGGTTCTTGCCAGTCGCGGGGTTCTCGAACAGCTTCCACCTCTTGGCCCAAGTTACTAAGAGCTTGTACTTGGACTGAATCGTCAACAGGTAACCAATGCCGACGTTGTAAGCCAATCTCCAGAACATGAAGACGGCGGCAAAGAGAGGCCTCTTGACGCTCCACGGCAGGTAATAAGCGGCGAGGAAGTGTAAAGCGATGATGGCGAGCACAGCGACATCCGACAGGTTTTTGGGCTCGCGAGGGTCGAGCAGCTGGGTGACCATGTCATGAGTCGTAGGGACGACGAAGACTGAACATTGAGGAGGGTTGTGTTAGTTCATCCCATGTCTAACTGTGCTGCAGAGATTGAAGACAAGACGCCGAAGCATCTCCTTACCTGTGCCATCTGGAGTTTTGCCGTATGTCTTCTTGACCCTCGGCGCAGCGGCATCGGCCTCTGGCTGCTGCGGAGTGTCCTCCACATTCTCGCTGGTTGCCGATGCGGTAGGATGCCGTTGGCGGACATCACTGTTGAGCCTAGCGGCAGAGGAATCCGCTGCTGAGGAGCTCATTTTGGATCACGGTGTTGAGAACCGGATTGGCGTGTAGGCGTGTGAAAAGTGTCGAGCTTGTGTAACGTAATGAACATCCCAGGAGGGAAACGGGAACGGGAACGGCGAAATCGGATTGACGATGACCTTGCACTCAATCGGGTCGCCCGAATTTCTGGGCGCTTTGAGGCGTGACCACCAACAACAATCCCCGACAATGACTCCGAAAAGTCCAGAAAAGTGCCCAGCTTTGTTGTTGGTTATCCGACTGCTCAATGGTACAACGATGAGACAACCAAACAAGGTAATGGGTGGCACGACAAAGAATGGACTGGCCAGAAATGGTGTTCCTTTTCTCTTTGTTGTTGTTGTTGTTGTTGCTGTTGCTGTCTTTTTCTGGAGACAACGTCACAGAAGAAGCAATTGAAGCATACTAAGTCGGGCAGATGGAAAGAGAAAGTTTCCGGATGTCAGTCACGTCAGTCACTCCTCACCAGTACCATCGACGAGACAAATAGACAGAGTGGGACACCCATCTTCACATGCAATTCATCGTGCTTCTCAGTCAACAAACTCATGTGGGTTCAGGGGGGATCCTTGTCTTGCCGGAGTGTCGATGCCCCTCTTTTTCTCTCATGCTCCCCTCCTCTGTCCCCCCCTTCCATGACTTTCTCAACAACAACCGCTCGCGGCTCTCCCAGGAAACGGAGGCAGGACACTGGACACGGTATGCGCAATGCGCGGAGACCCGAAGGCGTGCAGTCAGTCATTGAGCGACCCAGAATTGTGTATTGCAATTGGACGATAGGGCCGAGCGCTCCTCCTCCAGAGGGTTCGGGAAGCATCTCGATGGCGGTGCAAAACTGGAGAACTGGAGTGGAAAACGCCTATGTAGTGTACTGTAAAACGGCCTGAAACCCGCGTATTGTGCGGAGAGAGAATCCGGTCTTCGCCTCGCCAGAAGCCCACCAGGAGCTCGGAAAGGCGAAGGACGGGAAGAGGATGTTTGGTTGGAGGCTGGAATTTTGGAGGACCTTGAGATGACAGCCAGCTATGTATCAACGCGCGACTGTCGATACGCTACGTAAGGAAAACACACACCATTGACGCCCCCAACGTATTAGTGTATTTCAACCAGTATCTGTTAGTGATAGGCCAAGCGATTGGCTGGTAAAGCTGCGGAAGTTCATTAACATTACCAACAGAATGCTATGAGAATGACGAGCGTTCCCTTATCTTCACATCCAGGTTCCACCTTGACAGGGACTTTGAAAACAACCGCGGGAGGACTCAGTATGTATTATCAAACATCGCCGACACCTTCAGTTGGAGTATGCAAAGTGTGTTCTTCACAAAAAGTTATCCCATCCGTTTCTCTCCCGTCTACACGACAGCCTTTGGATGCAACTGAAGCTGCCCGTATGCGCAAGAGGGCCAATGATGATGCATGGTACCTGGCGATCCTCAGTTTTGTGTCAAGAACGCGCCTTCTGGAACGAGTCGAGGGAACCATTCGACGCATGAGGTGGTCCTCTGACCACCACAACCACATGCAGATACAGAAATTTGATTGGGTAGGTTGTCATGCCCGCCGCCTATCAAGCGATAGACTTGACTTCTGAATACAATCAAGCAACGGGCTTCAGAGGGTGACAACGGCCACTCTGCGTCAAAGGGACCAGGACGCCAAGACATCGCATAAAATTGAGAAATATGCAGGTGGTATCGAACCAACAATATCCCAAGCACCCTAGGGCACTACATACTCACTACATACCTAGGTACACATTCGCGTATATATATACAATCAGCAGGGTAGTTCTTGCTGACTCCTGAGCTTTCCCCTCCCCCTTCTCCCCCTCAGTGTCCTTGTTCTTCATGATGCTCTCCCGTCTAAGTGATCCCTTCCGCTCCAACTCCAGTTGCAGCTCCAATTCCAGCTCAACGCACACTTACTGTGGCGGCACCAGACAAACAAATAAGATAACCCATCCAAATTCAAGGTAAACCTTTCCTCATCACACCCCCAGCTGCAAGAAAACGCCCGCCCCTCCACATCACGCACGCTTGCACGAGGTATAGAAACGTTCGGCGCGTTGGGCCCAACGCGCCGAACGTTTCTATACCTCGTGCAAGCGGGCGACCCTAGCGCGCGCCAACAGAGTCGAAGCAGCTGCGCATGTCAAGTAAGCGCGGAGCCACTTGAGGTTGGCGGTGGAACGGAGTTGAGGGTGGGCTAGGGGAGTGCCGTATATCTGGTCAAACAGGAGTGGGAAGAAAACCGGAAGGATTGGGAAGAAAAGAAGAGATGGAGAGGGAAGAAGGTTATGAGGGGTAAGGGAGCGGAAGGGAAAGGGGGGTGGAGAATGCCTAAGAGAGGTGGATGGGAGTGAGGTTGAGGATGAGTATGAAGAGGGGGAGGAAGGGCAAGAAGAGGGTGATACTGATGGGCAGAGTGACGGCGACCACAGGAGGAGGAGGAGGAGGAGGAGGAGGAGGAGGGGAAAGGGTAGGAGGTCTAGGGCCAAGAAGGTGTAGGGGCTATGAAGAGCGGGAGGCTACTTGTTTTTGGGTGTTTCTAATGTTGCTGCTGAGGTTCCTTTGCGCCAGATTCCCCTCCTTTCCCATGTCGTCCTCGAGTGAATTCCCTTTTTCACTTCCCTTCTTAGCAACCAGTTTTTTTCCTTTGTCGACATCTTCCAAACTTCCATGGTTTATGAGGGCAGGGCGGAGGGATGAGTGGCTTTCAACAGTCAGCGCAACGACTTCTACGAGATGAAATTACTGACAGGAAGATGAGAAAGATGAAGGGAACGTGCCGGCTGCCATGAAAGAGTTCAGGAACTTAATGGTCTTTACGATTTGCCGAATGAGTTGATGATAGTACATCATGACAAATTCTCTCAGAATATAACAGAATGTGTGATGCCGGGGACGTTCAGTTGGATAGATAAATGCCAGTATCATTGATAAGGCTCATAAGTTCAGAAAGGCTGAGTCACCTGTTTTTGACACAGGCATGCGCTCTGGATCGGCAAGGAGACCACATCGTATTCTAAAAGCTTTGCTGCGTTTTGGGCTACTATACACCTTGTTGTCAGTCTGTTTCACCGACCTTGTTTAACTGGGAGTAAGCCCGTCACAATCATCCACCGAGCCACCTTGGCCCAATTTTCTTGAAAGGCAGACGAAATCTCTCGTTCATGACAAATTGTGCCGCGCGTTCCCCATTAGTATGAAATCCCACAGCAAGAAAGGAAAGGAACCAGATCAAAGTACTAGTAGTATCAAGGACTCCTTTCCCATTTTGTGACGCACTTTCTTGTGCAGAACGCATTAGGATCCATAATATCGCTACTTCGTCCCTCGTTCCTCTAACCCCTTCCTCCATCTCCTCCGCCTCCTCATCCGTCTAGAAGACCCATTAAGTTTACGCAGCCTTCTTCGCAAACTCAACCCTAAGAATCAAGTGCCTGAAACCGAAACCGTCCATCTTGGCGCAAGCCTTGACAGCGTCGCTGCGATCCGCGAAACTGATGAAGGCGAAGCCCTTGGCAAGACCCGTATCGCGATCCTTGGCAAGGAAGACACGAGTGACGCGACCGAACCGCTCGAACATATCGCGAAGCTCTTGTTCCTCGGCCATCTCGGAGACCTAAGCGTAAAAAGCATGTTAGCACGAACCAGTCCGTCATGATCACCCCTCCTTAGGAACAAAACAGAACGGCTGTTGCCACTCTGCCGTCTACTCGCTCTTCCCCTTTTCCTTCTTCTTCTTCTCCTCCGCCTCCTCCTCTTCTTCTTCACTCTCCTCGGGGACACAAGGGGTAAACGTACGTTGGTAACTCTGAGAGTGGCGAGATCGTCGCGCTCGCCGTACTTGCCGCCCATCCTCTCTCCAGCAGCCGCGGCCCCACCGGCGCCACGCAGCGCAGGTGGCACGTACGAGCCCTTCTTGCCCGCACCCGCCGCGCCCTGGGAAGCGGCAGCAGCCTCGTCAGCAGCACTGGCAGCAACGTCGGCGGCAGCGCCGGCCTCGCCGATGGGAGCCATGGTGTCCTTGTAGGGACAGCGGGCGGTGAAATGCTCGCCGTTGCAAATACGGCACTTGACCTTCTTGTCCTTCAACTTGTCCTTCATGGCCTGGGCGTTGGGGTCCTTGCTCTCGTCCTTGGCATCCTGGCGCCAGTTGAAGGAAGGCTTGAAGATGATGTTCTCGCCGACCGAGGTGGTGTCGGGGGCAGGGCCGGCGCCGTCCTTGACGCTGAGGCCGAACTTGGTCCACGACTTGCGTTCAGCAACGCGGGGGTTGACGACCTCACGGTGGGTGATGTAGCGGATGCGTCGTGTGGTCTTGACCTTCTGGCCGTTGTCGTTCAGGCGGTACTCGATGATGGTCGTGCTGCCATCCTTGTTGGTGATCTTCTGGGGGGGCGGGAGTTCGGTGGAGGTCTCCTCGAGCTCGTCATCGTCGGCCCAGTCGTGCCTGAATGGTCGCGAACTATGTTAGACTTTTGCTCTCCGAGAAATCAGATGCATACGAGTTGGGTTGTGCAGCACGCCCGGAAAATGGCAATCCGGGGAATCGGGGGCGTGGATGCGGACGGGCAATTGCTGTCGAGGCCAGCGAAGGAGAACTGACTTCTGTTGGAGGGTAGCCATCTTGACAGTATGTGGTTGCTTAACTTCCGCTGGTTCGGCTCGTCTGCTGATGGGTGCGGTGGATGACAGAAATGGCCGTGGGTTGTCGTCGCGATGGGTTGACGTTGCGCTGGTTTGGCGGCGATTTTTGGTGGGGCTCAAGATTGAAAAGCCAGGGCAGTTTTCCCCCCATTTTTTGAAGGTACGAATTTTTGGATATTTGAGTGTGGGGCAAAAATTGTCCCGCTGACTCGGCTTTCACTCAGGAAATCAACCCTGTTTGGCAGCTAACAGTGCTCTATTCTACATACCATATCAAGGCAGCAGCAGCAGCAGATTCACACGTGATAACTAATACAATTCTCTACAGACGAAGCTTCCTTGACAAAGCAGGACTGGTCGCATCCAGACGTTGAGGTGGTTCGCCCCTTCTTTCATCATCCGCTTTGGGTTGCTTCCACTCGTTCGCATCCATTAGTGGGGGCATTACAGGCATCACAACCCTAACCCGGACGCTGCTCCTTCAGGCATCCAGGGGTACAGGGCGTCGCAAAATGGAGCTCGACTCTCTCAACATCACGACTGGTACCTTTGTTTCTATGTTGATGGTTGGCACAAAGTTTAGAGTTAAACTCGATTTCGATTTCTCCAGGCATCCATATCTGATCGCACCAAACTCACTGCTATCTAAGTTGGCCACGGGACCTGCCGGGCACCAGCTTGCTTCCGATTTTGTAGCCCCCTCCTCGCTCCGATTGTGAATCGAAAAACCACCCCGCCCTTGCCCACCATACTCGCCTCCTCAATTAATGGCCTACATAGGCAGTAGGTACCCCAAGATTACATAATACAAGGTATATGGCAAAAAGACAAATCCCCGCACCAAATCGACCTAACAAAGGAGATCGTTTACACGTTACGTTCCGGACGTCGCCGGTGGTATAAATGCACCCTCATTACCTGAGTATCCAGTATCTTGCTTCCTGCATCCTTATCCCATCCATCTAACCGGCATCTTGTTCCTTGGACTGAACCCGACCTTGACAAAGGAGAGACAAAGGAAATGGTAACGGAATCCATCAGCGGTTCGATGACGGTTTATCTCTATCAGTTGAATCCCCAAGCGCCCTTCGCTCTGCAAGTGTTATCGCTAAAAGATACTCGGAAGCCTCAGTTGTCGTCTTGACTCTAGACGTCCAGAAATGGCGATGCGTTTAATGATGGTATGGGGCCAGATAAGAGTGGTTGCAGATTACAGCTCAAGGTGAATATGCTGAGTGACAGACTTGAAGTGACGATTTTCTCGGGATTGGAGGAAGGGCACGATTCGGCGGGGGGGCAGGCGGAGGTCCTTCCGCCAGTTGTGTCTTATTCCGTCGCGAACCCAAGCCGTTGGCAACCGACATAGACCTAAAATGTGGCGCTGATCTCGATCCCTGCTTCGAAAGTGAAGTTGAAGATATCTGGGGAAGATCGCCGAGATGGTCACCGAGGTCACTCAGATCGAGGAAACTGCGATCAGGTTCGCTTGACCTTTCTGAGAGCTGGGACTGCAGACTGAATCTTCTGTCGGCGCGCTTTGATGGACTACCTGGGTAGTCGCCCATGGATGGAGTGGATCTGAGCATGTCTTGGAAAGCCACTGAAGTTGGAGGAGCATAACCCAACCTCTTTTCGGGGCTACCATGTGTGACAGGCTGCGTGGGAGAGAGATTCTCCCAGTCCTCGCTGCTGTCACGACGTTGCTTGGTTGCGTCTGGCAATTCCCAAAACGAAAAAAGGGAGTCCGACTCCGGTGCTGCTTCAACGGCTACTTCGATTGGAGCGCCCCTTTCATCAAGCCGCGGCGATTCAGGCGATGGTTGATCCTCCACAAAAGAGAGCGGGCGTGAGTTGAGGCATAGAGCCGAGGGCGGGGGTCTCCGTGAACCGCCACGCATCTGACAAGGTAGCGGAGGGGGTGGAGAAGATGGTTCAACTTCCTCTTCCGGGAGGGATTTTGTTGACCTAGCTAGCGAATAACGCTTACTGGATCGTTTGCTAGAGCCCGAAGGGCTGCTAGGGTCGAAATTCCACGTACTCAAACTCGAAAGAGGATGAGAGGTGGCGAGACGCATTTCGAGGACATGATTCGCCGCCTGTAGAGACTGTCTTCTGTCACTGATCGCTGCTGCATTCGGTCTTGGTCGCGGTCGGGGTTGGTCATCAAGGGCGGTGAGCTCTGGTATGGAGTCCTGAAGGCTTGCAAACGAGTCGTGAATAGGCGAGCACGCTGGTGATGACCCAGCTGATGTGAGGACTGTACGCTGACCGGACGACAGATATGAAAACCGCTGGGTACTATCCCTAAGTCCGTCTAACTGTCTACCATCATGGGAGATCACGCTAGCGGTGGACGCGGCCTCGTCAAAGGACTGACCTCGCGTCCCTTCAGCATCAGCGAAGTCCATATGGATATCCGGATTCGAGATGCTCTGGCGTCCGTCCCACGCATCATCAGGCATGGGACCGCCATAATAATCGACTACCAAGGTTCTTTGGCTCGTCTGGCTTCGAAGCTCTGAAGCCTCGTTATCGATGTTTGTGTGTCCTGTCTCTGAGACCTTCTTCTTTCCTCCAAGACCTTCGATTTCGCGTCTAAGCGTGGCCAACCAACTCTCCATATCGGCCGCGTTCTCGAATACCATTAAAAGGTTGGCGGCCTGCCTTTTGTCACCTCGAAAAGGGAGTCGCGCAAGCAATGAGCTGGCATGAGATGCTGGGGCGGCATAGTCCGAATCGGCTGTGGCAGTTATCTGCAATACCCAGTGACGTCCTGGAATAACATCGCTCACAAAGGCAGCTGAGTCCTTTCCGAGCGGCAAGATCTTCTCTGGGAGACGGTCCAAGGGCCCATCCCCGGTGTACTGGAGCAAGTATCCCGAGATAAGCACGAAAAACTTGGTCGTCCAATCTAACTTGAGGGCAACCGATCCAGAGGTATTGCGGCGGTGCTTCCTCCTCCCTCTCTCTAACCTTTCAGCTCCTGCTGTCGACGGAGCGGTCCCATCTGCGGCTGTTGTTGAGCTTGATCCGAAAGCATCGCCAATTGAGAAGATGCCCTTGTGTTGGTGCAGCCTGAGTATAGCCTCAGCTGTAGCGGTACAGGCAGGAAGACGGGCCTGCTTGATGGCCTGGGGATAAACTTGGCAAAGGGTTGGTGGATCCCAAGCAGCCAGGGATCCCCTTGATGTTCTAGGCGATGCGTGTCCACGCACTGCACTTGCTGATTTCTTATGATTTAACGTTGGACCTGGGAAGGTAGATGTGAGAGGGGACCCGGACCTGGACCCGGACCTGGACCCGGATAGCGTTACGTCGGACCGCTGGGCTTGACCATTATCGTGATGCAGTCCATACGGCCAGTGGCTAACACTGGCGATGGAGGCGCGCAGACCTCCGGATCTCGTTGGCGTATCTCTGGGAGCGACAGTCGACATTCGTTCGGCTTCGGTAGCTGATCTGTTTCTGTGAAACAAGTTCCTCAACGCAAGCTTTGAGTCTCTCTTATTTAATCTGCCCGCTTCCTGCCGTGAGGGTGCCCCTTCAACTTCCTCCCCTTGGTCATGATGGTGATGATGATGATGATGATAATGTGGCTCAGACATTGCTGCGGAGGGAGCCAACCCTGGCGGTGTCAAGTCTTGGATATGTGGTTCGGTATGCGGTGTCGATCAGGGCGCAAAAGTTCCTGGTACTCACCGCCACACAAGAGACAGCACTCTGGCGCTGCGGTAATGCGGTGGTGGTGGTAGTAGTTGAAAATGAAGAGAATGCCGGTTGGACATACCCATGCAGGGCAATGGGAATCGATGGGTGTTGAATTCCTTCCTTTGTATCTTGAAGAAAGGGAAAAAAAGTGCAAATTGCTGGGTGGTGGGTGGTGGGTGTGTAAATGGGAGGACCAAAAGGTCGGGTCGGAGAACGGAAGACGGGGGACTGGGATCGGTCAGATTCGAAAAGGGTATCCAGCCGTGGTAGTAATAATAAACATGGAGATGTGCTGGATACGACAATGAGAACCTGGACGGGCAGTGGAAATCCGGGGCGTCAAATCCAGGCGCGAGAAGATTTCCCAATCCTAAAAGCGGGAGGCCAAGACTAGAAATTAGGTGGGAAATGTTTGGTTTGTAAGTTTGGTCCGATGGGTGTCTATGGATCGAAATGGGGCGGGATTCCTGCCGTGTATGAATGGATGGCTCGTCTACCAGGGAGGAGCGATAGCCTCATAAAACAAAAGCAAAAAATAATAATAATAAAAAATGAAAAGAAAAAAAAAAAAAGGAAAAAGGAAAAAAAAGGGAAAAGAGGAAAGAGTAAGTGCGCTCGGTACGGTACCAGTTAGCAGGCAAATAAAGCTGGCGACAGGCGCATTCCCCGGCAATCATGCCCTTTGCAGCATTAGGGACTGTTGAAGCGAGAGTCAAGACTGGACAGGACGGACAAATTGACGGAAATTGTATTTGACAAGACTGGCTCAAACAGCCAAATTATACGTCAGGGAGATCGGAAAGACCAGCTCAACGAGTGAAAACGTGAAGGGAATCCCAGAACAACGAGGATTCGCGCCTCAGACGGCCGTTCAGTATATTAATTGAAAGATTCCTCTTGGGACGACAGGGAAACCCACAGGGACTGGTCGTGCGCTATTCCAGGGCGTTTCGGGTATAAGCTAATTAAGTACCTTACCTTTTTTGGTACATGCAGACAATCCAATGGCTTTTCCGTCTGGGATGTTGGATGGGTTCGAAATTCTACACTAATGGCCTAGTGGGGCCCCATTCCCGCCATGTGCAACAATGCGAACGACACAGAACGACTCGACATTTCAATTCCCAGACATGCAGCCCGGGGATTGGCGCCTCTGGTAGGCTGAGATGCGGGCCAGGGGTCGTGATCGTGACCTCCATCTCGGGAGTTCTGCCCAGCCAACGACCACCCTGGCCGGTCAAGTTCCTCAGACACAGAGCTCTACGGACAATGAACGGTAGGTAGGTAGGCGCTCTCTTGTCTCTGTCTCTGTCTCTGTACAGCTTTGTCTTGTGAGCAGTGGTGTCCTCTCAATCTGGCCTGGGGCCTCGGAAACGTACTTGTGTGTCTAATTTCAGCGCGCTAAATAGGACAGGCCGTTAAGCGTAGAGATGACAGGGCACAAAGTGAAAGGACCGTTCGCAACTCATGCCGACCTCAAGGACCATACATCCTATATACATACCTACCAGTGTAGGTACCTCTATGCACCCCTTACCCCGGGGCCATCAACATACACAGCAACGTCGGGCAGCTGAGCGTGAAGAATTTTCACACTTATAACGCAGGCTAATCAAAGCCTTGCAGAAGAGAAGCAACGAGGGAGTCGCAAACCATCACTACGCGGTTCCATTGCGAAAACGTCTTTAGGTTTGGGAAATGGAAAAAGGACTAATAGCATTGTTCAAAGTGGAGCAGAAACTGCTGCTGGACAAGGGCAGGAGCGAGGAAGCCCCTGACACTCAGCGAGTGTACTGCGTACAGTATGCAACTGACAAGTGGCATTTAAGTGGGTTCACGATTTTGGCAGCCTGAATCCACCCAATCCAACTATCGGCCGTGCGCCTGTAATTGTTCTGTCAGTTCTAGGTAGTGTAGGTATGTTCAGATACATGTCTTCCTGTTCCGCCCAGGGCCAGGACTCGCCTTACGGATCATATCGATCATCGTCCTCCAAAGTTGCAAATTGGACACCTGAAGTGAACTGAATCCTCTCTGAAAACCGTCTGAGTATGCTCAAAAACACCACGTTGGGTATCAGATCTGGGCCCCTGGTGATGAAGATCTACTGCTCCGTATGTACACGCATACCCCACCCACTGACATGTTTGATGTGTCAGTCGGTCGAAGAAGCAAAAAACGGCAGCTCGGCAACCGCCGAGTAACAGCCTCAGGGATATCGGTGCCTGTTCCTCTGGGCAGGTCGTTCACCAGATTAGATTTCATTTCCTGCCCTCCTGCTAACCCCCATGTCACGTTCTCTTTTTCTCCGTCTCAACGTGTTCCCCCACTCCGCATCATCACAACCGTTATCGCCCAAAGTAAACATGAAATTTCAGCCGTCCTTGCGTCTGATGGAAACACGAGTCTCGGGTGACCACGTCGTAGTGAGGTTAGGGCTTGTGAGGGCACCTGTTTCCCATCTTAAAATGTCTTCACTTTCAGCCCTGGCTTGGAATAACGAAAACCTCGGCGCAACCCATTCCACCACCACTACAACCGCTCATTGCGCAAGCAATCACTAATTTTCACTTTGTATGCGATGCAGAATATATCGGCCGATCAGAGATTAACAATGTTGTTCGCCATGTCTCCAAAAGCATAAGACAATACGTTAAATAGACACCAACGACCCGCTACATTGTTCGGGTGAACACCTGCTGCTGAAAGTATGCATGGAGCCGTTGGTGATAGCAGTTGCATCCAGACCAACCATTACCAAACTCCAAACCATCGGTCCACCAACGCATCATGTTGCCAACACAAGCATCATCCCAGTTGCAAGACAAAAATCCCCGATTATTGAACGTTGTACGACCAAACTAAGAAAACACATTCATTCCACGTTTCTTTGGCGCATCATGGTTCGACCACCACCCTTCCCCGAGTTACACAGATGATGCCACGACCCTTCCAACATCCGCTGCACATCAGCTTCTCAGACCTTCAACTATTCGTGCGCACACGGTACGTCCGTAAAGGCGATGAAAATAGCAGTTCCTCCCAAGCCAAACAGGGGCCATCTCCTCATGGCAAGCCGACGGAGGCGTTCAGGGCGGGCAAATCATGTATAACGGCATGGCTTCTCCCCACTTGGTTGAAACTTCTCTGCTGCTTTCCATCGGATGGCTGCAGCTCTGGTCGGGTGGGAGCTTCGCAGGTTGAGAGATCTCCTTGTTGACCGGATGCCCGCTCTAAACACACGTAGAGGTAGTTTGTGAGTTTCCAAACTTCCAATACCATCAATTCACAAGATTCCAGGAATGCTGGAATATTCAAGTATCCCAACACAGAAATTTCTATCACCAAAACACCACCAGCGCCATCAACGAACACACTGAGCGTTTAATTACGGTAGGGATGCCACCCCTCTTCACATCATCTCGTAACTCGCTGTTCCTGCATTAGCGCGTTCTTCCCGTTTCCGGGTAGCCCTCAGCACCTCCCGTCGATTCGATGACTCCGCTTTGTCTCGTCAAGATGACCTACCAGACCTCTGACTCGTTCAAGCAAGCTGCAATGCAGAGAAGGGAGCATGACGGCCGAAATATTTGTATAACCAAGAATGAGGGGTGTGTCCTCCCATCCCCCTACCCCCCCCAGTACTCTATTGTCATAAAGAATCTCTCCCGTCAGAATCCTCGGCGCCTTGAGACGGGAAAGGCCCTAGAGGTGTTTGATGATTACCTGTCCCGTGCCATTGGGACGGTACGTTATGTACCTGGCCGCCACACTCGCAAGCCCTGACGGAAACCGTCACACCAACTTTCAGAGACGAAGAGCGAGAGAGAGCGTGATCCGATTCCTAATCTTGACTACCTTATAGAAGTGAGGTCCACGAAGTGTCGCCGCCCGTCTAGTTGGAACCAACAGCACACCAATGAGCATCTATCTGCCCTCAGCACTCTTTACTCGTACGCCGTACTACTACAGATACATACTAGCTAGGTTTCATGATTTTCACCCCCTTCCCAGCTCTAGCTCCAGCTCAGCTTCATCCGTCGGGGTCTCTTGGGCCCTTGGCATTTCCCGTCGGTACATATCTCCTAGCGTGGTAGTTGCCGCGATGATCAGCATCAGCTACACGTGGGCCACGTTCGGGTCCACAGGGCCACCACACAGGTAGCCACAGGTCACCACGGCCACGGCATACCATAGTGAGCAACGGGTGCACTTGAACAATATAGAGAAACTCAAAATGGGTTTGTTCTTCTTTTTTTCCTATAGAAAAACAATGTAGGAATAGAGCCTTCCGCGTGCGTGTGAGTGAGGCAGGAAACCGTAGTCTCTTCGCTGTTCGATCTAGAACGGATGAAAGTGGACTTCCCGGTGCAAAGCTCCGAAACCCATCCGACAGAGACGATCAATGCCAAGGCCATATCATCGGAGGGATCGGGCGATCCGGGGGTCCGGGGGATCGGCCGGTGGCCTTCGAGTCGGGTGTCCACATCGGTTCACATTAAATTTGATTTCGGGATTGAATTATGTCCGAGAAGAATTAAGCGTGGTCTGTTCGACCGCGAAGGCGGAAGATTCGAAGAATAGGGTCTGGTAAGAACTATGGTATGTAAAACATGCCAGTACAAGAAGGCTCTTATGCAAGCCAGATACATCGACTGTGTGCCTAGATCAACCAGCGGCGTGAGGGTCACCTGGGTCATACAGTGCCATGACACCCTTCCCGCGGCGGTTCTACCACAAGGCTATGATCTCCCTCATGAAGTGATGCCTTCCTTAATGGTACCTCTTAGGAAGAGAAGGATGATCTCGGCGATACTGAGGGAGAGGATGAGAGGGAACGGAAGATGAAAGCGGAAAAAGAGTAATCGAAGTCAAAGTAGAAGACAGCTCGTTTCGAAAAGCTAATTTACACAAAGGTAGGCATAGCTAGAGGTTTGGCTAGATGTATAACTTGAAGGTATAGCGACGGTAGCTCCAAAACAAATAAACCGCCATTATTCCCAATGAAGTAACAACTAAGCACTTCAGATAAAGGGTTATTCCAAGTTCTTGTTGCCATCTGTTCGGGATTGCCACTTATAGTAAGAAGTTGGGGGTTAGTTGCCAGTGCGTGAAGTTGATACCAAGCCCAGGGGTCTAGCTTGAGCTTGGCTACCGACTCGTAATGCCCTACACCGCCGATTTAATACGGTTCACATGCGATTTATCTGGCTCGCTCTCTTGCCTGAATTTGACAAGGAAGGAGAACAGCCCCGTTGGAAACTGAGTAATTAGGAAGCATGTAGTGGACGAGCTCGCTCGAAATGTATATTACAAACGCAGCCATGCATTTCATAATGTGGTATGATAATCAGGATGTTGTAGAAGTATAGGTACTTCGAATATAACAGGACCCCAGCGAATTAGAAGAAAAGGTAAGACATGTTTGTCGGCAGATGATGCTGTCCTGGATCCAATGAGGAGAGATGGACGCCTGGTTCGTCCTCACTTCTTCCCCATCACATCACACGCGTCTCGTCGTCAGGACAGAAACACCCAAGGTCCCCAGGGGGGACAAAAAACCTACCTATCCTACAACTACGGTTGAACTCACTCACCCAACTCACCCGTACAACAACCCCTCCACCTTCTCCGCAATAGCCAACGAGCTTGTTAACCCCGGACTCTCGATATTCAACAAGTTCACCCACCCCTCACACCCCTCCTCCTTTCTGATCACAAAGTCTACAAATCCCTTCCCCTGCGCCACTGCCCCCGCCTTTCCCAGCTTCGGCCTGATGCCCGCATAATCCGGCTGCAGCTGGGTATCGTCCAAGTCCGGCAGGTACTTTTTAACAGCTTCGATCGCCTCCGGCAGTCTCGCCAAGTTTACAGCCAAATCGTCGGGGGAATCGACCCATTCCACATCCGGGCCGAACTTGATCCTGCCCGCCAGGTCGAGGGTGAGGTGCGTGCCCAACCCGCCCGCGCCGGGTTCGGGAGCGGGGTAGATGAGGGTTGAGACTTTGGGGGAGGAGGTGGGGTAGGAGAAGTAGTTTCCTTTAGCGTAGAACATTTGTTTGTGTTGTGAGGGCGGGACAATCATGTTGTGGATGTCGACGGCGCCAAGGCCGGCGGAGTTGATGATCGTTGAGGTGGTAATGGTGAATGATTCGCCGGTAGTGGTGTCGCGGACTGTGAGTTCCCAGCCTTCCTTTCCGTTAGCACTGGCACCGCCAACGGGTCGAATGGCCGTGACGGCGCTGGCGAGCGCTACCGTCCCGCCTGCTTCCTCGAACCGGCCCTGGAGACAGACCATCAGCGCGTGGGAATCCACAATGCCCGTCGTCGGCGACTCCAAGATCCCAGCTTCGGCGCGCACCGCCGGCTCACGACGTTGCGCTTCCTCATGTGATACCCAACGCACGGGCACGTTGATTTCGTTGACGCAAAAGTCATGGATGCGCTGCAGCGCCTCGCGTTGGGCCTGGTTCTGCGCGACGATCCATTTGCCCACGCGCTTGTGGGGGACTGCGTGCTTCTCACAGAGCTCGTACAACAAATTCTTGCCCCGGATGCAGAGCTCCGTCTTGAGGGTGCCGGCGCCGTAGTAGATACCGGCGTGGATGACTTCGCTGTTGCGCGAGGAGGTCTCGGTGCCGACGGCGGAGTGACGCTCCAAGAGGAGGGTGGAAGGGGAGGAAGAATTACCGGCTAATTGCTGCGCGATGGCGAGGCCGACTACGCCGCCGCCTATCACGGCGTGGGTGAAGTCGGCGCGCGAGGCGGAGGTGTTGGAGAAAGGACGGAGCCTGCCATGGTGATGATCAGTCCGTATTATTGGGAGGACCGATGACGTAACTGCATTTCGTATTGTCGCTGCTGTGAGTCGGCCTTTTTGTGTAAGGAAGAGTGTCATGGCGAAAGTTTGCCGGTAGCTGTTATTGTAGGCTTGTTGGAGTGCGTCACGGGCCCTTTGCGTAGACAAGTTGCGGCCGGTTCGTGCGCATGGTCTTCCGAACGAAGTCGGGTCGCCGCCGTCTGAAGTCGGGTATATTGGGGCAAGTTCAACAGTGTGGGGACTTCGAGATGCGGTGCTACGGCCTCTCCCGCATCCACACCGTCTGCGCAACGCGTGCCGCTCAGTTTTGTCATCTGGTATATTCCAGTATCAAAATATGACCTCACTTAACATGGCTGCAAATTCACATTCAAGTCAGGATAGTTTGAATTCACATGCTGTGGTTTTATTGTTATGTGATTCTGTCAGCTTCCAACGTCAGCTTGCTTCCGCATTTTCTCGCCAACGTCGATGCTTTGGCCGATCTAACCCTACCTCTACTTTGTTTGTTAGCCTGGTACCCCAAACGTCATAGAACGCCGTAATGCTACTTAGGGTGTATTATAGGAAACAAGAATCTCGGGGTTCCGACAAAACGCGATCAGCTTGCCCAAGCATTGTTCACAAGTGAAAGAGAATCCAGTTCCATCTCGGTAACGATTGTGGTTGCCTGTGACTGTTTTTGGACAAATGGCTCGACCGTCAGTTTCTCTTCAAGCACCTGACCTCGATACCCGTTATGTCCTCTCGTGATGCCCCGCTGTCCTTGTCTCCAACAGCGCATGCTGGGACCCTGATGGGATATCCCGATCACCATTTTGTTTCAGTATGTGGCCAAAATTCTCTGTGTGTGTTTGGGTATGCTGGACATGTTCTCAACATACGTAGACAATCGAACCGGTTCCGGGGAGACCACTTTTGTTCCATCAAGTACCTACCTTATTGAGCGACCTTGAACCGACGTCATTCTACAGATGGCCGAGCATAACCGCTTCTCAAGGTCGATGCTGGGTAAAAACTGCGGGTTTCGCTGAGTAGCGCGGCTGTATTAGACGCCCCCGACGCCTTGAAAAGGCCACGAACCTGACTTTGACCTGAGAAAGGAGTCCGGTTGCTTCGGGCATTTTGGATGAATCCCAACACGTTCGACTTTTAGGGTAGTTAAGGTAGTCAGATCCTGAATGGGGATCCTGTAGCCTGTGTAATAAAAGTTACAGGTGGTTGCAACTGCTATCCCGCGCCCAGCCGCGATGCATGCTGGGATGGCATGGAAGACCTAGCCGGCTACGAAGCAGCTGCAGCGAACCTTCGGCAACGCCAAGCATTTATTGCATCGAAACGGCTGGAGGCTGGAGCACAGGTCGCAGTACCTTCCACGCATGGATGAACGGCTTTGAGATTGTTCCATCATGGGTCGTTCTGAACTTTTCAAACAGAAACCCTGAGTGCCATTGAGATTCTAGACCATTTCATCATATCCACCAAAGGTATTATCGTCCTCTGTCCTCCTCTTCAACATTCGCAACGTCCCGTATTACCTAGAGATCTCCTCATTGGTTCTCGGGTTCCAGTCTCGTCTGTGTCTCGTGTTTGTGACGTGCAACAACTGGCCACTTCCTGTTGCGGTCGCCATCTGACACCTCCGCGGTTCTCGAGACTTTTCTCTTGAACTCCGTTAACGGCATCTTGTGACTCATTGGCCAGCCAGTCTGTTTGATTCGAACATCGCATCGATTGTTCGGAGAGTGCCCTTACGCTTGCACCTGGCCGCCTCCGTTTGCCGACGCGATCCGACCGTACCGCTATACTACTTTTAATAGCTTAGCCTAGCTATTTTACCAGACCAGCTCCAGAGCGAATGTGGGCTTGAATCCAGACACTTCTCTGTCTCCCTTATCGTCAACACCAAACCTCGAGATACCTAAAAGCATCAGCATGTCGTCGTCAATCCGGACCCATTCCTCTCTGGGCCAGAACAGGGAGGCATCCCCCTCGGCGTCCCCCAGGTCAGGCTCTGTTTCCCTCCAGGCCGCAGCTACCCTCAACGCTGGTCTTCAGCGCAAGGATTCACTACGAAGTTTGTGACTAAACGCCCAACTATGACTCCGAAATCACCCTGCTGACACTTGCTACCTATCTAGGCTCTTCCATCAGCCCTCTTCCTGCATCTCAGGCCCCCAAGGTTCCCAGCGCCGGTCGTCGCCAATCACAAGTCCTCTTGAACCTGCAGATGAACGACCCATCGATACCCGCTCCTGGCGAAATGATCTCGGACGGTTCCAAGCCGTCATCCGTCAGCTCCCCCCAGCCTATCCCCGGCCGCCCGCAGCAGCACAGCCGGGCTCCTAGCCTCGGAGAGCTTTACCAGGAGCTAGAGAACGAACAGGAATACCAGGTGAACCGCCTGCTCAGCGAAATTCGGAGGCTACAGTCACAGCTTCAGCGCCAGCAGTCCTCATCCGGAGCCATCAGCGATGACAACTCCGGGCGGGACACACCCAATCGCAGCTCAACACCACAAATAGGAGGAATTGCTGGAACATCCATCCCCAAGTCACCGGGCTTCCTTCCCCACCCCCGCGGCTCCTTCGACTTCCCCCGCAGCAGCAACGACCTCAACAAGGCTCGGTCCAGAACACCGAGTAGAGGTGCTTCGCCGAGGGTGCGCGCCACGTCCATTAGTGCAGACAGTATGGAGCAGTGGCCCCTTGGCGGAAAGGATGAAAGTGCCTTCTATCAGGCAGAGACGCAGATGCTTGTCAGGGAAAACCAAATGTTGAGGCATCGCATTCGTGAATTGGGTATGTTATTCGCTAGCACCGCTGTCCCAAGTTGTGATCGAAAGGATCATCCTTGCTAATAACTCGCTGTGCAGAACGCCAGCTAGTCGAGTCATCAGGGAAAGACGTTGCTATCACGCACGAACCTACTCACGCGTCAGGTCTTCATCGGTCAACGTCTATTTCAGATGTAGATCGCCCCCAGATGACTGCCCCTGCCCAACAGCACCAGGAGGAAGCAATTATTGAGTGATGGGACACAGAACCCAGAGTCAGCTCTGCCTGTCTCGAATGAGATTTGGTATCCTCGTTTACGGGTATGCTTCAAAGGAGTGGAACGATACTTCCACGATAACGGCGTTTCCGAGATTATGTCGGGCCCCGGGTCTCCAAGCTGGCACCACGGACAGTCCTGAATTGTTTTCCGAATTCGTTTTATCAGGACCCAGTCTCTTACTACAGAAGAAGAGTAAAACCTACGGTGTACCCACAACAAAGAGGGAGAACCCGGGGTTTTTTTTTATTCTTTTTTTTTCCATCGCATTTAGGGACAGGACAGGAAAGGACAGGACTGGTTGGTGGTTTACAGGCGTTATTGGCGGACAATACACCTCTCTTGTGCGGTTCGTTTACGGGGATCTTGGTGGAAAGCTGAAGTAAATGGAATGGAATGCAAAGATTGACACAAGATCGTAAGATACATACATAGCATTTTTACATTTTGGGACATCGCAACCCCTAATTTTATTCGTGTATTATTACTATTGTCTTCCTACCTAGAGGTATACATGCACTTGAACTAACGGGTAGCAATGGAAGTTGCGACCAACACATATCACCTTGTCGATGGAAAAGTGTTGGGCGTTTGAAATCGATACCTGTTGTAGTTTAAGGCTGCGTTTATCATCTACGGTTTTAGTATGAAGCTTGGAATATCCCAATTTAGTACTCAGTTAACTCGACTTGACACAATCAAACCGAACTTAATTCGAAACCCCCAAGGTGAGTTGCAACTGAACTCGGGATACTTGATAAATTGGCCGCCTTTTTTGAGGATAGAAACTGTTGCACGAGGTCCTTCTTGTGCGAAAACCGTATCAGAACAAACGCGGTCTAAAGCTACTTTTGAATAACACCCAAGTTGAAGTAATGGACAACAACAGGAGCTGAATTGGCTCGTTAAAGGCGGAAGTTGATCACTCATGTTCATCTCACAAAAAAATGTAAATGGAGTTGACTGTAAGCAATCATTACCTGCTTAGGAGTTAGAAAGTACTTTGGATAACACCATACATATTAATTTCCCCAACTCGGTCAACTTTTGTTGAACTGCTACCAGGTTATCTGCTGCCCAAACAATTTGTAGCCGCCTCGATCAACCAAGCCCAGCCTCAAACATCCTCATTATCACCTTTTTCAAGGTTTCCTGTACGACAACGTCTTGATAGTCCATCATCATTTTAGCCAAGAGCAAAAGACCCTGTCTCCACTGCGCCCACGGTCCCGCGTCCCATGTTCGTTCGTTTGTTCGCTATTATCAAAAGGTAGTATGTCCATGTTCACCCCAAACGGGTCAAGGTAAAAGAGTTGTGCCGCAAACGCCTTGTTCCTTTCCCGTCAAGTTCACCGACCAAGCAGCCGCACACAACGCCTGTAAAAGGAGAGAAAAAGAGTAAAAAAGAAGTAATGAGAAAAAGTCGGAACCATCCTACAGCGTCATACCTAACGGTAGTCCAAACTAGGAAACAAACTCCTCTGCAAAAGATTAACATGGAACTCGTAAATCCCATCTTCAGCACCGACAAACCTATAGCACACATTAGCAATCGACAGTCAATAACCGCCCCCCCTCCTCCCCAGATAAATAAAAAGAATAAAACTTACAGAACCCTTCCGTCCTCACTCCAACACAACCCCGCCGTATCATGCGCATCGGGCTCCCGTCTACTCATATATAGCGCACCAAACGCCCGTCTAGTCGGATGATCATCCCACTCGCGTAGCGAGGCATGGGCACCGCGCAGCCTGCGGGTGGAGTCGAGATCGGGCAGCGTTCTGCTGAAGCTGTCGAATGGGAGCGTGTCTTCGAGGTGAAGGGTGTAGTAGAGCTGTTGCAGGGTGGCGGCAGCATTGACACTAGTGTTTGATGTGGCATTTCTGCTGGTGGGAGACAATAAGCTTGGATTCGCCATGATGCGCGAGGAGAGGGTGCGGGCTCGCCTCTCTGCTGCTGCTTCTGAAGCAGTCTGGGCTTGGTTGTTGCTGGTACCGCTACCGCTGCCAGTGGATCGGGTAGGTGGGTGCGTCGTTCGGTCTCCTTGGTCTCCTCCTCTGTCCAACCTTGTAAGGGCAGTGATGACGCGAAGATGGTCCGCGGCGGTAGCTTCGTCCGTTGCTTCCCGTAATGCGGCTATGCTTGCTCGCAAGTTTCGTCCATCACGACCGCTGCTGCCACTACTGGCTGCACCTCCGCTGGTGCTGGAGGAAGCTCGTAGCGATGTAGCTGCGCGAGGCGGGATACCGGTAAGTAAGTCTGCGTACTCGCGATAAGCAAATAGGTCCCTGGCATCGCGAGCGGTTCTCAAACCACTGCCACGCTCGCGGGATTGCTCGCTACTCCCAGAAGACCGCTGCGTGTCTCCTCCTGCTCCTGCTCCACCAAAGCGGGATGATGGATCATCACGCCAGATCGAAGCATTAGTTCTTCTTTCGGTCGTGGTTGCTCCTCCGCCCGAGGTAGCGGCATCTCGTTGTCTTCGTTCTGCCCGAATCGCGTCAAGGACCTCCAGTTCACGAGGAGTAAACGAAGATGACTCTAGCGGATCCCATTGCTCTCTATTTGAGCGTTCCGGGCGAGCTTCCAGGGCTGCAAGTAGATCGATACCCCGCAAACGAGATGGTGGTGAAGCGGAGGCTGATGCTTCATTGTCATCGCTGCGGGTAGCTGCGAGGAGGAGGAGACCAGGATCGATAGCGCTTCTTTCAGAAATGGTGACGTGATCGTAGTCGTCTCGTTTGTCCAAGTCCAGGATTTGGCGCGATAGAAAACCGGTTCGGAGGTCAGCAATACCGACATGGCCGCGATCTTCAGTCCATGCTAGGAGGTCCGTGGACCCGGGAGCAAAGGCCATGTCACGGATGGCGCCCAGTTCAGCATGTGGCCTTGACGAGCCGAAGGTCGTCATGAGCGGATCCAATCCAGGGACGGAGAAGGCCGCAACATCGAAGACAGAAATGATTCCATATTGAGTCCCTACGGCCAGATAACGTCCCGTGGTGGAAAAGCATGCCGCAAAACTCCCCCTATTTCGGAATTAGAAGATTGCGCAAACACGAGAAGATACATGGAGAAGACGATACACACACCTGTTTTCTGACCGATCATCTTTGCTTTGACTCTTCAAGGGAACTTTACGCAGCGGAACCCATTGATGTGTTCGATGGGACAAACGGTAAGTATTCATCCACGGCTCATCCTTCTCAACCCTCTCGTGCACGTAGAGGTAGGGATCGTCACTAATGGCGACAAGGAGCCGGCCATCGGGCGAGATGACAGCACGGTTGACACAGTCCGGGTATGTGATCTCGTCCAGGGCCTCCTCTTCCCATAAACTTACACAAGAAACGGAATTGTCGTTGTTCGAAAGAACGGCAACTGGTTCGTTGTATGCACCTGCCGCGGCCGGTACCAAGGTCGGTGGAAACCACAAAGTGATGCAGTTCACCCTCTGTTTGCCAAACTTTTTGCTTGTAACAGACAGGTTCTTGTTGTCGCTGTTGGTATTGCCTCGCGCAGCAGTTATGATCTGGGCCCGAGCTAACGCCCGCGCGACCTCTACTGAGTCTTCGTCATCCAAGTCGCGGCTGAGTTCGTCCAGTAGCTCCTGGCTGGGAACCTGCTCGTCCGAATCCGTGTTGAGCTGCGCATTAGCATCGTTTTGAGGGTTCCTTTCGCGGACATGTATCGCCGTAAACTCGCCGGTCTCGCCACCACAGCAGATCCACCCATTCCGCGCGACAAGACACCTAGGCTGAAAAGGAAGGCGCTTGATGGTTTCGATTTCCTGGGTCGTGATGTTAAGTCTCTGGACCTCGGTGCTGTCCCTTCCTCCGGGAAAATAGACCAGATTGTTGTCCTCAACGCCCACCATGGATCGCAACTGCCAGTGACTGCAAAACAACTGTAAGGTTAGCGACCAAGTGCCACGGACGTGTGTCGCCATGGGCATGAACCAAGGACGTACCTAGGATGGACACTGGTGCGATAGCGACGTCGAGGCTTGGGGAGGATCAGGTGGTCGGTCGCATGGTAACTAGACGCAGTATCTCTGTCAGCATTGACGGGATGTGATATCAATTCCGGGATGGTAGTTTTGGGATATTTAGGGGGGGAGGGGGGAGGGGGGCAACAGCTGCAACTCGCGGAATAGACTCGGGACTCGGGCATCAGCTTACACATCGTCCTTGACCGTCATTGTGGGAAAGTCTTGGCGGAAGTATTTTGGCCGAGCAGTTGAAATCAGTTTGCGATGACCATGCACAATTTCGCGCTGTCGGTGGCTATCTTCGAGGGAGGTCGATGTCAAAGGAGGAAGAACCAACTGGAAGGATCGCGTGGAAAGTCGAATACTAAGTATCGTCGGATGGCGAAATGCCGGGCTATTTTGGTCGGGATTGGAGATGAATGTTGATGCGGGTGAACAGGATCACAATATAGGATAGTTGATAGCTGGTGAGTTTGAAATACGAAAGTTAAAACTAGAAAGTAATGTTGAGTTGTCGAGGAAACAATAGGAGAGGCCCGTCCGACCTGTTCGTCATTGCTTTCTGTTGTCGCAAACCCGCGTCAAAAGTAAAGTCCCTTTTCCCATTAATTTAGCAGTACTGATCCTAAGCTCGCCACCCACTTAGACGCACCACTTTTACCCACGGGATGACAACACCATGCAGTGCCCTTGCGAGGTCGTTCTGCCGTGCGCAGTTAAGAAAGGCCCAAAGTAGGATTTCCCGGAAAGAGCCGCCTTTTGGATGTTGATAATAACCGAAGTAGAAGTTTGAGTACAGTTTCCACAGAGGTAGTTAATTGAATCTACCTCCAGGTACCTCTAGCTAGGCCTGAGACTGTCAAAGGTACCTCGACCTTCCAAAACCGGGGTCCTCTACTCTTCATGAAACAGGTACCTCCGTGGCCAGCCAGGTACATCATCGGATACATACAAGTCTTGAGGTTTGGGTGATCGATACATGTAGCTACGCGCAACAATGGAGGTGAATTGGCGCACAGTGAGTTGTGGTCTCGGTAACTCACCACAGACAAATATTAATGGTGCAGTAGTATGGCATCGCATCTCCAAGACTCGCTGGTGTTTCAAGAGCCAAGCATCGAAATATGTATCTCAAGTTTATAGTAACGCGCAATACGTGACCGTGGTATGTGACAGGCCGCTTCAAGCAGCGCATCCACTCCTCCGATGCCGTCACAGGCCACCGTTACGCACGCATACCCGCCCGAGCCCGCCTTCCCCTCCCCTCTCACCCATTCGGGCCATTCTCTTTACATACACTACAAAGCATCGGCCGGCCAGCTTCCAGGCTGAGCCGGACCCCAGGCTGCGTGAGCAGGGATGGGTTGCTCTCTGTGCAACATGTGGAAAACACAAAAAAAAAAAAGGGTCCTTGGACGGCAAAGTGGAGTCACGTGCCATCGCAAAGTCCAAGATGGGAATGGGCTTTCCGGGTGTTTTGGATCTCGCCTTGAAGACAACGAGGTTGACGGCAGCTCGGAGTTCTCGGTGGACGGAGGAAACGGGTCGAAGGAGGAAGAGTTCATTCCTCCCCCAGGCTCCCCGCCTTCGCCCGCCATTGCGACAATTGATGGAGTGGCCCGTGCGAAGCTCGCTCGGCGCCCCACTTATCGTGCATGCGTCTGCTCTCAGTGGGTGGGAAGTGCCACCCCCCGCGGTGCCAACTGGAGCTGAGGTCCCGCTGGAGTTGCTGATCCAGTCGCTGAGCCGTGTGGGCGCTGAGAGCAGCCGAGCAAAATTTCCAACGCCTTCGATGACCGGGTTGTTGAATTTTTTCCCTCGCAGTACAAAAGAGCTTGACCACCAGCTCCTCCTCGGCCTCCGCTCTCCGTTCACGCATCCTCATTCATAACCACCCATCACCTTTTTTCCCGTCTGCTTTGCGTTGATTCCCTGCCCTTTTTAGTTTCCAAAGGGGTTATTTTCGTTTTTAATTTAGAGTCACAAGCACACAAGATGATGTCCACAAGGCTTACCAGGGCTGTAAGTCATATACCGAGCTTGCACTTGCACTTGCACCTGCACTTGCAGCTTCCGCCGCTTCCACTTTTCCCTCACCTCGAGTCGCGATAATGGCGCGTTCGTTCCATCTTCGTGAATACTTTCAACAACGACAATGGCTGACATATAACCTCCCTTACCACAGCTGCCCAAGGCCTCCATTGCTTCCCGCGCCGCGGGTATGCTCAGGAAGCCCATGACCCCCGCCTTCGCGCGCTTCGAGTCAACGGAAACGAGCGGAAAGGTCACTGGTTCCGTCATCGGTATCGATCTTGGTATGTAGCATCACTACCACCAACACACGGGCTACGACATGGCTAACTCGAGTCTTCCCTACCCAGGTACCACTAACTCGGCCGTTGCCATCATGGAGGGCAAGGTCCCCCGCATCATTGAGAACGCCGAGGGTGCCCGCACCACCCCCTCCGTCGTCGCCTTCACTGAGGACGGTGAGCGCCTTGTTGGTGTTGCCGCCAAGCGTCAGGCCGTCGTCAACCCCGAGAACACCCTCTTCGCCACCAAGCGTCTTATCGGCCGCAAGTTCACCGACCCCGAGGTCCAGCGCGACATCAAGGAGGTTCCCTACAAGATCGTCCAGCACACCAACGGCGATGCCTGGGTTGAGGCCCGTGGCCAGCGTTACTCCCCTTCCCAGATTGGTGGTTTCATCCTCCAGAAGATGAAGGAGACCGCCGAGTCTTTCCTTAGCAAGCCCGTCAAGAACGCCGTCGTTACCGTCCCTGCCTACTTCAACGACTCTCAGCGTCAGGCCACCAAGGATGCTGGTCAGATTGCCGGCCTCAATGTTCTCCGTGTCGTTAACGAGCCTACTGCCGCCGCTCTTGCCTACGGTCTTGAGAAGGAGCAGGACCGCATTGTCGCCGTCTACGATCTTGGTGGTGGTACCTTCGATATCTCCGTCCTCGAGATCCAGAACGGTGTCTTTGAGGTCAAGTCCACCAACGGTGATACCCACCTCGGTGGTGAGGATTTCGATATCCACCTCGTCCGCCACCTCGTCCAACAGTTCAAGAAGGAGACCGGCATCGATCTCTCTGGCGACCGCATGGCCATCCAGCGTATCCGTGAGGCCGCCGAGAAGGCCAAGATCGAGCTTTCTTCTTCTCTCCAGACCGACATCAACCTTCCCTTCATCACTGCCGACTCCTCCGGCCCCAAGCACATCAACCAGAAGCTCACTCGTGCTCAGCTCGAGGCTATGGTCGATCCCCTCATCCAGCGCACCATTGAGCCCGTCCGCAAGGCTTTGAAGGATGCCAACCTCCAGGCCAAGGAGATCCAGGAGGTCATTCTCGTCGGTGGTATGACTCGCATGCCCAAGGTTGCCGAGTCCGTCAAGAGCATCTTCGGCCGTGACCCCGCCAAGTCCGTCAACCCCGATGAGGCTGTCGCCATTGGTGCTGCCATCCAGGGTGCCGTCCTCTCCGGTGAGGTCAAGGACCTTCTCCTCCTCGATGTCACTCCCCTCTCCCTCGGTATCGAGACCCTCGGTGGTGTCTTCACTCGTCTGATCAACCGTAACACCACTATCCCCACCAAGAAGTCCCAGGTCTTCTCTACCGCTGCCGACTTCCAGACCGCCGTTGAGATCAAGGTCTTCCAGGGTGAGCGTGAGCTCGTCAAGGACAACAAGATGCTCGGCAACTTCCAGCTTGTCGGTATCCCCCCTGCCCACCGTGGTGTTCCCCAGATCGAGGTCACCTTTGACATTGACGCCGATTCCATCGTCCACGTCCACGCCAAGGACAAGTCCACCAACAAGGACCAATCCATCACCATCGCCTCCGGCTCCGGTCTTTCCGAGGCTGAGATTGAGAAGATGGTTGAGGACTCCGAGAAGTATGCCGAGCAGGACAAGGAGCGCAAGGCTGCCATTGAGGCCGCCAACAAGGCTGATGGCGTTCTCAACGATACCGAGAAGGCCCTCAACGAGTACGCTGACCGTCTTGACAAGACCGAGGCTGATGCCATCCGTGAGAAGATTGCCAGCCTCCGCGAGTTCATCGCCAAGAGCCAGTCTGGCGAGCAGGCTATCTCTGCCGATGCCCTCAAGGAGAAGATCGACGACCTCCAGGTTGCCAGCTTGAACCTCTTCGACAAGATGCACAAGGCCCGTGCTGAGGCTGGCGAGCAGCAGCAGCAGAGCACTGAGGGCGAGAAGAAGGAGTAAATCTGAAGCTCAACAGCTTTAGGTTGTCCTTTTCACGTTTTCTCACTATACCCACATACTTCTTTCTCCCGTTGTCTAAGTAGCTTGGTTGGAGCGGAATGATCTCCACTGTGTATTTCTCCCTTGTACTCATATGTCATGTTCTTCTTTGAGGTCTATCATGCTGGATCTTGTGTTTAATACCGCAGAGGGCGGAAGGCGTTATTGAGCATCAAAACTTCCTGCGTTTTCGGGGGTCACAAATAAAATCTTCATCTAACGATATCTTTCCATCCTACAAAAATGATGCGATGAGATGCAAAATGGGTTAACCGGTGTTTCGCATGGGCAACGGGTAGGACAAGCTGGAGGTGTTGGAAAAGGAAAGCCGGGGCGCGCGTATTTGTATACATCATGTTCATTGTACACGATGCACTGTCCATCAACGACAAAGCTCGAAATGTTCAACATGCCCTCCTCCTGATTGAAACGAAACTGAATAGTAAGCGTTTACCCAAACAACCCAGCGTGCCATATCTATTGCGGTAGTTGCATGTGATAGTGTGAAGACAGTATGCCGCTGTTTTGTCAATTCAAGTCATTTCGGCTAGCCTTGAGTGATACAAAAGCGAACACCGTGAGCCGTCATCGGACCATACCAGACACAATCAAAGGGATGTAGTGGTTTACAAATACCAAACGGGCCAAAGGGCCTCCCGAGTCACAAGTCAGCTCAAATTGAGATGCACCCAATGAAGACAACAATTCGGATGAAAAGAGGGGAAAAAACTGAGATTTAATAAACAAGAACTTGCCTTCTCACAAAAAGAGCCAAATTCACAAGGCTCTAAACTTGAACACTCGGATAAGATGAGGCAAGAAGTGCACCTTCTATAAGTGATATATACGTCATGCCACGACCAGAGTTCATAGCTTGTCGCTGGGTGAACAGTACATACAGTAAACTTGGTCAGAGCGGCAAGCGAGAGATCGAACCCCAATTGCTTTCAACACGTTCACGAGCAAACCGTCTTTTTGCCACATACAACCAACCCAGCATCATATTTTAACCCAACATCGCTGCCTCAAATATACATCTCGTACACCACCCAATGACAATCCTCTACCGGCCAAACCCGAACCATCCCCTCTTCTTCGGCTTCTCTTCCTCCTGAGTTTGCTCTTCCCGAACTTCCTCAGTCCTTTGCTGCTGCTGCTGCTGCTTCTTGTCCCCACCAGCAGCAATCTTTTCAGGATAGTCGATATAGTTCCACGCTACATCCAAGAAAATAGGTTTAACAGGGATCGCCTCCAAGCGGGGCGGGTACACAACAATGTTCTCCAGGTTGACCTGGCCGCTGGAGGGGTAGTTGGCTAGTTGGCTGAGTAGGGGTTTTCCGTTGTTGCTGCTGCTTCCAGTAGAAGGCTTCTTGGCTTTGTTAAGCTCGCTAATCTCCACCAGGGCGCGGGCACGCTGGAGCTCGCCGTTGAGGAGGGAGTGCAGGGTTTGCACGTCGGCGGCAGAGACGATGATGTTGCGGGCTGGCGAGGATTCCTCGGAGGAGGCGGAAGAAAGGATGGGCAAGGCGGACTCGGTTTGGATGAGGGCGTGGCGGATGAGGGCAAGAGCATTGGCGTCGTTATGGGCTAGGGAGTGGGAGCGGGCGATTGCTAGGGACCTGAGGGGTGGGGTGTGTTAGTTACGGGTGAGCAAATAAATATAGAAAAAGAGGGAGGAGGGGCGTTTGGACGAAGAAAACATACTTGAGAGCAGTAAAATACTGCGAAGTGGCTTGCAGACGGGTGAAAAGCTCCTGGTCGTTCGCAACACCAGGCAGCTCTGTGATGGTCTCCAGACTCTGTAGAGTGCCATCATACAGGACCACCTTCTCTTTTAGCTTGGCAATCTGACGGCCGGGAGCTTCCTCCTTGGGCCTCTCTGACGCCTGCTCAACTTCCTGAGCCTTCTTTCCTCTCTTGGACAGTTCATCAAAGGTGGCACGCGCACCATCAAGCTCGCCAGCGAGCACTCTGTTGCGGCCAATTCGCCAGCTGATCATCTCAAAGTTGACGGCTGTCCTTGTGATCTGCAGGCTCTGCATGCGTGGATCGCCCTGTGTGACACCCTCTCCCCGGAGCTCGTCAATGGCCTGCTTCGTCGCATCGACAGCATCCTGAGTCGCGGCCAGAATGTCATCGTAGGCGGCGGCCTTGTCCTTGGGCGCCAGCGAGCTGGACATGGACAGCCTCTCGTTCAACTTGGCCTTTGCTGTTTGTACCGAAGCCCAGGCGACGGCAATAGAAGCGTCCTCGATCTTGACTTCTTTTGAGCGCCAGGTGATGGTAGTCGGTGCTCCTTCGGCGCCAGTAACGCCCGTCATGGTCACATCGCCCTGCTCCAAAACACTAGGGTTGACAGCCTTGACACGGTGCACCAAGTCATCGTCGGCTTTGGCGAACGCCTTTTTGGCAATCGAAGGAACCGGTTGGGTGCGAGGAATCTTAGCCTGGTACGCAGCATATCGGATCGACGGGTCAATGGTATCGGTGAGGAGGTCTTTGTAGATGTCGCCCTTAGTGGAGGTCGAGAGAGCACTATAGATCATGCGGGCAACGGCGTAGCTGACGATACAATCCTCCCAGCTCTGCTTCTCGAAGTTGGCGGCACCCCTGAGCAGGGCGGCGTAGGCGCGGGCTTCGAGGATGTCGTTGGGGTTGGCGCCGCTGACGGCGTCCTGGGAAAGTACATCTGCGAGCTTCTCGGCGGTGCGGGCACCCTTTTCGAGTCTAGACACGATGTGTGACCTGGTCTTGCTGGTCATGCCCTTGGTGTCAGCAGCATGCGAGGCCTTCATGGACATGGCATGAGCCCATGTACGCTCGGCGGTGAGAAGCGCAAGGTGGAGGTATCTGAGAGAAGCACACGAGGTAAGCAGGACGGCCGACTTGTATTGAGCCACCACGGCTAGGACAAGAGGGAGTCGTACTCATGGTTGTCCGAGATTTGCTCAGCGGTAATCTGGGCCTTGGGGTGGAATTTGCCTCGGCTCTTGGTCGCAATGTTGAGTTTCTTGCGGGAGTTGAGAAGCTTCCTGGAGAGTTGGGCGCGATATGTCGCATAGTCACCGTAGAGGAGGGCGTTCTCCCGGTGGGATACTACGAACTTTGTGATATCCATGGTGGTGTTGAGGTTGAGTATGTGTAGTGGGTGTGTAATTAAGGTGGTGCGCTCCGGTCGCAATTAGAGGGTCCTATAGAAAAGAGCTATGAAGCACCCGTTGCGCAATTTGATGTAGGGCAGGTCGCTTCGATCAATGCCGTGGTGGTGTACAAAGAGCTGGAGGGGTTGACTGGTGGCAGGGCTGTGATCCTCGAGACGGCCTCCATGTACGACGTCTCGCGGCTTGAGTCTCAGACGTGGAGGTTGAACCTGGAAAGTGTGGGGCACGGGCAGCTCCCTCTCTCATGGAGCACCGTGTGTACCTAGGCTCGCTACCTAGGTTTCCAATTGCCCCGCATAAGATTGATGGAAGCTATGTACACTAGTGTATAGTGCGAAAGCGTCGGGCCAGCAACCTGGAACAGCTGGCAGCAGTCGGATTTCAGTGATTGACACCCCCGACGAGATCTGAGATAGCTAGGGGATCCACCGGACCGGGAGAGCTCACAACACCCGCCCGTCTCTGCACGCACTGTTGCTGGGACGGGAGCTTTTGGGACGGCGTGGGCGGGCTGGGCGGCCATGTCGTAGATGAGCCCCACTTTCGCGCCGTGAATTAGTCGAATCGCGCTCAAAAATTTTGGTTGGTGCTGCGACAGTCAAAGTCTTGTCTTTCAAGGTATTTTCGCTGTTAAGTCCCGCGAATCGTGACCGAGCAACCCGACAGCGTTGTTTTCTCTTACCCCGATTCGGAAGCAATCCTAGCTCTCATACGACGTAGCTTTCCGGAGCTATTACCTCCCTTCCAAACGTCCACAGACTCTATTCCCGAACGCCCAGGGTCGACCCTCTCCCAGTTCGAACAGTACAGGATCAAGGAAGACAAGCCGAGCCGAGCGAGGGACAAACAAAACGAGAGCGGAACATGCCCGAGAGAGACGACCAACACCTACGACTCACACATTAACTACGCCAGCTGGCTGGGCCTCCGCCTTCCAACGCGATGCTGGAGAGGACGGCGGCGAGCCTCGAAACATGCAGCCTCCAGAGAGTTCTCCCCGTCGCCAGAACCTCGCTGAAGAGCCAGCGACAACTACACATAGGCTTTTGGCAACATGGCGCCTCCGACCTTGAGCTCCTCGATGCCTGCCAGGCCCTCCTGCGAGACTCGACACCGACGCAGAACCTTAATAGCTCGCAGACGACAAGGCCAGGAAGCAGAATAGAGCCCATGAAGGCGTCCATGTTCTTGCTCGACTTCCTATACCCAAATGGAACCGCCGCTCTTCTCCGGAATATTCTCCCCATTCGACTACCATCCCTCGAACCGGCGCACAAGACTCGTAGGAATGCGACACGATTATACAGTTCTGCTACAAATCACAACTCTGGCGCTGCGCAAGAACCGCAAGAGAAATCGCAAGCCGACGACTCGTTCATGAACGCCGACCTCTTCGAACAGTACTGGAACGAGCAGGAGAAGGGCGTCATCCAAGACAGGAGACCCCAAAAAGCTTCCAGAAAATCTGGCCCTCGGGCACTGCGGGAGCTTCTCGAGCCGTCAGAGTTCGGTCCCATGCACGAGCAGATATGGACGGCCTACAACAAGCTCGAGCCCAATGAGCAGGAGGATTTCAAGGGCGAGGTCATGACCAACTTTGCGCAATCCGGTCGGTCGGTTGATGCTTGGAGGATCCGCGAGCTGTTCGCCACGGTGCCCGTCGAGCGGTGGACAGAATCCATAATCCAGGCCGCTATCAAGGCCGAGCTTGTCTTGGACGACGTGGACAATGCAAAGGTGCTATTTGGCGATGCCCTCAAGAAGAGAGGTCTTCATCAGGGACTTGACGATGTCATGGCATACGCGTTCAACACCTCTTCGTGGCAGCTGGCCTTGGACATCTGGAAGTTGTTTACCAGCTACAAGGACTTTGAAAAGCTCACTGTCGAATTCAAAACACTGGCTTCCGTGCCCGGCTTCAGGGATAAGCTGGGCGAGTTTGTCGAGTTTGTTGCGCCGAAGGTGCCCGCGACGAAGGCCAAAAAGTCCGCCAAGACCAAGTCGGTCAAGACGAAGTCTCCGGCCGATACAGAGTCTGCGCCCAACTCAGCACTTGCAATCGATACCGAGATCGCAGATTTCGTCAAAGTCCTTGCCAACAAGTCACTACGCTTTTTCTCTCCCTCAGACGCAGTCGTTCTTCTTCGTAATGCTGCGGATCCATCAGCATACGAGACTTTCATCAAGCTGGCGATCGAACAGGGCAAGACCAGAGCTGCGGCGGAGGCCTACAAGAAGTATCGTCAACTACCCAAGGCCGAGGTTCGTATTTGGGTGTTGCGCGCCATGCTCGACATTTTTTACCCTACCGACGCTGGCGGCATGGAGCTTGTCCTGAAGGATTGGTACAGCCGCTACGACGCCCTTGAGAAGCGAGTTTATCAAAAGTTCCTGGCATTCTATGCTGGCCGTGGTGATACAAAGTCGGTAACACGTCTGGCCAACGAGTACCGTAAGCACCTTCCAGCGGAGGCCGCGCGAGATATGTCACTCATCTCCAGTCTGATGCACGTGCACGCGCGCAACGGCAACCCTGAAGCGGCTCGCAAGGTGCTGGAAAACTGTTTGGAGCAGACGGGTATGGGCAAACCAAAGACTGTTCATTGGAACATCTTGCTCAATGCTTATGCAAAAGCGTCGGATTACAGTGGCTGTCTTGAGGCCTTTGAGCGTTTGGACGAGGTTGGAAAGCCGGACTCATATTCCTATGGAACTGTGATGGGTATGGCCGCTGTGCGTGGTGACCTCTCGTTCGCTCTGGTGCTCTTCAACGCCGCAAAGGCTGACGGCATCAAGCCTGATGTGGGAATGGTGGACAGCTTGATTGAAGCGTACTGCCAGAATGACCGATTCCGTGAGGCCGAGGTCATTGTGAAGCAGACGGTCAAGAAGGGCACACTTCCTGGCAAGTATACCGTTCTCTTCAACACTCTTCTCAATCACCACGCCAGGAGGCGAGACCTCAAGGGGTTGTACAACCTCGTGGAATACATGCATGAGAATAAAATTCCCAGCGACAACGAGACCTATAGCCATCTCTTGTACGGCTTGATGTACTGCAGACAGTCGCATCACGCTCTGAATCTTTTGCGGGCGTCCGAGAAGGACAATCTTTTCAAACCCGCACCTGAACACTACGTTCTCCTTATGGCGTCCTTCATTCACAGTCGTGAACCACACATGGCCCTCAAACTCAACGAGATATTGTCCAAGCGCCAGGAACCCGAGATGGCCGAGCGGACCACTCGTGTCATTGACGCCTTGGGTAGATGGCAGCAGCTCCCCGGCCACCAAAGGTGGCAGAAGGATCAAAAGTACTACATTACCAAGGCCATCAACCTGTTCAAGCAGACCTTGCAGAAGACTGGAAAGGGTCAGCATGAGGCCCCTCGCCCCGTGGTGAACCAATTCGCCCACATCTTGTTCATCTTGACGCAAATCCGGGATTTCGGCACCCTCGAGGAGATCATGGATCTATACACCACCCAGTTCCCATCCGCAAAGGAGCCCAGCAACTTGCCCATCCGCCTACTCAACAATATGATGCTCGCCGACTACCATGAGCGCAAGTTCGACCGAGTCAGAGAGATCTGGAATCACGTTCTCAGGAAGACGACCTTACAAGCCTTCGGTGAAGTCGCCGAGGAGCCACGGGAGACGGGTGCTGAGGGCGCGGAAACCGCAGCTCAGCATCTTGTCGGCCCTTACAAGTGGATCCTGTGCGATCCCATCAAAACGATGCAGCGCGTCTTTTACGACGAGAACGACGCCGATGGGCTCATGGCGTTCGTCAAGGACGTCCGCAGCCGTGGCTTCGAGCTCGACAGCAAGAACTGGAACTACTACGTCCAATCGCTTGCGCGCATGAACCGTTACCGCGAGGCCTTTGGCGAGTGCGAGGCGCGTCTCATGCCCAACTGGACAGGCTGGTACCGGGTTCGCGCGCGGTCTGCCATGAAGAACCAGCTGCCGCTCGAGCTCCGTCGTCTCGGCTCGTTCCCTCAGCGCCCAAGACCCATCTCACACACCTTGATAATCATGGCCAAGAAGTACATGGACTTGGAGAACTTGGCCAACTGGCAGAAGGAGGCAGCCAATCAGCTGGAATGGGTAAATGCGGAGTGCCCGCTTACCATCAAAGCTGTCAAGACCATGATCAGAGCAGACTCGGACTTGGAGAAGAGCGTCTTTAACGAGACCGAGGATGTCCTGGCAAGGGAAGAGGGGTACGCTGAGAGAGATGATGAGGATGAGAACTGGTCAGAGATAACGGAGGAGGAGATGAGGGAGACGGCGAAGAGAGAGCAGGCGTTTGCGAACCAGCTTACGTCGAAACGCGTTGTATAAACAGACGCATACCTTGTATAAAGATCTTTGAAGAAGCTGAGCATGGGACGGAGTATAGATATCACGGCTTGAAATATTCTTTTTTTGCATAATTGCCTGGCCTGCATGGTTATCTTGTTGTTTGGGAATATGGGCGATGAAGTACATAGACTATTGGCTTTGATAGAAAATGGGATGGGCAGGAAAAGTGCATGACCGGCTAGAAAAAAAGCCTTTAGTAGGGCACGAGTTAAACATGTTGTCGAGGTAGAAGCACTGGGTGAAGTGTTTGGAAGGTCGTCTGTTACAAAGACCACATACAACATGGCGAACAAGTAAAGCAAGCAAAAATAGCATGGGTAATATGAATATGGTGCATGATCATTTCATGCTATCATGCTAACACGGGGTTGCTTCTTATCTATGAGACGATGTGTTTTTCCGTCTTGGTTTCTTATCCCCTTTTTACGTCTATCAAAAGTATAAAAAGCAAGACTGAGAACGAAAACGAGACCTTTCAAAATGTATGTGATCAAGGTAACCTTTCTACTGTTCTTCCCTCTCCAAACCCTCAACCCTCCTCCTCAACTTCTCCATCAATTCTGCCAGCCTCATCGAACACTCTGTTGTCCTCGGCAACTCATGTCCGCCTCCATGATCAAACCTCTCATTCATCCCGCCCTCGAACAAGTGCGCCAGCTGGACACTGGCCGGCCACCTAGGATCTTTCGCACCATACACATGCACAGTCGGCACAATCTCTCCCAGATCCCCCAACGCCCTCCTCATTCTTTCGTCGGTAAAATCCAACCCAAACACATCGTTCGGATCTACGCTCTTCTTAGAAGTCGGATCATGAATCAAGTCCCCGACCTCATCCCACAGCCCCTCTCCGCGTTTAATCGTGTCGGGATTATCCGCCTTGAACTTCAATTGCTCCGTACGCTTATGAAGCAAGGCAGCAGTGGCACTATGCACCTCCCACGCCTTTTCCGTCACGTTCACTCCCAGGTCTTGCAGCACCGGCAGGCTAGGGCCACCGCAGATGAACATGACCCCCTTGAACGGCAACTCGAATTTCTCATCAGCTGGTCGGGTGAGCAGGTGTTCCTGGTAGCGGTAGAGGATGTAGGACATGAGCAAGGTACAGCCCTGGGAGAAACCTATGACGAGGTCGAAGGGACCTTCTTCGGAAGAAAGGAGGATTTCTTCGAGGTGGTCGTGCGAGGCCCGGATCTCAGAAATGCTGGAGGACTGAACTGGCCACCAGCCGTAGAATTTGGAAACTTGGTTCCAAATACTGTCGACGCCGACAGTCGGGGCGGAAGGCAGGGGCGCGTTGGGAAAGGTGAAGGTGTATGTTTCTTTGGGGAGCTTGAAGCGGAATGCGGCTGTTGGGGTTGATTGTGTGTTAGTGGTGGTGAAGAAGAGCGAAATGGGGAGAAGGAAGGAGGAGGAGGAAAACTCGCCTGTTTGTGATTGAAAGATTTCACCGCTGGTGCCATAGCCGTGGAGGGCTAGAACCCGGGTCATCTTGGGCTTTGATTCTTGCATCAAGGAACCCATAGTGCAAAATGCAATCACCTGCGTCTAAGTATTCGTGTGATGGTCTGTGTTGTGTATAACTTCGGGCTTGAAATCTTATTGCTGTAGAAACCCAAGTTAAGTGGCGAGATGCGAGATGGAAATAAATGAAGGAGGAGAGGGTGGGAACCAGATACGCGAGACGATGCCGTCCTTCGTTAAAACCACAAGTGAAGAAACAAAGCAGGAACAACTCTTGATCAGGCTAACTTGGTGACTGCACGTTCAACGTTTTGTATGCTTATACGGGAAAGCATCATCCAACTGTTTTCTTGTTTACTTTGGGGGCTGCAGTCCACGTTTCGGCTATCACAACTCGGTATTCCGGGAAATCGTTGGAGGAAGTCCGATGGGTGAGCGTGAGATCGGGCTCGCCTGGAACGGTGTCCGAGCCGAGTGTAGGGCTGGTTCAGACTGTTATATTTTAGAGTGTCGATGGCGCTTTTTCTGCTTCTTTTATTTCCGGTCAACCTCGATTTGTCGTCACGTTGAGGTGAAAGTGGGAGACGATGATACTTCAAAATTTCCACTCCTTTTGCATGAACATGTCGATCCCGCATCGCTCAGGTTGATCTGATTTGTTACAGGTCTGCAGCTGTAAGGTTATCATTGATTTTTGTCTCAGATCTGACTCTGCTATGAGGTACTTCAGCTGAATACACAGACGCCACCAAAATGGCCATTGCATACACGCACATTGCTCTTGCTTCACACCATTCCATGCACCCTTCCCATACATGCTTAAATGCCAGGGTTTCTGCGGCATCTTCGTTGAGACTTGGATGTCAGAAAGCTGCAGTCTAGAGCTGGATGCTGTGTAACAGGAAGAATGACTACATACATATTTGAGATGCTGACATCATTCTGACAGAAAAGACCATGTTCTTGATGGCGCTTTCTTGCTAGGAGTCTAATCCCAGCTCGATGCTCGAATGCCCATGTCATCTACGTCTACTTCTCTTTTCCACGTGTTTCGGGTACGTTAGCCCGTCGGCTCGTCATATTCTGCATTGCTGGTCTTCTCACGGTTATGTTGATCGGCAAGCACCCCGATCGGAACCATATCTGATACCTGGACTGTCCGAAAGAAATCCGAACCATATGTTCCTATCGTCGACGTCTGGGTGGAAAAATCATCTCCTTGAATGGACTCTCCAGCTACATCAACCGCACCTCGGGGAGCTTTCACCAGTTACACAACCCACTCTACCTACCACTCCTTCTCTTCTACCTTCTTCTACCAAGAACACTTCCCTCCCTCCCCCTCACTCTCTCCCTCTCCCTCGTCCTTTCCCTTCTTCTCTCTCCACTAGTGTCTCTCTCCATCTCCCCACGACTCTCCCTTCTTTCCCTCTCACTCTTCCCCGCCTTCTCGTCCTCCCCTTCCGTTCCCTTCCCATCATCTGCCTTTCCCTTTTCCCATTTTTCGTAATCCCTCACCATCCCCTTTGCAACTCTCTTGACACTTTCCTTCCTCCCACCCCTCCCCCCCTTCTGTCGTCCTTCCCCTTTTTCATTCCCACCAGCACCACCACCACCACCAGTCAAACCTTCCTCAATGATCCCTCCCACCAACCCCGCCACCCCCCTCTGCACCACCTGTTTAACCACATGATGTCTCAACCCGCCCTTACGCATCAGCTTCGGATGGCGGCTATGTTCGTGCTCAATCAACCCGTCCACGACCGCGGCGCCTAGAGCGGCTGCTGCGATTCTGGAGCCTGATTGTGCGGAAAAAAGAGGAGTCGAGGGCGAATCCTTGTGGAGTTTGAGAGCCGTGGCAGCGCCGGCTTCGAGAGCGCGGGAGGCGGCTCTGAGGAGGGAGGCGGTCTTGGGGGAGGATTTGAGAGTTGCGAGGTTGAGAGAGGGACGGCGGGAAGTGGATGGGGGGTTGGAGTGTGCGCGGCGGCGGTAGGATTGAGGGTAGCTGTTGTGGTGGTATGTGTCTTCCCCCTCATCGTCGGTGTAGTTGGGTTGTTGATAGGGTGTTGTGCTGGATCGTGGACGTGGACGGGGGTAGTAAACGTCGTGGATGACTGAGCCTCTGTGTGGAGGTGTTGGTGACCGGTTGACGCGGCGTCGGCGGGTGCGAGGAGAGATCGTTGTTTCGGAGTCTGATATTGTATGATCTGGTTGCCGTCTCGATCTTGATCGTATGGATTCTCTTCGATGATGACCTGTTCCGTGGTCTGATCGCACTGACTGTCGACGACTCCGATTCACCGGTGAGCGTGTACGCGGCGAGAGAGGTCCAATGGTGGATGGTCGTCTTGTTCTACCTCGTGAACGAGTAGAGCGTGAACCTTCATCATATTCGTCTCTTCGTTTTATTGGCGTGGCATTCCCTGCTTCCAGGTCCAAGTCCCATTGACCCTTTTCCAACCTATTGTCCTCGTTCGGATCAAGAGGGTATCTGAGGTAGTAAACATCCCGGGGGTCGTATTCCGATTCCGGATCATCTTTGTGGTCTTCATCTATGGTCGAGAAGCGTGAGTTGCTAATGATCGATGTACTTCTTTGGCTCTCCCTTCGGCGATGTGTCAACGCCGGGGAGGACTGTCGCCGGTGGCTTCGATAACTCTTCTCGTGATCGAGTCGAGCACTATTCTCTGAACGAGTACAGCGGGCGGGATCAGGAGGACAGGATTCGCTTGGTCGTCGTATGAGACGAGGCATCTTTGAAGGTGGCTGCAGCCGAAATGACGCGTTGGTGATACAGTTTTCGGTAAATACTATGTGAGTGATGAGAATGTTTTGTAAGTTTGAAAACAACAATGCTTTGATAGAAAGACGTCTAAAGCCTGGATTTGAGTAGAAGCAAAGAATACATGTAGCTGAATTATCGTCGTACCAAGCCAACAACGGATTCGTGTAAAACCAAGGTCTGTTGATCACCACGGTTGCAAGCAGTTCTACTCAGAGCTTTGCCATGTCATGAAGGTCAACAACACACTATCCTTATTCGTCCCCCCACCAACCCAAACAACCCTTCAGAGACCGACCATGGCTTTATGTACCTGCAGTAGCTGAGCCTGGGTTGGGCTTCCATTCATTCATCCATCCATCCATCCTTCCCTCCCTCCACCCTCCTACCCATCTGGGGCCCCTTTGCCTATCAGCACCATACCAGGAAACAAGCTTTTCACCAAACAAACCGAGTGCTGAGCTGGTCTCTCGGCACGTCACAGTGCATCAAGTCAAATGAGAGGCCATTGGCTTGTCCCAGACGTTTGTTATCAGTGTGGTAACGCGGTAGTTCTAGACGTGTCCTCCAGTCCGGACTACCGAGTCCGTGTAACAGTCTTACTTGTGTTACTTGTACCTCATCACCACGGCACCAGCTTTGTGACTTTGTCTCGTATTGGCCGTTTGTACGGCATGAGCCATTGTCGCCGATATTATCGTGTGGTGTGGTAGATATCTAGGGAAGCCCTCGTGTGGGGTCGAGACCGGTTTGCGGTGATCGATATACTCGAACGTGGAACCTCGATGCGGGTTGATTTATGATTGAGCGTACTGTTTCCAGTTGTCATACAGAAGCAGACATGGTGTCTAACCACTTTCTGTTCCTGGGCGCTCCAGGTTTTTGATCGTCGTAACAGGAGGTGAAGAGGCTGGGAACATGAAATGATTTGAGTAAGGGCTGGTTCCAAAACCGTATTAATCGAATGTTGCTTTTCCCTATTAGAAAGATGCGCAGCTACTGGTAACAGGTGTTCACCGTGGTCCCGTCTGTTCAACACTGAGTACACATGTTTGCGATGTATTGACATCACCACAGAGCCCCAAGTTCCGCTTCGTGATCTTGACCGAACCCCGGATTTCCCCGGTCTTGAGCACAACCGATGAGCCTTCTCTTTCCCGGATCTCACCTACCCATAACAAGTACGACTTGCGCCATATGTAAACTTGCGTCATCTGATACATTGTCAAACAGTGCTTCACAGCGTTTACTCTACCCCCCTTTTCCTTTCCATTTTCCCCCAGATGGAGGGAAACGGGCAGTGCTCACTTCGTTGCCTAACCCGACGGGGACTTTCCGTCATCTTTCTGCTCTACGTAGACAACCTTTGGGTAGGCACGTGATAAACGCTCTGGACGGGCGGTTTCAACTGTCAGACCTTGAAGAAGGCCAGAATCATAGCTGCTGTGAGCAGAAGCAAACGTTTCATCCCCGAAGTTGCTCACGTTGACTATGTCGTCTGCGTTCAGTACCCCTTGGTGCCTGAATGCAGGTAATTGTGGCTTGTCCAATTCGAACGGCGAAGGAGTGGGAAGTTCATACTCGCTGGCATCTACGTGCGAGTGGGTTTCTTCATGCTGAGGGGCTTGTTGGTTGGGCTTTTCAACCCGCCAGGTGAATCTCTGGTTTAGTCCCTGTTGCTTCGATTGCAGTTCATAGATTGACGTTGTCTGAAGGCTATCCTGCTCAGGGGTGTTGACCGGTGGGACGACGGTTTGGTGTCTGTTTAAGGGTGAGTATCGTTGCTGACTCCGTTCAGATTCCTTTGACTTTCGTGAAAATGCCCCATCCTCGACTATGGTCTTGTCATCCCGAAAACTGCTAGACCCGCTGATGTGTACTCCTGACCGCAATGTATTTGTATGGTCTTGCATTCCTTCGGGGCCATAGAGATGGTTCAGCTCGTTTCCCGGGTTGAGAAACTCCCGCCTCTGCCGCCGTTTGTAGATAAACAAAGCCAGCCCTGCAATAGCCAGCAGTCCAAGAACGGTCGCCACAGTACCAGCGACGGCCTCCGATGGAAAGCTGTTAATGGGCACCTGAACGGGGTAACCTATGGCATAGACAATGTCGGAGATGACAACGGTCGGATTGGCGTCATTGGATGATACCGTATTCGCATTCGTGATGGGCGGCGGTGTCATTGCTGCTTGGAGGACACTGAAGCACGGTGTCTGGCCTCTTAGGTCAGTTGTCCATGGAGTGTAACCGCTACGGAGTCATGGTTAGCATGATTACAGTCTGAGTTACGTTTCCCAAATGCAGGATTGGGCCTACCTGGGGCAGCAACTGGCTGAGATTGAGTAGTAGTCGGCGGGGCAGCGTTCTAGAACCGCCTGTTCGAAATTTGGTGCTTTAGCATACACGTCATTGAACCCTGTCACCCCCGATGATTGCGCCTGGGAAGGGCAGCAGTCTGGCCTGGAGTTTAGGCAACCAACAAAGGGCGCGAAGACCGCCGATGACCTCAAGTCAAGTAATGTGTACTCGGGGATCGCGCAGGTCTCCGTTAATAAGCTTGCGCCCGGCTCATGTGTGGCCGCTACAGCACCTTCCGGAGACGGAGTGACCACAACTGAGGGTTGTTCCATAGTCGTTGTTGCTCTTGAAGTGGTTGGTGATCTGTAATGAGGTGTTAGTCAAAGAATCACATCGGCATCAGTTTGGGAGGAACTTATGCGCTGGCTATGGTGTAATCCCCAATGAAAACGCAATGGCGGCACGCTAGAGCAGCCAGAGGGAAGATTTCGTTTCCTTCAACTCAATCAGAAACTGTTTTATACTCCTCCCTGAGATGCTGACGATCAGGATTTTAGGCTCTGGCGTAACAATGGAGGGGGACCTTGCAATGATGGTCTCCTTGACGCAGGGTTGAAAAAACAAAGACGACCACGAAATGGTAGAAACTTTCGAAGATTGTTGGGACCTGGGCCGACTTGGGATGAAAAGCTGCAAGCTGCAGCGCTCATGAGAACCTGAACGTCGCCCAAAATCCATAACTGTGGTGGAACTACAGCATGAAGGCAAACATGGACAGTAACCAACATCTCGGCGTGTCCATGCTCCTCTCTGTGAGGATATGCCTGGGTTTCCATCTGTTGTCCGATGCTGCGTTACGAGATCACGGCCGCCTTGATGTTTACCGGGCGGACGTGCAGCCTCAATGGAGCATCCCAACCCGAGGATGCCCAGATGTGTGGCATCTCGGGACTTGGATCTGTCATGGAGGTTGAGGTCAGTGTGGTTTTTATCAAACCCCGAGCCCTGCACGCCTTCATGCGAAATCACGGCTATGTTAGCCACTTTCGAGCTACGGGTAGGTTAATTATACCCATGTGAGATGATGAGATCCTTGCTCTTCGGATTCGCCCTCTGCAAAAACAGATGGTTACGACGACGGCGATCGGTCGTAAGAACAAAACGAACGCGGACAGCTCAATACCGCTCGTGTTGCGGTTGGGAAAGGCCGTCAATAAAGGCGATAGGGATTACAGTTACTTGGAAACATGTGGGCCCGAGTCCATAGGAGTTTCTACCATCCAGAAATGCCCCAAATATATGATTCAAAAGCTCAATTTCAACGTCTGGATGCGTGAAATAAGTATAATCAAGGTTTGTTGCAGTTACCGGGACGTATTCGGTTTATGCTCATAATCATTCGAATGGGTAAGAGGCAAATGAACTCCTAGAGATTAAGATCCCTTTGAAAGGAAGAGAGAAGATGTACCCCATAGTTAATGTATGAGAAACTGGGACAATGGCGTGAGTGATGGAACGAGACGTGCAAATATCAATTAGCAAAACGAACGAGTTGAAGAGTGTCGAAGGTGATGGAGATAGGTGCCAAGTGGAAAAAGAATCGGGAACCTAAGAGTTGGACGGAATGGGAGCTACTGTAGTGTAGTGCACTGTTGAGGCAAAGTGGACCTAGAAATACCTAGGTACCTGAGTCTTCGAAGAGGTCTGTGCGGGCAGGTGGCTGGCCAACTGAAGCTAGCCCCTGTAATTCCATGAAAATAGCGGGGAAGGCCCTGGAGTGCTAGGGACCCCGGGGGAGAGCAGGTACCCGTCAGGGTACATCCAGATCTTATCTGAACTTCTGCTCAACATCGTCATCATCAACATTGGGCCGGGCATTCCTTGACCAGATCATGTCGATTGCTGCATAAAGGAACGGCCCGTATACTCCATGTTAGGGAAAATTAGAAAGCGGACAACATGACAGATGCGGCCGAAAGCGACCTTGCTGTTGCCAGCGCCCTCGCCGGCGGTGTTCCCGAGCCTGACGCTTCAAGTGCGATATCACCTCCGCCCCCTTCAGGTTCCGATCGGGACCCAAACAACGCACAGAACCCAAAGAGCCCCATGCCGGCCGATTCCGAGAGCGAACGGTCGGTCAATAAACCACTATTTCCCCTCCTTCACAATAACGCCAGTGCCGAGGCCGAGGCCGAAGGCTCTAGAAAGGACAAGTCATCGCGTGCCGGCGCTGGCGTCGGCGACAACGACGATGACGAGCCCGCCGTTGCCAAGCCCTTCCACCGCACCACCAGTCCAGATCCGACCCCACGCTCAGGTCCTCTGGCCCCGGAGGAAGAAGAGGAAGATGTGGGCAGAATGGATGGCACTTCAGGCGAACGGCCCCGGTCCAGGCTGAAGCACAAATTGCACAAGTTCAGTCTCTACGAGACCGCCAGTCGCTTCTACATGGTCGGCGGTGATGTCACTGAGAAACGCTACCGCATCCTCAAAATTGACCGCACCGCAGAAGACGCCTCGGAGCTTAGCATCACGGATGACAAGACCATCTACTCACAGAAAGACATGAACCAGCTGCTGGACACCATCGACGACGGCAACAAGGGCACTGGTGGTCTCAAGCTGCGCTGCACCACCTGGGGTCTGCTTGGCTTCATCAAGTTCACCGGCCCGTGGTATATGCTGCTCATAACCAAAAAGAGCACAGTTGCCATGATAGGCGGCCACTACGTCTACCAGATCGATGGCACCGATCTCATTCCCTTGACCTCGCCTAGCTTCAAGACAGACCAGCGCAACACTGAGGAGACGCGCTTCTTGGGCATCTTAAACAACTTGGACTTGACAAGATCTTTCTACTACAGCTACTCGTATGATATCACTCGCACATTGCAGTACAACATCACCAGAGAACGAGAGGCATTGCTGAATGGACAGGTCGGCCCTATGGAGGATGACCTGAACTCCATGTTTGTCTGGAACAACCACCTGCTCCAACCTGTCGCCAACGCATTGAACACTCCCTATGACTGGTGTCGTCCCATTATTCACGGCTACTTTGACCAGGCCGCCATCTCCATCTATGGCCGAACCGTCCATGTTACTGTCATTGCCAGAAGAAGCAGATTCTTTGCCGGCGCAAGGTTCCTCAAACGCGGCGCCAATGACTTGGGATATGTAGCAAACGATGTCGAGACTGAGCAGATTGTGTCCGAGTCTCTCACAACTTCTTTCCATGCCCCGGGTCCCAAGTTCTTTGCCAGCCCAGCGTACACCTCGTATGTACAGCACAGAGGCTCCATTCCACTGTACTGGACTCAGGACAACACGGGGGTGACGCCAAAGCCACCCATCGAGCTGAACCTCGTTGACCCCTTTTACACAGCAGCAGCTCTGCATTTTGATAACCTCTTTGAGCGGTACGGAGCACCAATTTATGTGCTGAATCTGGTCAAGGCGCGGGAGCGCACCCCGCGTGAAAGTAAACTGTTGGACGAGTACACCCGCGCCGTAGAATATCTCAACCAGTTCTTGCCCAAGGAAAACAAGATCATCTACCGTGCCTGGGACATGTCGCGAGCCGCTAAGAGTCGAGATCAGGATGTCATTGGGACACTGGAAAGTATCGCCGAAGACGTCGTCCTGACGACCGGCTTCTTCCACAACGGTGACGGCCACACTTCCCCGATCCGGGTCCAGAACGGGGTCGCACGGACGAACTGTATCGACTGTCTGGACCGGACCAATGCCGCCCAGTTCGTGATTGGCAAGCGTGCCCTAGGCCACCAGCTCCATGCTCTCGGCATCTTGGAGGACACCACCGTCAATTACGATACCGACGCCGTCAACCTATTCACGCACATGTACCACGACCACGGAGACACTATTGCCGTCCAATATGGCGGCTCACAGCTCGTCAACACCATGGAAACATACCGAAAGATCAACCAGTGGACCAGTCACTCGCGCGACATGATTGAGAGTTTCAAGCGGTACTACAACAACGCTTTTCTCGACGGTCAGCGTCAGGAGGCCTACAACCTCTTCCTCGGTAACTACATCTTCGCCCAAGGACAGCCAATGCTCTGGGATCTGGGCACCGACTACTACCTGCACCACGAAGATCCACGGCAGTGGCTTGAGAAGCGCAAGCGCCACTACATCAACTGGTACACGCCCGAGTTTCTCAAGCCGCGCGTCCTACCTCCGTATCCCGCCATCAAGCCCAACTCACCCCAGAGCAAGATTCCCGTGTCCCGCTATGACGACTACTGGCTCGAGTACTACCGTCCTTCCACGCTCTCGTCCTTCCTCAAGATGTTTGCGTACCGTATGAACTCAACCCTCAGGTACATACCTTTCAAGTCCACCCAGGACGGCCGGTACGACCTCAGCCCGTTCCGTGTGCGCGGCGAAGTAGGGACCGGTGACGGCGACCATACGCACGACAGGAAGAAGGTCAAGAAGGAGGTAACGTTCGCCGCCAACCGCGCCGACCACTTTTCCGGAACGGAGCATCTAGCCGAGGATGCCGCGGATAACGCCTCTGCAATGAATGAGAAAGCCGCTCTTGCTGCCGCAGAAAAGAACGGCGGTAACGCACCTGGTCACCACCGTGGGCTCTCCCTCCAGCGCTGGCTCCCCGGTAGCGGTACCAAAGAAGCTGCCACTGCCGCAAACACCACCTCCACTACTGGTCCTTCGGACCCCAACAACATGACCAACCCTCATCGAACTCTCGGCCGCGAATCCTCAAGCAACAACAATAACACCAGCGAAAGCACCGACCTCGGAGACTACTCGTACCGCCCCTTTAACAACTACCACTCCACCCTTTACCACCAGCATCAACAAATCCCAAACAGTCGAAACAGCAACGGTTACACCACCACCCCTTCAGGAGAAAACAAGCACCTTTCCGCACAAGAAAAGACGCGGGCCGCCCAATCGACCTTCACCAAAGTGGTCCACTCATCGCTCAACCCGACCGTCAGCGCTGCCGAGGCCGAGGACTACGCCCGCTACGTCAGCCACCCGCACCACTTGCCGCTGGTGGTGTCGAGCGAGATTGCGCCCGGGGAGGTGGAGCCTGAGTATCAGGAGTATGTGAATGGGAGTTGGCAATATCCTGCTTCTGTTGTTATTGAGAAAGAAGAAGAAAATGGGGAGGGGAATGGGGATTTGGTGGTGGGGAGTTATGGGGTTGGTAGTGTCGGTGATGGATTAGGGATTGCGGGATATGCTTCAAGTGTGTACAGTGGTTATGGTGGGTATGGAACTCCTGGCAGTGGAGCTGGTGCGGCAGGTGGTGGGAACGGGAATATCAGCGGCGGTGGTGGTGGGCTAGCAGACGACGACAAAGCGCTTTACATTGAGATGCTCAAAATTAGCGAGAACCCGCTCACCGTGACGGAAGAGGACGCGCAGAAGAAGAGGTACAAAGCCTATAGGAAGTGGTTGAGGGGGAAGAGCCTTTTCAAACAGCAGCCGGTGGACTAGGAGCCCGTGGTTGTTGGGCCGGAAGAGAGCGAGAATACTACAGGGTATCTCATCAAGGACGTGGATGAGAAGAATAGGGATGGCACGAGGAGGGCTTCGTCGGTAGTCTTTGTCGTTGTCTCGCCAAATGAGACGAGGAGGGTGTTGACCATGTGCGGGGCTGGAAGTGGTGTTCATTATGGAATGGACGGGGCTGCTGAGGATGATAATGATGACTACGGACCCGGAGAGCAGAGTTCTTCCAGGGGACGCAGACGGGTCCTTAGCACTCAAGCCAGAGATGACCAACAACTTCGCTCACCATCCAGAGGTAGGGGAAGGACCCGAATCCTGGGCCTCTGTGACAACTTCAACACTCCAATTCCGAGTCTTGTCCCTCGCTCGACGCCACGGAGAAGAGCTGGGAAAGACACTGTTCTTTCGCCACTAGCGGTTCGACGACTTCGGAGAGACTGATGGCCGGCTTGCCCTCCTCCTCTTCCGTAGCCAGGACGGCGGCGAGGGCGTCTGCTGTGTGAACAAGAGCCTGTCTGATCGCTGGGAAGGTGTCTTCCGAGCCATCAGAGGCGTGAAGATTGAGCCAGCAAAGCACCAGGGAGTTGATAATCTCACCCTGCCAAGGCGAGTCGGGGATCCGAGGCCAACATGTTGCGAGGACGACTTGAAGGGCTTTGATAGCTGATTGTAGGGTTGGCGGATGGAGGAAGGCGAAAGGATCCGTTAAGATTGTTGAGAGCATGGGGATGATATCCTGTTACGAAGTTTGATGATCAAAATGGTTAGCATTGTTTCCGCTTTCTTTTTTCCTTTCCCCTCTTGTCATCTTCAACCTTGGTCATCCACGCGGCAGCATCAGTAGCACAGAATAGATACCACATACCTTAAGATGCTTGACCGCATTAACCCCCATATCCATCAACACCTCTCCCATCTCCCGACACAACACGTCAACAATCCTCACATACTCCTTAGCATGGAAATACCCTAGCAGTATTCCCTCCCTGACTACCCTATCCAGCAACTTGATCTTCTTCTCTCCAGTCAGCTTCATCGCCAAACACCTCAACACCGCATACGCCGGCCCAAGCAACTCCACAGACTCTTCTTCCGGTGTGATACTAGGCAGATAACTCAAAGTAGGCAAAACCGTGTCCTCAAACACTTTGTTCAGCCCTGTCTCATTCAAAATCCTACTCGGAAACTTGTCCAAGAATTTCCTCAGAATTACCAGCCCTCTTTTTCGAACGGAAGTAGAGTTATCATCCGCAAGCGTCAGAAGCACCGGAACGAAGAGCGGCCAAGAGTTGGTGATTGTCGAATCCTCGTCCGCTTCAGAGACAGTCCACTCAAAGACAGTGACGGCGCGCAGATCGACGAATTTCCACGGTTTCGTCTTGCTCGAGTCATCGGGGAGACCAGAAGGTCGGGCGTCGGGGTTTTGACCGTAGGCGGATGGGCGGCCCGAGGGGGTGATGAGTGGTTGGGAGGGGGAGGAGCGAGAGAAGAGGGGGCGAAGGTAGGTGGGGAGGATGTGAGTTTTCATGAAGTCTTCCTTTTTGGAGTTGAATTTTTCAGCGGAATCGAAATGTTGCTGGAGGATTATAGTGGCGCGAGCCGCTAGCTCGGGAGTCGTCCATTCCTCGGCGGGATTGGTGTAGGCGATCAGCGTGAGGAGGACGTCGGGGGTAGTGAGAATTTCTGGACCACGCGAGGCGAGGAGCTCGAGGACTTTGAAGCCTGCGTCGGCCGCTGCGAGGCATTGGGCTGAAAGGAGAGCGCAGAGTTGGGTGTTGGCGTCGTCGAGGCCGTCTGAGTCGCTGTTTGGTTTCTGAGGGAAAACGGGGGAGATTGCTCGTGCTATGGAGCGAGCTAGGCGGGTTTCTAGTGAGAGGGTGTCCTCGTCATCCACATTTTCTGAACTGTTCTCATCTGCCCTTGTTGAATCTTTTACGTGTGCAATTCGGTTTTCAAGAAGTAGGCACGCGAGAACTGCTAGGGTGAATTGCTGTCGGGTGGGTCTTCCGGGGGTGCGGGTGGTGAGCTTCTGGGTTTCCGGGTTAGCTATACTACTTGACAGCTTGCTATTACAGTCACGGAGATACCCACCTTGTTGAGGTACCTCCCAGCTGATTCTGTTAACTGCCTGAAAGTGGATGATTCAGGAACGTCTACGTTGGGATCAGTTAATCAGTCGCTGAGGTACTGGCGGAGGAGGAAGACTTACTGGCCTGGAGTTTTTGGCAGGCCTCGTCTGTTGAGATGGACGGATCCTCATCAATCACGGACCCGGCCGCTGCAACTAGGGACTCGAACCATTCAGTCTCGTAGTGTGGCATTCTGTCGGAAATTGGCGCGTGTTCTATTGTGAAGCTTGGATTCACGTGTGGATGAGAATGCAATCGAGGTTGAGCAGTGAACTGAACGACGGAAGCTGCAAGGGACAGTGCGGCCGTAGCAGGACTCCACACAGTGAGTTCTGTAGCCGAGATCCTTATACCTCTAACGGTGCAGTGACCTGGGCTGCCCGATTTCAAGGTGCCCACTGGCTACTTTAGTGTACTACTCACACAGTACCTCTACCTTCTTCCATATGTGTGTCTGACCTGGGCTCAACTGTAGTGCATCTGGATGTGCCATCTTTACCACATTTCCTCGTACCCTTTGCTGTTTGTCCAAGACCGTGATGAAGACACTCGGATACTCTTCCTTTGGGCCAATGAAATGGAATTCCGTCTTGGTATACAAACTGCTTAGCAAATCGTATCGTACGGTGCATGTCCCATAATCGGCCAATTGCTCGGGGTAAAAAAAGCTGGGGGAGTTCCTGGGGCCCCGCGTGACCAAGCAGCACTCCATGCCGTGTGCCTCTCTGCGTACCTTACCGAGCTCCCGTCTGTAACCGCACACATCATTGAGGAGAACTGGAGCTGTTCAACGCGTTCATCCTTTCTGCCATGAATCTTTGATTTGTGTTCCTGGATGCCCTTCATTTGCTCCGTCTGTTATGTTATGAGTCTTCAAGTTCACTCTCAAGACTACAACTTCACACTTAACAGTACCCAAGTGGAAGCAACTGGGTTTTCTCGGGAGATTTAACCGGTCGTGAAAGCGTGATAAACAAACTACCCAAATCAGCCAGTGACCCCGGGATAAACTCCACCGAACCCCATCTGGCAACTCCATTCGAGTTAATTTCCCCGCTACCCTGGTTGCTGTAGGGGTCTTGTAAGTGACGGCAGTGCGGGGCAGCTCGTACCTGGATTCGCAGGGCGGGCAACTAGGTAGCCCGGCACTCCAAGCTTGAAGTCTCGTCCCTTATCTCCATCACTGTGACCTTAGTACCCTTGAGGTTCTTCCCCCCTCTCACATAATCCAGCCCATCTTCCACCTTCCTTCCCCTTGACAGTTCTCACTTGGCTGGCCCGGTTCTCAAGATACTCCCAAAACCCAACATCACAATGTCCGGACCCGTCCCCATCGCCAACTCGCTCGAGGACATCTACACCCCTGATGCCCTTGACACGCAATCAAAACGATGGAACAACCTTCTCTCCAAGTTTGAGTCTACCTACGGCCACCAGCCCGAGTTCGTATCTCGCTCTCCGGGCCGAGTGAACATCATCGGCGAGCACATCGACTACTCTTTGTACTCCGTGCTTCCTATGGCCATCACCGCCGACGCCATCATCGCCGTCTCAACACACCTACCAGCTCCCAAGGAAGGAACCTTCAGGATCCAGATCGCCAATGTGCAGGACTCCAAGTTCAAGTCGCGCGAGTTCGACATTCCCTATGATTCGGTCGACATCGACTCTACCGTTCACGAATGGACCAACTATTTCAAGTCAGGCCTACGCGGGGCTTTGGAGCTGTTGCGCAACAAGAACGGGGCCGACTTCAAGCCCAAGAGCATGCAGATTCTCATGGACGGCACCGTCCCGGCTGGCGGAGGACTCAGTTCAAGTGCTGCCTTTGTCACGGCGAGTGCTTTGGCTGTCATGGCGGCCAATGGCGAGCAGACGGTTGACAAGAAGGAGTTGACGGAGCTGGCTATCGTCAGTGAGAGAGCCGTTGGTGTGAACTCTGGAGGGTATGTCAACCATCCAGCTACCAAGAACATGGATGAAACTGACACAATATCACAGAATGGATCAATCCGCCTCCGTCTTCTCCGAGCGCGGTTCCGCCCTGTTCGTCTCCTTCACGCCCACCCTCCTCGCCCGCCCCGTCTCCTTTCCGCCTACCACCCCCGAACTTACCTTCTTGATCGCCCAATCTTTCGTCACAGCCAACAAGTTCGTCACCGGCCCGATCCACTACAATCTCCGAGTAGTCGAATGCACGCTCGCAGCCGCCTACCTCAACGCCGTGCTCAACCCTCCCGGCACTTTATTGCCAAGCGACGCCTCTCCCCTGGGTATTTCCCTCCACGGGTTCCACGAAACCTATTTCGCTCTCTCCGAACATAACTCGGGCGCCACCTCAAGCAAATCGGTTTCTGAACAGCTCGAACAACTGCTCCAGCTAACCAAACAAACCCTCACCAAGGACGAGGGTTACACCCGCTCCGAAATCGCCTCCGTCCTCGGCCTGCCCTCCGCCTCCGAACTGGACAAGAAATTCACCTCCCGCTTCCCCGTGCGCGCCGAGCGTTTCAAGCTGCGCCAACGAGCGATCCACGTCTTCAGCGAAGCGTTGCGGGTGCTCAAGCTCATGGAGCTTCTTGAAACTTCCTCTTCATCATCATCATCATCATCAACTACAACCACAGCGGAGGACCTCAACAGCCGCCTAGGTGCCCTGCTCAACGAGACGCAGGATTCATGTCGCGAGGTGTACGAGTGCTCATGTGAGGAGATTGATCGAATTTGCGCGATTGCTCGGCGGGCGGGCAGCTACGGGAGTCGATTGACGGGTGCGGGATGGGGTGGATGTAGCGTACATTTGGTCCCGGCAGACAAGGTGAATAGTGTCAAAGAGGCGCTAGAGAGGGAGTATTATAGCAAGTTGGAGTTGACGGAGGAGCAGAGGGAGGGGGCGGTGGTGGTTAGTAAGCCGGGGATTGGAAGTGTCCTTTACTTGGGCGGGAAGATGGGGTTGGCTTGAAGGATGCTGAATAAGGGTCTGTGTTTACTTATGAAGCCTGTGGTTGAGTTAGCATGATAGGGGAATGATTAACGGTTCGCAACATACACTGGTTGTAAGGGAAAGTGTTGAGAAGGCTGTGTTCTGCGTCCAGTCAATTTTCCTCCGAATTAACCGCTCAACTTGTGTCTTGACAGCCATGTCAGCTATCATGGTTATCGATCTGCCCATACAGTCTCAAAAAAATGTACATGGAAATACGCTCTGTAAACAAACCCCCCACCCCCAAATTTACCACGCGGGGGATGGGAAGACGGAACAACATAAAAAAGAACCAAAAACAGAAAGAGAAAATTAGATATAGGCCAGAAAGGAGACCAATAAGCTGTTGTAACGCCAAAATCCATGCAAACGCACACCCAGACCTTCACCTACCGACCCAGTTCGCTGTATAGTGCCAATCGCCCAACCTGTCCCAATTCTCGCTCGATCAATAACACGTCTTACCCAGCACCACTATCCTTTCGAATGTTTACGTCTGGCCAAGAACCGACCAAAACCATCCCCGCCCCGAACGCGTGAGGAGGCTGGCAAAGTCCTACTGATTGCCAGTGCCAGTGCCAGTGCCAGCGCCAGCGCCAGCAGCCCTCCGATCAGACATTTCTGCTCCTCCCCCCCTTTTCCTCACAATCCTCCGCCCCTTCTTCATCTGCACATTCCTGTACTTGGCATACAGCTCAAACACGTCCCTGATCACCACAAACAGACAACCACCCGCCAGACTGCGTCCCCATCTTTGTTGCAGCAGGCCGCCGGGCCCTCCTTGCATGATTTTGGCATCCCTAAAAAACCCCGACGTGCTGATGGGCTTGGGTGGGGAAGTCCACGACCTCGGTAGTGAGAGGCGGAGAAGCTCGCCCATGCCGTACGAGATGAAGGGGAAGAGAAGAGAGGTGACTACGTTGTTGATCAGCTCTGTGAAGGAGAACGGGGGCAGTTCCACGCTGTCTTGGTCGTTGTTCCTTTCCCGTGCTGCGGGCTGTGGGGGTGGAGCTGCTACTGCTGGCGCTGGCACTACTGGGGTCGGGGTGTGAGCTTCGGCTTCTGCTGCTTGAGCTACTGCTACTTCTGGTGAAGCTGGCTGTGATTGTACGTTCACTGGAGACTGTGGACCCCCTCCCAAAACCGGACCAACTGGTCCGTCGATAAGAGGGACAAGATTCTCATTATCGTAAGGACCCGGAGGGTGAACCTCGAGGAAATCATCGTAGTCAGGGCCATCGTTACCGTTAACGGCATTAGCACCTATTTCGATACGAAGATCTAGTTCTGCTCCGCCTTCCTCTGCGGGGTTGGTGAGAATAATCCAAGCGGTGCGGCCCAGGTCTAGGATGTCGGACAAGATGAAGCGGCTTTCACGGTCTTGGTTTTCGTTGCCGTGGTTGTTTTCGGCCGCGGATTCGCCTGCGGCACTAACGGTGGGCTGAAGGCTGGTTTCAAGACCCCGTAGTGCCCGGTTGAGGCGATTGTCGATCGGCCATAGCCAATGATTGTAGAATCTGGTATAACTCATATGTATATAAGGCATCATGACCATTGCCCACGTGGGTGAGGGCGGCCAAGTTGGTAGATCGTCCTGGGCTATGAGTACCAGGCCGTACTGTTGGGGTGAAATATTAGAGCCAGCAACGACCGTGGAGATAGGATGAGAAGAACGGTTGACGAACCACAGCGGAAATTGGAACAAGAAAGAAGTTAGTTAGGAACGGCACAGCTCGACCAAGGACGACGACCGGAGCAATGGAAGACATGGACCACAGCCTCATCATAATTCTTCCCACTTGCGCACTTCGTGCCACGGGTACAGCAACAGCTTGCCCGGAAGTAATCTGAAGGCCGACCCACCCGAGTGCGGCCTCGTAGCCAGCGAACCAGGAGGCAGCGACAACACCATACGTAGCAGAACTGGCAAAGGTACCGCTCACGGCCATGGACGCGAGGATAAGGGGCGACACCTTGTTGAACTGGCAATGTATGGTATCGCGCAAAGCCACGACAAAGTCAAAGGGCTCCTCGACCTTGAAGAGGGCCTTGCACTGCGGACAGCTCACGCCGTCACGGGTGCTCTCTCTTTGGTTCTCTTCGCGGTTGCGCTCCTTCTGCTTCGCTTCGTACCACCTTAGAAGGCAAGTCTCGTGAACGGGTAAACTGCAAGTACAAGGTCGGACGACCGGTTCGGCAGTACCCTCGCCTTCATCCTCGTAACAGATGCAGCATCGATTGGAGTTGTCTGTGTTGGAACGCGTAAGAGTGTTTAGTACGGGGTCCGAGCCGGCTTGTGAGCTGGTATCTGGCGTCGCCATCTTGGGCTTGATCGGGTGTGAGGGATGAAATAATTCGGTAACCGTAGTCGTCGCCGTTACCGCTGCGAGATACAAGCAGTGTAAATGGTTAAGAATTGGTATCGAGACAGCGGGGAATTGCAGCACCTGGCTGTGGTTCAGGTCAACAGGCCGCCTTATTATATCCGGAGAGAAGACTCGAGGACCTACCTTTATAAGAAGGAGTGAATCACGTACAGTGGACAGCAGTGCCGTCAGCCTAACGGGAGGGAGCGAAGCCCGAGTTGTGAAGGCTGTTTTTAGGTCGAGGCTGTCTAAAACCGTAATTGCGACCGCGACTTGTCAACAACGGGGGCCTTGCGTTGTGCATTTCACATGCGTGACATCAGCGAGGCTCCACCCAACGGCACCGGGAGCGCATCGCAATGGAACCCCAAGGGTTCGGGTTTCGGTGGGGGGACCTGTACAGTTAAGCGCGTGCTGAGATGCTTTTCCGGAGCTTTTGTCGTTTGCCATACATTATTTAATTGAGCAAGTCGAGCTAGCTGCCGACCCCGCAGTTGCCCTCGTCTGCAAGGTATTGTATCGGTGACTGGGCGTTGACTACAGACGAGTCCCCTGTTCCAACAACCCCAAAAATCTGGGTAAAGGGGTTGTTGGAATACATAGGGGGGGTTGCTCTTACTAGGGTAGGGTGCACGGGCCGTACTACCAGAACAACGATTTACTAGTACTGTAAAATAACTAAAGTGGAGTTTGTATGCATTTAAGGAACCGTCAGCGACACTAGAAATCAGGTTGAAAATAAAGGTTTACTTAGTTTGTGTCATGGGGCTAGCGCCCAGGCCATAAATTCTGGTCTCTGAGACCAGAGCAGTTGCTAGCCATAGTGGCTCAGAGCGCGCAGCCCCGATGAAAACCTCTACGCCGGTGGATCCGCATCTCAGATAGACTTTTCCCTCCTTCATGGAACCTTAATTAAGCTATACGACCAGCACCCGTGTTAACCGTGCTGCCCCCGTTACAGTTTGGTAGCATTATAAGGTGTAAAAGTTATAGTAAATAGTGTGTGAGGTATAAAATAAGCAGATTTCCAATAAGGAACTACCAGATTACTAGTAAATTTACGAGCAAACTGTCCATATTTTGTTGCTAGTTGCTTGGTTGCGCTTCCTAAGCAAAAAAGCCAGATTTCGCTATGGGGGTTGTTGGAACAGGGGGGGGGTTGCTCGTACTGGGGGTTGCTTGAACAGGGGACTCGTCTGTACCCCATCAAATTCTAGAAGCGTCCCGCTGTTGGCCATCCCCTCCATCCAGATACCAGTGTGCTGTACCTAGGTACCTAACTATCTCTTGTAGTACAGACCGCCCGCCCGCACCCATCTTTCTTGTCAGGTCACATCTTTACCCCGTGGCCCAACCAACCCAAGACTCCAAACTTCACGACATTCGTTCTCTCTCATTTAGATACCCCTAGATCGAGAACACTGACATTATCCTCAAGATGGTACGCCATATCATCTTCCCTCGGTTTCCTCGAACTAGATGAACGCTAACCCTCCTCCTCCTTCCACACAGACGACAACAAAGCAGCGCCTCGCGCTCGCCATCTGCGACTTCCTCAACACCTCTCTGACCGATGGCACCCTCCAAGCCGACGACAAGGACAACATCGACATTGCCGTCAACTGCATTGGCGAGGCCTTCGGCATCGACCCCTCCGACAAGGCCGCCGTGAGTGAGGCCATCGGCTCCCAGAACCTGCTCCAAATTTACTCCGTCTACGAGAAGCTCAAGCAAACCAAGCCCGCCGCCGCCGCCTCCTCCTCCTCTTCCGCCGCCTCTGCTACGGCCAACAACAACAACAGCAGCAGCAGCAGCAATGGTCCCACAGAAGAAGACAAGAAGCAAGCCGAATCCCTCAAGTCCAAGGGCAACGCCGCCATGGCCCAAAAGGACTACCCAACCGCCATCGACTTCTACACCCAGGCGCTCACTCTCAACCCAGGAAACGCCGTTTACCTCTCCAACCGCGCGGCCGCCCACTCTGCCGCGCGCGACCACGAGTCCGCTCGCGCCGACGCCGAGGCCGCCGTCGCCATTGACCCCAAGTACACCAAGGCGTGGAGCCGCCTGGGCCTTGCGCGGTTCGCGCTAGGCGACGCCAAGGGCGCAATGGAGGCGTACCAAAAGGGTATCGAGTATGAGGGCAACGGCGGTAGTGAGGCGATGAAGAAGGGGTTTGAAACGGCCAAGAGGAGGGTTGAGGAACTCGAGGCTCAGAATGACGCGCCTGCCGCCCGTGGCGGTGCCGGTGGTGCCGGTGGTCTGCCTGACTTGAGCAGTTTGGCAAGTATGTTCGGCGGTGGTGGTGCGGGCGCTGGCGCCGGTGCCGGTGCCGGTAGTGGTGGTATGCCCGATTTTGGCTCCATCATGAACAACCCCATGTTTGCTCAGATGGCCCAGAACCTCATGAGCAACCCTGATATGATGTCCAACCTTATGAGCAACCCCCGTCTCAGGGAAATGGCGAACCAGTTCCAGGGCGGCGGCGGCCTGCCTGATATGTCTTCGCTCATGAACGATCCCAACATTGCCGACTTGTGAGCCTACCCCCTTGGTTTTCTTAGCTTCTGGAAGTTCGAGATAACTAACAAGATGGATAGGGCGCGCTCGTTCATGGGTGGTGGCGGTGCTGGTGGTGCCGGTGGTGCTAGCGGAAGGTAACAAGCTAGTAGAACTGTTGAGGATGTTTATGGTTCTTGCAGCATTTCTTTACCCGCTTAGCTCAGGTATTATAAAACAAGTTGGCATAGCATGAGTCTACAAACAGTCCAGGAGGCTATGAACTCAATTTTTGGTGATTTACAGCTGATGAACTTTGATTACAGCACGATACTTTTAAAGCCTATCAGGCTACGAGCCCCTGTTTTCAGTATTGAACCTGCCACCCATACCTTATGTAATATTCTCAACGAAACACTAGACAATCCTGTTTTCCGCTGCCAACCATCCAGCTGATTAAACCATCCCTCATACTCCGCAATCCGCAACCGTTAAATCCCCCTATCCCATAATTATCCCTCTCTAGCCCTTATTTTGATCATCCTTGTTTACATTTTCTACGTGTACCTGTTTCTATCATGTCCGGTTTCATCGTCCCATGAGGTCGTTGCTTAACCAACCCAGCGTCTAGCGCTTCTGAACATCCTCAACCAAGGGCCGAACTCGCCCCACTGGGCAAGCTGGTCCTCAGGAGCATAGCTCGTCACACCAGCCATGATGGTTCTCTCAGGGTGAGGCATCATGGCCAGGACACGACCGTCCCTGCTGGCCACACCGGCGATACCAGCCGGGCTGCCGTTGGGGTTGAAGGGGTACTCCTCCGTGACGTTCAGGCGGTTATCGACGTAGCGGATAGGGATACCATTCTGCTCAGTGAGCGCCTGGAAGTCAGCCTGCGAGTCGAACTCGGCGCGGCCTTCACCGTGAGAGACGACGATGGGAAGACTGGATCCACCCATGCCGTTGAAGAAGACCGAGTTCTTGCTCGCCTCTCCTTCCTCGATCTTGACCATGCTGTAGCGGGCCTCGAACTGGGCCGAGGCATTCTGCACAAACGTAGGGAAATGCTCGGCGCCAGGGATCAGCGACCGAAGACGGGAAAGCATCTGGCAGCCATTGCAGACGCCCAAGCTGAAGGTGTCCTTGCGGTTGAAGAAGGCCTCGAGCTCGGCGCGAGCCTTTTCGTGTAGCAAAATGGACTTGGCCCAACCCTGGCCGGCGCCGAGGACGTCACCGTACGAGAAGCCACCGCAAGCGGCGAGACCGACAAAGTCGGCGAGCGAGCGGCCGTTGATGATGTCGGTCATGTGGACGTCCACCGCATCGAAGCCAGCGGCACGGAAGGCGAAGGCCATTTCGGCGTAGCCGTTGACACCCTGCTCTCTGAGAATGGCAACACGTGGCAACTTGCCGAAGAAGCCAGTAATGGAGGCAGTGAAGGGAACGATGTTTTCGGCGGGAGAATAGGTAAGGTTGTAGGAGAGACCAGGGTCTTGAGAGTCGAGGAGAGCAGCATACTCGGAGTCGGCACAGGCCGGAGTGTCTCTCAACTTCTGCATCTCGTACGAGGTCTTGCTCCACCACTGCTGCATCTCAGCCCGGTCAAGGGTCACGAAAGGCTTGCCCTCACCGTAACGAATAGCAAGCGTCTGCTTGGTAGTAGGCAGAACGACACCAATCTTGCGGATCAGGCCAGCAGGAGGACCGCAAGTGGCGAAGCAGCGCTTGAAGTTGGTCTCATCCTCAGCACGAACCTGGAAGACGGCACCAAGCTCCTCATTGAAGAGCGCATCGGTAAGATCAGCCAAGCTTCCGGACTTGGAAACTCCGTCCAGGGTCAAGTCGACGCCGCAGCGACCGGCAAACATCATCTCGGCAACAGTGGTGATCAAGCCACCATCGGACCTGTCATGATAGGCAAGGACGACGCCGCTCTCGTGGAGCTGCGCAAGAGCATCGAAGTAGTCCTTGAGGAGATCGACATCGCGCACATCAGGCGCCTCGTGGCCGATCGCGCCGAAGGACTGAGCAAGAGCAGAGCCACCCAAAGCCTTGGAGCCCTTGGCCAAGTCGACGAACAGGAGAACGGTCTCGCCAACTTCCTCCACGCGACGAAGCTGAGGAGTCCAAGTACTGCGGACGTCTTCAACCGTGGTAAAGGCAGAAATAACGACGGAAACAGGGGCAGTGACACTCTTCTTGACCTCACCATCCTTCCAGGATGCCTTCATAGAGGTGGAGTCTTTTCCAACGGGGATGCTGATGCCGAGTTCAGGGCACATCTCCATACCAATGGCCTCGACGGCCTCGTAAAGAGCGGCACCCTCACCAGGATGGTTCACAGCGGCCATCCAGTTGGCGGAGAGCTTGACGCGCTTGAGATCACCACGCTGGGAGCCGGCCTTGATATCGGCAGCACCAAGGTTCAACAAACTTTCGGCGACCGCCATTCTAGCAGAAGCAGCAGGAGAAACAAGGGCAAGAGTAGGCTTTTCGCCCATGGCCATGGCCTCGCCACCCTTGACGCCATTAAGGCCAAACGAGGAGAGGGTGACAGCGACATCGGCAACAGGAACCTGCCAAGGACCAACCATCTGATCACGCACGGTAAGACCACCGACGGTACGGTCACTGATAGTGATGAGGAAGGACTTGGAGCCAACAGAAGGCAGCCAGAAGACACGCTGGACGGCTTGTCTGAGAAGGTCTTCGTCGCTAGTCGAATCGCCAAAGGCCTCCTTCAGGCTGGCAACAGGGTTGAAAGCGGGCCACTGGGGCTTCTTGGAAGTGACAATGCGCTCGAGCTTACGTCCCTTGGGGAAGAGGACATCCATAGGGACATCAATAGGACGGGGGTACTCGTTGGACTGCTTGTCGCTCAAGATGAGCTTAGAAACGCCATCAGCCTCCTTGGTGATGACAGTTCCAACGTCAGAGAAGCCGCAACGTTCTCTCTCTGTATAGATTGGTCAGAACTGCCAGCAAATACAAATAAATCGGGGTATCCATGTGAACTTACGGCAAATGCTAGTGAAACGCACCATGCTATCAGGGTTGACGAGCAAGACGTAACGCTCCTGGGCCTCGTTACACCAGATCTGAAGAGGGCTCATGCTCTTGTCAACACACTCGACCTCGCGCAGCTCGAATCTGCCACCGAAACCAGCATCCTTCACCAGCTCAGGCAAGGCATTAGAAAGACCACCAGCACCCACATCGTGGATCATGGCAATAGGGTTCTGGACGCCAAGAGCAACGCAGGTGTTGATGACCATCTGGGCGCGTCTCTCCATTTCAGGATTGCCGCGCTGAACACTGTCAAAATCAAGATCGGCGTTACCTTCGCCAGAGTCGTTGCTCGAAGCGGCACCACCGCCCAAGCCAATAAGCATAGCGGGGCCACCGAGAACAATAACGTGGGCGCCCTCTTGCACGTCGGATGGGTTCTTGAGCGCATGGTTTTCCCTAACGGTACCAACTCCACCAGCAATCATGATGGGCTTGTGGTAACCGCGGAATTCACCCTCTGCCTTGGTGTCATCGGCGGTGAGAAGGGTGCGGAAGGTACCAGTAAGGCAGGGACGGCCGAACTCGTTGTTGAAGCGGGCGCTACCAATGGGAGCTTCCAGCATGATATCCAAAGCGCTGGCATAGTGGGCCGGGCGGCCAACGTCGATCTCCCACGGGGCAGTGTGATCAGGGATGTGCAGGTCAGAGACCCAGAAGCCGCAAAGACCAGCCTTGGGCGTGGAGCCTCTGCCAACGGCACCTTCGTCACGGATCTCACCACCAGAGCCAGTGGCGGCACCGGGGAAGGGGGCAATAGCAGTGGGGTGGTTGTGTGTTTCGACCTTGGCCAGAACATGAATCAACTCCTTGTTCAACTTCCACGAGCCGGTCGAATAGTCGGGTGACCAAAAGTTGACGTTGTCACCCTCCATGACGGCAGCATTGTCGCTGTAAGCCGAGACAGTGAAGTCGGGGGTGACCTTGTGGGTGTTTCTGATCATCTCAAAGAGACTCTTGCTCTTGGAAAGGCCATCAATGGTCCAGTTGGCATTGAACTGCTTGTGACGGCAGTGCTCAGAGTTGACCTGGGCGAACATGAAGAGCTCAACATCATGAGGCGGGCGACCGAGCTGGGAGAACTTCTCAACCAGATACTCGATCTCGGACTGGTCAAGCGCCAAACCACGTTCTTTGTTGTATTCTTGGAGGACCTGGATAGGGTCCTTGCCAGGGGCGAAGATATCGACGACTTCCAGAGTCTGGGGCTGGCCCTCGGCAAACATGGTGACCAGGTCGGGGGCGTCGGCCGAGAGAGTCTCGGTCATGCGATCGTGCAGAACATCGCGGAAGGTGATGTTCTTGTCGTTAAAGGGCTGCTCAAACTCGATGTGGACGAGACGGCCGCGCTCAATGCGATGGATCTCCTTCTCGAAGCCGCAGACCTGGGCAATGCTGGTGGCCTTGGAGCTCCATGGCGACAGGTAGCGAGGGGTCACATACCACTTGCGCCCGTAGCCAATGTGCGTAAGATGGGGGGCGGCTTGGTCGGCAGAAAGAGGAAGAAGCTGGGCGAGCTTCTGCTGGGCGGAGTTGGCATCGCCAGCGATGTGCGCATAATAGACCCAAACACCCGAGACAGACGAGACCTTGATGGGGGCTGTCTTGTTGATTTGCTCCTTCAGCTTAACGGCCTCGGAGGCCGTGAAGCAAGAGCCGCCCGTAAGAGTAAGGAACTCCATTGTTGGATGGAGGGGGGAGGCGCAACGGCGCAGAATACCCAAGAGGTATGTAGGTATATGGGTTGATGGGGTTGGTGAGTGGAGGGTTTAGGATTGGCACACAGCCAAACGCTTCTCCAAAGGAGGAGAGAGGCGTTCGGGAGGAAAAGATCTTCCAAAAAATCGATGCGAGTCGGAGAGGCGAGACAGGAGTCACGGTCCAGTACAATGGTGGGGTGATAAGATAAGGAAACACAAATGGGAGTCACACTTACATTGAAAGTTATGGAGTTTCAGGGTTGCGATGGTTTACAGTATCATCCCATCCCATCATGCCTGTTCAAAATTTTAGGAGGGGCTGTGTTATCAGGAGTTCAAGCTGCTGATTGGACGATTCAGCTTGAGCGAGCGCCCCGTCTGGGGGGCCGCTTGTGGCCCACCGTCCTCCGCCTCGGACTTGGGCGGTTCATCTCGGTCAACGGAGATGTCCTCCACCGTTAAGCGCACCGTCCAGCCTCAGGACAGGACAAGTGATGCGCTCGCCTGGCCGAGTACGGCCTCATCTGCCAAACCGCATCGAGTCATTATTTCCCCCAACGTCGTCCTGGAACAGACCCGTCGATAACATTCAACATCTCGAGCTCAATCTATCCGTTCATCCAAAGAAACCCAGATGACGTCACACTCGTTGCGGCTGGTTCTCGGACTTTCACTTTCACATCAGCATGAACAGCACAAGTAGAAATAAAATGATCATACGTTCCGACCTCCCAATGCCTCACCAAAACCCAGTTGCGGAAACACGCTGCAGGATCTTGACATCTTGAAGGCGGCAGGCATACAGGCTTGCAAGCGCGTGTCAAGCGATTCGACCCGGAAGACATCCCGGAAATAACCCTAACCCTTCATATGGCGCGTCTCCTCTTGAAAGTCGCATTCTTTAGCTGGGTAGACTCAAATCCTTTCTTGGGTAGACTAAACCTGCGAGCGCTTTTTTGGACTGTAAGTCTAGAAATTTATTGGACTCATCACCAAACCTACATTGTATAAGAAGTTATATAAAAGGAATTGGCGTTTAAATAATAAGTTTTTCGTTGTTTTGTCGCCTCCTCTGCAATCTGGTTTATTGTACTTAAAGGCCTCCCTATCAGTGCTGCCTACTGTGTACCGCGTAAAGTTCCGGGAAAGTGCGCGCGAGTGCACTAGGCTGGCATTGTGGTGAGATTCTTTGGCGGGCGCGGTTGGAAAGCAATGATTGGCTGTGTGCCTAGAATAGTGGGTTTTAGTCTACCCAGAGAAGGATTTGAGTCTAGAGGTACCCAGCTAAAGAAATCGTGAAGTCAACCGTGGAAAACAGCTAATTAAGGCGGCCTCGACCCTTCCAACTCCACCACTCACTCTTCCCATTCCCTCCAAACCCACCGGCTCCGCGTCCCAGTCGAAAGGTGGCTTGAAACTCAAACGTCCGACGCCCAAGAAAAAGCGATCGCCGTCAAAACGGGCCGTAGAGCGCTTCTTCTTAATGTAGCGGAACATCGACCACCACCACCACCACCACCACCGCCGCGCGCAACCGAAGAAACAAGAAATACACGAAGGCACACACAAGCTCAGGAAGACGTGAACCCCCCCAGTACGCGCATTCATCATGTCCTCAACATTCACATCCCTCCGTGGCCTCGCCACCCGCCTCTTCGCCGGCGGCGCGCGTCCCTCGCCATCCTCCCTCCTCCTCCTCAACAAGCCCGCGACCGCCGCCCTCCCCGCTGCCGCGACCCAACACCAACAAACCGCTTCCTACGCGACCAAGGGCAAAAGCGGTCCCCCAGCCGGCATGTTCTCCGGCCAAAAGCCCGGCAGCAAGAAGTCCAAAGGGCCCAAGCAAGTCGACCCGCGCATCATCAACATCCTGCGACACTTTGCCGTCCTGTCGCCCAAGCGGATCCCTCCGCCCCTCCGGTTCGGCCGCAACAGATACCTGCGCCATTGGACGATCCATCGGGCCTGGCTGCTATTCCGTCGCCAGCAGCGCGAGCAGCGCGAGCGCATCTTGATGCAACAACACCAGAGCATGAGCAATGCGTGTGAGGAGCTCCGCAACACAGAGGGCCCCGGAACGAGGGAGACGGGATATCTGTATCGCGTGGCGATGCTGAAGAACGGAGTGTACGGACTGAAGAGTATCCCGATCGAGTATGCTAGTCGGGCGTTGGTAGAGACGCCGGGTAGGCAGGCTTGGAATCATGAGTGGAAGCGTTAAACGGGATGTTGGAAAAGGGCAGGGACGGGTAAGAATATGAAAAAGGCTGGAGGGAGGGGCTAGTCTATATCTGGTCTGGACATGAGAGATGCAGCAATCTCTTGGAAGGCCACACGATGAAATACTGCCAAGAGGGGAAGAGGGGGGGGGGATTGATTGTACGAGTAGAGATGGGTAGGTTCTTCCCTGCGTTTGCTACGAATTTTCTTCCGTCAGTTTGGGTCTTGTTCTGGTTTGTGGTTCTGATCATGATATCCCTTCTCTCCGCGACTTTGAAACGGAGTGAAATGGTGGAATCATCGTGATCCGAGGACGACCGAAACCCGCAGAGCGAGATTCTTGTCGAGTCGAGGGATGGGAGTCTTGAGGCACGCAAGGGTGGTTCTAGAAGGAGGAAAATCGGCGACTGCTGCACCCTCTTGGCCGGCAAAGTATGCTGAGAGGGGGATAGCGCAGCGAGACCGACCCGTGTGCCTGTTGCCGCGTGTATTTGTATGTGTATGAGGATCTCGCTTTGGTAGGAAACAAGGCAATACAGGCACACTGCTACGCGATCGATTGCTCCTTGAAAAGTCTCGGCAGATTTCACCTCTGGACGTCCTTCCCTTGTCATTCGGGTCTTATATGTAAGTATGCTTCCCATCCAGTTCACATTTCAGCCATTAGTCATTATGTAATATGAGGTAACGATGTATATGGAATTTCGAGTCGCATGGAATAGGTATCTAACCAGCAGTTCTATCTTTGCAACTCATTTTGCTGCGACTGGATCTGCCCGCGTATTAAGAACGATGATTGCCTCCATCCCCTGATGACTTTGTTCCTCTTTCCCATCGCCATGTTCGTCTTTCCAGACCTTCTATCAGTGGCCATTCCACTGATTTTGCAGAAATCGATTTCCATGGGTTATAGAGATTTAGATAAGAAACCCAAGATGGAATCCACATTGATGTCTCGCTCTTCCTTTTTGACACCCAAGTAACACATATCATGCCAGATTTCACTGCAAGCTGCAAAATGAATAATGCTGAAGGTGTGAGATACAAAACCCGGACAGCAAAACATGCGCCAACCACATTGGGATACCCAAAGTCATCCGAACCCGCTGTTTGGTTAGTTGACAGGGGAAAACCCGGGACAATCGAAGAAAAGTCTAGAGCCATATTAGTACATAAGATATGTTTGAGGAAAAGGCTGAATGAGTTTCTCATGTGCCGCGTCCTTTCCTCCTGTCTAAGCATCTGGCCGAGTGAAAATGAAGCCTATATGGATCATTATGGTCATTTTTCGTCCCGACATTCGATGTATTGAGCAGCAAGGTTGATGTGGAGAAAGTGTGAGGCGAGGTCGGACCCTTCCCGTCGGCTGGCTTCGATAAATTCAGAGAGAGAGCGTGTACGTCTGTCGAGTCGCGGAGAGTTTGGACTGAAGAGTCTTCCAGCCAAGTGGGTGTAGATTCCTGCTCTTCTCTTCCCATCCCAAAGGGAAGTCATCTTTGTGGTTTTTTTGATTCCCACTGCCGTTCTCTTTCGAGTCCGAAGCCATAGAGAGTTCGAAGCCATTCATATCAGTCATCCGCGAACCCAAACCTGACTGTGCCAGACTCTGCTACAGCAGAGGTTGTTCTTGAAGTTTTGCGCGCGATCGTTCGAGAGTAAGGGTGGCGAGTGGAGGGGCTTCGAATGGGTCCCCTTATCCCTTGATTCTCATAGAATCACACAGCACCCGCTTCCTTCCTTTTTCTCGAACGTTAGCAGCGCCGCTCGCGTGGCTGCCTCGAATACGTCGTCAACACCTTCTCCGGTAAGACTGGAACATTCGAGGTACTTTCGAGCGCCAATCTCCTTTGCTATCCTCTGGCCTTCGTCCTCCATCACGAATCGTTGGGATCGCTTCCGCATTTCTTCGATGGCAACTGGATCCCCCCTGAGATCCTTCTTGAGACCCACCAAGATGATGGGCACATTGGGACATCTTTCATTGGCCTCGGTGACCCACTGTTTGAGGTCTTGGTTAGTAGTCTGACTAGTAGCTTTGCTGAAATGATGCGTCGCTCGAGCCACCTACCTTGTGTTTAACGTTGTCTAAGGAATCTGGCGTGTCGACAGAAAACCCTATTAGAATGATATGCGCCTTTGAGTATGCAAGTGGTCGTAATCGCTCATAGTCTTCTTGTCCGGCTGTATCCCATAGCGCTAGCTGAACCGACTTGCCATCTACTCGGCAGTCGGTAACGTAGTTCTCGAATACGGTGGGAATCTATTGAATATTGTTTTCTGTCAGCGCGACGCGAACATGGACAGCGGGTGTTAGGCCGAGCGTGATTGAGGTGGTCTGTCGATGCAATATGCTCCAGAGCACAGGAAGCATTGGGCACGGTGACGCCGAAGGCCCATGCCGCCACATGGTTTCACCGGCGGATTTTACAAGTACTCACATATGTCTGTTCCCGTGCAGTTACACGTTAGCCCATTGATTCCATAGTACGAATGACAGGAAGGCATATATGTATGCGGGATCAGATGTGATAACTTACGGCTGGGAAGAAACCCAAAGTGAAGACGCTCAGTAAACTGGTTTTTCCGCAAGCACCGTCGCCGATGATGACGAGTTTCCTGGATCACACGGAGGATTAGCGTCTGCAGATTGGTGAGGCAACGAGTTGCTGGTGTGTGTCGGTTCTGGAGGCTGGTGCAGCACAACGGCGGGGAAGGGGTCTGGTGTTCCAATTCGATCACTCAAAGAGCTCTGGGTCGGACTGATTCGGTCCCGTACTTCTCCACCATTTCCCGAACCGCAAAGCCCAAACAAGACAGGTGCTAGCTTACCTGCGGATGACATTCTGAGGGCTGCCTGATGCCATTTTGGGTAATGGCTATAGATGTCCTGAGCCTTGTTTTTGTCCAAACCAAGCTCACTTCGCCTGAGAGGACCTCGAGCCCCCTGGGTCTCTGCGCTGTCGACGGTGTGTGGTAGGCGATGCTATTTGGGCTTTTAAGTTGCGAATTGTTATCGATGAAGATCTATCGGGATATTCCGTTCGGGGATTGGAGTCGTCGCCGTTGCAATTGTACCAACAGTTGGGATGTAAGGGGGTTGGTCGAGAGTATGTCGGGTAGAGAGAGGTACGAGAAGATGCGTTAGAGGGGCGGTCAACCTGGATGTACCAGCAGGCTTGCGAGAGGCCAGGCGGTAGACGAGCGATTCAATCGGGAGAGTAGTAGAGCGCGTGCGTTGGATTGCGTTGACGGCCGAATTGGATGAACAGGTGGGATGAAGCAAGGAGCAATTGGAGACGAGGAGAAAAAGGTGAAAAAGCTCAAAAAAAGAGTGCCGGTTGGGTGTGAGAATGAAAGGACCAGGACTTGAACTGGAAATGGACCTGGGACTGCGGCAGTGGAAGTGGAAGTTGCGCGCGCAACAGCTAGCGGAGCGGTTGGACGGTAGTGACCGCGACCAGTGTCAGGGCAGTGCTGTTCGTTGGTAACCCGGGTGATGAGGTTGGTAAGCAGTAGCAGCCCCCCGAGTACCGTGCCAGTAGTGAGGAGTCCGCAACTTGCACGGAACAGGAGAAGTGGAATTGAGCGTAGACTGTTTGCCTGGAATCCTGGACTTGGACTTGTGGTGGTGGTTTCGCGGGAAATTTTGATGAGAAAACAACGGTTGATAGTTGCTGATCAAGGACGGGGGCGCTTCTTGCTATGAAGAGTTCCGCAGGTGCATTTGGGATTGAACTGAAAAGGAAACTGCCCCTGTCATAATGGGACGAATTACGGCGGCTTACAAAAAAACCCTGGCAGTGAGGCTTCGAAACGCCGGACTCCCGTCCTAACGGTGAGTGTAGGTAAATGTCTGACCCAGGTACACTACCTGGTTCACGGCAGGCTCTGGGCTCCACCCGACTCTCTCATACCCTCTTCAGTCTTCAGGCAGTCACTGTTCATGTTCGATGTCCCGACCACTGAGGTGCTGACAATCTTAGGCTTATATACCTAGACAGGTGAACAAAAGGATACCACAGCCTACGCCCTTTTCTTTACACTCGCCCACTACAGCAGCGACGAACACATCGAACACCACGTTGACCGACAGGCTCGTCCACGCTTGTCCTCGGTCGGCCTGGTTGGCTTCAAGGTTGCCCTGGTGTTGGTCGAATCCCTGTCGCCGCGACAGGGACATTTGGAGACATTTGGAGAGACACTCACAAACCCACGATTGGCCATCAGATTGTTCAATGTAGCGATGCTCGAGGTGTGGCCCCTACTAACTCTAGCGATCCCGGGCAAAGTGATTGCTGTTTCTGGTTCCCTTTTCAGGATGACATCAACGGCCCTTTTGAGCAACAGCAGAACTCGGGCAGGATGTGGACGTGTAGGATCTGCCCTGAGCTATCTGTTGCACCAAGTTGCAACAAGTCCTACCGCCGTCCTACCCTCACTTCCAGCAACCTCCCACATTTGGCCACTTTCCAAATTTGCTCAGTCTCCTCTGTCTCTCACGAGACTCTCTCATGGTGTGATGAAACGTTGCTCTTTTCCCTATGCGGGATGCTGGCAAGATACAAAAAAAGAGCGGTCCTACCTCGTGTTGACGGGTGGGCCGCTTCCAATTCTAGCTTGTGCTTGTCATCACAGCCATAAACGGTCGCGCGCTGCTCGAATGTCAAGCATGTCAGGGCGCAATGAGCGATTCTGATAGGTTATTGCCTACTTGGGGGGTGCCGGGCGCCAAGGCTTTTCACCCCCCTACTYGTTAAGTAGGGGGTGGCGAAAAACTGGGACACGGTTTTAAGTTGGGACATCTGGAATCTTAGTCTTCTACTTAGAAAATTGTTAGTGGACAACATTCAACAACGAAAACCCTATTAACWATTTTTCTAAAAATCTTATAAAATTTGAGAAGAAATTSTTARTATAGAAGATACTATTACCAACGTTTTRAAAATTTATCTTAAAAGCTAACTAAGTAATTGCTTCCGGAATCCTCAATTACTACAAATAYTRTTACTTCYATAATRCWTCACCCCGGGCTAGTGTCACGGGGCTGGCGCCCAGGGATGTTTGCCTGGCTAGCACTCGTATAAGCCAGGCATGCCTTCTGGTTGGGTATACGGGCCGGCCGGCTGTCGGCAGCCGTCTTGGCGCCAAATACACTACGTGCTATTAGGTATATCCCTCGGGTATAGTATTCGGAATATATTTTTAGCCTTAGTATTTCTAGTACCTTCGATACCTACGTATTTTGTATATTTAACTAGAAGCTCTATACCTTACTAGTATAGACCTCCCTTTTCCTTTTTATCGATTATTTTAAATTCTTTATAAGGCCTACTTATATATATACCTTATAAACCCCTTATATTATAATCGACCTTCTTCTTAATATTCTAATTCCCTAATAGTCTCTAATATCTTCGCCGTTTCTAATTACCCGAAGAATTCTCTAACCGCTATTTTTTTTTTACTTTACTATACCGCTATAGTTTCGATTCCGTAGGTTTAGAATGCATCCGAGCGCTAATAGTAATTCGCTATAGCTATTCAAACCTTTATTAACGAAATCGGCCGTTTCTAAACGATTGCTAATAGCTTTAATTAACCGAAGCCGGTCCTACCTTACTTTAATAAGTTTATAGGCGATAAAAGGGACTTTAATATATAGATTTATATAGCCGAAGCGAAATTGTATATTAATAGCCCGGCTATTAGTAATTTAAAAGCTTAATTCTATTACTTCTACTTTAACCTTTTACTAACCGTCCGCCGGACCCTAGTTTCCTTTATGCAATCTCTAACGAATTAAATATTGGCCGGGCTTTTCGAAAAATTCTAAATTAATTATAGGGAGATTAATTAAAATAAAAAAGCTAGTTTCGAACTCTTTACCTTATAATAAAAGTTTCGGGAATTTATATCCTATTTCCTTATTTACTTCGAGGAAATCTTATATTAAGTTAAAGCTAATACGTGGTTAGATTAGGCTATTATTAATTCGTTAATATCCTCTTTAAACGATGAATAGTTTAGGCGCTTCTATAAATAGCTAAAAGTTTTAGATAATTACTTAGAGCTCTATAGTTTCCTCCGGTATTTAAACGGCAATAATTTCTTGGGGAGTACGGGGCATTCTAATACTACTATTTATATTAATAAAAGGGAATTAATAGATATTATTACTACCTAAATTTTAAAGAGCTTTAATTCTAAACCGTCGGATATTTAATAAAAGAAGTAGAAAAAGAAGGGTATTTATATAATTTACTGTAACGGGGGCAGCACGGTTAATACGGGTGCTAGTTGTATAATTTAATTAAGGTTTTATAAAGGAGGGAAAAGTTTATCTGAGATGCGGATCCATTGGCGTAGAGGTTTTTATCGGGGCTACGCGCTAGCAACTACTTTAATTTTAGAGACTAGAATCTATAGCCCGGGCGTTAGCCCTATAATATTACCCCCCTCCTATCCCTTCTTTACCCCTCCTCTATCTCTCTCCTACTTACTATTACAATTGGTCTCCTACGAATTCGTAATTTCCGTTTCAATTGTAAATTTATCTCCTATACTGCTAACCGATACTATTATACCTTCTATCCAATATTATAAATATAGTATTAAACGTTAAAGAACGGTAAAGAATAGTAGGTAATAAGTAATAATTAGCAATCGAAATATATACGCCTAGTTTAAGCTTTTAAATTTATATATATAATCCCCCTCCCCCTCGCCTTTTAAATTTCTTTCTCTTCTTTTCCTTTCTTTAGTCGCAATTCAATTTTCTAAAGTAAGTAATATTATCCCCTTTACTACTTAACACCTATCCCTCTCCTTTAATTCCTTTAATATATTTAAATACTTTACGTTACGTTATCCTTTTTTATTATTCCGGGCTCCGGCTTTTAGATACCTACCGCCCGTCCTAATTTTTTACTTACTAACTCCCCCTTTATTCGCTTTAATACTTCGCCCGCCGGCCTTCCCTCTTAGCGTTTATTTTTTTTAACGCTAGCCTTCTTAGTATTCCCTCTTTAGACCCCGGCGTGCCCCTCCCTTCCTACCGCTACTCCTAGCCCCTACTACGCCGCCGCTATTACCCCCTCTAATTCGAAGGTTATTAAGAAATATTAGTGAAATGTAAGTTTGTTTTTTTTTTTTTTTATATTCCGTCCTTTTCGAATTTCCTCTCCGTTATTATTTCGTTGCTAACCTCTTTATTATAATTTAATTGCGAGGAATTTGCCGTCCTTTATATTTAATATATTAATATAGAGTGGGTGTATTTTATAATGTTTAATTGCGTTGTATATGTAAATTATTATAATAATAGTAAATAGTATAATTGGGCATTGCCTTTAACCCTATGCGCGTTTGCTATTTAGGAGGCGGCGGATTGTATAATTAAGGCGGTGGCGAAGGATAACCTTAATCGGTATATAAATATTTAAAGAAATACTATTAAGCTATATAAGAAGGCCTTTATTAATTAGTATATTACTTTTACCCCTTTCTTTCCTTCTTTATTCTTTTTTTAAAGTATTAGTATTAATTTTTTCTTCTTCTTTTTTCTTACTTTTTTAACTGCGAATACCTTTATTATATTAAAGCGGCGCCCCCCCTACCCCCTTCCCTTCCATTGGCGCCCCCCTTTTCCTATAAATTATAAGTGTTATAAGCGAATATAATAATTCTCTAAGTTAGGATAGATATATAGGAGTTAAGTAATAATTATAAATATAAAATTTAGAAGAAGTAGTAAAATTTAATATTAATATCTTTCCTTTCCTTTTTTTTCGTAGTTAATATTATCATTTTTTGTATTCTATAATAAAATATTCTATTAAACTATTATTAATAATAATTAGATTATATTTAGTTTCGAAGTAGTTTGATACTACGGCGTTAACTATTAATTATAAAGGTTCTTAAATCTACTCTACCTATCCTACCTATTTTATTAACGTTTTTCTACGCTCTTTATTAATTTAATAATATAAAATCTCTTTCCACGAAATATTCTTTTTTACTATTGATTATAATGATTAAGGGTTAGGAATTGGTAACGATTTATTTTAATAAAGGGTTACTTTAAACCCGTTGTAGGAAATTTATATAAAATTTATTGAAGATTTTAGTAGTAAAGTCGGTAAATTCAATTATATATAGGTTTAGAATTTTCGAGATTGTATATTTGGTATATACCTAATTTAAATTTTTTTTAAGGCGTTCGGTTCTAAAATTTTTGAGATTTAATTAGATTTTATCTCCCTCCTTAAATACTTCGGCCGGTCGCTTCTTACAATTTGTAAAATATTTTTAATTTTATATTAAAATAGTTATTATTGTTTAATAAAGATTTATAATTTGTTATAGCTGTATAATAAAACCTTTTACTCTTTTTTACGGATTTGAAAATTTAGTTCCTATAAGTTAGGTAGCGATAGTTATAAGGGATTGCGGGTAGTAGCTATAGGTAGCGAAGAATAGAAATATCCTAATCGTAGCGTTTATTTTACTATTAATTATTAATTACGTAACAGGGTATTAATGGTCCTAATTATTCTATATATAGTTTATAAAGATTTTTAAGAATATTTAAACTGTTTAATTTATATATTTTAGCCCGCCGTCGGTTTGGGGGTAAAATACTATATTTAATTACTATTTTACCTTAAGGAGGTTGTAGAAGTATTTTTAAAAGTTATTAGTTTAATTAGGATTTCTATTACTAATAATAAATCTAGGCTAGTTATAGTAACGTATAAAGTATTATAGGAATGTTTTAGCGATTGTTTTTACTTCTATAGTAGGTATAAGTTTTAAAATTATTATTTTATTAAATTAATTTTCAATAATTAAAAGATTTATATAGCCTCTTAAGGGTAGTAGGTTAATAATAAAATTTATTTAGATATCTCTAAAGAATTAATTTAGGATTAGTAGTAGTTTGAGTAGTCCTCTCTTTTAATTTTCTTAATATTTTACCCTTCTATAAATATTATAGTTAATTATAAACCGATGAATATTGATTTGGGGAATTTGGTCCGGGGATATACGCATTGCTTTCTTACGATGATTTTCTTTTTTTTTCTTTTATGGAACTCTTAATATAAAAGTACCAATAGGAGAAGGAAAGAAAAGGAGAGAAGAGGATTTTTCTTTATTATACAATTACATTCTTTTAACTCTTTTAGTTATAGAATTTTTCGAAATTGAATCTTTTTTTTTTTAGTTCCAAGTAACTTCTAATCAGCGCTCGCTTTATATATATAGTAATAAATAATTATTAGTCCTTTTATTTAAAAGAAATTCCTATTCGCTCCCTAATTAATATAACTATTATAGTAAAAATATTAAGAAGTTTACTACCTACGTTCGTTTTTAGTAGGTAAACGAATAGGAATAGTCGTTAAAGGAGGATAAGAGAAATCTTAACCGGCTTTCCTTAAAATTAAATACCTCCCATCTCACCCGTTTAAAAAAGTCTAACAATCGCCTACTATATTTATTTAATTAGATAGTTAATAGGGGAATTATAGTCCTCTATTAAATTATTATTATTATAATTATAATAGTATTGTAATTATAGTAGTTTTCTTTTTATTTCAAAATACTAATAAAGATGAGATAGGTATTAAATTCGGTATTAAATTAATTAAAACGAATATAGGGAAGCTTACAACTCCTCGTTGAGGTTTGCCTAATATTTACTTAAGATATTAAATTAATTAATATGAAAAATATCTGAATAATTTTATTTTAAAAAAAAATAAGAATCCTAATACCGGATACTTGTAATAGTTTAGGGCTTTCGAAAATATTTAATTTATAATTATATTAGTAGCTATACCCGGATTGTTGATAATATAACTAATTAGTAATTATTAGATTGCTATTCGGATATAATGTTAAAGTATGAATAATTATATAAATGATTAATAAGAAAGAAAGATAAATGAATACTTAAATGGCGATAATTAAACGAAAGTTAATATAGACGATTAATGAACTATTAAATAAGAATAATTCGGTTATATAACTTACTAACATAAATGAAAGTTTAATTAATAGTAATTAAATAATAGTAAGAATAAATAATTAATAAATTATTTAAATAGTAATTCGACTTTAAGGCCGTCCGAAGAACGAAAGTAACGAAAGATTTTATCGATAAGTAAGGTAATTACTACTATTAAACCTCTAAGGAACCCTATTCCTAAGTTAATAATACGTAGTCCCTACCTAAGCGTAAAGAAAAGTACTAATTATTACTTCTAAACTCTTTTTTAATATAATATATCAGTAATTATATTAATTAATCTTGAATATTATAATTATTACTGTTATTGTATTTTAAAGAATAATAAGAAGTAATTAGTTACTATAAAATCCCTATTTAAGGGATTTAATAACGATATCGATAATAAGGTATTAGGAAAAGGAATGAAGGAAGAAAGAACACAAAATATTTCTTTTATTTAGGAAGAAGGAGAAAAAAGAATATAAAAGGAATAAGAGAAAAGAATTCATTAAGAAGTATCTAATCTAACGAAGTATAGGACTACTTAATTAAAAGAAAACAAAACTATTAAAAGGAAAGGAGGAATTCTCAAAATAAAGGAAAAAAAAGGAAAAGGATAAAATATTAATAGTATAGACGATACTACTAGGATAAGGGATAATAGGAATATTTTCTTAATTTTAATTTCATATTCTAATTAGGAAGTATTAGATTAGCTTCCTATACTGATACCGGAACTATTTTCCCTATTCCTCTCAAATCCTTACCTTCCTCCCTCGACTTCTACGTTAGAAACTACTTTTTTCCCCTTTCTAAAATCTAATCAATCCCCTACCCCTTTATTAATTTAGTTTAGAGACCGGTTACTAATTCCTTTTGGTAATCCTTCACCGAATTTAAACCTAAGGGATTAATTTTAAATCCTTAATTATTAATATAATTACAAATATAATTAGCCTACTATTTAAAAATTACCGCCGAATCTGTTTAGTTTTATTCGTATCCTATATTCTTATATTTTATTTGCCTCTACGACTTATTTTCAAACCTAATATCCAACTCTTAGTATTATTATTCTACGACTTGTCCTTTCGTTTTTAGGATTTCTTCGTACCTAATTCGAAATTAATAGTCCTTAAGGCTTTAACCCTAAATTATTTTTATAAGCGTATTAAATTTACTATTCTATTTCCTTTATTATTCCCCTTCTTAATAATAATTAATATTTTTCTTTTAAGTTATTAGAGTCGAACGATATAGCGTTTAAATAATTTAAATAATAAGAAGGGTTCGAATATATATTATAGATAATTACGGATAATAACCCTTTTTAAATTCTATTATCTCTCTCTTTAATAGAAAAATTAGCGGGCAAAACCCTTATAACCTCTTTCGTAAAAGATTATAGGCCTAATAAGAAATTTAAAGGAAAAGATATTTTCTTATATTTAAAAGAGTTTAATAATAGAATTGAGAGTTATTATTTTATTAATTAGGCTAAATTGAATACCTGGTACTAGTAATATATATTGGACGTAAGATAGATTTATAGGGAAATTGTAAAGAATATTGAATAACGTTTAGGTAGTATTTAGATATAGAAAGAGTTCTATTACTTTTTTAAACGGGAATTCTTAACGTTAGACCCTAAATAAATAAAAAGCAAAATCACTTCATTAAAGGTCTTCAATAGCAAGGCGGTCCCTTATAATAAAGAAAAGATCGTTTAAACTATATTTAAATATTCGGTACTTTTATTAAAGCAATTAGAAAAAGAAAAGGAATTCGTTCGATTTATAATAGTATAAAACTTTTATAAAAAGTTTATAAAGAGAATAAAACGTATAATTATAATTACTATAGGATTTAAAGAATAAATCTACGCTATAACCTAGTTAGTATTCTATATTTAAATAATTAAGGCTATTAATAAGTATTTCGATTTCGAAAATAGCGCTTATACGAAGGATAAATCGGTTAATTTATTTAATAATAGTATCGGCGTTTAGAAAAAGGTATTAACAAATACCGATAAGAAATATAGCTTTATCGGATTAAATAGTAATTCTAATTAGTTTTCCTATAGGAAAACCTTTTCAGTATTTTAATTTACTACTTTAGTATTTTCTACCTATTATTTAGTTAATAAATTAGATATTAAAAAGATAATTAAAGGTTTTAACCAAATGAAGATTATATAATTATAAATAGATAAAAAATTGGCTAAAAAGTAGAGGGAAGAGTTCTAAATTAATTATTTATTAATATTTAATTAGGTAAATATTAATAGTAAAAGAATAGGATATTTAGGTAGTTCCTTTATAAGAGGCTAAGGAAGAAGAGGCGGTAGAGGAGGAGGACCTCCGATTAGGAGTTAATTAAACTTCTACTAAATTATTTATTATTAATATAGTCGTTATTATTACCAAAATAAATATTAAGAGATAGTAAATAATATTTAAAAAGGCCGTTTAGCGGTCTACCGGCTTCGAAATCCCTAATATAATTTATAAATAATAATTACTATTAGTAATAAGGAAGACTTTAATAATTATATTCCTAACGAGCGTATTATTTCGGCCGTTGAAATAAGGAAATTAAAATTCCTAATATAATTTTAGATGGCTATATATAGGACATCGCCCGAATATAAGACTATCTTTGATTATTAGGAAAAGAATTTTTAGATAGTGAAGAAGAAATATTAATTTGAATTAGATTTTTCTCTATTACTAAATAATGTACGAGAGAAATAGTAGTAGAGGAATAATCCCTCTAATACCTTTATTTATATAATAGGTATTAATTTATTAAACTATTATTATATAGTTAATAGATTAAATATTACCTAAAAAATCTACCGGAAATCCCCTAACGAATACGAAATTATTATTATTCGTTAGATACCTATAAAATATCCTTGGAATTTGAATAATTATTTTACTGGATAATCCCTAGTAATTAAGGAAACCTTTATCCCTCTAATATTTTAAAGCTATATTATAAGAGGAATATTAGAAGAATTTAATTTCTCTAATATTAGACTAACGCTACCTCTTACCGAAAATCTATTAACTACAATTGCCAAAGAATTACTATTTATAATTACTAAAGAATTAATACCTTTAGAAAACAATATTATAATTTGCAAGTAAATATTTTCTACCCTATATTGCGTAGAAGCCCTTATAGAGCCTATTAAATAGCCTAAATAATTTATTACTAAAATCTTTTTAGGATTGACTAGCGATATCCGAAAAGGAAAGGTAGTATTTAATTAAAAAATATAAATTTTAAATAGTGAAATTAAAAAAACCTATATAAGAATTAAAGAATTATTCGATAGAGGAGAGCGCTTAAATAGAAAGATTATTATTCTCCGGTTAAATAAATAAATTGTAACCCTTATAGGAAAAACATCCTTCCTAGATTAATTAAGTAAACGGTTACAATAATCAAATACTATTAATAATAATACTACTATATTTAAGAATTAGTAACCTATTCCCCTAAAATTCGGCTAGATACCTTTAGTAATTCGGCCGATTAAAGTCTTAAAATTAATAGTAGAAAACGAAGCAATTAATTAATTAACCCCTAAATCTAGAAAGGAAAATAAGAAGTCATAACTCAAAGACTCCTCAACGAAACCTATTAGAATTATTAATCCCGAAGCAATAATTAAGGAGGCTATTGGAAAGGTAAAAGAATAATGCTTTTTGGTCTTTAAGACTATTAATTACAATATCCCTTATCGAATTAGAGAATTATATTATATAAACTAACGGTTTATTATAGTATTAATAACCCTAATTTAGTATAAAGCCGGCCTAATTAAAGATAATATTATTCAAATTTCCTATAAAGGTAATACTATAATTAATTAGTCCGAGGAAGTAAATTAAATAATTCCTATAATCTGAAATTAAATTAATAGTATATCTATTAAAGTAATTATCGGGGAAATAGGTACGAATTTAACTTCTCTAAAGACTTTTATCTATTATATAGATTAAAGATTAAATAGTATAATTGAAATTATTTAGGAAGATATACTAAAATCGGCTTTTGAGTATACAGCGGATATAATCACTCCCGTACAATTTTATACCTATTTATATAAGCTATCTTACTTATTGTATTTAAAGGATATTATTAGGATATTTATATTACTGATATTATTTGTATTAATATAGTAGAAAGGACTAAAAATTAAAGTTTTCTTCGATATTAGTACAGAAATAAATATTATTAGTTATAAAATAGCTAAGGCATATAGTTTAATTATTATTAATATTACAGTATGGAATACGGATAGTAACGGTAGTAAATGGAATTTTATTAGAGAAGTTTATAGCTAGGTATAATTAGTTAATATTTTAAAGGAAGTATATTTCTTCGTTATTACTATTTATTTACTGTATTATAATATTATATTTAGTTAGCTTTTCTTTAAAGACGTTTAAATAAAATTGAATTATTTTATTAGTAGTATCGAATTAGTAAACGTTTTAATAGAATAAACTATTATTAAAGTTATACTAGTTCTAAAGGAAAGGGTAAAATTAGGTATTTAAGTAACGCTATACGCTTAGGAATTTAATAAATAGTTGTCTATTTTAAGTAAATTAATTAATTACTTAAGGGTTAATTTTAGTATTAACGTATTAATTCCTATTTAGTATAATAGCGAAGTTTAAAATAAAATCTTTGGGTAGATAAAAGATTTAATAATTAATAAGTTATCAAAATATTTATAATTTATTTAGAAAAGATATTAATCGTTAAAAACAGCTATCTTAGGATTTTTTTAGGAGCTTTTATATAACGAACTACTCGATAATTAATAATTAGAAAGGATTTTATTCGGAAACTTTAATAAGACTAATTATAATAAAACCGACGACGTATTTAGTATTACAATTTTGGGAAGTAGTTTTAGGATACCGGAATAAGAGTTTAAGAAGGAGTTATAATAGTAAGTATTCGATTTTTATTAGTATAAAGCATTAGGACAACATTTTCGGTGTAAGGAATAATATTAGAGAAATTAAAAAAGTAATAAATTAATTCCTATAAAAGGTTAAATTGATTAATTACTACTAAAGAAAATGATATAAGTTGAAAATGTAGTTACGTATATTATATATAAATGGAAAAATTAAGAAATATTTCTAATTAATAATATATTTCCTAATAGGTCGAAATTAGAAGGAAATTTAAAATAGAAATTATAGCGTTTTAAAACCCTGAAAGATAAGATTGAATAACGAAAGAAGATTAATCCTTCGCTATAGGATAATGTTATTATTCTAAGATTTTCGGAAACGATTGAGGGGGAACGATTAATCCCTAAACGCCTTTAGGCTATACTTAATAATTTAAAGAATAATTTGATTATAGAAGAATAAAAAATACTTATTTATATTCTTCGAAATTACAAAATAATTTTTATTTAGAATTTTAATTATATAAGAAAGATTATACTTAATATCTTTCCACCCTAAGAGATTAGAACTATTCTATATTCGGCCTAGTAATATAAATTAATCCCCATATTAAAGGTTAATTATAATAAAGTTTGTAACTTATTAAAAGATAGGATTTAATAGGGGATATTAAAAGAAAGTTATACCGCCTACCGAAATAATTAGTTTTTAGTAATTAAGAAAAATAGTAGGCTACGATTAATTAATAATATCCAACGGGTTAATATAGTTACTATATATAATTCGAATATACCCCCTAATTATAAAGAATTTAGTAAAGAATTTAGAGGATTTAAAATATTTACCTTCCTTAATCTTTTCTCGGGATACGACCAAATCCTTCTCGATAAAAAAAGTAGGGATATTACTAACTTCTAAAACGTATTAGGGGCTAAAAAAATAATTATATTCCTCTAAAGAGGAATAAACTTAATTATTTAATTCTTATAAACTATAATTAGAGTTTTATATAACTTTATCCTAACTGTTTGTTAACCTTATTTGGATAATATTTATATTAAATTAACTACTATAAATTACAACGGGCTCGAAATTAGATTTAGAATACGTAAAGATATTTTTAATCATTTAGTAAATATTAATAAAGTTATAATTAACATCGAATTTAGTAGTTATACCGTTGTAGCGGAAAAATCTAAGTAGTATTAATTAGAGGTTAAGCTTGTAGGTTACCTCTATTTAGAGAACGGTCGACGGTTAATTCCGAAAAAAAATATTAAAAATCTTTTAATAGGTTAATTATAAGTTTATTAAAAAGAAAGGAAAAGAGTTTTAATAACTTAAAATATTCTTAGGAATCGTTGGCTATTATTATATTTAAATTAAAGATTTTAATATTATGACGACCCCTCTTTATATTTTTCTAAAGAAAAGTACTAAATAATAATAGACCGAAAATAAATAATTTATTTTAGAATATTTATAGTAGAGGTTTTATTAATACTTTATTTAATATTAGTAGTTTATTACAACCCCTAGTATAGAGAGATATTTCTTGTAGTAGATATATTATTAATTAGTTAGAGTATTATCTTTAAATAAATTGGCTTAGACGGTATATAATACCTATATTGATTCGAAAGTGGTATTTAGTTAGAGGCCGAATAAAAATATAACGCTACTAAACGAGAACTTCAGGGGCTATTCTATACTTTGAAGCGATTAAAATATTATTCTTTTAGTATATATTGTACTATTAAGATTGATACTCAAGTTATAGTATATTAATTAAAGGGAGCGGTAGCTGATATCTTAATAGTAATAATTATACGTTGGATTACCTAAATCCGCTTATTCGATTTCGAAATTAAGTACATCCTCGGTAATAAAAATATAGTTATAAATAACCTTTTACGTATACCTCCTTCTATTGTAAATTAAAGGGATAGGGATAACGAAAAAGATATTAACGATTATATAGATTAGTAAATCTATATAATTAGGTTAAATAATTAATTAAATGAAAGGAAGATAGAACCCGAGTTCTTAAAAGGTTGTTGGAGTAACGAATTCTATATAATTGCTATATACCTTTAAACTTTAAAGGTACTTCTTAATTTGAAAATTAAAAAGGAATTACAATAATTTAAGAATAAAGTATTACAGTTCTTCTTCTATAAAGGAGTACTATAGTTGCGTCCTATTAACGATTAATAAATATTACGTAGGGTTATTAATAATAAAATTAATTAGGATACTATTTTCTATAAATACTACAATAAAATTAGTTATAAGGGAAGGGAAGTAATTTACTATTATATTACTAATTATTATTAGTAGAAAGGGATTTACTCCTATATAGAAGAACGTATTAGGTATTAACCTAATTATTAGAAATAAAACTCGAAGCGATTTATTAACGCCTTCTAATATACTACTCTATTACTATAACTATTTTGTAAATAGACGTTAGATATCTAATATATACTAAGAAAGAATAGAAAAAGAATTGGAATCCTTAAAGCACGAAACGACTTGACTAGCTATTATAGGACTGGCGCCCGTTGAGGCATCTAGCCCTAATTAGCCAGACTCGAGTACTAAAACGGCAGCCGGCGTTGAGATTCCCCTAGCTGACCCGGGCTACGGCACTACAGCTTCCGGGGCACAGGCTCTCTAGAGCCCTCCTCGGCTACCTCAAGTTATAAGGCAGCCACTAAAACCTACAACTATAAAAAACTTTAACGTTCAAACAACCTAGAAAGTAGTATTTTACTCCTTTCTTTCCTTGTAGAACCTTAATATACATATATAAAGCTAATACCTACGTATCGCTCTACTATCCCCTTATATTAAATTCTACTATATTATTAATTAGCTAATTAAAAGGAAGGATAGCCTACAATTAATAACGTAATACATACTAATATTAGAATAATCTTATTTTCTATACCGAATAATAATAATAATATTAATATAAAAACTCCTTGTAATCCTCTAGCAACTAAAAGTATTAAAATACCCCCCAATACTACTAATCTATTTAGTAATCTACTCTAGATTCTATAAACGAATCCCAAATTAAAAAGGAAAATCAAATTTATAATTCCCTTTTCCGTCTACTCCCAACCGACTTTATATAACGAACAGCAGTCTGATCTGCTTAAGTGAGATAGCTAAAGGTAGAAACACTATTAAAGTCGTTCGGTGAAGCCAAAGGGTTCACAACAAGTATACTTATAATACTAGTCTCAATAATGTGTAATTAAGTTGTATTAACTATTAGTAAACTTATTTAACAATCTATTATTCCCTAGTCGTCCCTTTATACTCTTAAGCCTAGATTTAGCTCTTTGGTTCCTAAATATTTACTTACAATACTATTTTACTTACTATAAATATCTATTTACTATAAACGTCTGCTTACCGTAAGCGCCTACTCGTCGTAAGTATTCGTTGCTTGTAGGCGCCCTTCAAGCGCTCCCTTATCCTATTTTCCTAGTCTTAAGTTATATTATTTTATTAGGGGCGGGGCTATTATATCCCGATAGTTTAGTTGGCCCGTATAGTTACTTAAATTCGTAATATAATACCTCCCCTCTCTAGCCGACGTCTTCAATAGTTTTACTAATTTCCCGGGAATATTTACCTATTTTTATTCTCTATAATTCCTTTATCTTCGTTCTATTTATAGTAAATCTCCTTTTTATTTCTTTATCCTTCTTATTGAAATATCTAACCGCATTTCTAAATTTATATTTAATTCATCGTCCCGTCGGCGGGCGTTACTAATTTCTATCGAACTTTTTAATTCTATAGTTATACTTTACAAGCATTATACCAATTATAAATTCGTTTGTAAGAAACTTGCCGGCGAGGCCAAGTATAGCGAATATGTTCGTTGTACCTATCCTTATAAGAATGTTAATTATAATACAGAGCGTAGATATCCCTTAGTATAGTAGGTTTTATTTATTAATTAATTATTCTAGTAACGAACATAATATTAGAATTTAAGGAGGTAGTTAAGGATATTAAATTCCTTAAACCTCTAATTAATAAATAAATCCTACAATTAACTTAATTGAAATAAAAGAAGGAAAATTTAACGGTTAAGGGGCGAGAAATATCTTTAATTACTCTTATTAAATTAGAGGAGTAGGATAATAAAAATAGAACAGTTAGTCGGAAATTTAAGCCTTTACTTAAGGAGCGTCTATTAGAAGTACCTACTTCCGACGCCCCTATAAATTAAACTTCCTTAAATACAATTACCTTCCCTTCCTTTTAATTAAATAATCTTCCGGCCTTAAGCAATCCAAATTCTTCCAATAGAATTCCTTTAATTTTTTAAAATAATTTAAATTTTTAATAGGTTTCTAAATATTATCTTTTAGGCCGAACCCTTCCTATTTAATAAGGTACTATAACTCCTTTTCTTTTACTTTAAAATTTAGGATTTACTCGATATCCTATTCTTCTTCCTTATTTTTAATACTAATTTATATATTAATTTATACGTTTTTAGGTATAGATTCTAATAGGGCGACGTAAAAGGAATATAATTTTAATTTTATAATATTAGGGATATCTAATTAATATATAATATTAGAGATTTTCTTTTTAATTCTAAACGGCTTTATACGTTAGTTATCGAATTCTTTACTAGGTCGTTTAGTCTTAAGGTTTTTAGTAAATAAAAGGATTTTATCCCCCTCCTTTAAGCGAAATCTTTCAAACCTTTTTTAATTAAAATAATAACTTATCTTTTATCTTACAAATTCTAATTCTTCCTTAAATTTCTTATATAATATATATAATTTATCGGCTTTAATTAAAACCTTAGGGACGTTAATATCTAATCTTTATAAGAATTCTAGCTTATATCTATAATTCGCAAAGAAAAGCAAGATTTTTATAGTTTCTATAGGAGAAGTATTATATACTAATTATATTACGGGTAATAATTTTATTTAATTATTTTATTCGAAATTAATATAATTCTTTAAATATTATTTTATAATTTAGTTAATTCGCTCCGTTTACCCGTCTATTTACGGGTAGTATATAATTAATATTTTATTTTTAGCACTAAATTAAATTATTAATACTTACTAAAATTTGGATACGAATTTTATATCCCGGTCCGTAACTTACTCCTTCGGCTAATTATAGGTTAAAGTAATATTCTAATAGATTATATTTGTAAATTACTCTATTAATTACATTTCTTTATATAGTAGGAAATAACTTTATTTAATTAATCTATCTACTACTATTAGGATACTATTATAAATTATTCCTATTATAATATCCTTTAAGGGTAGTAATTTAATAATAAAATTTATAATTATTAAACTCTATAATTTTTTTACAACTTCTAAAGGTTTAAGGAATCTATATAACCTATATTTTACAACCCTAATCCTATTACAACGTTCGTAAACTTATTATTCCCGGAAAGTCATAGTATTATTATATTTATACTATAATTTTAACAATACCTATATATCTTCCGAATTTAGACGTATATATTTTCAAAATAAATTCCTTATATTGTTCTAATTAAATATAAGCCTTACTATAATATTATAATTTATTATTCTAGAAAATAATTCCATCGTTTTAATTATTTTCTTATTTCTATCGTCCTTTAAAGGAAGCGATAATAGTATAGAATTTAGAATTTTATATTATAATTCTATAGATAACGTAATATTCTTTTTATTTTTATAAAGGGTATATAAATAACCCGTCCGATTATATTTAGAATAAGGGTATAGAAGCTTCTATAATATCTTTTACGTAGTTTACCTATCGATTAAAAGCGTTGGCGCAAATATTTTCTAATCCCTTTTTATAATTAATCCTAAAGTTAAATTCTAATGAGAATTTAACTTATTATATTTGGCGTCCGTTAAATACCTTTATAATTATAAAATATTAAAACTTATTATAATCGATATAGATTTATACTTCGTATATGATTTTATTAAAGTATAATCTCTATTCTTAAAATATTTCAATAATAATTAGAAATTCCTTATTATAAATAAGGTAATTACAATATAATCCTTCTAACTTCTTAGAGAAGAATATTATAGGATGTAATTTCCCTTATTCGTTACATTGCCTTGATTATTTTCCAATAGCGTAATCGGACACATCAATTTCTATTTCAAAAGGTTTAATTAAATTAAAAAATTTTAATACAGGATTTATAGTAATTACATTATAAATAGCTTCGAAGGCTTCCTCTTCCTCTATTCCCTATATGAAAATTGCCTCCTTCTTAATTAATTTATATAATAATTTGGTTATCTTCCCCTAGTCCCGTATAAATATACAGTAGACGTTAGTAAATCCTAAAAACTTACAGACTTTACTTACGTTTCTAAATATCAACTAATTTTATATTATTTTTATTTTGCTTAATTCTATTCTAATCTCGTTTTTTAAAATAAAGTATCCGAGGAATATAATTTCTTTAATATATAATTCGCTTTTCTCTATATTAATAGAGAATTTGTATTCCTATAATATATTTAATACTTTTTTTACATATTCCTTATATTCTTCAAAAGTTTTAAAATAAATAAGAATATTATCTAGGTAATAAATAGCGAATTTATTAAGGTAAAGTCGAATTATATAATCGATAACCGATTAGAATATTGTAAATATATTAGTTAACCCGAAGGGTATAATAAGGTATTTATAGTATTTATAGAGTATACGAAATACTATTTTCCATTCGTCTCCTTCCTTAATTCGGATGTAGGTATAGGTAATTGGTAGGTTAAAGCGCGTAAAATATTATACTCCTCCTAATTAACTCCGGATTTGCGAAATTAGGGGTAAGGGATAATTATTCTTCATAATCTTTTAATTTAACTATTTATAATCAATATGAAAACGTAATTTCCCGTTCTTCTTTAATATAAAAAGGATAGGGTATCTAGCTAGCAATATAAATTCTTAAATATATCTTTATTTTAAGTTTTTATTTAAGTATTTCCGTAATTCGGTATTCTATTTCTTATTAGTATAATATATTTTAAAGAATTTAAATTTAATTCCTTCTTTGAATTTAATTTTGTAGTCCTACGGTCCTCGTAATAATAATCCTTCGAAATATTTATTAACGAAAGCCGGGTATCCTTAATATTCCTTTAGAATTATTATCTTCGGCTTTTCTATTTATTAGTTTTAATAATAATCAAATTTATACTATACGTTAATTACCAATACCTTTATTAATATTACTAACCCTTCTTCTATAATCTTACCGCTTTTATCGATAATATAGATTATAATTTCCTATATTACTTACGGTAAGGCCGTAGGAATATTACTTTTATAATTTACTTCCTTCCGTACTCCGGGTTTCTTATTAATAATTAAATATATTTTTAAATATAAGCAGCTACTTTCCTTCCAATTAATATTTAGGTTGTATACGATATACTATAGGTACTTTAGGATTATATCTTTGGATAGCCTTATATCGACGATATTAAAATTAATTTCGACCGTCTTACTTTCTACTATAATAGGGAGTAATAATATTTTTCTCTTTACAATTTATATTTCGAAGGGCCTTTTTATTATAGAAGGTACCTTTTTTTTTTTAAGGGATCCTTAATTAGGTAATAAATTTAAACAATATAAAATTTAGTTAGGCTTTTAAATCTATTAAAACGAACGTTTAATAATTCTTTTAATAAGTTACAATTTTAAATTATTAATCCTCCTTTCTTTCTTTTATATTAGCGCTCTTTATAAGTATAATAGGGTTTCGGATCCTATCTTTCTAACAATTATATTGCTAAATAATCCGTTTCGTTTAGGGACTTAATTTTCGATAGGCCTTCTTAAAGGCCCTAAGCCGTTTCCTAATTTTTAGCAATAGTCGTTGAAAGCATCCTCTCTAATAAATTCGTCTTACGAATCGTATTCTTATAACTACATTAAGTAAGCAGCTTCTTCTTCCGGAATATATTCGACTATCCTTATTTCTTAAAGGTAAATAATAATTTATTTACTTTTATTTTCAGCTTTTTATTATATATAAATAGGATAATTAGATATTAAATATTATTTTTAATCCTAGTAAAGGTCTATAATTCCTTAATTTAGATAGATATAGATATTGCATAGACGGGCAATAAATCATTTAAATATTAATTAATTATTAATTCTTACGAATAATAGTAAATTAAACGCAAATTATTCATTAATAATAATAGTATTATAAGAATTACTACAGTTAAACGTACAAATAATTAATTTAAATTACCTTTATTAATTGAAGTAACGTATAAATCAAAAATAATTATCCTACTTCTTCCTATAATATTCCTAATAATTATTTATAATATATTAGAACTACAGTATACAGTAATAAGCATAATAAAGGGGGTATAGCTAAACTATATCTCCTTCGATTGGTTAATAGGCTTTTCAAATTTCTAAAAGCTTTTCCTATATTACTTATAATTCTCCTTCAATAATAATAATACGTTTCTACTAAAATTAATTTTACATTTCACATTTCCTACTCTTTTCTATATAGAATTATTAGGGGTCGGTTTAGTAGTTTTCTACGAAGTTATTAAGGTACCTATCTTAATACAGGTCAATAAACTCGCGAAATTAATATTTAATAACTATAAAATTTAACAGAAATATAATAGTTATTACATACGCAATAATAAAATAAATGCGGTCGGTATTAGGAAAATTAGCGAATTCTTCCTAAATTAGAGCTCAATGTATTTATATCTACAGTATAATAGGTGCTTCTTAATTAGATCCGTCGGGTTTATATACATCTATAATTTCCTATTAGTTTTCCGGATCAAAGTTTATAATTCTATCTATTACATCTTCGAGGTCGTCCTAGCCGTATTCGGCGCTAGCGATTTCGACTACCTTAATTACTACAGCGGTTTCCGTTTTCTTTTAATTTAATTACTTAAGCGTATAATAATCCTTCTTTATATATCCAATTTTACTATAATTAAAATACTTAACTTTAGAGAAGTTCTTTTTACTTTAATTAATTTAAGCGGCGTTAATCTCTATAAATTTAAAATAAATAGTTCCTAAGAGGTAAATTCCCTAAATCCTTTTCTTTTTAATATTAATATGATTGGATTTGAGTAGGATAAAGGTAGTTAATTTCCCCTTCTTCTCTTACTCCCACTAGAACTATTAATCGTCGATACGGATAGCCTTATCTATATAAGCGTCGATAGTCTTCAAACGGTCTTCCTTATAAAACTCATCTTTAATTTTTTCTTTAAATCTATTATAGAATAATTATATTAATCTATTATTATTAATATTGCTACGAATAACGTTTTACTTAAAAAGTATAATATAAATTAAAATAAATTCAATTTATTTAAAATAGGTTAGGCAGTCTTAAACCTTACGAGTCTTATCCTTTTTTCCAAAAGTACGAGAGAGAACTTAAGTGAATTTTTAGTAGAATCTTGAAATTTTCCTAGTAAAATCCGAAACTTTATCCTTATATTCGTAATAATCCTTAAGAATAAATTCGTATTAAGTAAAAACTTTATCTACGAATCGAGTACCTACGTAAATTACTTTCTCGAATTTAGAATTAAACCGGTCTTTATAGAAATAGAAGTAAATATATATTTAAATTAAAAATCCGGTAAGTGCGGCCTATTGGCCGTCGAATTCCTTAGGGGCGGATAATTTAATTTTAGGTTTATTAATAGGGGCGGTTCCCTCTCTTACCTTCGCTTCGGAGGTACCGGATACGGTTTAGAATTAGGCTTCAAATTAGAGGATACAGTCTTAGGTCTCTTTAAACTGCTTTTATAAAGTAGTAACGCTTAGGGGTTTACTTATATCGGTATTATTATTATTTCTAGCGGCGGATATAGTAAAGCGAAGTAATACCTTTAATTACTATTTAAGATAAATTAAAAGGAGTAGTTAATATATAACGAACGGTAATTTAATTTATTTAAGTAAGATAGTTGAAGGTAGAAATACTATTAGAATCGTTCGGTAAAGTTAAAGGGTTTATAATAAGTATACTTATAATATTAGTTTTAATAATACGTAATTAAATTATATTAACTATTAGTAAATTTATTTAACAATTTATTTTTCCCCAATTATCCCTTTATACTCTTAAGCCTATATTTAGTTCCTTAGTTCTTAAATATCTACTTACAATACTATTTTGCTCACCGTAAACATCTACTTACTGTGAACGTTTGCTTACCGTAAGCGCCTGCTCGTCGTAAGCACTCGTTGCTTGTGGGCGCCCTTCAAGGGCTCCCCTATCCTATCTTCCTAGTCTTAGGTTATATTATCTTATTAGGGGCGGGGCTGTTATATCCCGACAGTCTAGTTGGCCCGCGCAGTTGCTTAAGTTCGTAACACTTTAAAACCTAAATTTACGTACCCTACTAAGCAAAATCTCTCTAATATTAATAATAAAAATAAAATAAAATCCAACGCTAATAATAAATTGGATAGTAAATCCTATAAACCGTACCAATAGAAACCATTCAAACTCCTTTAATAGGATAGTAAACCTACTACCTTTCTCTTCTATTACAATAAATTAATTAAAACGTATAATACAAATTTTAAAACCAATTTATATACTAATCCTAATATTATATAAATTAAAATCCTTAATACCTTACTAATTAATAAATAATAATAATTAAAAAGCTATTAAACTGCTTGTACCCTCTCTAATAATAAAAACCCTACCGAACTACTCAAACAAATCCGGTAAATCTTCAATACCTATTATACTTAAAACTATATTCTTAACAACCTTACTAAAATAAAATAGAAAAACGGCGAACCTTTCCCTAAATTCTTTACTAATTTCAATAACAAATTCCTAAAAGCTAATAACTATAATTAAAACAATTATACTAAACTAGAATTCCTTCGTCGTACTATCAACAAAAAATTAAATAACTACCTCTTTACTATTAAACTCTCTAATAATTATTTTATATACGTAGAACAATTCTAAAATATTATATACAAATATAAAAAGACTACCGAATTCTAAACTCTTTACTAAAACTATTTATAAAATAATAACCGGAATAACTAACGGCTTAGAATATACATTTCTATTACTACCGGCTCGGATCGCCCCAACTCCCAATACCAAACCCGCAAATCCCCCTCTACCTCACCCTTCAAAACCTAATATAATACTAATAACAATATCCTTATAAACGTAACTAATACCCGTAACTCTCAAAATAAAGGCCCCTCTTTAAGCTAATAAAAAGGCCGGGCTAAATAAGTATTTTAAAAAGAAAGAAATAAACGCTATATTAAAGGATAATATATTTGCTATAGTACTACCGGCTATATAATTATTAAATACCTATACCTCCTAATAGTAAACCCTTAAAATAAAGGAATATATATCCAAACTACTTAAATAGCCCCGTTACTCGACAACAACTCTCAAATAACTAAAACCTCAAACTCCGAATTTAATTAGAGAAAAGAATAACTCCAATATAAAATCGGGTATTGGAGCCTACCTTTAATATATTAAATAAAATAAAAAAATTTAAAACCTAAATAGAAATAGAACTAACTCTAATACTAATTGTTATTAATTCTACTAATTTATTCTATACCTTTATTAACGAAGGATATTAATATTATACTATAATTAGTAAAAATATTATTTGAAACTTCTAGATCCCTATCGTACCGATTCCGGCTCAGTAAATCCGAAGCGCTATAATAACTATAAAAGGTACCCCCATCCAAAACATCACCTACTTTCTTACCGAATTCCAAGGCCGTATTTCACCAATCTATATATATATAATCCCAAAGCTCGAATACCCTATTATCCTCGGGAAACCCTAATTAATAACTAACTAAATTTACTCGGTCCCTTATAAGAGAAAATTCTAATATAACGTTATACAATCTTAAATAAATTATATTAATAAATCCAAAACTAATACCCTACTCCTCGAAGAATTCTAAAGAGCTAAATATATCTTTATTACTATTTTCATTAATTATATTCGCCGAATAAAAAGAAGAATAGGCCGGGCTATTATAAAAGCCTCTATATTTATTATCCAATTAAAGAATATCGAAAAAGCCTTAATACCTAAATAAATCTAAACTAATAAAGAATTCTAATAAATTATCTTTAAGGATTTTTAAAACTTTATCCCTTTCTTTAAAAACTATCAAACTAACCGCTTCAATAATTATAAGCCTAAAGTCAATTTAAAAATCGAATTAAAAAAAAATTAGATAATAGAAACCTTCCGCTTCCCTTCAATCCGTTATATAATATATTTTAAAAGGAATTCCTAATATTCAAAAAGACCCTTTGGAATTTAATAAATAAAGGTTTTATCCAAATTAGTAATTCAATTATTAAAACCCTTATCTTCTTCGTATAAAAACCGGGTAGAAATCTTTGTTTCTATTATAATTACCAAGCCCTCAACGTAATTATTTAAATAAACTAATACCCCCTACTATTAATCTGAAAAACGTTCCAAATATTTAAAGGGATAAGGTAATTCTCTAAAATAAATATAATACAAACCTTCTACAAAATCCGAATAATAGAAGGGGAAAAATATAAAATAATATTCCAAATTCGTTATAACCTATTCCAATAATTAATAATCCCTTTCGGATTATATAACGCTCTAGCCGCCTTCTAATAATATATTAACCAAATATTATAAGAATTCTTCAACAATTTCTACTCAGTATATATAAATAACGTCCTTATCTTTACTGATAAATCTTAAAAAAACTATATATAAAAGGTCCGTTTAATATTCGAATATTTCCGGAACGTCGGATTATATTTAAACCCTAACAAATATAAGTTTATTATTAAAAAAGTTAAATATTTAAAATTTATTATCTACGTCGGCGTAAGTATTTAAATAAACACTAAAAAAAATAGAACTATTTTAAAATAGGACGCTCCAATATCCTAAAAAGAAATCTAAAACTTCTTAAAATTTATAAATTATTATTAGATATTTATACCCATATTTATTACAATAACCACTCCGCTTATAGTATTAACCAGTAAGGGGGTCCCATTCGAATAATTAATAATATATAAAAAGGTATTTTAGCTATTTAAAACCCTATTCACTCGAATATTAATACTAACGGAATAAAACTCCAAACGCTTAATATTCTTAAAAGCTAATTATAATAGGTTTACCCTCAAGCGCTACCTAACTTAGGAAGTAGATAGTTAATAGCGTATTATAACTTTCTATTCGAAGAAATTGAAGCTAATAGAATATAATTACTTAATTTACAATAAAGAGATATTAATAATCGTTAACTATTTATAGAAATAGTAAATAGAATTATATAACTACAATAACTTTACTATCTTAATTAATTACTACAACCTAAAATACTTTATAATTAATTAATATTCATCTAAATAGTAAGCCTACTAAGCCGAATATCTCTCTAAATTTTCCTTCGAATTCTAATACCAATTAGGTAAAGAAATAGTAATACTAAACATATTATTTTAAAAAGAATAGGACCAGCCTACCGAAAGTAATAAAAAAGTTCAAAAATTTTAATTTATCTCCGAATCCACCCTATATAATTATATTCGTATTATAGCGATAAGCCTAAAGGGCTCTCAAACAATCCAGAAGAAGAATATAAAAATCTTCAAAAATCCGGATTTATAATAACTTTAAAATTCTACAATAGGGAAGGATACTATATATCAACAAATCCTTAAAGTAATAAAAAGCAATGTAAGAGATTTACCCCCTTCCCTTAAATTTAAAATTTAAATAACCGATTACTCTATCAACGACCTTAGGCGCTTAAAATACTAAAGGAAACTATAAATCCCTAAATACCCAATAACTACTAAAACGGAAGTAATAAAATTATTTAACGCCGACTAAAAACTCAATACACTCCGCACCTACATTATCCAAATTATATACAACTCTCAAACGCTCGAGCACCCTAATAGAAAAAATACTATTATAGCCCTAACCCGCTACTTCTATTAACTATTACTTAAGATTTATATAAAATAATTTCTATATAATTATTATATATATAATTCTATTAAATATTAGAAAGCCCAGTAGAAAGGGCTACTCCAATCAATACCAATACCGGACTAATTCTTTCGAGAAATCTAAATAAACTTTATTATAAACCTCCCGATAGCAAGAGGAAATACTTATCTACTTATTATTAAGGATTACCTTAGTAAAAACGTAATATTAGAATTAATATTATTAATAAACGTTAAAACTTATACCGAAAGATTTATAAACTACTTTATAAAGTATTATAAGTAATTACAATCTATAATTAACAACCGGAGCTCCAATTAAACCGGGCAGTTCTAAAGTAAATTTTACAAACTATTCGGGATTAAACAACTCCTCAATACCGCTTACTACCCCTAAACTAATAATAACCTAAAATAAATAAATTAAAAAGTATAGGCTTTTTTAAAAACGTATATTAATTAAACCTATAACAATTAGTATAAATAATACCCGTTAGTACAATTCGCTGTTAATAGCTATGTTAATACCTTAATTAATATATCCCCCCCTCTTTACAATTTATAGCTTCGACCTAGAATTAATAGTCTTAATAATCCCTAAAACAATTAAAAACTCCTATATACTTATAAACGTCCGGGTTCAATAATTTATTAAAAAACTATTACAAATTACAAATTTATATTAAACTATAATAACCGTAGCGGCTTAGGAATAAAAGAAATTCGCTAACTATAACCGCCAACTAATAAAGAGATTCCGGATCGGTAATAAAATATAATTCAACTTTAAGAAATACGTATTATTAAAACCTAAAAGAAAACTAAATTAATTATATATTAAATATATAATTTCGAAAATATTCTCCCCCCTAATTGTAAAACTCTCCGGCCTTCTAAATAATATCCACAACATCTTCTACATTAACTTCTTCTAATAGGCTACTAAAAACCCCCTACCCAATTAAATACTAACCGACGAATAACCGCCGCTAATAATAGTAGGAGGAAAGAAGGAGTATTATATAAAGAAAATTCTATACGTTAAAAGACCTTTAACTAAACGGATAACCTTTGTAAAATAGAAAAGATATTATAACCCTTTGTAATACCTATTTGAGGATTTTTAAAATACTATAACGTTTAAACTCTTTAGAAAGGAATATAGGAATATTCGAATTAATAATAAATTACTAAATAAATTTACAAAAAGAGGAATATTAATAAAATAAAAAAAAATGAATAAAATTAATACCTAAAAGTAAAAATTATAGCCGCCTACCCAAAGCGCTACTTATACTAGCCCGCTGTACTTAAAAATCTCTAATACCTAACGCCGCCCTAATACCTAATTAGACTGTAATATTTAAAAATAATAATACTAAAGCCGTACCGCTATAAGGAACCTACAACTTTCTTTTCTTCTTTGAAAAAGAAAACGCCTCTTCTACCGGATCTAAAAACTAAATTACTTTCTTTAATTATTTCTTCTCTTCTAAAATATCCCCCTCCTATTATATTATCCCCGCTAAACCCTCTTTTAATTCCTAAATATCTACTACCTCCTCCCCTAATTCCTTTTCCTCTTCTAATCCCCTAATATTTATTTCCTCCCTACTAAATAACAAACTTAAATAAACATACAAATCCTCCTCCCCTAATAATATTCCATCCCCCTCTATTAATTTATATTACCCCTCTAACTCCTTAATATAAACTTCTAACTCCTTAATTAATTCGCTAAAATTAATAATTACCGCCCTAACCGTTATTCTTTCTTAAAAAGATTAAATCATTTTAAATATCTAAATATTAATCCTAATAATAACAATATTTAAATAAATAATAATTGTAATAATAATATACTTAATATCCTAAATAGACTCTATAGTAACGTTTACTAAAATAACCGACTTATAGCTAATTAAAAATAATTTAATAAATAATAATAATTATAAAGTTGCTAAACTACCCTAATCTATACGAAGGGCCTCAAAACCCCCTTCTAAAATTTCTAATCTTTCGAATACTACAATCGAAATTAAAATTAAAAATGAAAAAACGTCCGGAATTGTAATTAAAAATATTATAATAATAAAAAGAAATACTAATAATACTTTACTAATAAGGTAACCGAATATAAAATAAATAATATCCCTAAAACTCGAATTAATAATAAAAATAGAATAAAGGGATTTGAAATATACTTACGAAGTAATATAGCCTTTAACCGCCAATTATTCGAAATTCCGAATAGAAATTACTATATTTTAGAAAAATTAATAAAATAGAATTTTACCGCCTAAATACCCTTCTTCTAATTAAGAAGAATAGTATTTTTAAATAATAATAGGTTACCGCCGGTAAGTAGTAGAATTCTTCGAACGTACGTAAAGTATATAGTAATTCTTACCTTCGTTAGGTATATAAATACTATAATCCTCTAATACTATATACTAAAAGTATTAAATTATTGTAGTACCTTCGATAAGGGCCTTAGTAAATTTATAATAACCGCCGCTACTACTATTGGGGGTTTAGAGTACCGGGGAAACTAGCGTAGCAGGAGTTAGGGTAGGAGCAGCAGTAGCAGTTAGCGTAGGAATAGGTATAGGCGTAATAACGGGCGTAGGCGCGGGTATAAGTACGGGTATAGGTACGGATATAAATGTAAGAGCAGTTATAATTGGGCGGCAATGAATTAAAATAATAGGCTAAAGCCCGAAAAAATTCTAATTAGAATCAATATTATAATAGAGAATTAATAATAGGTATTTAAAAGTATTCTAAAGTTAAATTAAGGGTATATATACGATATAATTACAATTATTTATTAAAAGAATAAAAAGGAGAGTAAAAGTTATAGAAGGGTAAAATAGGGGTAATATAAATACTAATATAGTATATAATTGTAATTAGAGGGAGAAGGGGGAGGCTAATATTATAAAATTAGCGTCCGTTGAAATATTTAACCCTAATTAGTTAAATTCGAATATTAAAATAGCAACCGGCGTTAAAATTCCCCTAATTAACCTAAGCTATAGTACTACAACTTCCGGGGCATAGGCTCTCTAGAGCCCTCCTCGGCTACTTTAAGCTACAAGGTAGTTACTAGAGCCTACGGCTATAAAAAGCTCTAGCGTTCGAGCGACCCGGAGGGTAGCGTTTTACCCCTTTCTTTCTTCGTAAAACCTTAATATACACACATAAGGCCAGCACCTGCGTATCGCTCTACTGTCCCCTTACACTAGCTATATAGAAGTAAACATCCTACTAGCCGTAAATTCCAAATATATAGCTCAATTTATTAAATTATAAATTATTTGTCGATAGAGCTTACTTTTATTAATCGTTATTAATAGTAGTTCGGAATTCCAGAAAGATTACGAATAATTATTAATAAAATTCAAAATCCCTTTTATTAGAATCTTATCCTATAATTCTAAAATTAACGGAGTAAATAAATCCGGTTATTTTTTAATCGCTATAACACTTACAAAGATTATTAGTAGTATAGGGGACAATTAAAAATTTTAGCTACTTTACGTTTTATTTGTAGATCGGACTATAATCCGAGGGAGTTATAGCTATACCCCCTTCTATTTCCGCTATAGATATAATCCTATTTCTCTAATCGAATTCAATTTACTATCCTAGAGAATTATATAATGGAATAATATACGGGATAATATATTATCCGTATTACAGTTCGATTTAATATTTGCTAGAGCCTAGTTACTTTAAGATAGTAAATATAAATTTAATTTGGTAATAAAATAAATTTCTATAATTAAATAGAAGGTTATAGAATACCGTAACTCTATTAATAAAGGAAAGATTAGATCCAATATTGCTAAATTACGGGTAGGAGATTTAGTATTGGTTTATAATTGTATTCGACGAATTAATATAAATTTAATTAGAAAACTTATTTATTGTTGGCTTAGTCCCTTTCGGATTAGAAAAATCGTTTCCAAATATAAATACCTTTTAAAATTTTTAGATAGTATTAATATTATTAGCCCTTACTAGCTTAAGAGGATTAAAAAGTATTTTTTATATAACGGTATATGGCTAGAACTAGATTGTAATATAATTAATTAGGAGTTATTCCCTCTATTTTATTTAAGGGTAATTTTAGAAGAAATTATATTTAATCAAGATATAGTAGGAAAAACCGTAGAGTTATTTAATTAGAATAATGAAAGGGAAATATGTAGAGATATAGAATAGAAGAATAGGAAATTTGAGATTATATTATTTAAAGGGAAGTTTAAAGATTGGAAATTAATATACGGATTAAGTAGTAAAGAATTCTAATACTTTATACGGTTGAAAAATAATATTAAATTAATCCTTATTATTTTTATACGAAAGGAACCGAATAGATATTATTATTCCTTTCGAAGGGAAGAGAGAGAATAATAAATTAATTTTAATAATATAATATTAATATAAATAATATAATATTATACCCCTAAGTAATAACTTTCCTAACTTTATTTAATAATACTTTAGAAATATATAATATTTGGAAAAGTAAAATATTTTATATCAATCTTTATTACCCTTAAGAAAAATTTTTACATTTTTACTATTTAAAAAAAATACTAATATATTAATTACCTCCCAAACTATTATATACTAGACCTATCTAACCCCCCTCCCCTAATACCCAACTCCCTTTCCTACCGAAGATATTCAACCCAAGGCTCTATTTCCCTATTAAAATATATTCTAATATAAAATTGTAATAGAAGAATATTAATTATAGTTTATTCTTCCCGATTATTATTTTAATTGGCCTTAAACTTATTAGCGATAGATATATATATTTTAAATATACGTATTAAGGAAATTGAATTTATAGAATACTCCTTTACTATCCTATAATTCTATATATAATTTCTATAAATCTTATCCTTAAAATTAAGTAGTAAAAGGGAACGGTATTCGGTAAAAGGATTGATAATTTGAATCTGTTTAAAGTAAGTAGCGTTGTTGCAGAATATTAATATATATTCCCTTCAGAATATTGATATACAATAATTATATTATAGAGAATTATTAGTAACTAAAAAGAAAAGATTAGTAGAGAATTAATTAGTAAATTGGAATACGTATTTTTTACTAAAAATTTAAATAACTAATGTTTTTAATTATTTATCTTATTGGGCTATATAATAAGTATAATAGTTAAAGTGCTAATTACCCTTTATATTTACTTAGACCGAATTTATAATTATATTATTAGTAGTTATAATATGTTCAATTTAGTTAAGGAATTATATTTTAGTACTGAAACCGTTGAATATTTGTAAAAAAGTCTTTTAACGGTTAGGAAAATACTATAAAAGAATAAAATGTACTGCTTTAGGAGGGTAATATACTATATAGATTATAAAACGAGCGATAGTTAATCTTATACCCTTTATTAATATATAAGCCCTTTAAGTAGTATTATTAGGAATAGGTTTAAGGTTAATTTATTACTAGATTCGAGAGTATAGATATTTATTAGCCTTAGGACGATTCTTATATTGAATTTAATAAGAAATAATATAAGGAGATATTGGGATAGGATTATTATTGCTTTGCGGTTAATAAATATTAGTTTTATAATTATTTTGTTGAGTATCGATAGGCTAATTAGCGGTTATAAGAGGAAGGAGCCGTAAGGGAATTCTTCGTTGGTGAAACTAGTTAGATTTGTAATTGGATATCTTAATCGAAATACTTGAAGTAGAAAAAGAAGGAGTTTTGTAGAAAGAAAGAAAAGAAAAAGGGAAGGAACAATTAAGGGAAGAGAATTTTTATACCTAAATTATAGATTATTATTTACATTTGATTTATTACCCTCTATTCTAATTGTAGGCGCCTAACTTAGTAAAGTAAATAATATTGAGTAAGATATTAAGGTTACTGTTAAAAATAAAATAAAAAGATTAAAATTGTTTAGAAGGTAGTTATTTGAAAGAAAGGATGAATTGGTTATATTAGAGGCAATTACTAAGAAATTAGGTACTTTATGGCAAGTTAACTAAATAGTAGCGTTAAAAAGATACTTTTAATATTAAATTGAGTTAATTGGATAATTTATAAGAAATCTATATAATATCCTCTCCCCTCCGCCTTTTTCCTTCTTTTCCTTCCTCCCTAACGATAATAATAATATTAGTAAACCTAAAACTTCCTTCTTTTCTATTATAACGAACCTTATTTAATATAATTTATACTAATTACTCTTTTTATAAGCTTAATTTAATCCGTTTTATTAGACGTTAAGTTAATCTCTTTTAACGAAAAAGATCAATTGCTTATTTAAGATAACGTATTATTATTATATCTTCTAATAATTGTATTTTTTCTAATAGTAAGTATTAGGTTATTTTGAGCCCGGATAATACGGTTCGTTCCGATAAAATAAATAATAATAGCCTTTAGCAACCGGTTCCTATTTAGCTTTATAGGTTGGGTGGTAGTTATAGTAAAATAATAATGAAGATCTTTAATTATTTTAATAGACGAGTGATTACGCTATTATTAAGTTTTCGATGGAAATGGATTAAGGAAGCTATTAAACTAACCTTAAATTGGAATTTAATTAATATAATACTTCGATTAAATATAAGCGAAGTACTTTATATAATAATTAGCGTATTCGTAGGCTTAATTAAAGAATATATTTAAAATTGTTAGGGGCCCTACTTTAATTTAATAAAAATAATTAAAGATTAGTTGAAAATAATTAGGATTAATTAGCTACGTAGTTGGGTACTTAAATTCGATAAAGAAATAAGGGCTTGTAATATATATTTTAGCCCCCTTCGGAACCTTAAATCGAAATAAAGAAATATACCTCTCAATTATCTTTAATTGGATAATAATTAACTAAATTAGTAGTACAATTTAAAATTGCCTTATAATAAATTGGATATTAATTAATTATTTAAATAGATTTTTAATTCTAAATTGCAGCCTAATTAAATAGGAGCCTTCCTACCCGATAAGAAGGGTTTTATAAATTAGACTAGACTTGCAATACATTTAGTTAATCTTTAATATAGTATCGATAAATATATTTATACCTATATTAATAATGTAGTTGCGCTATTTTTGTAGGTAATTAGAAAAAGGTTAAAATTAATTTTTATTTTAAATAAATATACCTAATTAAACGATTCTAATAATACCCTTAGATATATAATTAATTTGAATAATACCCTACTATTTATATAAGAAAAAGGTTTTAGATAATCCCTATTTACTATAGCGAAGAGTATTTTTTAATAGCTATTTTTAATTAATTGGCGGGTTAGTAGGATTATTATAATTTTAGCCTCTATAATTTTATACTACGATGTATAATAGTAGCTTTAATTTCATTATCCGAAATAATTAATATTTAGAGAATAATCAAATTATCGTTAAGAGTAATTATTTGTTAAGTTTTATTTATTATTTAATAAATCGATTAGATTTGTAATTTAATAGTAATGGAAGTAGTAAGGGTAAGGTTGGTGGAAAATAATTTAAATTTTTAGATAGTATTGCTAAAGACTTAGTATTAGAGTATTATATGGAAAGAATGTATAGTATTTGAATAAGAATAGAAAGAGAATATTATAGTATAATAATATTAAAGAGTAATTTATAATATTTTACGAATAAAGTAATAGTACTTTAATAGTATACCCGATACGTTTAAATATAAAGTATTATATATAGATAATAATAGAATAGATAATATCTTATTTTAATAGAGTAAATGTATAGAAGGTTCTAGAAAGAAGCTTTAGCGCCTTATATAGTTAAAGGGATATTATATTTGGGTTGAAAAGAGACGAATATAAGGTTTGGAAGGTATAGAGATCTTTTATCTATATTGATTATCCAAAGGCCCTAATACTATTATTAATTTTCCTCTATTTTAATATATAATTAAAGAAAGTTCTTTATTATCCAACTTTTCCTCTTTTATTTCTATACCCTTTAAAGTATAACCTAAAAAAGTTAAAAATTTAACTTCTTTTTTTAATAATATTCATTTACTTCCGGCCGTAGGCTTATTTCGGGATTTAATTCTTACTCTACTTCAATAAATTATAATTCGCTCTTAGAGGTCTATAATAGCGAATTAGCCGCCTTCTACCCCAACCTTGTTACGCCCTACAGTATTGTTACCTTTAAATCCTTAATTAATTAGGAAATAAAATATTTCGGTTTAATTAATTATTAATAATTAAATACGTTGTAGCTTAATACCAATTACGAATAATATTCCTAGGGCAATTAAAAGCTTATCGCTAAATACCTTAATAAATTAAATATGATTGCAAATTCCCTTCCCACCCGGAACTTATAGGACTTTTATATTAGTATCTGAGGATAGGGCTCTGTTAATTCCAAGAAATATTAATTTATTAGGTAGTTTAGGATTACCTATAAGTATAATATAAATACTTATTTAAGTAAGGAGGATTATTTAATTATTAATTGCCCCTTTAATCCTTAAGGCTATATTGTAATACGGATCGTCCCTAGTAATTACGGTTGATAATTTCTATTTAACTGTAGGAATACCTATTGTAAATTAATGCCCGATTATTAATCGACTAATAAGGGAAGTATAATTTAATCCCGCTTCTTACAAATTTATAGTAAATTTTTTAATTTATTATACTCGACGTACGGAATGTAATTTGAATAACCTTCCTAAGTATAATTTTAGTAACTTTTTATAAAATATTATTGAATTTAAAGAAAGGTTTCATTTAATTATTTATTTAAAGTTAAAAGGACCCTAATCAATATCCGGAAGGTTTTAGGATAATATTATTCGATTAATAAATAATTATTTTTTTATTAATAGTATTATAGAGAGAGATTTGATTTGTAAAGGTTTAAAGGGAAATAGAAGGAATAAAGGTAATAGAGGAAACCGTTGATTATAAATATATATTAGTAAGTTTATTTAGGGGGACCTATTGTAAATTTAAAGGGAAGAATTTAATTTAGGGAATTTAATCCGGGGATATACGTATTACTTTCTTATAATAATTTTTTTTTTTTCTTTTATAAAACTTTTAATATAAAAGTACTAATAGGAGAAGGAAAGAAAAGAAAAGAAGAGGATTTTTCTTTATTATACAATAACATTTTTCTAGCTCCTTTAATTATAGAATTTTTCGAAATTAAATTTTTTTTTTTTTTGGTTCTAGGTAACCTCTGATTAGCATTCGCTTTATATATACAATAATAAATAATTATTAGTCCTTTTATTTAAAGGAAATTCCTATTCGCTCCTTAATTAATATAATTACTATAATAAAGATATCGAGAAGTTTACTACCTACGTTCGTTTTTAGTAGGCGGACGAATAGGAGTAGTCGTTAAATGAGGATAAGAGAAATTCTAACCGGCTTTCCTTAAAGTCAAATACCTCCTATTTTACCCGTCTAAAAAGGTTTAATAATCGCCTACTACACTTATCTAATCAAATAGCTAATAGGGGAATTGTGGTCCTCTATTAAATTGTCATGGTTGTAGTAGTGTTGTAGTTGTGGTGGTTTTCTTTCCATTTCAATACAAATATTTATTAATAGTTAGTAGAAATTTTTATTAATAGTATAAATTATACCTTCTCTCTTTAAATAACTGAAAACGATTAAATTGTATATCTTTCAAATAAGGTGCGTACGTAGGATGTTTCTCTCTAAATCCTTTAGCAATATATGGAGGGTAGTTACTTTAGTAATAGTTAAGGTATTGGGGATTTAAATATAATTTCTATAATATAGCCTCTTTAAATTATTAATTGAATGTTTGTTTAATTATACTTTTAAATTTTAAGTTATAGTAGGTAAGCTTTAGTTATTATTCGTAACCGTTTAGAGGACGTTCTAATAAATTGTATTTTATTAAACTACTTTTTTATATAATTATTATAAATTTAGATTCTTAAATACTTTTACGCCCTCCCTTACGGCTACAAAGGAGGTAATTATATAAATATAATTTTTAAAAGCTTCCTAATGGATTAATTATATTTCCCTTGCTTCCGTATCCCCCTCGTTAGGTTTATTTTAATCCTATTATAATAAAGTATTAGGTATTATAATAAATTTACCCGGGCGGTATTAAATTTTAAAATTAAATTTCGAAAGAAGTTTAGCCCAATGCGCTTAATACTTAGAGAACTTTTACCTCTCTATAAAATATTTGAAGTTTTAATAATTGGTTATAATAATAAATTTTTTATAACTTTTAAATTCTATTAATTATTCTTCTAAATACTAAACGATTGCTAGTATTTCTTTATTATAAATAAGGTAATTATATTCTATTAATGTAAATTTCTAAGAGTAATATACTATAACCGTTTTTTCGCTATCCTTCTTTTAAGTAAAAATATTTCTAAATCCGTAACTATTATAATCCACTTCTAAAAATGTAGGTAAGTCGGGATCCTACAAAGTAAAGATAAAGGCTTCTATAAATAATTTTTTTAATTGCTGAAATGTAGAATTATATTTAATAATTTATTTGAAGGGGACCTCCTTCCCTATTAATATTATTAATAGTTTTATTACTATAGAGAAGTCTTTAATAAATATATAATAATAATTAATAAAATGTAAAAAATTCTTTACTCCTTTTTGAAATATTAGTACTTCCTAATTTATAATTGTTCTAATTTTCTTAGGGTCTGTTTAGATACTTATGTTTGCTATAATTATAAAACTAAAATATTTTATACTTTTAATAGCGAATTTATATTTCTTAGGGTTTAGATAGAATTTTATTATTGTTAATTGTTCTATTACTTTACGGATTTTCTCTAAATAATTTTTTTGAATTTGGATAAGAAGATTAATACGTTATTTATATAAATTGAAATAAAATCGTCGAAGTAATTACCGAGGATACTATTAATATATTATTAGAAAATTATTAGAGTTCTTAATAATTTAAATAATATTACGAACTATTTAAAAAAGTTATAGCGCGTACGGAAGGTAAATTTCTTTTCCTCCCCTTCGGCTATCCGAATTTTATAGAACGTTTATACTATATTTATTTTAGTAAATTATTTAACTTTAGCTATAATATAGAAGGTTTTTTAAATTAAGGGAAGTAGGTAATAGTTAATTTTTATAATAGCGTTTAAAGTTCGGTAATTGTAATAGAATTATAATTCCCTATTTAATTTCTAGATAAAAAGGATTAGTATTACGGTTAAAGAGTTGTTGGTACGGATAAACCCTTTATTGAAGAAGTTTCTAAGTATTTTCTTTAATATTAAGCATTTATTCTTTAATATATTATAGAATAGTTTATAAACGAGTAGTAACTTTTTACTATATTCGTCTTTTTTTATTTTTATCTTATAGTTAATACCCGGGTAATATAGGTTTATTTTATTAGCCTCTAATTATTTCTATACGTAGAATAAATTGTATATATTAATAGGGATCCTCTTTTTTAGCTCTTCTTTAATTAAATTAATTTTGGGTTTAAGAATTTTCTCCATATTTCGTAAATTAATTATAAATATTGTTACTTCTACGGCTTCTCTATTGCTTTTTTTCCTAATCCGGTTTAGAGTAGTTATAAAGGTAGTAATTAAATAGTAAACGGCTTTTCTAATTTTGGTTATACGAAAGGAAGACCCTTCGGGCGTATATCTTAAATATAGAATTTAGTATCCGGCTATTCTATATTAAAATTAGTATTTATATGGAACCGAATAGGCTTTTATTGCAATTAATTATAATTTTCTTAATATCATAGGGAATTTTAATTTAGGAATTATATAAGTATAAATAATTAATTTATAGTTGTAAATATATATTCTAAAATAGACGAGGTTCTTAATTTTAATACCCTCTATTTCAATGGAAGTGTTTTTAATTTATTTCTAGGGGATCGGGATTATTAAAATCTTTAATTTTTTAATTACCTTTTTACTAATAGCGGTATAATATTAGTAATTTTTATTAATAAAGGTATAGAATTGATGTTTATTATTAATAGCAATAGGGATTTTAATAATATTTATTTCCATAGGACCTAGGAAGTTCAAAGTTCCCGCCTCCTTACTTAATACTCCTATCTACTTTTATACCCAGCTTTATATAAGAGTTATTCTTTCTTTAACCCTTCCGAGGAAATGTCTTCGGTATTTTCTAATAATAAGTCGATATAGGATTTGGTAATTCTAATACTAATTCTATTAGAATGCTAGGCTGGTTTATATATATAGCTGCTAATTATATACCTATTAATACTATAACGCAAATAGAATCCGGCTAAATGTTATTTATTGTATTCCTTTTAAGTGATTTATTTAATATATTTAATATCTTTATTATAATTCTTATTTTTCGTTTTAATAGTACCTATCGTTATAGGTATATTACTATTAGTATCCTTCGAGGATAAATCTATAGTTTATTTTTATTAGAGGAAAGACTTTTAATAGCGGTTAGCAGCCCCTTTATTATTTTTATTAAATTTACGGAAGGTTCGGCTCGTTTTAAACCTCTAAGTAATCTCATTCAAATTTTTTATATATCGATTATAAGTTTTAGGTATATAAATTGAAATTAATTAATTGTATAAAGCGTTAGATATAAAGGTATTTAATTAAACGAATTGGAATTCGTTTTCCTATATTAACTTTCCTATTTTAATTAAAAAAATTTTAAAGATTAGGAAGAAATTAGCGAAATTCTAATTTTTATATTAGTAGATAGTTCGTAGGCGAATTAATATAAATTATTTTTCATTCTTATTACTAAAGATTAATTCTAAATAATTAAATTAGTCGATAGGTTGGTAGGAATTATTAATATAACTATAGCGCTAGAATACCTCTACTTTAATTATTTTATTATTAGGAAATATATTGAATAATATTAATTATTCTAATTTATTATTAGAGATTGCTCCCTCTACTTTCTCTTCTTCGTATATAAAGTATAATTATATTAGGAATAGGGGGAAAGTCAAGGTAGATTTATTCTATTTTAGTTACTAAATATTTTTATATTTAGTATTAGGAGTAGCGATAAAGGCGGCTTCTTAAATTATACCGATTGTAACGCTAAGGATAATAGTAGCTATATAAGTAGCCGCTTAAGGGTTGTTCTACGCCCTTTAGATAGTAGGCGACGTACCGACGGCGTTTCTAACGGCGTCTACGAATACTACGTTAGTAAAAACGCTTCTAATAAAATTATTTTTCTCTTTCTTTATTTGTTAAGTTTTAATTTATTATATTACTTCTTTTATATTTAGTATAGCGTATTACTACTTTTATTACTATAGCGGTAATATATTTTAATCTATCGGTTCTATTGGGTATTAATAGAATTTAATATAATAGGGGTAGTACGGTTAATACGGGTACTGGTCGTATAGTTTAATTAAAGTTTTATAAAGGAGGGAAAAGTCTATTTGAAATGCGGATCTACTAGCGTAGAGGTTTTTATCGGGGCTGCGCGCTAGCAACTGCTCTGGTTTTAGAGACCAGAGTCTATAGCCCGGGCGCTAGCCCTATGACATTTACGGCTCGCCTTCCTATTAAATTAAAGATTATAAAAAGATTAAAGTCCGGTATATCCATATTGCTTTAAAGCTGGATAGGGGCCCGGAGGAAAATAATAAAATTAATAATAATAATGAATATTAAGGTATGGATATTAATTTAGTAAAACCCGAAGGGCGCTAAGGCTCCCAATAAGAATTATAATTAGGCTTTAGAGATTCCCAGCCTAGGAAGGCCGTACGTACCCTATTAGTATATTAGGTAGTAACAAGTCTTATTAAGATTTATATTAAATATTATTATTATTAGGAATAGGGAATAGTAGGATAGTAGTCTCTACAGTTAAATAGAATTAAACGTTATAGGGTATTTCGAGGCTCTTAAAGCTTAGAGTACCCGGTGCGGTAACTACTATTGTAATTCGGAGGTATAGCCGGTATTAACGTATACATAGAGGATAGGTATTAAAGTAATAAATAGGATTTTCCCGGGGAAATATATTCGAATAATTCGGCCGTTAATTATTTACTTAATCATTATCTATTATATAAACCTAGGTAAAGGAGCTAGGAACGTTCGAGAGTACACGGGGGTATTAGAAGATTCTTTTTTATAGTATTTCTAACTATTTATTAAGGGAGAGGTAGGAAGTAATATTATAGGGCTAGCGCTTAAAGATATTTACCTAGTTAGCACTTGTATAAGCTAGGTATACCTTCTAGTTAAGTGTACGGGCCGGCCGGCTATCGGCAGCCGTCTTAACGCCAAATACACTACATACTATTGGATATATCCCTCGGGTATAGTATTCGGACTATATTTCTAGCCTTAATATTTCTAATACCTTCAATACCTACTTATTTCGTATATTTAGCTGGAAGCTCTATGCCTTACTGGCACAGACCTCCCTTTTCCTCTTTATTGATTATTTCAAGCTCCTTATAAGGCCTACCTGTGTGTATACCTCGTAGACCCCTTACAGCTAGCAAACTAGATTAACACTTGGAAAGAGAAACGTATTTRTTATTTTCTCCCCAACGCTTTAATGAAATTCGATGCAATTTTGGAATTAGTTAGTTTATTACTCCTYTATCCTTCTAGATTTTTYTCGGAATTTTAAAAAATTAGCTAGTATACTTTTCGTTGTTGAATATTGTCCACTAACAATTTTCTAAGCAGAAGACTAAGATTCCAGATGTCCCAACTTAAAACCGTGTCCCAGTTTTTCGCCACCCCCTACTTAACRAGTAGGGGGGTGAAAAGCCTTGGCGCCCGGCACCCCCCAAGTAGCCTGGGACGATGGTCGACTCCATACTTACGAACCAAGAGTCAGGACTCCCGCCGAACGAGGATCTCATCCAAGTGGAACGAATGGGGGAGAAGGGGTGGAAGTGGAGAAATTGGAAAGTTCTACCACTCGTATGAACCTCATGCCTCCCGCTCGTCTTTGATGATGCCTCGAGAATGCTTGGTTCATTCTGGGTCCTCCTTGTGTTTCACTTTTCGACAACAAATCCTGCCAAAGCATGGTTGGACGCTTGATGATTGGAAACCACGAAGCAGCAGCATTGCTCACGTATGAAATCTATGGATTATGTCAATTCTCTGTTCTGTTCAAACCTCTCAAGATTCCCATCCACATGTCCATGAGTGATCGAAGGGCAGGATGAACAAACAGTGCGCTCCGGATTTGTTACAACTGCGAAATGAGTTGAGGGCGTTATTAATCGTCTAGGCCTTGGTACAGCTTGGCGCACGCAATTGAGCCTCCTTCAGCCCATCACGTCCAGATTGTCCATCCCAAAAAAGGCTTCTCGGGCTTCTCAGCTTTGCACCAGCTTAGCGGACCCTACCGTGGTCCCAACTCCAAGCAATGCATCAAGTCACAATGACGATGCGCACCTGGCAAGCGGAATTCGGAGTCGCCAACAGCGCGTAGTGTACAACACTATCTGATGAAAGCCAGGCTCACCTGGAAATGGTGGAAACCAAGAATGGGGCAGATGGAGCAAATGGAGGCCATTCGCGGGAACTGGGAGGACGGGACTGGCATGGTACGCGCATGTCCCAACACGGGTTTCTACCACGCCGAATTAAATAAATAAAGCCAAGCTATGCCGGCAACAGCCTATTGGCTCGATGACATTCCAAGCGGCTTCCAAGAAACCCCAAGATTCTTGTCACCAAATGGCTGGCGCTGGCTGGCGTCTTGCCTCGTCTTGGATGGTGGCTATGCACTGGCCAAACAACATTGTTCCCCGAACCGGTTTTAGCCACCCTTAGTTCGTGTTCTCCTTGAGAACTCAAGAATGTGCTGAGTCTCACTCCGTCTTCTTTCTTTCTTTAAAACATTCATCGCTGGCTTTTGCTGTTTCTTCATCAGTCTGTCGCTAAACTCCCTCTTCCGCAAATTGTTTTGTTGCCCTTTTCCACACTCACTGCCATAGCGCTCGTTTGTATGGCATTTTAGTCCTGATATATTTTGATCCTTTAAACAGTCCGTTCCCGCCACATCCATACACCAACACCTCCTGTTTGACGCTTAGCCACCTGAATACAAAACAATAATCTATCTGCATAGCCGTCACCACGAAAATGCGTTCCACCATCATCATAACTGCCCTTGCGGCGTCTGGCACCGTTAATGCCGGTGTTGCCGGTAGCAAGAACACCAAGCGTGCTTCCATCACCCCCATCACCACCAAGGGTAACGCCTTTTTCAAGGGTGACGAGAGATTCTACGTTCGTGGTATCGCTTACCAGCCCGGTGGCTCTTCTGCCAACCTCGTATGGACCTCTTAATAATATCTTGAATATATCAAAAGCATGTTGACTAACACCGACGTTTAGGATCCCCTTGCCGACCCTAAGATCTGCCTCGAGGATATCAAGAAGTTCGAGGATCTTGGCATCAACGTTGTCCGTGTTTACTCTACCGACAACTCCAAGTCGCACAAGGAATGCATGAACGCCCTCGCGGACGCCGGTATCTACGTTGCCCTTGACGTCAACAACCCGCAGTACTCCATCAACCGCGCGACCCCTCAGCCCTCTTACAACGCCGTCTACTTGCAGAGCGTCTTCGCCACCATCGACGAGTTCGCCCAGTACGACAACACCTTCGCCTTCTTCTCCGGAAACGAGGTTATCCACGATGAGGCCGAGAGTACGCTCGCCGCGCCCTACGTCAAGGCCACCGACCGCGACATGAGGGCCTACATCAAGGCGCGCAAGTACCGCGCCATCCCCGTCGGCTACTCGGCCGCCGACGTGTCCAAGAACCGCATGCAGACGGCCAAGTACTTCAACTGCGGCAGCGACGAGGAGCGGTCCGACTTCTTCGCCTTCAACGACTACTCGTGGTGCAAGAGCGACTTCAAGACCTCTGGCTGGGACGTCAAGGTCAAGAACTTCACCGACTACGGCCTGCCCATCTTCTTGTCCGAGTACGGCTGCACCACCAACGGCCGCGACTTTGGCGAGGTTTCGGCCCTCATGGACCCCAAGCTCATGACCAAGGTCTACAGCGGTGGTCTCATGTACGAGTACACCATGGAGGAGAACGGATACGGAATCGTCAACGTCACCAAGGGCAAGGACATCACCGACCAGACCGGCAAGCGCATCGAGCTGCCCGAGTTCTCCGCCTACAAGAAGGCCCTCGCCAACTACCCCGCCCCTAGTGGTGACGGTGGTTACTCCCAGACGACCAAAGCCCAGAGCTGCCCTCCCAAGGATGACGACTGGCTCGTTGACTCCGATAAGCTTCCCGAGATGCCCGCTGCTGCTAAGAAGGTAAGCTTTCCTCTCTCAATCATGCGTTGGCTCATGAAGCACCCTGAAACTAACTTGACCAAAAATAGTACTTTGACAACGGCGCAGGCAAGGGTCCCGGTCTCGACGGTCCCGGCTCCCAGTGGGCCGGTGATGCCTCCCCCACCACCGGCTCTGGCAGCGGCTCCGGCAGTGGCAGCGGCTCCGGTTCTGGTTCCAGCGCTTCCTCCACCGCCTCTGCCACTCATAACGCTGCTGGCTTTTCCGTCGCTGGTCCTGTGAACAAGGGTCCCTTCGTCGTCACCGGCCTTGCTCTCCTCTTCACCCTCGTCGGTGCTGTTGCTTTGTGATTATAGCAAGTAGCGACCAGCGACGGAGTGTTGAGAAGCGTCCGGCTGAAATAAGCCTTATGTACATAGTACTATACCATCTGAGAAATATAGACCAGGAAGACGATATTTCTCATGTGATTAATTTCACCTTTGCGAAGAATAGTACTCAAACTGGTCAATTGCGTTTCGCGATGCATTCAAACTGCGTTGTTGTTCATAGCTGTTTTCGTGTGCACGTCTAATATGTTGTCGTTTGTCTAAGCCGTCTGATCTGCCGCACATTAGGTTGATCAGGGTTCGGTATGTGGATTGACAAATGATGTTCGGTGATTGTCAGATGTGCGTGTACATCTTTTGCACGACGCAGGGATTCGAATCTCTCAACATGACTGGCTGTGGAAATGATCGACCTGGTGAGATCATAATGATCTAGGCCAGCTTATTCTGACCTCACTTCCCGACTAGGAACACTTCAAGTTATACGCCAAAGGCAGTCTATCATCTTGGAATTCAAAATATGGTGTTTGTGCTTTTCGAGGTAATTCCCAAAATCTCCAGTGTTGTGCAGGCAGTCTTGCTAGTCGATTCTTGTTCCCACGGCACGGTCAGAGCACTCCATGCAGTAGACGCGCAAGCACTTTGATTCGGGCATCAAGATGCAGATCGGTAAGTGGTATTCAACATACCTTCCACTACCACCGATATCACCAACTGATTGCAACTCGACTTCCTTCAAAGCAAAGCCCCCGCTATCACAAGCCCACCAATGCGTGAGCTTATGCGGTCAAGATAGGTGACGGCAGCAACAGACCGGGAACAAAACATATTATCTCGGTTCCGACCGGGAGACAGGATCAGAGCTAGCAGCCACGCTCCCACGTTGCACCGCTTGGGCACTTACCTAGTTTCGATGGAAATTCCCAACTGGGTATTGGATCTGGTGCTGAGTGGGTGAGCCTCTCTCCCTATTGAAGGTAGAAGAAGACTCTGAAGGCAGGTTACACCACAGAAGAGAGTCAGTGTAGGTGACAGCTCCCGGACCGTAGCTGGCTGAACGAACATTCCTGAGAAGATGGAAGCTGGAGAAGAGCTGGAATATCAGGGAGGTTGCATGAGAAGCGCAACTGCCGTGGAAGAGATGCAAACGACTGTGCAAACTCAAGCCGCAACTTCCTCAAATGTTGTGCGATGATCAACAACCCTCGGAGGGAAAGTGCATCACAACGAAGCCCGCTAGGGATGGATAATATCAAGAGGCTGGCAGCGCTTTTTGAATCGCATTGATCGTTCCACTTCTCTCCATCTTTGCTCTCACCTTCAGGTTTGGGTTTCTGTTCTCGGTGCAGAGTGGCATTTGTATGCTATCCAGTCGATGACACGCCTGTCCAGCTCCAAATCATCACCATCGCTGCACCGTGTTTAGCCGATGTTTACGACTGGTGGTGGACGCCCATTTTTACTGATGGCGTTCCTATCAGCGGTTAAGCTTGCCATCCTCATCGGCGTCTGTAAGTCCAGCCTCTCTACTTTTTTTTAGTCTTGGGCTCGTTATGTAATCTTGGACTTTTTTTTCACCAACTGATCCCGGCTCCAGTTTGCTTCGTTGTCGCCATCGAAGGCCGTCCCAATGTTCATCATCATTTTGGCTTCCCCGACTCCAGCCATGGGGCGCCCTCAGCGCCTGTCGCTCATGAAGCGTCTGACAATGGCAACACCCTCGTATGGGTTGGCAACGAATCACACTACCTACACGCCCACGGAATCATCGCTGCCCTCGCCTTCGTCATCCTTTTCCCACTCGGTTCCATCCTCATTCGCTTGCTTCCAGGCCGTTTGGCCCTCTTCGCCCATGCTATTTGGCAACTCACTACGCTACTCGTCTATATGGTCGCCGTTGGACTCGGTATTCACCTTATCAAGCAAAAGCCTGACATGGTATGAATTTCGCTTTCTCTTCTTCTAGTCCTGGCTTGACATGCCTCTTTTGCGATTGACGAAAGCTGACATATTACCATCATCAAACAAGATGAGAGACGAACGCTACAACTACCACCCAATCATTGGCGTCTTTATTCTCGCCCTCCTGTTTATCCAACCCTTGGTTGGTATTTTTCACCACAAGGAATACAAAGAGAATCGTCGTCGCGGAGTCTAGTCAGCCCTCCACCTCATACTGGGAAGGATTGCCATCACGGTTGGAATGATCAATGGTTATATGGGCTTAATCGCAGGGAGCGATCAAAGGACAAGAACAAAGGTCAAGGCATGCTACGTCGCTATCGCGTTGGCAATCTGGCTCCTATGGACTACCATGTCGGTGTGGTGGGAGTGGAAAAGGCATAGGAGAGAGAGGGCAGAAAAGGAGCTGGAGCGTGCCCTGGCCAAAGATGGGACAGGTGTTGAAGCCGATCACGGGATGAATGGTATGGGAAAGAGAAACCCGGTCAATGATCAGGGCAACGCAAGGGCGAGGGAAGCACTTATGAAGGCTAAGAGATTAGGAGGTTGAGGCTAATGGTGTTTGATGTCGGAGTTGATCGTGTGACAAGTCCGTGTTGTTGATGGTTGGAGTCTCGCCCTGTTAATAACCTCGAAGGAGTCTTGGCATCGTATGGCCCGCATCCTTTAATGAAAAACGGTTGATAAAAATAGCTTTAAACATAATTGTTACCCACCGAACAAAAAAATGACACCGGGCCATTCCGTCCGTGAATATCTCTGTTGTTGTGTATGATTTTCAGCCCGCCACATATCGCCTAGTTAAATTACTTCATTCGCTTCATCACACCAACCGACATGGTCTTTCCCCTATGTGGACCCAGCTCCATGACCCCATGCTCCATCACCACATACAAACATAGGCTGCGCCCCAATGCCAAAACGTGAACCCTGGGAAAGTCTCATCAAGCATCACAGTCACTGACGTCCCTGCCGTCCATCTGCAGCCCAGCAAAGCAAATCCCTATGATCACAAACGGCCAACCAAATAAACCACCAAAAGAGAAATCGTCCGAATCCAATCCGGACTAAGCCGAAACGGAAAAAGGACTGGGATACGGATCGCTCGTGGGCACACAGCCACACGGCGATACGATAAGCAAAAAAGAAAACAAGAAAGATGCTCATCGGCAAGATGCTCAAACTGAGTCAACAACTTAACAAGCTCTCCAAACCTATCCTCGTCTACCTCGCCGCTCTCCAAGACGTGCCCGTCAACCCCATCCACATCGCCACTGCCGCCACTACGACGACGACGTCGTATTATGTTGCAAGTACTTGTACCGAGAGTCCGACAGCGGTTTGTCAGATTCAGATTCCCCAGTACCACCCAGGAGCAGGAGGAGAAGGAGGGGGAGGGGGAGGGGGAACGTGGCCGACGCCTTTTCCTTTTGCGTACTCGCCGTCGGCGTCGTCGTCGTCGTTGTCGTCGGCTGAGATGAAATGGGAAGTTTGGTTGTGGTGGTCTGGAGGGTTTTGGAGAGGTAGTGAGATGTTGGAAGATGCGGAGGAAAATATCCTGTTGAGCATCATCAGGAGCCTGTTGGCCTGACTGGTTCTAGTCCGTCCACTCTCCTCCAGTTCCTTTAGAAAATCTAAGGGAAGGGTGGAGGGGGAGTAGGATAGACAAGCGTGAAGAGCACCTTCTCTAGGTCTTCAATCACCTGTCGGCTGAGCTGATGCTTGATCCGCTCGCGTTCCATGATGATGGCGAACACCTTACGGCAGGTTATGCGCATGTGGAGCTCGATGCGCTCGAGGCGGTTGAAGGGCTTGAGATGAGAGGTCCAGTTGGGATCGATGTTTGGGATAGTAACGTCCGCGGCCATGGCCCTGGTCAGAAGGTCGTCTACGGCTATGGTGTTGGCCAGAACGTCGGTCAACCTGGCTCGGTCTTCAATCTCCTTGATTCCTGTGTTTATGGAAGTGATGTTCATTAGCTTTTGTTGGCGGGGGGGGGGGGGGGGGGGGGGGGGGGGGGGGGGGGGGGGGACGTCTATAGTATGGTTTTGTTTGACGTATGTGCTGCGTATCTTGAATTGGGATGGATGATGGGCTAGGGCACTTCAACGAGGAGTGCATTGAAGGTTTGCATTGGCGACAATGGGCATATGGGCCAGGGAGATTAGGCTTCAGGTACTTGGATAGAATTTACGTACCGCAGTCCCCGATAAATTCGGTAACTGTTAAAAGGGAGACGGTCTTGTTAGCACAGAAAGACGGCGTAGTATGACAGTTCAAAGAAACTCTTCGTACTTTGAGTAACCGGCGTGAAATCGGTCCAAACTTTCAAAGGCGCCTGTTGTCGAAACTTGGTGTCGGTCTTGAAGGCTATGTACATCAGGCGGTTCAGTCTGTCGGGTTTAATCAGATCCTTGGCTGATGTCTTGTTAGCGATTGCGTTCGCTTGAAGTGTGACAATTATGCCATTGCTTACCCTCAACAACGGCTCTTTCAGGCATCCTAGGCCATCCCATCTGCGAATTGAACAAGTCGGTTCCTTCGTGTTCCATAATCATTTTCCTCTGCGATTGTATGTAGAGCCAAAATCTGCGGCTGGGCAAACGAAGGTATGCGTCGACAAGCAAGTCCCGATTGCGTTGGCGAATGCCTTCGTCTACCCCCTTGGACCACGAGTCAATCTTGATTCTCAAGGCTAGCATCCTTACGACTTGATCGCTGTCTTTCTCTATGGTCTCAAGTGACCCGCCTAAATTAGGAGATCGTCAGCAAATTTTTACAGAGTTCTTGCAGCTTGGTGCCATACCTAACAGTTCGTAATCATCCAGAAAGGAGGCGTCAGCTTCCGGTGGCATTATCCACAACGCAGCCTTCTTTGATCCCAGAGACTGTGACACAGCTTCCAGCTTCTTGAGTGCCTTGAGGCTAGCTTCCCTATCTTCCCCCACCAATATCTTGCCAAGCTGAAGAGGAGGGGTAGTCAAATACCATTCCAGTGTCCTTGTGAATGCTTGCTTGGAGTTGAAAACAAAACTGGTGCAGCGTACACAGTTAATGAAAAAAATCGAGTTGATGGTGTTCACATGTCGACTCCCGAGCGAGAAGAAGGGAAATCGGAACTTGTGGTCCCTAGTTCGCCGTCCGTCAAAGCCTTCCTGGAAGACCAGGCGGCCATCCACGATTGTGCTGTAACTGTTTCCCGCCTTGTGTACAGGCAAATCAGCCAACATGCTGTCGAAGGGACCATACTGATCCAGAAACACAGCCCTGATGATATCCCTGTACGCTTTGGCTTCAGGATTTTGGTCTTCGTGTGGCTCAGGTAGAACCGTAGAGCGAAGAACAACCATAATCTTCGGGGAGACTGGTGCAAAAGTATGGAGTTCAAAGTAGCTAAGGCATTCTTCCTTGTTCGATTTGCCGTTTCGGCCATAGGTGCTTGGCCCTTCATATACCGAGTAGCTGTTGTCGGTAAGGATGAACTCGTTCTCCGCTTCAGATGGTACGCACAAAGCCATGTAGGAACCTTGGATATGCCCAACGAACCACATGGCATCATCATGATACATCTTTTCGGGAAGCTCATCCACCCATTTCATATCCGGGTCCATGTCAAGGTTGATGATTGTTTCGATATTATGTAACCACACTTGCATAGGTGTTTTGAATTGCGGATGCTCGTCCATGTACTTCCGGAATTGTTCCTGGTCGTTCTCAGAATATGCGTCTGGTCTGTCGTGGCAGAAGCGGGTGTAAAACCCACTACTGCGGTACCTCATGAGGAAGAGAAACTTGCGAATCAAGTTGAGCTCGTCTCGGGTGAGAACAATTCCACCCTCTTTCGCTGCATATGCCTTTGTGATCTTGGTGAAGATGAGTGCTGCCTGGGCCTCCAGTTTGGAGAGCAGCTTCTCGATATGTCGTTGCTCCCCGGTGGGTTTCGTGAAGTCGTCGTACATGTTGGTCTGCCCGAAAATCCTGGAAACGGGCTTCTCAGTGAAGACGGCAGCGTCCTGGGTAAGGTCGAGGCTGTTGATAACCAGGTCTCCCGGAAACATGCCCTTCTCATACTTGGGCTTTGGCGATCCTTTGGGTCTTTTGAAAACTCTAGGGACCCTGTGGGCAAAGTTCTTGAGAAGGAACTGGGGGACAAAGTGTTGATACTGTCCATTTGAAGCGGCGGGTGTCGTGATTTTAGGCTTGGGACGTGACATGATGTGATGAGAGGTGATGTTGTCCTTGAAAGCGACGTTGAGGTGCGAGAGGAGCTTTGACTTGGGAAAAAAGTGTGAAAAGTTGTAACGGATGGGCGTCGTTGCCGATTCCTTCCGGGAAGTCAGGTAGTCCAAAAGGATATATTCAACGAGCTCAACCACGGCCGTCCTCGTTACAATTATAGGAGTGACATTCTCGCCTGCAAGCGCCCGAGATGGCCCGTTCGTGAGGCCTACAGCGGCGGGGTTGATCATGTACGCTCCCCAAAGAAGAAAAGAAGCGCTGATTGACAGCTTGGAAGCCCTGTCTGACTATTCGTTCCCATTGTACATATATTTGGCGAATTGGGGTCACTCTGCCTAAGTTGAGGGATTTGTACGCCTCCATTACGGGCAATCAGAGGGACCGGCCGATGCAGAAGACGTTGCGTCGCATGACTGGTAACAGGCAGCGTGGTTTTGTAGACCTCCCGAGTGTAAAGTAGCGGGAGATAACGTGATGGTTCTTCCCGATCAAGCATAACAATTGTGCCGTCCGGTATAATGCTCTAGATATTTTATTCAGCGAATGGAGGTTGTGTTGACTGTTCGCGATTGCAGGAGGAAAAGGAAGCGGAATGAGAGGGAGAGCAGGGGACAACGCTCTGCGCCATAGCCTTCAGCCTTCAGCTATAGGAATTAGGTTGTCACAACACTTGCATCAGTAACAGATTATTGGGCGTGTGGCTCAGTTGGTAGAGCGTTCGCTTAGCATGTTCTTGAGCATGCGAAAGGTCCTGGGTTCGATTCCCAGCTCGTCCACTGCTTTTTTCCCTTTTTCTCTTGTGGTCTCACCCCCTTTTCTTATCTCCGTTAGGGGATCCTGTAGGTGTTTTTATTTTGATCTATGGTAATTCTAGATTCTGTTCATACTGCAACGATCATGTTTGGAAGACCACGCAAGAAACCTAACCCATATTGGACTGAACAATGCTAGCTGGCGCGCTGGCTTCGTACTTGGTGTTGTTTTGTCGTCCATTCCCCTCTGTTCTTTATCGTTCATTACACTGTTGATCCGGGCAGTAAATACCTCTAAGCGACTCCTACTATGTATTCTTTCGGGGACATCATCCGCTAGTTTCTTATTGTATCTTTGAAAGACCATTTGGCGTGTGCCTGCATGTGTCCGTTGCCGCTCCTGATCTCCACATCCCACGTTCTCCCGTCTTGACTCCGGTTTCCCGTACCTGTTTTAACTTCCCAGGGATCCGTCACAGCTTCCTCCCATGGAAAATTGAAGGAATCTAGAAGGACATACGCCGTTATATCAATTGGGCACTGGAGTATAAGGACATATCTGTCATCAGGTACAAGTTATAAGCTTGTTCAGATCAGTTTTGTTCGTTAACCCTTGGATAGAAAGACTATTGACAAAGGCAGACACGAAGCTTACTTAATTGCCATGACAATGTTTGTTGGGTTAGGATACTGCTAGTAGTTTCCCACATTATGTGAACTCTATTACCGTCGTACTAAGCATTCATTAGTGATCGATTGCTCTCCAGCCCAACTTCCATTCCTGAAGGAAGATGCTCTACCATTTCCACCATTTCCTTTTGCCCATTTACCGTCCGCTATCCGTAAATCCTAAATGAGTGTCCTGTGTCCATACCGTTCCCATAATGGTCATTACTCGTCGCAGTCATTCACTCTTTATCCAAACCAGTTCGTCATCCATGAGGTCCTTAATCCGTATCAAAGAAACTCCCCTCCCTTCCCTTCGATCGCTTTCCCGCCGCCCCTGAATCCCCAGACTTCATTACCCTCCCATCCCATTTCCTAACCTCCTCACCATAGAACCACCACACACCCGCCACTATGGCCGCAATAACCGTCTGTACCACTGCAAACCCAATACACATATCTCTCAGCCCATGCCCGGACGACAGAGCCGCACCGCTACTCGAACGCGAGATCCCACTAGGAACCGCAATGACGAGAAGACCGGCAAATAGGGTCCTCCAACATGCCACTCCGGCCGCCATATCATTCTCGTGTCTGGTAGCAGTAGTTTGGTTGTCGGAGAAGGACGTTGACGCAGTGCTCAGCCTGATCAAGGGACGGGAGATAGCTTCGAAGACGTACGTCCCTGCAGCGAGGAGACCGAGGATGAAGCTGATTGCTGGGAGGTTCGTACTCGAAATCTCGCCATTGTCAATGCCCGCGTTGGTGTGAAGGCCAAAGGTAAGAATGCCGATAAAGGCGAGGATGGAACCGGCTGTGATGACAGCCGCAGTAACCTTGTTGTTGAACTGCGTTGAGATAGAGGAAAAGGCGGGAAATCGTGACTGTAATCGAGGTATGAAGAGCGGAAAGAACGCTGAGACGGTTGCTGTAGCGGTAGCGAGAAGCCAGGGACCCGTCATGAGGACGCCAATGGTGGTTGTGGTGTAGACAGAGTGGAAGAGAAGGGAGAGAGACGAGCTCAAGGCCCACAGTGAGGAATATGGAAGGAAGGATGTGAAGAAAAGAATAAGAGTAGTAGGTGCAATGAAAGCACGAGGTGCTTCGAGCAGGGTGACCGAATCTGCCGCTCCACGGGTGTAGGAATATGGCTTCATCTTCACAATGTAGTCGTTGATGGCATTGAAGATACGGTCCCGTTGGATACCCTGACACATCGACTCCTTGTATGGGCTTTCACTACCCTCACCAATTCGAGGTTGTGTGTCAGTGCGGTCATATGCTGTCTCGGGCACACCGAGGGCAATGGCCGGGACGGCAAGGACAAAAAAGCAGCTGAGAACTGTGAACTGTAATTCGAACCCAGTCTGGCCTCGCGATGTTATCCCACCAAGCAGTGGTGGACCCCAAGTAGTTGTGATGACGGTAATGGTGTAAATGGAAACCCGAAGGTTGCGTTCGTGTTCCTTGAAAGCATTAGTCATGTGCATAGTTATCTCGATGGGGAATCGGGTTGCACTTACAAAGAACATGTCGTAAATAGAACTCCGGACCAATGTATCGATTACACCCCATCCCAAACCTTGGAAAACCCTTGCGGCCAGGCATTGACTGTAGCTGGTCCTCACGCTGGTATTCCATACGGTACCAATGAACAAAAGTACTAATGAAATGAGGTATAGCGGTCTTTTGCCGCAAATTTTCGATGTCACAAGACTAGCGAGCCCAGTAAAGGCGGATAGAATCAAGGGAACACCGGTCAAAGCCGCAGCGGCAGTGTATGATACACGATACCCATCAGCTGCCTGAGCATTTACACTGATGAAGGCTGTCTTCATAACTCCAGTCAAAGCTACCATCAGCAGCAGAGCACAAAAGCTGATCTCCTTTCGCCAGCGGTGCCAGTTCTGAAAAAGTAAGCTTGCGGACTTGCATAGCGAGTGTCAAGGAAGCTTCTGAACTTACCAATGGATCTTCGGGATCATCGCTTGGTTGCGGCGACAGCTCAACACCACTGTGCTTGCCTTGCCCATATTTGATAGCCCTTGTGGTTGAAGCTAGAGATGTCCACGACGATTGTGTGTGTAGTCTTGAATGCCCAGCTTTCTTCCCTAGTGATGACGCCGTTTCGGGCCGTGTTTCCGAGATCGTGCTCAGCGAAGGTTGTAACTTTAAGGGTGGTGGTTGAGTCGGCGGCGGGCTTGGAGAGCTAATAGTGCTTGACACTGATCCAGATCGGCTATGTGTTTTGCCTTTCTTTGGGCTTGGTGTCGGTGGTAGCGGTCTGTTTGGTGCTGGTGGTGTGCTTGTAGGAGGTGTTGTCTCCTGCGGACTTGCAGAAGACGTCCTATAAGGTTCCTTGGTAGGAAGGGGAGGTGGAGGCAACACCATGCTGCGGCCGAGTACATCCCGGTTGTCCATTTCGAAATATCAAGCCGAGCACAATCGACGACCAAATCTTGTTGCGTTCCAAAGCACGACCCAGCTGCTTGCTACCACAGCGAGTGTTATTGTTGTCCCGTTGTCGCTGTCCAGCAGTCGATAACGAAGATGTCGAGTGACACAAATGAGAAACGGATTGGCAAGAGGAGCAAAGAGGGAAACATGAGCATGGGAAGGGTTACCCGACAACGGTAATAAGAGAACGACGGAGCATGTCACACAGGAGGAGGCCCCCACATGATCAGGCACATTTCACGCCTGTGGGACTGAAAGCCTTGCTCATGACGTCGAGTTCTCCACGCCAGATGTCGACGCCCACATCTGGCCTGGCCTTGACAAGGAAACAAAAGACAGAAGGGGGTAGTCAGTATGAGGACCCTGAGGAGGAGGGCCCGCGACGATCAAGTGCGCCATGAGGGAGCATCGGCTAGTAACACAAAGCCGGAACAGTTCCGGGCAACGCAAGACAGAGATGGATACGATCCCTCCCTGTTGACAGGGTAGGTGATGACCACCCTGGCGGGAACTGATTCGTGGGGGAAAGTTCGGAAAGGAATGTTGAAGCGTTTTCTTGCCCTGTGTTTGGCTCCCCCTTCCCAAGCTCCCAGCTTGTTGGTCTCCCACATCCAGCTCGATCTGCCTTCAGAAAAAGAAACATTCTACAACGAAAAACAATCCGAAAGGCACTAGGCATGCACAGGACACTTGCTCCTGGTGCAGCTGAAAGAGGTAGATGCGATATGGTTTTCTTTTCTTTCAAGCGACAGAAAGGCTACAGCTCGGTCGCACCGCCGAGTATCCATGCAGTAACCAGGGGTCCTTCACGAACGATTCCTAGCTGGTCCATTGTGCCCAAGTCGGGTACAGGAAGCAACCTCAAAGTTCAGAGCTTCAGGGATAATAGGACCCACCCCGGTCCGTTCCTGGCGAGGGTGGGTATAGGTTGCAAGCGAGTCTGTGGGTGGTCGGGTCGGCGATCAGCCAGGCCGGCGTCATGACACTGCTGGACACCCAAGCAGTCGGTTGCACGCTCAACCACCTTATTTTCAGCGAGCTGAAACAGGACCTGAAGCGGGAGGGGGCGCGAATGTCTCGGGAGCCACGGCGTCAACCTGTTCCGCACCGACCACTTTTGAGCTTTGGTACTGGAGGAACGGTTACCAGTTTGATCGCCAACTTAACAGAAGAAGCAAAAGAAGAAGAGGGGTTGAGTTCACACAAGGGAGACTCATTGGTGACGCTTCAGACCTGTCGCGCGTTTAGCCAAGGTGCGCCAACCACCATCCGGCATGTTTGTTGGAAGGTGAAAAAAAAACAAAAAAAAACCAAGAAACGGAAATATGGATTTGTCAGAACCACCGAGCGGGAGACGATCGGAAAGCGAAAGAAAAAACGAAATAGAAAAATTGACACCGAGCTCCAGTTCTTCCAACGAAACGAGAACAGAGAAAGAACGAAGGAAAGAAGTACATACGCTGTATCACGGCACCTGCCCGTAAAACTTCCCTCTTGGCACTCTTCCCCTGCATCTTCCCGTGCGGGCAGCTTTGGGTTTTCCTCCTCCTACGATGGGTAGGTATGCTCCCCCTTTTTTTCGTGAACGAATTGTTTCGTTTTCGCAGGCAAATTGCCGCCTCCTAAGTTGCTACACGAGAACACCACGCATCGTTACCTATCTCTCCCGAGTGTCGGACAGCATCGGACCAAGTCACAACATGGCCAACTTATCCCGTTCATAGGTTTAAAAAGATCAGAATCTCAAGCAGCTCGGAGGCGCGCTCCTGCATTGAACGGCCACAACGCGGGACAAATACCTAGCGACGGGAGCTATAGCACGTACAGGGGTGTGCCACAGGGGGAGGGTGGTTCCTGAGGTTTCTGCTGCAAGGGGTATGTACACCGTCACAGTGGAACCGTAGCTGGTGGTGTCGGGTGGTGGCCGGGGTGTTTACGCCCGTACACTGGAAAAAGCCCTCTCAAGGGATTGGACTCGCTTCCATGTAACGAGACAATAGGTAAGTAAGTGCAGCTTCCAGGTCAGCAGCAATGTCATTTCTTTTATATTCCGCTTGACGCCCTGCTTTGATGTCGCGGACGGACTGTATTCTTGGCTTCTCTTGTTCACACTCACACGAGGACACCACGGCGGAAAGATGCACCACCTTCCCTCCCGTCGCTCCCGATCGCTGGCGGACTCGAGGGGGGGATGAAGGTACCTGTGGATTCCATTGTTTACTTCGCTCAGGGGCTGGTACAGAAGCTGTTAGTGCAAACCCTGGAGAATGAAACAAGGGCACCCACTTCCACTTCCTCTCCGCTTTTAACTCCCTCTCCTTCTCGGTCCTCACCATCAGTGGAACCATTCTTCCAACGTAAATCATATAATATCACTTACAACGGATTGAACGCCTTTTGACCCAAAGAGCAGGAATCACCTCCCTTAGATGCAGCCTCACCAACCCACTCACCACCATTCCCTTCCCGCCCTTCCCCTCCCATGCCCATCAAGATCCAAGACGTGTGGTTACACATTTAGAAAGTAGCAATAAAGCCACGCATCAGAAATTAGAAACAAATTCCATCCGTGCATCCATTCGTGTCTGGAACCGCTCATCGCGGGAACCCGCTGCCTTCTACATATTCCTTGTCCACCACGATTTGTAGGTACGACAATCAACATCTTCCCTCGAGGTTCGTACCAATTGCAAATACAACGACCGGGACCTTTCCGCTACTTTAGCCGTTTCGTTGCCTGTTTGTCCGTCAGTCAGTCAAACGTGGTCGAGTCATTCCGAGTGTCGCATCAGGGCCAGAGTTCAAGAGCAGGTTCTTGTTTGTTCTTTGTTTTCAAACATACTGGACTTTCCCTCCCTCATGTTATTCGTCCCTCTGTTCTGTGGAAGAATTCTTTAGGGCCAACACATCTCCTCGAATTCGCATCCCCAATTGATGATGGTTTCGATCGTCACAAGCTGTTCCCAGGGACGTTAAGGTTTCTTGACACAGCGTCGAAGATTTAATTGGCAAAGATTCCTCTCCATCCCTTTTGTGTGTCAGAACTCACGAATATCAAAGTGGCTTCGGAGACGCTGAGAAGATGAAAAGGTAATATTCAGCTCAGTTATCCTCACTTGGATTCACTAGCTGGTTGCGATGCCAGACACTAAGAAAGACACCTAAGAATATTTCTCCAAACTGTTGTGTGGAAACTCCGAGAAAAAGACTCCTTGTAACCCATATCTGCAATAGATATAATCGCATCTGTATCTGTGGGTGCCTAGTAGAACCCCTTATAATCCCGTCTGTCTTATCCCATGTCACTTTCTATCCCATCTGTCCCGTGTAGCATATCTTGTCTATCGGTATTCGAGTGGTCTAGTTTCGTTCCGTTGGGAGCACCTCAAATTTCGTATCGGAAACAAAGTGAAATAAGTGGGGATGGCGTCTGTTGACGAAAAAGTTTAGTGTCGAGTGAGTAGGGACCGGGAAAGTCCGCTGCGGTTGGTGATCGTCTCCTGTGTTCGGCGTATTGAGAGAAAGAAACCGTTGGCGCGTAAGTGCACTGCAAGTTCGATATCCTTCAAAGTGAATCACGCCCGACCGGTCATCTCCATGGCGCTCATGTGATTCCAATGGAAAGCATTCGAGTCGCCGCCCATGAGCATTGAAGGCCAGAAGATCATCTGGACTGGAATTGAAACTGGACCGGTTGGGTCCAAGAAGACAGCTACTACACGAAAAAGTGTCAGCTGTAGTTCCTTGGAGTGTGGAAAAGAATTTTGATGTGACCCGTATCAACTCAGTTCCAGTACAGCCTTGTCGATCCAACCTTGCTCGCGAACACATGGGCAAAGGCGCAAAACGGCAGGAGATTGGGGCGAACGAACTGTGGTGAATCGGTCTATCACACCTCAACACCTCCTCCCGTCCAGCCTTTGCTCCATGTGCAGAACGCCATCAATTGGAACAACCAATACTACTTACCTTCCCTTCTTTCTCTTGGTCTCCCCAGACGCTCAATTTTGTTGCTTGCATCGGGAAACAGGGAATTAAAAAAAAAAAAAAAAAAAAAAAAAAAAAAAAAAAAAAAAAAAAAAAAAAAAAAAGGAATAGCAGCTCGCGATCATGCAAAAGAGACAATGATAGCCGTACCTTCATGGTTCCCTCCCGCACCTTCGCTAACCTCTTCACTCTTCTGCATCATGAAGAGCAACCTGCTCGACCTAACCAGCACCTCGTCGAACTCGAGCTGATATGCAACCGGTTGTTCGTCTTCATCGTACGCTTCGTCGGCTGGCACAAGCAGCGGCTGCTCGCGCCGGTAGTGACGGTTGTTGATGTAGTCGTCAGTCGCTTTCTTCGTAACACGGAATCGAATGCCGACGTTCCGCTCGGGGTCAGCCCAGAGAACGGTCCTGGCTGCTTTGGCTTTTGCTAGCCTGGCGAGTCTTTGCTCTGGGGATTCGTGTGCTTTGTCTAGTGTTGCTTCTCGCTGCTCGATCCTCTTCGCATTGGCGTGCAGGTCTGTGGTTGATGAGGATGCCGACGACGCTACTGATGAGAGTGTGGAATTGGTCTGATCGGATAACCAACTGCGCCAGACACGCATAATGCCGTCGCTTACATTGACGTTACTGAGGAAAAAGCCGGGCTTCGGCCCAACTTTGACGAGGTTAGTTGTGCAGCAGAGCTGGGAGAAAAGCTCGCCTTCGTCGAGGAAGACCTCTTCGGACGGTCGGTGGTCGGCGGCATCTGTGGCAGGCGCTCCGTCATTGGCTTGCTGCTGTTGTTGCCGTCTTGGAAAGCGTAGCCTCGGTCGGCGATTCTCCTCCTGAACGACGGGTCTAAAGTGCGAGTATAGGCTTTTTAATCCGGCAAGGGTTGGCTCGGGTTCGGGCCCGTTGGCTTCCTCGTCGCCATTGGGGCCAGCACCGATCTTATCTGTGCGGAGATAATCGCAGTATAGGTATGGGGTCGAGAGCTTTGCGCTTGGGTGGTAGCATTCAAGAATGAGACGATGTTCTGGAAGGGCAGCGGCCTGCAAAAGGCGCTGGTGAAGAATGTGCAAAGCGACCGAATAGAAATGGCTGTTCACGCGGACAAGAGGAAGCAGAGCGTGAGTCGGAAGCAGGTCGAGGATGTCGTTGAGAATCTGGTTTTCGGGCGGTGTCTGTTAGCGGATGATGCTTGGCGCTAGTGCGACAGGGTTTAAAGAGAGGGATTCCGTGTAAGTGATAAGGCCTGGACACCATGATGATAGCATAACATACCTCGTTGGGCAACGAGTCCATGGCGCTTGTAGGACCCATCTGGTTGCCGTCTGAAGGATCTAATATTGAAGAATTGTTCGAATCGGATTGAAGTGATATGAAAGGCTCGTCCAACACAGCCGTAGGTCTGAAGGATGTGGTAGCGCAATGAAAGGGCTCGATTGTCTGAAGGAAGCTTGGGAAAAAGTAGGCCGGCGTGACGACTTGAGGACCACGATATATAAAGAAACATCCACAAGAGTTGTTATCTCTAGTATGTTACCAATTGAGGAAAAAAAATAGGTCCGTGACAGGTCCTTGTGTTGTGGTGGTCATGGATGTCAACGGAACCAAGTGTAGCGTCGTAGCTATGTTCGTTATCGTGGCCCAACCAGCCGTCCGCGCCCGCGGCGGAAACGCCCGCATCAGAAAGCGGTGACGTTATGCGCCCTGTCTTTGATAGCACATATGCATGGATAACGGGCGTCTGTACATACTCAGCCCGGATCCGCGAAACACGAGCATGAGGCCGAACGAGTGGCCAAAATGTCTGCTCAGTGTCCGGGATACAACCGAAAAAGTCAGGATATGGATGGGCTGATGGACAGGACCATCGACCAGAGCCGAGAGGGTTCTAGGGTTCCAGCCTGCGACTCTACGGCCTCTCCGCGAGTGCTCAAGAAATGCGCGGCAGGGTGCAGGGACACAACCACATGTTTGACTGGGCAGTGGCAGGGCTGATGCGACCCGACTTGCCCAGAATTGCGAGAATATCTGCCGAGGAAAGGGCCAGAAACATCCCATGCATATGATGAAATCTAGTGTAGGTAGAGACGACTCGGCCGAAACCGTATCACCGACCCCAAAAGACAAGCACAGGCGGACAGAATGTTTGCCATTATCTAACCAGCCAACCAGCCGTGATAACCGTGAACTTTTCGATCTTCTGAAGGTTGGGTGGGTAGGTGGGTTAGTGGGGTGACATCAGACTTGTTCTTTGTCAAACCCCCCAGTGCACTCCCATAAAGCTGCCCGTGTCTCCCGCCGATGTACACGGCATTCTCCTGGAGACACCTGTAGTACACATGCTATTATTATTATACGCAGTGTACATTAGTGTACAAGAGAGTGCACCCCCGTGGGCCCTCCCTGGGTGGCACGGGGGCGCCGAATCTGAACGAGACAGACCCCCCCCAAGATCCTTTCAAGATCCGTGGCAGCAAGTGAGTCTCAGGGGTTCATCAATGCTTCGGCGCGCGACCCGGGACGCGCCGGGGTTAAGGCGGATTCAACACTGCAGTGCATTTGTAGTGGTCGCGGGTACCTTAGCAAAACACCTCCACGCAAAACCTTTTTTGTCCTTGCCCACATCGTCACCCGACCCGCCGTCGGGTGCCACTGGTTAGCCCAAGCCTGTAGTGTAGTTCGATGGCCGTTCGATTCCCGTTTAATATGATCAAACCAGGGCTCAATCGTAGCATAACTGTCCTTACATCTACAATAGGATGTATACATTTGCACAAGAGTAATGAAAGGAAGGGAAAAAAACAAAGAAAAAGAGAAAAAAGTTTGAGATTCAGATCCTTTGAGCCGACGCGACCAACCAGATTAAGGGGCTTTATCGGCTTGAACAAATGGCATGTTGTTGAAACGAAATCCAGGCCAATACCGTCATTGCTGAGAGAAAGTTTGTTAGCGCGGTTCTTGTGACAAGGGTCTGCAAAACTTCCAGATGCGGTTTCGAGACTTTATACTCCTCCGTATTGATATGTGGTTGTCCCGTTGTTCTTTCTGTGTAAAGTCCCGCACTAACGAACTTTTCCAGGGGTGTATTGTATGTACTCGACTGTCAACATCAAACAAGACGAGTGTCATTCCCACCGCCAACCGCCTGATTCTGTCTTGGCATTGGCCATCTGGGCACCACTCATCTAGATGAGCGTCGGAAAATAAGAAGTCATGGCGTTTTGTCAACTTTTTGTACATATCATCTAAATGACGATGTACTAGATGTCATTCATGGCAAGGTCCAAGTCCTCAGTTTGGCCGAAAAAGAGGTAGGTTTCCATATTGTTTTTTTTTTTTTTTTTTTTTTTTTTTTTTTTTCAAGTACTCAGCTGAGTAGCTATCCTTTTCAAAGCGCCATGGGAAAAAAAGCTACAACTCGAAGTACTACCCGCGTATTCCCTGCGCGCCCTTTCAAGTTGACGGATCCCATGGCGGCAAGAAGTATCATGAAAAATGATTTCTCGGATTTAATATGTCCTGATTTCGCAGTAGTCTATCATCTAAAACGTCAAAAAACCAACGTCTTGAACGAACGGGTGCGGACGCCCATTTTAGATACTTAGGTGTGCCCAGCGGGATACACAATAGGCCTTTGGTGGCTAGGAAAGGACCGCGTGTGGAGGTGGGAACAATGTAAGCAAGGTCAGGTAGGGGTCACGAATTAAATCGCATGTGGTGTTAGTGTAGTTCGTGGCGGTGCAATCAGAAACATGTTCCAAAACCATTTGGTACGACAACTGATGAGCTAGGAAATTTGTTGATCAACAACACACCAAACAACGTTTTGACCAATGGTTCATACGCGCTGAAGCCAGTCGTTTACGTACAAGCTGTGCACAAACGGTATTCATATATATGAGAAAAAACGGTGTAGAGATTCAAGATATGACTGCATTTTTATGATACAGATTAACTTATACTTGGGAGATTGAGGAGGGGAGAAAACACCGTTTGCGCCGTCATACCAGACAGTAACCGTAGAGCCCTAGCAAATAAAAGTAAGGCATGCAAGCCGAATAGAATCATTCTCCCGTGAGGGCGTACACCCACATGTGTCTTGTCCCCTTTTTCTCTCCTTCTTATTTTACCCTAATGCCCGGACCAAATCCAAAGACATCCCAAGTTCTCCGGTTTCCACACTCAAGAAAAGACCCAGAGAAAAAGCAAAGTTGTAAAATGCACCCAAAACGCCCGCTTAAACCGTATGCTTATGATGCTGAATACGACCAAGGAAATGTATGCGAGAGATGGTTACCAGTACAATATCGTTGAACTGATCGCCGATTTGACCTCTGGGTCACGATTTCATAGTAGAAGGTTTAGAGTCATTTGCTGGTGTACCAAAATTCAGGACCATGTTATCATCTTCATCGTCATCATCGAATCCAGTGCTGTTGCGGAGGCTCGTTGGTGACCACAGGCCCATAGACGTCTTACGCCCACGGCCTGTCGACAGACTCGAAGGCTTACTCAAGCCGAATGATGAGACGCCACTTCCAACCGTAATACCACCTCCACTTCCGTTGCTGGCGCTGGAAGTACCAAACACAAACCTAGGAGTGGTGGAGGAGCCACTGGAGCCTCTGCGACTGGCGCTCAGAGAGTTATTAGGCACATCCCCCCCTCCTCTGATGGTTTCTTGATAGGGGAAAATTGACGTAGAAATAGAGTGGGAGTGAGTGTAACGGTTCCGGGCAGCGGCGACACTAGCGACGGAGATAGATGTAGACCTCGACAGGTTCGGTGCTTGGCCAGGGATACGCAAATGGTCTGTGTTGGCAAAGAGCTTAAGATCATAGTAGTGATGGATGGGTATCGTTCCCTTCTGGCCAGTGTTCGTTCGCTGGGTGTTCTCGTGTATATCCTGATCAGGCTTCCGAACCGCCATTGTAAGTGACGCCATGGCAACGTCTGCGAGGACTGGTTGATGGGTAATGGCGCCAATCAGTGCATTGCATCCCGCACCATGCGATACCAAGATAACAATAGATTCGGTCTCCACGTCGTCACTATCATCGGATTCCTGGGCCTGGGTTGACTCTCTACGGCCGAACCGAGAAACGGTCTTGGTAACCATCTTGGTAGGGTGCTCGGCTTTGGAGTACCAGTCGATTAGCATCTGAATACCTGCACGAAACCTTGAATGCATCGAGGTCCATTCTTCGGGGAAGGAACCACCGTCTCCCCATTCTAGAGGAGCCCGCATCGAATCCCATTGGTAGTCAATATCACAGCACGCATCCCGAGCATGTGCGACATAGCCCAGAGGGATAGTGCTATTGTTATTGATTGCATAATGGGGAACTGGGGGGACGTAACCCATGCCTGGAAAAGGTTGAGTGGCCGATTGCAGGGTAGAATCGGATTGGGACTGGCAGGTACTTTGGCTACTGGCGCTCTCGCTCCTAGGCACAGAACTGGCCACACCGGGCAGGTCATCCTTTTCCAGAAGGTCAATGGAGCTGTGCGTGCGCTGCGGGGTCGGGCTCCAAAGCTGCCCTTGGAGGTTTGAGTGATTGTGAGCGTTGAAATGAGGGTAGCTGCTGTAATCTTCGCGTCGGAGGAGATCTGCCTTGGCGCTTGCAAGCATCATGACAGCCTCGGGTGGCGGGCTGATGAGCTCATAGTAGCTAGGTGATAGCCACTCGCCCAGAAAAGCGTCCAGCCGGAGAACAGTTTTGCGGATGGCCGCCCCTTGTACTATCTTTAAGGGTGCTGGGCCAGAAGCGGAATTGGACGCGGTCGACGGCCTTGCTCGATGTCCGTGGGCAAAGTTCCCTGAAAGCTCCTTGTCATCGCCACCCGTAGAGGGCCCGAATGGGGTCGAGTCTTGTGCTAAGCCGGCACTGATGGCAACGGAGGTTTGGATGCATCGCAGAAACGGGGAGCTGTGGATGACGACCTCATAACGTTTGCGTTTCGGTTTCGCCGTGGGATCAGTCTGCGCTAGAGCCTTCGCAGCTGTATCGTCCTCCTCGACTCTCTCTCGGATAATGTTTGCTATGCGAGCTCCAAGGTTTTGGGCCTGATTCCAGCCACCGTACGTGAGGGGGGGATCGTAAGGGGTCGGCGATGTGAGATGCCAGTCCTTGTCGGCTACATCGAGGCGCAATCCGTGCCTGTTTCATAGCGTGGTCAGTTACGTCCGGACAGACTTGGGGACCCGAAGGCCACAAAACACCACGCAGGAAGCAACGCCGTGGCCATCAAGGTGCACAAAAAATCAGCTTACCTGACAACGAAAAGGTATGCTGGGGGCTTGCCCATGTTGGTATCCTATGGACCTTGGGTATGTTGATGGCTAAAATAGAAAGCGAGGTATTGAAGACGTCGAAACAGCAGCTGGTGCTTTGATATGGGCTTGCGGACTCTTGTTCCGGACGACAAAGGAATGATGTAGGTCTGAAGATTTCAGGACTCGAGAACTCAGGGTCCGATCTCGCGCGGTGGTTTGTGTGTAATGGGTGGAACCCGGAGGATAGACCGATGGAAGCTGGGATCCAGGCTCTTTCAGGTTAGGCACTTGAAGGCGTCCCGTCCCTTTGACGTGAGAAGGGCAGGCCCACGATGATGATGGGTTGCGGAGAAGTCTGTCGGGGCTGAGCCGAGGCCTCTCAAACTACAGTAGGATGGGCACGGCGCGATCGATGTCTGTGCAGCCTTGAAATCGAGGCTGAGGCTGAATGCTGTGACGGGCGTAGAATCTGGATCGACCGATGGAAAGCGGCTGGGGTGGACAAAGAGCGGGCGGAAAGTTGGAGGACTGAAGCGGGCGGAGAGACGGTAGTTGGCCGAAGGTTTATAGCCAATGTTGAAGACGCAAGAGGAACCGGAAAGGAAGGAAGCGAGGGCTACCGACGCAAAGCAAAAGTAGTAGAATTAGTCACCTGGGGTCTTGGATTGTGATGCGAGAACCGGCGTCCGATTTGGAATGTCTGCGAGGTAAACAACAAGCCTCGTAACAGTAATCAATGTAGGGGCCGGGCCACTTGCAGTGTTTTCTGCAGGCCTGTTGCAAGGTTCCCGTCCCTCTCGGTCGGGCTCTAATATTTTTTAGTGTGATGTTAAGTAATAGAGTTGACGCACACGCAAGCGGGGCTGCAGCCGATTTAAAGTAGCAAGCCGGCAGGGTAGGTAGCGTAGCGGCTCCTGGGCTGTGGATTAGCGCACAATGGTGGAGGTAACCTAACACGCATGCAGCGTCAGAGAAGAATGGAAGCTGCCGGAGTTCCACTGCGAGTCAGACTTAAACAAAGGCGTGCTGGGAGAAGGAACCGGGCAAGGAGGTGACAAGTGCGAGTCTGGCAGGAGAAAGACCCATGGAATATTCAGCGTAGAGGACGGTTAGTAATAGAGATCATGGAACTTTTCACCAGCTGGATCCATGGTACTTCCCCCTCTTTGTCATCCAACTAAACGTAAATCTCGGATGCCGTGGGGTCATTAGCAGATGCACCTTGTCGTCACTTCATATCACATGTTCCTGTTCTAACTCGTACTGATTGGACGTGTGACTTCTTTATAGTAGGAGGATCATGATACCTCTAAGTGAGTGACAGATTGTGCATGGGGAAACTGCCTCTGTGGTAAAGAGGCAACAACAACATTGACGGGCTTGAAAATACGTGTATTTACTACTCCGAAATCCGCACCGCGCTTGGAGGACGTACAGTACCACGTACAGGTTGATGCCGATGGTGACATGACTCTGCCATCCATTTGGACCGAGAACGCGAGCTTCAAGCCTCGATATATTTGTTGCTTTCTTACCGGTGACCAAAAGTCAAAAAAAGCCAAAAAATAACAAATACAAAATTGTCGGACCTTTGGATGTGCTTGGGGTTGTGTCAGATGATCTTTGAAGTTTTCGTGCAGGGAAGCTCTTTTTCTAGCCAAGGCTAACTACCTACTACCTAGCACGCCCGTCCAGGGGACAGCGGCAACCCTCCATTGTTGGCGTCGTCGGGGGGGAAGAGTGGTCAGGATACCCCTGAGAACGGTTCATTACACCAAGGATTATGTAAAGCCGCCTACAACTGCGTAAACGAACGCGCCCATGACGGTTTGCAGGCACCGCAACGCAGTTGGGATTGGCCTGGTGTCTGCGCTCAATGTTGCACAACCTCAACACGCACCCACGCTTCCTTCCGCGCTTCAACCAACACCGTCCGAGTTCTCCATACAAGGAAACCAGACAACGCAAGAACCGAGCGGCCGATTGCCTTGATCATGGGTTGCAAAGGGACGACGGACACGTAAACGCTTTGAAATCAAAGTACCACCCGAACCCCTCCCGCACACGATACTCTTCGACATCTTCGACACTCGGCGATACCTGATCGCGGTACCATCACCAAGCCCGGTATTTTGGATCCGGACCAAATCAACGATGAAGCTTGGCAATGTCCTTCGGCTGCCGGCCCTCTTGGGCGCGATGCTGCTCGGCACCGCCGCCGTTGTGGAGGCCGAACACACAAGTAACTGGGCCGTCCTCGTCTGCACGTCCCGGTTCTGGTTTAACTACCGCCATCTTGCCAATGTGCTGTCCATCTACCGCACCGTGAAGCGCCTCGGAATCCCCGACTCGCAAATCATCCTCATGCTTCCAGATGACATGGCATGCAATCCTCGCAACGCCTTCCCAGGAACTGTGTACTCCAACGCCGACCGTGCTGTCGATCTCTATGGCGACAACATCGAAGTGGATTATAGGGGATACGAAGTCACGGTGGAGAACTTTATCCGTCTCTTGACGGATCGCGTGGGCGATGAGATGCCTCGGAGCAAGAGGTTGTTGACAGACGATCGGAGTAATATTTTGGTGTATATGACAGGACACGGAGGCAACGAGTTTCTCAAGTTCCAGGATGCCGAGGAGATTGGCGCATTTGATCTGGCGGATGCTTTCGAGCAAATGTGGGAGAAGAAGAGGTGTGTTCCCCTATTATGTGTCCTCCTTGCGCAAGTGCTTCGATAATGCTAACTCCCTTTGCGTCGTCTAGATACCACGAGATCCTCTTCATGATCGACACCTGCCAAGCCAACACCATGTACAGCAAGCTATACTCCCCAAACATTATCGCGACCGGATCGTCCGAACTCGACCAGTCGTCATATTCTCACCACGCCGACAACGATATTGGAGTCGCGGTCATTGATCGATACACTTACTATAACCTCGAGTTTCTCGAAAACGAAGTGAGAGACACTAGTAGCAAGAAGACGGTCGGTGACCTCTTTGACAGCTACACATATGAAAAGATTCACTCGAACGCGGGAGTGCGCTATGATTTGTTTCCCGGAGGGGCCGAGGCAGCACGCAGCCGCCTTGTGACGGACTTCTTCGGTAACGTACAGAATGTGGAGGTTGATGGGTCCAAAAACACAACTCTAGAAGAGGACTTGCTTGCGCTGAGCAAGACCATTGCGGCGCTGAGGGAAAAGGCAGGCGAAGAAGAAGCCATCTCGGTCGGGAAGGGAAACGGGTCCAGAGATGAGACCAAGAAAGAGACCAAGAACGAGACCCTATTGACACACAAGAGCCAGTTCGCCAAACCTCTTACAGATGATGACTGGTTGATGAAGAAGCTCTCTGCGCTGGGTGCTGTTGTCGGATGCGCAGTGTTATGGCAGATGGGGTCATGGCTCGAACCTGCACAGAAATAACTGAAGGCAGTAGGGGAGGTGGACCTTGAGACTTACAAATAATGTTATGCTTTATTTACTTATGGGCATTTGCACTACGGTACAAGCGTGTCCTTGAATTCCCTCGACCACGCTGAACATAGGTCGAGTAACCACAGCTCAAAACAGCAGCCTTGACCTCAAACCCCTTCTTTCTGCATTTCTCCAAGGGTTAGGGTTGGCACCGGTTCATGGTGGGGCAAGCAAAGTTCATGCTTCGGTCGTCTTCATCGTCCAAATTGGAAAGCTTCACCCATCTACTCACTTACATCCTGCAAAAACATACCTAGGCGTTCTGAACTCATCCCGGCGACTATAGCTCGCACCTTCGGGAAGAATCGCCATGGTTTCCCTCACAACCAAACAACCTCTAATAGTTGTTCTTTGATCACACAGATTAATAAAGTAGTCACGGCAAAAAAGATACCGCCACCATGAGCGACAAGCCCAAGCCCCAACAAAAGGTATGCTGCGAACGCCGTCCTTGTCATGTCGCTTTCTGGAGCTCCATACCCCCTGCTTTTCCTCGAAAATACAATTTACATATGACTACAAAGACAGATTTAGGTGGCGTTATTGCATAAGGATGAATGGTCTGCGGCCTGTGCAGACTGTCATGAACTACACTGCCACAGCTACTAGCTAATTGCCAACCAATCAGACAACGTTCACTAGACCTTGTGCTAACATATCTCATTGCAGTTTCTCCCTTTGAGGGAGCTCAGTCTCAATTCACGGCCCCTCGTGAAGCGTGCCATTGCCTTTTCATGTGACGGCGAACTAGCCGTAGCCGCCGACGACTCCGTCCATGTCTACGTCCCAGAGTTTCCAGACCTTACTAAGCGACGGCAGGAGAAGGAGAAGCTGGCTCAAGCACACGTTCGGCATCATCAAATCTTGATACCTGGCTTGCACTCCCCGGAACCCAACGGCGACACCCCGTCAACGTCCTGGTCTGATGATGAGGAAGGCCAAAGCAAAAGCCGGCGCAACAACCCGAGAGCCCAGTTCTCTGAAGGCAGCAAACACATGCCTGTCTCCTACCCACCACTAGATCCACGAATCAACAGGGAGCTTTTCCAGACGCAGAATCTTCCGTTTCCTTACGACACGCAAGCAGCTGCTAGCGGTAACGACGATGGTGACTCTGATAGTGAGGACGACGTCTCAGATGCGCTGAGCTCTGCTGACGAGTCTGATGATGACGGTGTCGGCGCCCATCAGCGCGCAAATCAACCCTTTGGCGCTGGCTTCGGGCCCATTACTGGCGTGGGCAGTAGCATGAACCATGTTGTGCGGATAGCCTGGTCGCCCTCCGGGTTGGGACTCAACCGGCGACCTATACTCGCCATCTTGACGGGCTCTGGAACGTTAGCCATGTACGGGGACGACAGTGCTGTAGCCAACATTCTACCGAGGGCAAACGAGGGGATGCTGCAGCGTAGAGAGCTAATCTCATGGAGTGTGCTCTGGGGCGTCGGCGAAAGGCTGATGGTGCCTGGCCAACAACTTGTCTTGACAGAGAACATCCATGGGTTTGCGTGGGCAAAGGAGATTGCACCGGGACAGGCACTTCTCGCTACAATTAATGATCAGAGAGAAGTAGCACTGATTAGTGTGCAAAGTATGCTCAGAGTCGACGAAACCAGGAGTAAAAGCAACATTTCCTTGCTGATCGAGTCCAAGGAAAGTTTGGTGTGGTATGTGAATGAGGTGGCGAGATTTCAGTGTTCAGGGCCTCATCCGAAGGGGAATGTGAGTATCTTTCCAGTCAGAGTTTTACAAAGAAATTCGAAGCTTACGTGGTACGGCAGGTTCTGGATCCAGACTGGGTCCCTTTTGGCACATCATTCGGCATTAACTTCAGCCCGTGGGTAGATGAAGGTGATGGGCGCAGCTGCCTTCTTTCCTACGTTGATAGGAACTATGTCGGCTTTCGTAAAGTTACGCTAGCCTCTAACTGGAACCGAGGAGAGCTGCCGGAACTCAAGTTTGAGAAGACAGACACTTACGGCAGATGTCTTCACCTTTCGACAGACTCATTTGTGGAGTTTGAAGACGCTGTAAGCCATACCGCCACTGGTACTCTAGGCAGAGTTTTTTCTTTTTTCTTTCTTTTTTTCTTGGCTAACGGTTATGGACAGGTTTGGATTGCAGGCAGGGTCAAGTACTGTCGTGGCTTCATCGTCACGGGCTTTGACTACAAGCCATTTGAGGTAGCTCTCGTTGGCGGTGAGGAATACAGTTGTGAGCCTCATAATTCTAGTGATTGTGGAACGACATACATAGACGAAGCTGTTGAACAGCCATCAACGAATCCTATCATAGGTACGTACGCTTCCAGTGTCAGGTTTTGAATTTTTTGCGTCCATACTGATACCCCATACAGACCTCGTCATCCACCGTCCAGACCTTAAGAAACAGACACCTGTTCCGCTGTTTACTCTTATTCGCATGTCGGCAACCTCTACCAATCTCGACTGGTATGAGACAAATGTGCCTGCTCTTCCTGGTGAAGTTGCTACGTCGATAAACAAGGATAGTGACCTTATTAATTCGCCGATCGAGAATCACGAGCCGCAATGGGTGACTCAAGTTATGCAAAAGTTGGCTGTCAGTGTTCCCGCTGACATGCATTTCAAGCGGGGTTACGGAGATGATGATGATGATGTATCGGTGGCGTCTGACGAGTCCGATGAGGATGAAGATCTGGACGACGATGACTTTTATGGCAATGACGATGATAACACCATCGACATCACCAATAATGGGAAAGATGCAGTGGCGGTAGCACCAGAGGTTCCGGAAATCCACCCACACCGGTTTAGACTACACGGTCTCACGGTATCATCAGGTGGGAATGTCACGGCAATGATTGCCAGTTTACACAGCACGCAGCACCCAGAACGCGGCGGTTGGCACACGGTGCGATCAACCGTGTTTTTTGGAACCAGGCCGCGGAAAAGGGGGGCTACGTTGCCTCATGATCAGGCTGATCGAGTGCAAGAGGCCACAGAGAAAGGGAAGGAGAGAGAGCCCGAAGAAGCTATTGACCCAGCCCTCCGTGGGACTGAAAGGCCCGTGACTCCATCACCGGTGCCAAAACGGAACATGGTCACCAAACCAGCAACTTCTCAACAGTCCCAATCGAGGCTGACGACCGAAGCCCGTCTTTTCGAATGGCTATACGGCGGCGGCGATGAAGTCCCCGGCGTAACCATCAACCACCCCTCTAACCTTGTCAACCTCAACGCTCCCGAACACCAGTTTCCGCAGAAGCTCAATACCCTTTTTGCGTACGCCATAGCCCGCCAGAAATGTGACCTCTGCGGCGCCAGAATCTTGCCTCCGGTCAACAAAGAGCAGCAACACTCACAACAACAGCAGCAGCAACAGCAAAAAGACAAACGCAACAGCCTAAGCGGCTGTGAGAACGGCCACTTCTTCAGCGTGTGCACGACAAGTGGGCTGGCGATCCAAATGCCCGGAATCACGAGGAACTGCGGCGCTTGTGGATCGAGGACCATGCGGGCAGAGATCTTGGCTCGCAAATGTATCCCTCCTAATCCCAAGTTTAGTGACGAAGACAAGCAGCACGAGCAACAGGATAAGGACAAAGATGGCGATGTGGAGATGCAGGAAGGTGAAGGTGATGCGGATGCAGATGCCCGTCCTCTGACTAAAGAGGAACGGCTGGATATCAAGAGAAAGAATGCCGAGAAGAGGATCAGGGGAGAGATCATCGCCATGTTGGGCGATGGGATCTGTGGTGGGTGTGGTGGCAAGTTCCTGAATTAGCATACTGTAACTCGTACTTTACCGTTTAGACGGCTGTATTTCGAGTGGTATTGCTTTGAGAGTAATAAAATCTTGTGAAGAAACCACAATGTGTGAGATCGAGGTTAAAGATCGTTCATTCAGGGAAGAGGCGAGGTTATCCATCATCTGCAAGAAGGGACCAGGCTGGGCGATCCTATTGAAGAGTCAAAAATGTCGCTCTCTTGCCACCATAAGAAACCAGTGTTGTATCAAGTCAAACGTGAACAGTAGGTTTTGCTTTAAGGCAATCTCGGCATCAACATGAAGGATCATGCCGCGAATCCCATAATCTTCGCAACCTTTTCGTCCCACTCCTCGTCCCACCTTCTCGCCCCCTCCTTCACAGCCCCTTTCCTCAACACCTCCAACTCCCCGCTCCCCTCCGGGCTCAGGAGGGTCCTCAAGATGATTGACAACTCTCCATAAGTCTCGAACCCCCTCCCATTGACCCCCTCCTTCACCAACTCCCCAAAGCTCTCATATCCACAAAACGCCGCCACCGGCAGTCCCGCACCATACATATCCACCACCTTCATCGGCAGATCCACGCCCGAGCTGCTCATATGTAAACATACGCCCAGATCCGCGCAAGCCAACAGCTTCGCGTATTCCTCAAACGGCAAGAACGCCGTAACAATGCTCACGTTTGGCAGCTGTCCACTCCTCGTAAGCTCAGCAATCTGTGCCAAGTACATGTCCTTCTGTGGACCTTTGCCCGTGATGACTGCCAACACGGGCGTGATCTCCGACACGGGATCAGCCGCGTACGCGACCAGCGCATCAAGCAAGATGCCGAAGTCCTCGTCGCGCGTCCAGGACGTGCTGCTGACAATCAGCTTCGTGTTGCCCTCCATGATGCTGGGTACCAGTTCCCTTTGCTCAGCGGGGAGCACCCGCTCCAGCACGTCCTGCCGCGCCTTCCCCCACCACATGGGCTTGAAGATCTCGGCGGGTCGGTCATGCACAGCCGTCAACGGTCCCCGGATCTTGTACGGCGGCAGCCGCAGCTGGCGCGCCATGGCGTGCGTAACCGTTAGGTTGTGGTCACCCAGCCGGCCGAAGAGGCACTCGTACAGCTTGGCAATATAGACCAACGGGTGCCGCGGGCCGCGGGTGGAAGATAAGATGGTCCAGCCGTAGTTGTGCCAGTCGATGAGGAGCTTGGTGGAGCGGAGACGGCAGACGAGGCTGGCGATGAAGAGGGTTGGGATCGAGGGCGGGTTTTGGACGAGCAGCCATCGGGAGGGGGGAAGGGTGTAGGAGAGGAGGGCAAAGAGACAAAGGACCTGATGGAGGACTTTGAAGGGAGCGAAGAGGAGGAAGGGGATGCGGGCGGGACGGACGGGGGGAGGGGGGAGGGGGTGGATGGTTATGGAGGGCGAGGAGAGGAGGGAAGGGTGAGGAGGAGTTTCTAGTTAAGGATGTTAGTACGTTGATGAAGGCAGCGGTGCTGATGGGCCCGGTCACCTTACCCAGATAGCCAATGAGGTTGACCTTGCCGCCGTGTTTGGCGATGCTCAGGGCGTGGTACGTCATGCGTGGGCTTCGGCCAATGTCACCGAGAACGAGGACGTGGACAACCACTCCTTTGCCTGAAGAGGGGCCGCCATATTTGGAGGGGCCTAGGACTAGATATGTGACCAGTAGCGCCAGTCCAGTAAGGACCAGGGGGATTATGAGGGCAACCGGTATTGAAGCCATCACGAGTGGTGTGTTTATGTACAGGTACCTCTGTACATGGTGGTGGTGGTGGTGCAGGTTGGGCGCGGGAAGATCAGGGGCGAGGTTGCGCGGGTGCTTGGGGTTACAGTGGACAGCGGGCAGGCACGGGCGGACAGTACGGGACAGCTGTTCCCAGGTCGTCTGCACCGTCTCAATGCGCAGGAGATCGGTGGGTTTCCAGGTTCGGGCAGGGATGCAAACTTGATGTCTATGTGATATCACGCCGCAGGACAACAGAAGAAATGATAATTGTGCGAACAAATCAGCACGGTCGGGTGTCTACTCTAGTGTATATAATCTTACAATCGATACTGTAGAGGTACTATTGGTATTAGGTCGTAAGTGGCAAAAGGTGAAGAGGAAACACCTAATTGTTGCCCGAATTCACCATTACCATGTCCTGATCGACCTTGTTAACAACAACACGTTGACCTTGCGCTGGTGGTTAGCACCCCCCCCCCCCCCCACCCTCCCCCCCGGCTCATGCAATGGCACTGCTGCTCGCGCAGGGGTCAATGTGTTGCTGCGGCACAGCCAATGATTGTTCCTAGAGGTATCACGGTGGGTTCTGATTGTCTTCCCCACACCGACATGGGAATGATCGATGGGATGGACTTCTTTCAAGGGGCACAGAAAAGGAAGGCGGCCGGCTTCCCCCCCCACAGAAGGGACCCAGTGACCCAAGACAAGACAAGACAAGACAAGACAAGACAAGACAAGACACCGGACGAGGGACCACTTGCTGGACTTGACTGGCCATGGCCATTTAGACTACTGCCGGCCTGCACTGCACAACATCAACATCCAACTGAATTATCTCTTCCTTGCGTTTTTTGTGTTGTCGCCCGACTTTTCGCCATCATCGTTGTTACTGCTTTTCCTCGTATCCGTCCGAACCGCGGCCCCAAAGCAAGGTCAGCCCTTCTGTGACACCTACAAGTTGCCTACAGGAGCGGGGTGCACGGCACATAGCTATCGGCTGCGGCTGCTTGCTTTCCCCTGACCGGAACTCGTAACCGCATGTCTCACCAGTGAACGAAACCCGATCGTCGCGATTTTCGGAGCCATAAGGGTATACACTACACGAGGCCGACCCCAGGGATAAAGAGTGGCGGTAGGCAATTTTCTGATTTAGTTTCACATAACTCTGACAGCAAGCCCCTCAATTGGCCCTTCTTGTCGTCCAAAGGCGTACCTACACTAGTGTCATTTTGCGCAGGGCTTGTAGCTGATGCCATTGTCCCGTGTTGGTATCTAGCTCCGTCCTTCGTTTATCGCAACACCACCAGTGACAAACGCAAACTTGCGCCGGCCATATCTCCCCGAAATCTCTACTCGATCACCACATGCCGAGCGGTAAAGATCGATAATAGGGGCACCAAAGCTCTCCTAGACATTGCGCACGATAATATCCTAGGCAATTGTTGTCTCAGATATTGCTATAATATCACAATGGCGACGTCCTACGCCTTGCCGGCGTCCACATACCCGCAGCACCATCATCTGGCCTCGGACCACTTGCACTCCCATGGCCATGGACACGATCATTGCGACGATTCGCATTCCCACTCCCATGCACACTCTCACAACCACTCACATGGGCATGCGCATTCCCACACACCGCCATCCGTCCCTTCTCTGAGCTCCCTAGACTCTCCGTGCAGCCGTAGGGACTCGTGCGCAACCGGGGCACATTCACATCACAAGTCGCAAAGTAACGGTCACAACTACACCCATGCTCGCGATCACGACCAGGATCACGACCACGACCACGATCACGACCACGACCACAGCCATGACCACAGCCACGACCACAGCCACGACCATGATCACGATCATGTCCACAATCACCCCCACGACACTGGCGGAACAGGGCCTACAAAGACACGCCCCAACATTCCACCTTTAGGGGCCATCAAGCACTTTCGGACGGGCTCAACCGCTGGCGGGAGACCAACCATCACGCCCACAACCGCTGGCTTTGAGAAGGGACATGGCTTTGAGCCGCCAGCTACGGCCACCTCCCATGGGCATCACCACCCTTCTGCTGAGTGGTCGAGGTTCACTGCCTTTCTACTTCCATATACCTCCAAATACCCTATAATCCATGCGGTGATGACGGAGAAGGACTCTCGGCGCATCTTCTACTTCATGTCGTGAGTTTACCCGTCTGCTTCGCGGTATTGTTGCCTCTGCTAACCCCCCTCTTCAAAGAATAAATCTCTCCTTCATGGCTGTGCAAGCGTTCTATGGTTATGTAACAGATTCCCTCGGTCTCCTGAGCGACAGTATACACATGTTCTTTGACTGTGTTGCCTTGGCAGTTGGCTTGGTCGCGGCTGTTGCTAGCAAATGGCCTCCCAGTGAGCGGTTCCCATACGGCTTCGGCAAGATCGAGACACTGAGTGGGTTCGCCAACGGTGTGTTTCTGGTTTTGATCAGCGTGGAGATCATGTTCGAGGCGATTGAGAGAATGATGGAGGGCCGGGAAACTAAGAGGTTGGGAGAGTTGTTTGTGGTCAGTACCATGGGCTTGTTGGTGAACTTGGTTGGCATGGCCGCCTTTGGGCATCATCACCATGGCCACGATCACGGCCACGGACACTCTCATGGGTCATCATGCGGCGGCGGTGGGCATTCGCACTCGCACTCGCACTCGCACAGCCATTCAGATGCCCACGGTCACAGCCACGGTCACAACCATAGCCACAGCCACGACCACAAGCACGATCATGGCCACTCCCACGGCCATTCTCATGGAGGGCATTCGCACTCGCACGATAACGAAAACATGCACGGCATCTACCTGCACGTTCTTGCAGATACCCTCGGCAGTGCTGCTGTCATTGTCTCGACCATCTTAACGCACTTTGTCCCGTGGTCAGGCTGGGATCCGCTTGCCAGCTTCCTCATCGCCGTTTTGATTCTGCTATCGTCGTTGCCGCTTGTGATATCCTCGGCTCGGAGACTGCTGCTTACGATCCCTCCGGAGACCGAGTACAACCTCCGGGAAACGCTATCGGGTATTTCGGGTCTTCGAGGCGTCGCGGGCTACTCGGTGCCCAAGTTCTGGATCGACGATCGCAATTCGGGCGAGGAGAGCTCTGCGAACATGCTGTTGGGGGTGATGCACGTTCAGGCGGTTCGGGGTGCGGATATGGAGGATGTTCGTGATCGTGTGCGCAACTACCTGTTGGGACACCACATTGACATTACGCTACAGGTTGAGCGTGAGGGAGAGTCTAGCTGTTGGTGCGGAGCAGGGCGGAGTCCTCTCTCGCAATCGCAGAGCACAAATCAGTTCTAGAAGAGCAAGGCCAATGAACAACTCGGGGCCTTGTCTAATAGCGCCGGATGACTGGAGGTATTGGTTGATGATTAGGCCATGAGAATGGGGGTTAGAGAAGACGGCTTGTAATGAGGTGGCGGCGTGCATATCATAGGTAATGGGTGTACTGCTGAGCTTGGGGCCGGGCCTCTCGCTCGTTTGGAAAGCGTTACTGTACATAAACTTTCAAGGTTGTCTCTGCACTTTGTGTTGACAGCGCATTTGCTTTATGTAGAGCAGGCGCGAGACCTTAATTGTATAAGTAACAACTGACTGGTGATTTGGAACCTGCAACAAGTAGACGATCTTGCGTTTCATGCTTCCAGCAGTGAGTGACGATGCGGACGGAGCTGATGTGTTATCCGCTGTCGCATTGCAGTGCCGTACGCAGACCCGGTGCGGCCGTGCGGTTGTGTACATTTTAAGAATGCCGACGACTTTCACATGTCTGAATGTTGGCACATGTTGTACAAGTGGAACGTCTTGGCATCGAAATTTCCCAAACTGGTTTCCTCCAATTGACCATGACATTGTGAAACCTTCACAGCGTGACCTCTTGCCGTACGTCCGAAAGGTGGCTCGAAAGGGTAAACCGCAATCACAATCACCTCTAGCAATTATAGGGCGCACGACAAAGATCTCACCAATTCTGGGGTTGATGATCATCTCATTCCACAACCGTGGAGATATTCCCGAGGTCCCAAAACTCCCCTTGCTCCAGGTCTTGCTTAAGCTTTTCCCCAGCAAAGTCCCCGCGCTGTTCCAGGGATGATGCATGAGTTCTCCCCGTTGCGCCGACCGCAACGCGAATTTATGCTCATGAATAGTTAGTTGAGTCGTGAGACACACACACACACATACACGCGCGCGACACTCTCGAATATTCACTGGAACAAGACTCATCATGGAAACACATCATCTGCCTCCTGGTCATAGGAGGAGCCCAGATCACCTGGAGAAGCAAGCGGAATCCTGGTGCCGAGGAATGTGACACTGACATGCCCACTCGCCCACTGACGGTGAAAGGGTAGTACCTCTATAAATGGACACCGCCGTTAAGGTACAGTACCTTGAGCTTTACAGTGGGGTCCGCCGCCAATGCCACTCATGCCTTGTAGTACCAGGGCTACCACGCCAGTGAGCTCGGATGCAGTGACACGAGAGACAGCGAGGCCGCCAAAATATTGATCTGCTTGAGTGATAAAGGAATTGGAGAAATTGGAGACACGGTGAACATCATCAAGGACCTCTAATTCACAATGAAGCCAACATGTTAATGCAAGATACACCACATTCCGTCTCACGAAAGGAACTTAGCATGATACCCGGACCTTTGAGGCTCCTCCAGACTCGGCAGTCCGCCGGACGAGAGGCGCTAACGAGCGCATCCGGTGGATACAAGTCCGGATTGCGGGATTGAACCCACCCAAAACTGGAGAGAAAGTGGGGAACATGCCTTGTGCGCTTCCTTTTTGCCGAGGCTTGTGAGAGCCAAAGAGGACCAGTGACGTCTCATGGCCCATAGCCCATGGCCCGGTACTTGCTTGCATAGACGGCCGGTGAGATGCGATTCAAGCCGTCGGGACTTGGGCCTGGCTTTGCTAGAATTGTCCGCCCGTTGCATTGGCGGTCTCTTTTTTCTCAAAAGCCAGCGCGCGCCTTGATCACAAACTCCGAGCTCCTTTCTCACATCAGACGAACTGCTGCTGCTGCTGGTTCTTCTTCTTCTTCTTCTTCCATCCCCAACACTTTGCCTTTAACCACAGCTCACCCACCTATCTACCTGCCTGACATCCCTTTGCGCGGGGTAACTACCACCTTTGAACAACCCCGAACGCCGAAATCCACCGAAAGACTCCAGTCAACATTGTTTCCGGTTGCGCGTTGAAGAGACAGACAACAAAAGACTAGACGCACATTTCGCAGAAATCTGTACAGGAACGACAGACAGTTGCTGCTCGATCGAACGACACCAGACCGCCTGTGCATATCACCAATACCGATTCTTGTGACAGCTCGCTTGACTGAAGAACCCAAGGACCTGTCCCTTGCGCCGGCCTTCCCTCGCCCCCTTTTCATACACTCACACACATACACACACATCTACAGTCAAAATGTCGTCGACCACATCGTCACCAGGCGCCAAGATCCAGCAGGCCGTCACCGATAAGCTCCCTCACCTTCCCGAGACCAAGGAGGAGCTCAAGGCCGAGATCAAGGCTGAGGCCAAGGCCGCCGCCTCTGCGGGCGCCTCCCAGCTAAGGTCTTTCGTTGCTGGTGGTTTCGGTGGTGTCTGCGCCGTCCTTGTCGGCCACCCCTTCGATCTTGTCAAGGTCCGCCTCCAAACAGCCGAGAAGGGTGTCTACACCGGCGCCATTGATGTGGTCAAGAAAAGTATCGCCAAGGATGGTCTGAGGAGGGGCCTCTACGCTGGTGTCAGCGCGCCGCTTGTTGGTGTTACTCCCATGTGTATGTCCACCCACTACCACCACCTTTCTGTCTTCACCCTTTCCCCTCTCTCTCTCTCTCTCTCTCCCCAACAACCGAACCCCTTGCTAACATTCTTACCTCCCAAATCAAGTCGCTGTCTCTTTTTGGGGCTACGATCTCGGCAAGCAAATCGTCCGAGCCACCTCCACCGTCGCGCCCGACGGCAACCTCTCCATCGCTCAAATCTCCGCCGCCGGCTTCTTCTCCGCCATCCCCATGACCGCCATCACCGCCCCCTTTGAGCGCGTCAAGGTGATCCTGCAAGTCCAAGGCCAGCAACAGCTCGCACCCGGCCAAAAGCCCAAGTACTCTGGTGGCATGGACGTGGTCCGCCAACTCTACAAGGAAGGCGGTGTGCGCTCCGTCTTCCGCGGCTCCGTCGCCACTTTGGCCCGCGACGGCCCCGGTTCCGCCGCTTACTTCGCCGCCTACGAGTACATCAAGAAGGCGCTGACGCCCAAGGACCCCGTCACGGGCGAGGCCAGCGGCAAGCTCAGCCTGGGCGCGATTACTGTGGCTGGCGCGGGCGCCGGTGTCGCCATGTGGATCCCTGTCTTCCCGATCGATACCGTCAAGAGCAGGCTGCAGACTGCCGAGGGCAACGTGACGATTGGCGGTGTCGTTAAGCAGCTATACAGGGCCGGTGGTTACAAGGCTTTCTTCCCTGGCTTTGCGCCGGCGCTGGCCAGGGCGGTGCCTGCTAATGCTGCTACCTTCTTGGGCGTCGAGTTGGCCCATCAGGCTATGAACAAGGCTTTTAACTAAGCTGAAGAAGGCAATGAGAGGAGGATGGGTGGTTGGGAAGCATCGGGATGTGCTATGTTGTTAAGAAATGAGGCCTGCTATGGTGTATCTATATACACGTCTTGGTTGAGCCACGTCTGAGCGTTTCTAGGTCAAGAACGGAAAGATATCATGCAATGTTATACAGTATGGGCGGCAGCGGTGCCGGGGAGTTTGGTTTGTATTTTGTTTAGATATTCTTTTTGGTTAGATGAGGCATACACGGGCCTTTTGTTGTGTCACCAAAAGTATAGCGTTTCACAATCCATTGTGCTCGTTGTCAAGTTTTTCCCAGTCGTTTCATGCTATCTATGCCAGAGCAGGGTCTCTCATATGTAACCAGTGCGTTGCTGGCTACAACAGCTCTCGGTCTAGGCAACCATACGACAACCCAGCAGTTCCCTCAACCCAGTCTTCACAGCATAGCATAGCTTTGTAGGGTATTTAATATCATTTCGCTAAGGATTTCCGTCCAGACCGTCCAAACAAACCCGCTTCACGCCCCCCTTCCTCCTCCTCCTCCTCCTCCTCTTCCTCTCCTCAGTATCCTCTTTCCCATCTTAACAATTTCCCCAGCCAGCCAGCCAGCCAACTCACACATACCCACCCACAGGCTATGCGTACCCTAATCACTCCTCCCCCAAACTCTCCCTCACACAAGCCCTGCACCTCTTCCTGAACTCCTTGTGTTTCCCCTCCTTCTCCTCCCTTAGCAAGCGCGCGGCCTCGACATTGGCGGGGCTATCCGGGTTCGGATCGCTGAACAAGCTGATAATACTCAGCAGCACCTTCTCGGGCGAGCGCGCGGGGGACCACCGCTCCGACGCGTCCTCGTAGCCGTACTTGTCCTCCTCGGGCGGGTGCAGGATGCTGATGCAGAGCTCGCCCGACGGGTAAATGTTGGGGTGGAACGGGATCGGGTTTTGGAACGTAAAAGTGGGGGGCATGAGCGGGTAGTTGGGTGGGAAGTGGAGGTGGGCGCGGAAGTTGCCTCCTGTTATATTTTGATTGCAACAAAAAAAGGTTGCTTCATGTTAGTGAGTGTACTACTACTACGTCGTCTCGGGATGATGTGGATAATAAGGACGGTGTCGTGGAGAGGAGAGGAGGAAGAGAGGGAGAGATAACACGAACCTCCATAGTATTTGACCTCATCGGGAATCATCAACATCACCTCCCACTCAAAGATGTTGTTGTCGTTCACCAGGCCGCATGATATCCCGGGGATGTCCGTGTCCTTCTGCATCTGCTTCAGTTCCTTCCGCAACTGCGTCGCTGCTGCTGACGATTGAGCCATTGTGAATTGCTGTCTTGGTACCGTCGGTATCGACTCGTTTCCTTTTCTTGTGTCTGGGCAGTAGGTACGGACGTGAAATAGGACCGATGACAGTTGATGTGCGTTCACGATGTTGCTGTCAGATGCAAGGCAAAGGTGACGTTACCGGCAGCAAGTAAATGACAGAGAGCTGCACGGTAAGGCTGGTGGAAAGAGGACCGAGCCAAGCCAGTTTTTAGTTTCGCGACACTGGCTTTAAAAAGGTTGGCAGCTGGGAAACAATAAACCTTATCGATGCCGTGAAGAGTTTTCATGAAGTCAAGGGTGGCGTCAACATCCGGTGAATGTGAATCTTAGAGAAATCGATTAAGCTCGCAACACTCAGTCGACGTAGATCGGTTGGAGTGGCGGGGCGGGGATCGCTCCTGCAGTCCGGCACCGTGCTTTCGGCCCCACCGGCACTTTAGCTCCTTCCGCTACGGATAGTGGGGCCGGATTCACGAGTGGTTGACTTGACAGGACAAGCAAGGGCAGTGCCATCAGTCTGATCAACTGAATACCTAAATTGGAGCTTTAGGTACCTCAAAAAGACTAGAGCTGTCATCTGTCACACGGCAGAGCAACTACGGTACAGGTCAATCTATGTTGGTATTCTTCATCACAGGCCAGGAACACCACATCTAAACTACTGAGCAAACCACCAATCAAACAACGAGAAACACCCAAACCCAGAACGCCATTCCATGCTATGTTTGATATCTCTGCGATCCCAGATATGCGTCTCGGAAAGAGAGACGGGACAAGAAAGAAAAGAAAAAAAATAACCATCCAAAGAAAGCGTGGTGCGTATCGGCATCGACACTGCCATCTTCCGCAAGGTCTTCGCAAAGAGCGAGGTGAAATCATTCCACCTCAGGGTTGTTTCCATTCACACCAGCGAACCACGGAAAGGCAGCCACCACAGGAGCCTGGTTACCCCTCCAAATTGAAAGCAACTGGCAGACCTAAACAATCCCACGACATAACGCAAGACTTTGAGACAAGGCCGTAGTCTGCCCCCAGTAGGGCCAGCCTACTTCTTTGGAACTCCGAATCCCGTGAACCCCATAGCAGCCATCATATCATCTTCGTCGTGTTCGCCCTCAATCCTCACATCCTCTCCGTAGTTAGTCTTGGCCTTCAGTGCCTCCTCTTTCTCCAGCCTCTTCCGCTCCTCCACCTCTTTCCTCTTCCTCCTCTTTTCCTCCCTCTCCTTCTCATCTTCCACTCTCCTTACCTCCAGCCGCTCCTGGAGACTAACGACCTGCTCCCTCTTCCTTTCCTGCAGTCTCTCCCATAGCTGCTCGATTCTCTGGTGCACCTCCTCCGCCGTCGCTTTTCGCACCTCGCCCGTATGACCCGTGTTCCGCTGATGCTGCATGCTATTCGTGTGCTCGATCCACTGCAGGTTATCCTTGAAGGTCAGGTCGCAGGCCTCACAGTAGATACCCGCGCCTCTACCGCGCTTGCCCACGCCCGCCCCCGCGGGCACCAGCATCGTTGTGCCGACCAGCTTGCTGAAGTCTTGGTGTCCCGAGCGGGCGGTGGTCAAGGTTTCGTGCCCCTCGAGAGGCTTGTAGTATTTTTTGCCCGCCATCTTGGCCTCCCATCGCGCCTTGCGCTCCTCTTTCTCGGCCTCTTCGCGGTCTCGGGCTTTGGCGGCATATTCGTCGAGATCGTACTTCTTGCGGAAGTCAGTGTCGCCGGCGGCTTGGCCGTACGCGGACGAGTTTTTAGACATGGTGGGTGGCGGATTATGAAGTGGTTCTAGCTTGCGATACGTTTGTTTTTGCGACTCTATCGAGTAAGTGGCAGTAATGTGTTCGGCGATGAATGAGTGTGGCTTTGTGAATTGACTTTGGTCGGCGACTTGAACTCGACCATTGAGAACCGTGATGGATGATGGATAAGTAGTTGGCCAATGCTTCGGATGGAAACCAATTAAACAATGAATGGATGTCACTGTCAGGAACGCGCCGGAACGCGCTGCCGCTGCGGCAACCTGGGGCAAGCTCATCAGCGGAACATGGATGGCGGTTACGTCTAGGTAAAGGACCCAATGTACCCTGAACCCGGTCGAGTCCTTATCTCCCTGGTTTTCTCTTATCGGAGTGCTGGACCCACCTTTAAATTCCAATTCCTCCGCCCACTACAGCACTCCAAAGTCGCTGAAGTTCAGCTTTGTCCCGGACATCAAGGTTCCTCCGACTTCCCCAACCCCGAACCCCATCAAGCTCCTGTCAAGATGCTGTACCTCGTTGGTCTCGGTCTCTCCGATGAAACAGACATTACCGTCAAGGGTCTCGAGGTTGTCAAGAAGGCCGAGCGTGTCTACCTCGAGGCTTACACCAGCATCCTCCTTGTGGACCAGGCTACTCTTGTACGTTGGCGCCCCGTCATTGTCGTCGTTGCCATCTTTGCCTTGTCTCTCCTCTTTCTCCCTGTCCCTTCGTTGTCCCTTATTCGTATCATACAACAAGTGTACACACGAACCAATCAACCTTCATGCTAACCACCCTTCTCCTCCAGTAGGAATCCTACTATGGCCGCCCCATCGTCGTCGCCGACCGCGAAATGGTTGAGTCCAACAGCGACGAGATCCTCCGCGACGCGGACAAAGTCGACGTGGCCTTCTGCGTCGTCGGTGACCCATTCGGCGCCACCACGCACACGGACCTGGTGCTGCGCGCGCGCGAGCTAGGCATCCAAGTGCGCACCGTGCCCAACGCCTCCATTATGAGCGGCATCGGAGCCGCGGGCCTGCAGTTGTACAACTTTGGCCAGACGGTTAGCATGGTGTTTTTCCTTGATAACTGGCGGCCTGCGAGCTTCTACGACCGTATCAAGGAGAACCGCTCCATCGGGCTGCACACGCTCGTCCTGCTGGACATCAAGGTCAAGGAGCAGAGCCTGGAGAACATGGCGCGCGGTAGGAAAATTTACGAGCCGCCTAGGTATATGACGGTCGGCACCTGTGCGCAGCAGATGTTGGAGATTGAGGAGGAGAAGCAGGAGGGTGTTTATGGTCCCGAAAGTCTGGCCATTGGCTGCGCCCGTGTTGGTGGAAAGACGGAAAAGTTCGTATCGGGCACGCTCAAGGAGCTCTGTGATGCTGATGATCTGCTGGGTCCCCCGCTGCACAGCTTGATCCTCCTGGGACGGAGGACGCACGAGCTCGAGCACGATTTTGTGAGGGAGTTTGCTGTGAACAAGGAGAACTGGGACAGGATATGGAAGGCCGATTACTGTGGAAAGCAGTAAATCAAGTTTTCTTGCCTGTTTCAATAGCGTTCGTTTGATTAATTTGACTGGTTACTAATATTGCGCCCGACTCCAGTTTCAGTCAGAAAGGCTCTGTGTGTGTGAAGCAAACTACTAGGCACATATCATTGTCATCGTCGGCTCATAGATCATTCACATCCCACGACACGTCCACAACTTAGTGCGACGACCTCCAAGACTGGACCTCCTGCTCGCTAATCTCCCGCAGCTTGTTCACCGACGCCGGCTTCCCCGTGATAGCGCCCTGCGCCACATCTGCCACTTTGCCAACAAAGTTCTTGGTCGAGATGGCATAGTGAGCAGTAACCATCTTGACGCGAATGACTCCCACGCGCGGGTCCTCCGGGCCGCCGTCGTGGACACCGTCGCCCAAGTCGCCGAACCAGGCCTTGAGATGGGGGTTGTAGTGCTTCCGGACCAGGTCGCGGTCCGTGACGATGCTGGCGGTGCCGCTTACTGATGCCCAGTCGCCCGTGGTGCTGTTGAGGAACGAGATGTTGATGTGCTCGTCCGACTTGAGGTCGTCCGTCTTGCCCGACTCGGTGTTGGTGTGGAAGAGGAGGTCGATGCCACCGGATTCCTATTGTTGCAAGGCGTCGTTAGTCAGGTAATTTGAACCTGTGGTGAACTGGGGGAAACTACATACAGTAGCGGCCAGCGCCATGCAGCGGGAGAGGAGATATCCCGTCTTGGAATCACGAGTGGTCATCATGCTGAACTTGTTGCTAGTCATGAAGCCAGCGAGGTCCTTGATCTTTTGATCCAGAGGCACCTCGGTGTCGAGGTTGGCCTGCTTGTAGGGGTCAGCCGGCTTGTTGCCGGTGTCCGTGTTGGAGAAACCTTGGCCGGACATCTTGTTGGTTTCGGTTTTGGTTTGCTGGGGGTGGGTGGTCTTGATGTTGGTTGTAGTGTAAGGTTGTGTGAGTGAGTTGTGTTGGGGTTGGATCAATGAAGGAAGTGTGATTGTTCGTCTTGTTGGTCTTGCTGCACAAAGTGCTCTGTTGAAAAGGATTCTCATGGTTGCTTTGGGAGAAAAAGAGAAAGCCGTCTGATATATACATGTCTGTAGGTTCTTTATGGCAGTGGTTTGGTCTCCCCGCTTTCTCCTTTCATCCAATTGCACTCGCCCATGATGTAAGCATCCGACGTTACAGCAGACTGTACTTTTCTCCGTTCCCTATTTGCGGCAATCGTCATCATAGACCGCCGGCAGCTGTACCTATGTATGTGTGGTGCTTTGTTTGCTTTTTGCCGTTTTGGGAAGCAGCGGACGGCTGGTGACGTCACCGATTTTTGGGACCCCCCTCTTACAACTCGAACCACTCAAAGGACGGACTCCGAAGCTTGGACCCCAAATCCCAACACTTCAGTTTGTTCTCTCGATTGGATCGGAAAAAGGCGACCTTTGTCTCGGTGGAACTATACACAAGATCGGTACGTACTATTGTATTGCGAGAACAACACTACATACATAGTACAGTGTCAAGCTAAGTAACTAGAGTATCGTCGACGCCGATCCTCTGTTCATCCCTTCTCGATTTCCGACGATTTCAACTTCAGTCCTGTTTTGAGGAAACAAGTGGGATTGTTCTCACGGGAGACTTTCCAGATGCGCCTCCACTGAACGAACCCAACTTAATCCAATTTGCCTGCCTACCTACACATACATTCACGTACATCACTGCAACTTATCGAAGTCTGGATCACCCCGCCAAACCTGCCAGACCTGCCCTGATCCGGGTCTTGACCGCTTCCCCTGACAGTTCCCCTGCCGAGCTGTCATCCGTTACTCGCCGACCCGCCGAGATGACAGTGCCGTATGACGTGAACGAAAGCGACAATGCCATGAAATGCTCTGAATGCTCAAGCAGAAGACGCACCAGAAGACGCAGCAGCAGCAGGTGTCAAGATTAGCACCACCCAAGCCACCTTTCCCTCGGCATCCTTCAGAGCCGTCCAGTGACTAACCAACCTCCTGCCCTTAGTCTGCTGTCCCTGCCCCTGTCCCCAGTGTCCCTTTTCCCCCTGTTCTTCCACTTTTGATGCTGATGCAGCATCTTTACCTCCGCCTCTGCCTCCAACGAGTCCTCGAAAGGCGAACATGTTCCCGAGTCTCTCGACAGCTCCGTGCTCCTTCACCTTATCACTGAACAACCTGGAACTAGACGGCCGATGGTCCGAGCTTGCTGCTGACGAGGCCCCGTCTCTTGTTGTTGCTGTCCTTCCTTCACGGACATCGTTACTACGGCTGCGCGCACGGGTTGAAGAGAAGAGAGAGGGGGGTTTGTCTGAGGCTCTTGTATCTCTTGAAGGAGAAGGGGTAGTGATGGATGGGGCGGGATCATGAGCAAGTGTTGATATCTCAAGTGAGATGGACTCGCCTGCCGCCATGCTTTCGAGGACTGTAGACCGGAAGGTCTTCCCTACCAAGTCGGTCGAGCTCGTGGCACATACAAGGAGCGAGAAGACGGACCGGGATTGGACGATGGACGGGTCGTGACCCTTTATGCCGAGGAAGTCAAGGGCCTCGGTGGAGCAGAAGGCGACTGGGAGGTGTGGCAGCCGGGAGTGGCGCATGTCGCTGGTCTTGTGGGGGAAGATGTGGAAGGAGGTTGAGGGCGAAGGGACGTAGCGCATCACGAAGAAGCATGAGTAAGGTGTGCTTATTGGCATGGGTTTGGGTGGTTCGGGTTCAATCTGGTAATGGTCGTGGACAGGGTTCGAGATGCCCCAGTTTTCCATATAACCGTCCATGGGCGAAGGCGATGGTGATTTCCTGGCATTCATGAGAGTGGTCGGGTCATCTGGCTGGCGCTCTCCATGGCTGGTGTCAGGCACGTTCCTTCTGGGGCGGAAGCGATCAAGAAGACGCTGTCGGTGTGATCGTTGAGGTGTGATCAGTGGTTTCTCGCCCGGGAGACACGGTTCTTGAATGTGTATCGTAGGTAGCTGAGCTGGACTATTGCAAGATTCTGTGGGTGTGTTGAGTAAACAATTCCCCTCCGGGGGTGTATCACAGTTGAGAAGGTTCATAATGTCCTGGTGGCCTGTGCCCATGCTCTTCGATATGTTAATCTGACCCCCGAGACAGTAGCGCACGATGCCGTCTTCAACTAGAGGACAGATGAACAAGAAGTTCCAGAACGGAGATCCATCTTTGCCATAGTTGACAATCAAGTCGGTGTGTTCTCGTCCCATGAAGATCGCATTCCGCATTCGACGCACTGCGTCGCCGTTGGTGGAGTTGCCCTGCATAAACCTGCAATTCTGTTGGAGAATCTCGTGTCTCTCAAAGCCAAACATTCTCAGGAAACCTTCAGAGGCATAGACTATAGGGTTATCGGGCTTCCAAGAGTCGGTAAGACAAAAGGCATTGCCCAGGCCAGGGTACGTTGACTTGAATGGGATGGGGGAAGAGGGCTGAGTGACGGATAAAGAAGCCCTCAAACGGTTCGCGAGCTGAGACTTGACAAACTCAGGATAGAGGTCATTGACGAGCCGTTCTTCAGCTGCGAACTTGGCTTCTCGATACAACCTTTCCAGCGACGGTAGTGCAGTCCGAGCACACTGCTTCGTATTTGTCTTGAAAGCAAGTGGATATGTGTAAGATGGTTCTACGGCAGGTCTTGCCGGAACTTCCAAGTAACTTGAGATATAATTGATCAGGCTTCTCAAGGTGTCAAATGCACCAGTGTACTGTTCCGCCTAGAAATTCCAAGGTGAGAATTCTGAATTGCTATCATGTGACAGACCGATTCCGGATGGACATACCTCTAACACAAGCCCCAAGTCCACAGAATAGTTCCTGACTTTGGCAAAGTCGCGCAACTTGCTTCCTACCTTCGGGTTCGAGAGGGCGATCTTGATCACGGTGCGATCAAAAAGATTGGGAATTGAGCCAACGTATTGTGCGTGTTCACTCGAGGCCACACTCGTAGTGCCCCCCAAGGAGATGGTGTCGATGGTGCTAACGGCATCCACATCCTTCTGCTTCTTCCAGTACCAAGGTGAATTCATCGGACTTTCCGACCTGCTGTCTGGGTGCTGACGGAACGAGGACTTGCTGGTATGCATCGAGAGGGCCGAGTCACTTCGTAGTCGCAAATGAGTTCTTTCAGGCTTCAGCTTTGGACTTGCCGGTGCAGGTGGTGGCGATAGTGCCGTCGGATGAGTCAAGGTTGCCGTGGTGTTGGATTTGTAGGGCAGCACCATCGATGTGCTTGACTGGTCACTGCCGCGCCTTTCAAAGTCCGAATCAACACCATATGGTGAACAGGGAATGGAGTCAAGTGTACCTCTCCTGGAGTGCCGCATGATTGATATCGGACTGAAGTGCGTGTAGAATTTCTGACCACGGAGTATTCTAGTTTCGTCCTGCTGAGAGAACGAAAAGACATAAACTCGAGATTGACCACAAGGTATAATCGACAGACGCCAACACCTTTCGGACCAAAAGAACCTCTTAGCAGAATCGAGTTTTTGGGAGACTGTGCGTATAGCACTTTTCTTTACCTTCATATGTTCCTCATGTGCCCTCAACCACGGACACTTTCACCAAGCATCGACCACACTTCCATCGAAATAAGGGGCTAAAAGGGCGATGATCCAGTCCTTCTTCCTGACTACGGACATTCCGATCATCATCCCGTATGGAGGACACTTTTCTGCGAAGAGCCGTGGTGACCCGTGGAGGAGATGACATCCGGCGGTACGGTTCATTGAAAAGAGTCGAGTGCAAACGGGCAATCCTTGATTCCAAAAGGAAAGGAATGGGGCCCATCTAGGTCATAGGGGTGCAAGTGGCTTTACTTTTCACCCACTCCGAGTGAGTAAGGGCAGTCCACCCAACCCAAGGTACACCTAGGTTCCCTGACCACCGCCGTGCTAACTTCCGAGAATAGCCAGTCTTGCCGGAAAAGGGACTTCAAATTATCTCATGCGTTTGCATCGAGGGTTAAGACTACCATCCGTTCCATGTTTCAACCGGGCCGATGCAGAGGGCCGGCCACCTGGCTTGGCTTCCATGAGAAGGTTCCATGCCACGAGCGTCAACAAGAGTGTTTCAAGCCCCGAGCCACAGTTCCCTGATGGTATATCTAGGGATATCTTGAAAAAGATAACGTAATATCATTTTTGTGGGATCATCGTCGTAACTTTAGCGATGGCGTTCGGCGTCGGGGTCGGGCGCCGAGGAGGTTGTGGATCGCGAGCATCGGACACCTGCTCGTCTCGTCCATGGAGCGGAAGATTGAGGATGGATGCCGGTTGGAAATTAGCAGCAGGTTTCCTTTGTTCCCAGTCGTCGACTCCTTGCCTGATTCGCTTCGTTGTAAGTTCCGGTCGGCTGAGACTCGCAGCTGCCCGGACCAAAGGAAAAAGAAAAAAAAAAAAAAAAAAAAAAAAAAAAACCCCTGAAATGGTTGTTGACGAATGCATTTCGACAGATGAGTCCTCGGCGTTTGATAGGGGATTTGATGTGTAACCGGCAGCATTGCCGGAGCCTAGCCGGTAGAAAGACGGGATGTCTGCCCCCACTGCTGCCTGGCCACCCGACCCAGAAGAGCGCTGTAGCCCCGCTCACGATATTCACCCTGGACCTTCCATTCTGCGGGGAGCTCCTTAGCAATATCGCTCGCGAGGGGCATGCGCCCCGTCTCTAAAGCTTCCCGCCCGACCAATGTTCCACTTCCTGCTCGTCCTCGCCTCGCTCTTCATCCGACTCAACATCAACCTCATTAAACATGGCGATCATCGGTATCAACTGTTGCTTCATGTTTCCCGCTCTTTTGTCGTATTCGACCTAGTCTGTGCCACCTCAACAAACCAATGCTACGCTACAAAGCATCTACAATCCATGCGCTAGTCTGCAACTCTTCTGCGCGCACAACATGGCGGGTGTGCCTTGACTGCGCTCGCACTGGTGATTTCGTCCCGCAGACCCTTTGTATGACACTCAACCACGAGACGATCGACTCGTAGTTGCAGAGCACAACAGCAGAGTCCGCCAAAAGGCGTGACAGCTACAAAGGTATGTTGTAGTACTGGCAGTTGGTTCCGCCAAATGGCCAAATATGCGGCGTCACATAGAGCTCTGCCCAGGGCACGAAGTCTTCATCACACCCACAGACAAGTCGCGATGGACGTCTTTTGGAAGGCATCAGAGGAGGGCTGGAATGATCGATGTCGATCAACGGCTGCGCGTGACCTCCCCCCCTTCCAATGATTCCGGAAGTTTACTCCTGTTGCGACTGTGACAACAGTGCTTGACTATGGCTCCTGCCGGTTGACCTGGTGTTGTGCTCAGAGACCTGCACGGCCAGGGGTTCGATCAGGGCAACCGAGTTTGGGCTTAGGTTTAAGACATGGGATGAACTATATCCACCATCCCGGCTCGGTTACTCTCCTCACATAAAGCGAGGACTGTTCTGGTCCTGATAGCCCGTTCTTCCAACCCATATACTTTATCTTTGCCTCATGGCCGTCTTCTGCTTACAATGACAGTATTGCTTTCCGCTACTTTGGTGCTCCTGATTGCAGGCCAAGCATTTGCCCAAGATACAGACGACATCCTCCAATATGTCGACCCATTGATTGGCGCAAGCAACGGCGGCAATGTCTTTCCAGGAGCCTCCCTCCCATACGGTATGGCCAAGGCCGTAGCCGACACCAACAGCGGTTCAAACCAAGGTGGCTTTACTCTGGATGGCGCTCCGATTACTGGCTTCAGCATGATGCATGATAGTGGTACCGGTGGTAGTCCATCTTTGGGCAACTTTGCCTTGTTCCCCTATACTAGCTGCCCCGGAGGAGACATCAACCGATGCGCGTTTCCCAAGAAGACAAGAGCCAACTTTGGCGGGTTTGACAAGGCCAGCGTCTCTGCAAGACCTGGGACGTTCGGAATCACCCTGAACAACGGCATCCGGGCAGACATGACGGTCACTCAACATACTGCCCTGTTCAGATTCACGTTCCCTGAAAATGGCACCATGGGTGAAGCTGCGCAACCACTCATCCTACAGGATCTGACTGATCTGTCAAACTCGAGGCAGGACAATGCAACAGTATCCGTCAGTGAGAAAACGGGCCGCATCACGGGGAGTGCTCGTTTTCTGCCCAGCTTCGCTCAAGGGAACTACGTCCTGTACTTCTGTACCGACTTCTCCGGTGCCGAGATCTTGGATAACGGTATCTTTGCGGACAGCAGAGCCAGCGCCTCCGTCAAGAACATGACTATCTCCCGATCAATCAATGGCTATCCTCTGCCGGGCGGCGCATTTGTGAGGTTTAAGTCTGGAGCCAAGCCGATTCTGGCAAGAACCGCTACAAGCTTCATCAGTGTCGAACAAGCCTGCAGACACGCTGAGTCGGAGATCCCTAACTTTGACTTTGATCGGATCTCCCAAGCAGCCACAGAGCAATGGCAAGCCAAGATGGGCGGAATAAGGGTCTCGACAAAGGGCGTGGATAAATCCATGATCACCAACTTTTACAGCGGTATCTACCGCACTCATATCAATCCACAGAACTACACTGGAGAAAATCCGCTATGGTCCAGTGACGAGCCATACTTTGATTCGTTCTACTGGTATGTGCTTTCGGATATCCGAAGTGTGCGTTCTTCACTCACAATCACAGCATATGGGATCTGTTCCGTTCCCAGCTCCCGTTTCTCACCATTACGGACCCAACGACAGTCACTCAGATCATACGCTCCCTCATCGACACATATCGGCATGTGGGATGGCTTCCCGACTGCAGAATGAGTCTCAATAAAGGCTACACACAGGTATTTGCATTCTGTCCCAAATCGACGACTCTTCTAACAATCTCTCGTAGGGTGGTTCCAATGCCGATGTGGTATTGGCAGATGCGTATATCAAGGGTCTTGATGGAGGTATCAATGTACGTCTCATCCTATCCAGGTCATTTACAACCCATGCTAACCTATCTTAGTGGGAGGATGGCTACGCCGCTGTTGTCAAAGACGCCGAGGTTGAGCCATTCGACTGGTGCTGCCAGGGACGCGGTGGTCTCGACAGCTGGCATGCCCTCGGTTACATCCCCGTCCAAGATTTCGACTGGAAAGGCTTCGGCACCTTGACACGATCTATCTCCCGTACGCTCGAATACGCCTACAACGACTTCTGCATCGCCGAAATGGCCAAGGCCTCGGGCAGGACAAGCGATCACGAAAAGTACACCCTTTCCAGCGGCAACTGGCGCAATCTCTACAAAGAAGACCAGACCTCCTTCTGGTGGAACGGCACCGACACTGGCTTCACGGGCTTCTTCGAACCTCGCTATCTCAACGGCACCTGGGGCTATCAGAACCCTCTAAACTGCTCTAATCATGACAGCTTCAGTGTCTGCTCCCTGCAAAACAACGGCCCAGAAACATTCGAATCCTCCATCTGGGAATACGGCTTCTTCGTGCCCCACGACCAAGGAACGCTAATCAGTCTATACGGAGGTCCAGACCGCTTCGTCAGCCGCCTGAATTATCTCCATGACCAAAACATTACGTACATTGGTAACGAACCGGCCTTCCTCACGGTGTTTCAGTACCATTACGCCGGACGACCGGCCCTCTCGGCCAAGCGTGCTCATTATTACATCCCCGAGTTCTTTAGCACCACTCCCGATGGTCTACCGGGTAACGACGACAGCGGCGCGATGGGCTCGTTTGTGGCCTTCACCATGATGGGTCTTTTTCCCAACCCGGGCCAGAACGTGTACCTGATCACTCCGCCGTTCTTTGAGTCGGTGAATATCACGAATCCGTTGACGGGCCAGATTGCGAGGATCAGAAATGTCAACTTTGATCCTAGCTATAAGAATATCTACATCCAGAGTGCCACGCTTGATGGGGTCAAGTATAGTAAGAATTGGATCGACCATAGCTTTTTCACCGAAGGAAAGGAGCTGGTCTTGACGCTGGGTGATAGGGAGAGTGATTGGGGTACGAAAGTGGAGGATCTTCCTCCGAGCGTGGGAGAGTATCAAGGATATGGAAACTCGTCGTCTTCTTCTGGATATGGCTCATGGAATGATACCGCGGGGAGTAGTGCCACACGGATTAAGAGTTGGTTGAGGGGGGATTTGGACAGCATGTAACGGCTTGTGTTTCCTTGGCAGTCTTCTCAGCAAGTCCAGGTTTTTCTTTCATGAAGCATTGAATTACCATTACCAATACCCAAGAACCCCTTCCCTCAGATAAACCGAAACCCCTCCGGTAGATGCCCCCTGTATCCTCCCTCCTCCACCAAGTTCCTCCCCGCCTCCCACACGTTTTCTGGTATCTCCATCTTTACCTGCCACCCCTTCTCCCCATACTCCTTGATGCGCACCAAATCTCCCACCATGATGTTAATCACCAGTTCCCTTCCATTCCCACTCTCCTCATCAGGATACTCCTCCCACTCCAACGGCGGACTGGTCACGCTATATTTTACTTTTTTTTCGTCTCCCACTTCCACAAAGGAGGGGTTAAGAAAAGGCCACTGCCTCCCAAATGTCCCCCAAGTTCTCCGTTCCATATACGGTTTCTGCACCAGCAAGGATTCCGAGACTTTGATGCCCCTCTGTTCCAGTAACGCGTGCGTAAAGTGCACGTTTTCCCCTGTATTGGTGGACTGCTCTTCTACGAGGATGGCGGAGTGGGGGACGCCCATGGAGAGAGCGACGGAGGCGAAGAGGGTGGCTTCGGATTGGAATTTCCTTTCTTCTTTCTGGGGTTGGGGTTGGGTGTCGCTATTGGAGGTGGTAGACGAGAAGGGGTCGCCGGTCAAGGAACGTGTCAAAAGGCCGGAGTGGCCTGAGAAGAGAAGGTATTGGTAGGCCCTGCGCCTGTGGGGTGGTGGTGGTGATTCCGGTTGTGCTTGTGCTTTGCTGGAGGAGGAGGAGGAGGTAGTGGAGGAAGGAGGAGATGGAGGAGATGCAGGAAGAAAGGTGGTGAGAAAGAGATGGGCGGCGTAGTGGGCAACGCGGAGGTCGAGGGAGCAAAGGGTGAAGATTATTCGAGTTGGCTCGTCTTTAGCTCCTTCTTTCAAGTCTGATGGGTCTTGGGGGGTAGGAGAATAGGTGGGGAGGGGCATGTGCATTCGGTGGTAGTTGTAAACGGTGCGAGCCCAGTTGTCGATGTCTCCTGGCGTTACCCTTTTTTCGGTGTTGGTTGTGATGGTTGTATCGGGTGTGGTGGGGTGGCCCAGTGTGTCGGCCGGGGCAGGAACCGAGACCGGGGCCGTGGACGGAGCTGTTGTTGTGGTCGGGGCGGGGACGGTGGAGAGAAGGGATGGGCCGGGAGCGGAGCAGTGGTGAGTGGGGACCCCATCCGGGGGTTTTCCCACTTGCTCTTTCGACATCCTTCGATCACTTGCTAGGTAATGGGAGGTATGGCGCTTGTAATGAATGGTGGCAGAAAAGAAGCTGGCAGGCCGCGACTGTTATTGTGATGTTTGTTAGTGAGCGGAGGAGGGAATGAATGTCGCGATAAGAAATCATTGCGGAAAGTGATAATGGTGGATGGCCGATGCCACACTATTGGCATTTCAGGTGGCCATGACAGCAGGAAGGAAGGCCAGAACCTAACTGGGCGGGGTTAACACTGAAGGCAGAAGGTACTCATGACCAACCAACCATCACTATTTGTGTCGGCAGCTGCGTTCCAAGTAAGATCACCACAAGAGTGGATACAAGGATTGGATGCTGACGGCCCTGAGGTTTTCTGATATGCTCACCATCAAATCGTCAGAGAAAGACCTACCGAGAGGTTCACAAGCATAGCCCGTTCCCTTTCCTACCTACCTATCGTACAGAAACCTTGCGTCTCGACCTTAAAGCCAACGCCACGCTCGGGTATCATGCCCCATTCCCATGTGCGCCGCCGATTGGAACAGTACACTCATCAAAACTCCCTGGTCTCGCCAATGGCACAGCTATCAAACACTCCCGTCTCAGGCAGTCCACTCGTTTTCAACGCCTCCTTCAACAACTTGGGCGGCTCCTCCACCTCCTCGATGGTCAACACCCACGTGCCCCAGTGGATCGCCATGGCCTTCTCGCACTTGGTGTCCTTGAAGATCTCCACGGCATCATATGGGTTTGAGTGCAAGCCACTCCACAACCATCTGGGCCTGTACGCGCCAATGGGAATCAGACCCAAGTTGAAGGGCCCACGCAGCTCACCAATGTGTTTGAAGTGAGGGCAGCGAGGCAGTGCGTCGTACTTTGGGCCGTAGTCGTCTTCCTCCGCCGGCATCTCCGGTACGGCGCGGTAGCCCGTGTCACCGCCGAACCAGACTGACTTGCCGCCTGACTTGATGGAAAACGAGCACCAGAGGGTAGTGTCCTTGTCCCAGCCGGTGCGGGCGGAGGAGTGTTGGCATGGTAGGCAAGATACTTGGGCCTCGATCTCTTCCGTGGTATCCTTGCCGTCGGAAGTAATGGGCTTCTTGATGGTCAGGGTGGCGTCCTCCCACCAGTCCATCTCCGTCACCTTGTCGATGCCCGTGTCGCGGAACCAACTCGCCAACCCCAAGCCGACAAAGAAGTGCGCTTCCGGGTTGTTCGCCGCGAGTTCGCGCACGGTCGGCTCCGACAGGTGGTCATAGTGCGAGTGCGAGATGACAATGGCATCCAGCTTGGGGATGTCGGCCAGTGTGCACGGCGGTTGGGTATACCGCTTGGGGCCGAAGAAACGGCTGGGCGCGCAGCGATCTTCAAAGACGGGGTCGAAAAGCACGCGCAGGCCGTTGGGGTACTCGACATAATAGCATGCGTGGCCGAGCCAGGTAGCGCGCAGGGCCTTGGTGTCGCTGTTCTGCGCCTCAGACTTCTCTGCCAAAAAGTAAGGCTTAATGACGGGGATCTGAACATTTGACAAGTCGGGAGCTGGCATTTTACCCTGAAGCCTTGACCTGTTGCCGTGTGTTAGCGCAATGAATAAGTTGCGTCGGCGCTATGATGCATGCTCCTTACAAGAACATCTTCCCTACTGTCTGCAGAGTGTTGCGCAGGACACCGGCAGACGGGTGCGGGTTCTGGAACCCGATGAGTTCACCCTTGGAATTCCTGACATGATGGTCGGTGGCATCCTCGGGCGCGACACCCAATGTGGGCTTGGACACGGTTGCTGAGTATCCGGCCATGGTGTTGGTGTTGAATGATCTCCTTGATGTAGCTCGGACTCTTGGAGAGTTATGGGATGGGTGCACGGGTGATCCAGACACTACCAGCAGATGACGTGCGCGGTTCGTCGCAACCATTGAAGTCGACGACCATCTAGACCGGCATGCTGCCCCTTTGATAAATGACGCCGGCAGTCCGGATGGCCTTGATGACAATAATAGCTTTAGCTTGTCCGACCGCAAACCCGCGGAGACATACCGGGAACTGCCACTCATTGAGGATGGCTCTATGGTGTAGCGCAGTCCCACTTATTATAACCTCTAACAATGTGCTAGCAGCAGTGTCCGTAGACAGGCGGAGCGGGCGGTGCAAATTGAGTGCGGCCGCGTTAATGAAGTCATAAAGCGACCACCAGGCGCACTTCGCCTTTTTTTCTTTCTTTTTTCCTTCCCAGGGCACACTGCCGTGCACCTCACTCAGATTCCGAGTGACCGTCTGACTGCAGCGCCGCAACGACCGTCAAACACTGTCAATACAACCAACCGAACACAATTCCCCTTCTCGGATGAGTCTTTTCACTTCTTCCCCCCCCGGGTTTCGGCCGGTCCTGTCAGATTGTGCCGCGTATGGCGTTGAGGGTTGAGGGTCAGGTCGGTGTTTTACAGCGCACGCTGGTGGTTGGTTGATTGGCGGTGCCCCGAAAGCAGTAAAAGCTCTCACAGACGTGCTCTTCTTTTCCCCGCCAAAAGAGAAACACAACACAGCGGGAAAAGGGAAGAGAAAAAAAAACACCCAATTCCCTCTCCGTTCGCCGAGTCTTGGCATTCCACGTCCGGGGTCCTTGGCATTTGGAGACGACGTGCAACAGAGGGGGTTTAGGGTTGTTGCCCGTTGCAACGGCGACATCCTGGCTTAGTAGGGCTTGGCGTCAACGATGATTTAGGGGGTCAAAGTGAGGTTGGTCATTCCCGCGCAACTTTGACTTTATAAGTCGAGTACAAACTCGGATTCCGTTTAGACCTTTCGCAGTCTCACCAGCTGGCCAAAAGGCCAAAGATACTCAAGCTATTCATCTCTCACAGCCATCGTTACCTTCTTTTACCTTGTTTTCCCATTGCTGGAATCTCGCCTTTGATCTATAGCAGAGATTGCAAACATGATTTGACCATAGAAACCTCATTTACCCGCAACGACTGCTTTCCATCTACCAAACCCCCTCCCTCCTCCCCCAGAAAAAAAACCCCCTAATGAGTGGTTCATCTATCTTAAAGTGTTTTGAGGTTGTCCAATCCTTATTCATTGTCGTTCAAAAAGCAAGTGCTGAAGAATCATTCAGAGTTGTGGAGAAGACAAGCAGAAGACAGGGCATATCGATGTTTGACACCAAACACAACCTCAACCGCGCAAATCCAGGAGACGCAACTATGATTTCCATAAGACGTCCTTTCCTGATACTGGTACCATATGGTCTCTTCATTCCTCTGGCAGGGCCTGGCGACGATTGCTTGCACCACGCCACTCCCCCCGCCAATTCCCTTTATTCTTCACTTCCACTCTCTGACTCTCCAGCTCGAGTAACCTTCATCTCTCCGTCATGTTTCATTGGCTCCTTTTCCTCCCCTATCCATTCATTCCCTTCCCTTCCCCATCCTCTCCATGCCATCAGTCTAGAAGCAGAAAATGCCACCTCAATACTAAGGAGCAACGCAAATAACCATCGGCGGCGGTCCCGCTGGCGCACCCGGAGCCGGAGCTGGTGCAGCTCCCACAACACTGCTATTCGGCAACACCGTTCCGCCGGGGATGTACGCGTATCCGCTGATGACCTGCGGAGCCTGCTGGACCTGTTGAACCGGAACGGGGTAGTAAGTGACCGGGCCGGGGGGCGGCGGGGGAGGAGGTGGCTGGGGTGCAAAGCCGCCCGTTAGGTAGGTCGTGGTAGTGACGGTGTTGGTCAGGAATGGCATCGGCGGCGGCGGAGGCGGAGGCGGAGGCGGAGGAGGAGCTTGGAAGAAAGTGGTGGTTGTTTGGGCCGTGTAGCCACCACCGGGGAAAAGTATGTAAGGGGAGGCCATCGCGTAGATGATGGGCGGCTGCTGGTGAGCTGGGTCGAGAGGGTTGGTGGTGTGTGCTGTTGTTGCACCGTGAGCACCTGCTGCTGCGCCTGTCGCTGCTCCCGTTGCTGCTCCAGCGGCTGCTCCGGCTGCTGCCCCGGCTGCTGTTGAGTCTCCGGCTGCTGAATGCTCCTGATTTCCGGAAGCACCTGTAGCTTCGCTGCTGTCGAGTTCGGAGGGCGGGCGTGGTAAGGGATCGGCCGGTGAGACAGATTTCTGTTCTTCTTCGCCTGCTTCGCCGGACATAGCGTCGAAATTTCTGCACAGGCAATTAGAATGAGGGTGTGACAAGCTGGAAATCGAAATTGCAGGTAGGCAGCTGGGGCTTTTGTATGAAATGGGGAGGGGTTCCTGTCTCGAAACGCAAACTGTTGCTGTCGGTAAGAAAGGGTCCCTTGGATGTGTCAGACAAAGGAAAGAAGGGCGCTGGATGTGTTATTACAGGCGGCCTGGAAAGAAGTGGCTCGATCTGGTTTGGAAGTTTGGCATTCAAGGGTCAGCAGTTTCGACTGTGCCTAAAATACTTGGAGAGGCAGCTGTCAAAATCTTGGGACCGGGAAAGGATGGAAATGACCCCAACCCCAACACTCCGTGACAACTCCCGTCGTTAATGGCGGTGGATCATGATACCTTGACTCTGGCTACGTGCTATCCTTCCTTACCGCACGGCATTACAAGCAAAGTTGGAGCAATCCGGGTCTGGACTCGTCCTGCTTCTCTAGATGTGAGCCACTTATTTCCCACGTTGCTCATCCCGACCGCTGCCCGTTTGCGTCCTCCTTCTACATTGGACGAAATTGTCATGATTCCCATGGAGGTGTGTCACCGCTTCAATCTGGGACTGATGGCGTTCTGTGCCCAATCTTGATCAGTCGCCCGTGTTCTCTAGAACTTCACAAAGTGATAGGATATGTGTAACGGAGTGAGTAATTCGAACTTTTGAGGTGAAATATAAGTCGTAAAGTCATCGAATAGTGTGGTCACATCAAACGGCCATATCCACCCCCCCCCCCCCCCCCCCCAAACGTGCCGTTCCCAGTGGCCTGGTGTAATCCTCCACTCTACTTCCTCTCCTCAGCAAGCATCTTTTCCGCCGCCTTGGACAAATCCTTCAAGGCATCCTGGCGCTTGTACTTGGCATCCTCGATCACACCTACGAGACAACATCTTAGCAATTTTGAAGAAAGAGGAGCTATACGAGCATAAAGTGTGTGTGTTTGCTTACCCAAATCAGCATCACTCGAAAACCTGGTGCTCCAACGGATAAAGGTGGTGTTGGCAAACTCGCCAGAGGTCACAGGCCAGAGGCGGATGGTATTGACGACGCTGGAGTAGGTCAGCTCGGGTTCGGCATTGATGACACTGAAGGTAATGAGGTGTTCGAGATTCTACATGTCATTGAACCCATTAGCAACCAGAGCTCGCTTTGGGGGGATATGGTGATATGCTTACGCTGTGCTCATCCTGCTTGACCTCAATAACATTGCCGTCCTTGAAGGTCCACCTCACAATGTCGGTCTCATCACTAGTGCCCTTGACATGTTCGGCCTTGGAGATGGCCGACCAGAACTTGTCGAACTCCTGAAGCTTGATGAAGTGCCATACAAACGAGAGAGGGGCCTTGATAACGGCACTCTCGACGACCTCGCCGATGAAGCTGAAGGGCTTGCCAGACATGATTAGATGAAGCTGTGTTTTGTTGCCGGGTTTGGGTTCAATTGGTGGTGCAGTGTGTGGACTTTCCCGATGATTTTTGACGCTGACTTTTTTAGTGTCGTGTTTGCAAGCTTGAAGTACAGTAGAGTAGAGTGGTGTTTGTTCGAAGGAGGAGAAAACGGATATTTGGAGTAAGTTGGAGAAAATTCCAGACACGTATCATGGGCTTGAAGCTCCAATACGTCATACGGAGATCACAGCGTAATGATAGGATGGCAATCGCGGGGTCTGGATGCAGCCTTCCATTGTGGACAAAGCACTGCGACTTCCCCGTTTGCTTGTATACATAGAGGTAGGTAGTAAAGATGGCTGGGCATTCGCCTTCCCTTCAGGTCGACAATCTTTGCCTCGGGCAACTGCCATTTTTTTTTACCTGGGTAGGTACCTACCTATTTTTTCCTTCCCAGCTGTTTCGAGGTGGTGGTGACGGCTTTCATTGGATGCTCCAGGTCTTATACCTACCTACCTCTAGGTACCTACCTCTATGTTTGCAGTGGTCTTGGCAATGGAACTTCCACTTGGGACGGTGCTGATCTGCATAACAATTGGACATTCATCTTTCGGCATAACTGTGTCTTCATTACACATTCATCACCGTGGTCAAAAATGCAAGTCGGTCACTGGTCATATAGGATTCACGGGGACGTATTCATATGTGAAAAGGACCACAGTGAACTGATTTCGAGGAGCAGTTTCAATTCAACATAGAATACAAGAGCGTTCCAGATGGCATACTGGAAAAGGAATACTGACAGTAATAGAAAGTCTCGCCATTTTCCCCGCTTGCATATGCTCAGAATCCCCAAACCAGCCAAGAACTTCCTTGTCCATACACCATTCGTGTCCCAGAATCCCACCTCAGCCTTGGCCAAAGACTTCATCATGAAACCCATTGATCCCTGGTACAACTCCGATTCTCCAATAACTCCCAAAATGCGTTCCCATAACCTCACTGCGTCCTGCCGTGAGCACATGCTTTTGTCCTGGTCTCTAGTCACCTCCCAAGTCCCAATTCCACGTCTCAATCCCTTCATGTGCTCATAAGCTTTGCTCACAAATACTTGTGCCGGGAGTCGACCAGTACTCGATATTTGTCTAGGTATCGATAATGGGCTGCTCCCTGAACGTCCGTCCAAGAACCCTCGGCGATTACATGTTTCCTAATCCAAGTCCTCCTAAAAGCTCCGCCAGCCTTTTGTCGTTCTTCTCTTGGCCAAGCCCACCATCTTGATGGAAGAACTCATAGCGCGGCATCGAGGTCGTCTCCTGGCAACACATACAGATCCAATGGATGGCGTTTAGATCTGCCCCTCCCTCTCTGTTTTGGAAGTTATGGGCGTCGACGCCGGGACGAGCCATGCACTTGGGACACGGCTTGTAGTCCCGCTCGCCCAGGCTGAAGCGGAACTGAACCCACTCGTTCATGCGACGAACTTGCTCCAGGAATTGGTCCGCCCTGAGCAGCCTGTGGCCGAGACAAAGATCTGCCGTGACCAGTTTCTTGCAAGAGCATCGGAAAAGCTTCTTGGCCGTTCGAACCATGCTGGGAGCATTGTCGGCAAGAGCTTGCGCCAGCGAGTTCGAAGTGGGAGGCGTCGCGACAGGGAATGATGTGTTGTTGTGGCAGCGCATCATGTTCTCGGTAATGGGTCCAAGCTCGTAACTTTTCTTGAGGTTCTCCAGGTACTCTGGGTCCTGTTCCAGAGCCGCTTCGGCCTCGGCCCAGCGGGGTTCCTGCTGTGCCTCCTGCGCCGAACAAGGTGCGCAAAGGAAGGCGCGCGAATTGGCTATCTGGTCGTTCGTAAACCATTCCGGTAAGCCGTTGAGCACGAGCAGTCTGCTCTGGTCGCTGCAGTGACCGCATAACTTGTGAGGCTCGAGATGGGTACGGTCGGCGCATGTCCGCACCACTCCGTTGTACGCCAGTTGGGGGTCTAGGGTACAAGGAGGGACCGTGGTAGCTGGGTCAACACGGGCATCTCTCGCACAGAAGCCCAGGGCCGCATAGCCTGAGTACTTGACATGCTCGATAACTGGCGAGCTGCATTCGGTAAACCCTTGATGGGCGGGAAATACTCTTGGAATAGCCAAAAGTGAAGAGATGGTTGGGAGTCCGATGAAGTCGTTGTTCCCGGGATAAGAGGGTCCTGCTGGGCGCGGAGGCATGGGGAGTTGAGGTTGGTAGTAGATCCTGGGCAATGTGTCGTATGTTGATCTCTCAAAGCGTCGTCCTGAAAGCTCGTCGGTGGGAACAGTAAGGTTGTGTATGTCTGTGCCGTTGGATAGCTGAAGAACACCAGGTCGTCGGCAGCCCCTGGGTCGGCGTCTGAAATCGCGGCCAACCGACAGCTTGCTGAGGAGCTGGACAAGATCGTCGGGGGATGATGAAGGACCCATGGTGTAGTTTGATGTGGAGTATGATTACTTTTGGTGGTGTCTTAGGTGGTTGGACGTCGTGCACAGGGAGGTACTAGATGGCGGTCTTGATGGTTACCAGTGAGCGGCTGGTCAAGTAGGGCCAAGAGGAAGAGGTTTGTGAGGGCTTACGCTTTGGTGGGAGGAATTTTAAGAGTACCATAGAGGAGGGGGTTGACTGTCAGTGAACCTTGAATCTTTACATGTTCGCATCCACGGTCGCAACAGAATAGCAAGGCCAATAGTGACTTTGAGTCACTGTCATCTGAACAATGAGAAGAACAGCAAGGTTGAACAGGGCTGTTCAAGACGACGACACCTTGATCCCTATGCGACCACTGCGACGTAAACATTCACCGAGCTCAGGAGACGCTGATAGGCAGGAGAACAATGGCATTGTCCTTGCGACCGGTTTGGTGTAAGCCAACTAAGAGCGTGAGCGAGGCTGGTCGTGCTTTGGACGTGGCCCATTCTCTCGTGGACATATCAACTATTTGAGTAAAAAAATGGACCTTGGTTAACGCGGGAGGCTGAACACCCTGGCTATAATTTGGTGAAACCACCTGGTCAAGGGAAACCGATACCTCGGAGACGAAGAGATCAGCCAGCTTCGGGGGAATCAGGATATATACAATACGCCAGCTAGGTACTTGACACGGTGAACAACTTGGCTGATTTCGTGTGGATGGGTTGATCGATGCGAGACATTTGATGCAAAACAAGACGCCAAGAATGACTGATCTGTCCAAGACCCATGTTTGACAGTCACCCGCAGCTACTGCCCGTTGTTGTTTTGGCCAAGTGAGGGGCTCACCAACGGAACCTTTGTGTTGGATGGTAGGACTGTGGTCGGAGCGTTGGCGGTCGACCCTGTCTGTGTGGCTTCAGCCTCAGCGGGAAGGAACTGTAATGGTGAATGGTAGGTAGAGATGGACACCACACCACGGGCGGAATGTATTGGTACATGTGTCACGGCCGATACTAGATGATGGAAGAATGGACCGTGGCGAAAATCATTGGTGACTGTGGTCAATAGCTTGAGACATTTGATCCGCTTTTGCCATCGCAGTCACATCGTCGAATACTGATACTCTGTACACCATAGAGGCTGAAGGCGGGACACGTGGTCGGAGAGAGTGAATAAAACTCGTCGTCAGAGATTCGCTTTCGTGAGCTACTTGTTCGCGGTTTAATGGTAAAATAAGGATACTTGAAGCGCAAGGAAGTGTACAGAATATAATCCTATCTGAATTTGTCAATGGCAAATTTCTGTACGAGCTCGATTGCTAAGGCGCCAGATGGTGTCGGCCGGCAAAACACTGCACAACCTCAAACACACTGAGTGGGATGGCGAGCTTTGGCCCTCCCTCTTCGCAGCAAGCTCATGCTATCTGTATCATGCATATTCATCGAGATGAGAGTACTTTCAGCATCCTCAAGGCAATGTTGAAAGACGATGATTCCACCTTCTGCCGGATGTTTGCCGTGGTTTCTGCCTTGATGAATACCTACACGAATAGAGGTGGTCCGTTCGCTGTCCCGTCTTCCCAAGACCCGACACAACAACGCACCCAAAAGATGACTGAGCTGATTCCTGCGGGAGGTAATGCAACCTCTTGACAATGGCATTATTCAGTTGAAGGGCCAGATGCTGACTCAGTATCGGGCTTTCAATGTTCCAACCGAGTTCTATGACAACAAGGACTATCTCGCTACTCATTGATTGCTTACTTACATATCAAGCCACACAGATCTCAAATGTCGAAAAACAGGACGCGATCTAGACACCCCCTCAGCCACCTATAGACCACCCAATCGCACCCAGGAGCGGTCGACACTGGTGATGGTGTCCGTTCATGGCTATGGATTTGGCGATACCAGCATTGAGGCATCGACATCCACTTCATGGTACCGAATGGATCGCGGCATGGTGGCTTCCTCCTAGATACGAGCGCTGCTGGAAAGCTGTACCATATGCGTGCTGCGCGCCTGTTGGCGATGCCGAGTTGACGGGCCTATGTGATGGCCAAAAAGGGAGGTGGTTGTCCGGCCGTCAAGAATCTGGGGCCGCGATTCACTCGCGAGGTTGAATTCCTCTGAGAAGCATCACAGCTCTGAAGTGGGAGTGTTTGCCATTCCTCTTCAAGTCTCGAGATACAGGAGACCAAATCTCACGTCATTCATCGCCCACTGGAAGCGCCAAAGCTAAATCGCCGACAGCCAACAATTGCTAACCAAGTGGGGAGAAGCACCCGAAATTGGCTTAGAAACACTGGGCTTGGATGGCGCAACGAGTTCGACTCGTCGAGGTGTCGATTTTCGTTCAACAAGACGGCCGTTTAACGAGCCACGGGCCTATAGGGCCTAACACCGAATGGGATAAAGACCCTTGACCAGTCTAGCTCAAGATCAACGCCTCAGCCGCAATGCTCGCCCAGCAAGGCAGGTGAAGCTCGCTTCTTGACCTCTCCCCAGCCCCAGACAAGGGGGCTGCACCGTTGCACGAGAAGGGGATCTGGGGACCCATCTTCCCAAGGTGGTGGATGCATGGGTTTTTTTAGCGTCTTGAACCGCGTCGTCGTTGTCCTTCTCGTCAGCTTCCTGCTTCTTGTGCTTCTCCTCTCCCTTTCCAGTTGCGCTATTTAGCTCATGCTCCCTCTCGCCACCCTCGCTAACCTGTTGGCTTCGCTGCTGGGTGGATTTTGTCTTTTTTTTCAAGTTGTGCTCGCCATCAGTAAGCCTTTTGAGCTTCGGGTTTCTTCGATAACACTATAGTCACTGAGAATGGGCTTGGTTCCCTTCTTTCTACAACTTGGCTGGCTTTCCAGATTTACTTAACCACCTTTTTTCGGCCTTGCAAGAGATTCATACCCATACTCTGCTTGAGCACTAACAGACTCGGACACAATGCTCGAACTGCATAGGTTGTCAATCCTCCCGCCAGCTCTGGTTGCGCTTGTTCTCACATCCATCCCATGCGCCGCTGTCATTATCGACTTCTCTGACTATCCGGTCGATGCACTAAACTGTGTGAACCAAGCATCCACTACATCCAACTGTGCGGCGGGAGCCTCAGCTGAGGCGAACTCGTGCTTCTGCAACAATGGAGGAAATTTCGTTACGGGGACGGCCAGGTGTTTGGCAGAGTCGGACCCGGGAGACCTTACCGAAGTGTATGGCACGTTCAAAGCCAAATGTGCCGCAAACAATACACCTCTGAATGTTCGCGAAGAACAGTACTATTCGGCCGCTGGCTTCATTGGTACGGCAAGGCCAAATAAGGCAATAGTAACCAAGGCCTTAACCAAGGACTTGAGACTGATTTCGGCGCCTACATCGCTCATAAGAACATCGACATCACCCTCGGGAGCTGCCAGTAAACACGAACCGGAGGAACTGGCCACGTTCGCAAGTCATGCCAAGTCGTCACGAACAGGGGATGGCCGGGTGACTGAAGATGATGGGTTGTCCACCGGGGCAAAGGCGGGTATCATTGCTGGCTCGACAGTGGCAGGCGTGGCCTTGTTAGCGAGCCTGATAATGCTATTTGTGCGATATAAGAGAAAGAGGGGTGGGGAAGACTCGCACCCGATGCTTCCAGAGCAGCACGGCAATATGCTGCTCATACCGACTCCGGCCGAAGCGCGCGCTCTCGAGGAGGGCAATATCTCCGAAAACTCGAGTGAATGGTCAAACAACTACAAATGGAGACCCTCGTCCAATCCAACTGAAAAACGCAAGAGCGGCTTCAACTGGGAATCGCCAGATGATCTGGTATACATTGGGGAAGAACCTCAACCTGACTCCCCAAAGGAAGCAAGGGAAATGGGGGAGCGAGGCCGCGCTGAGCTCCAGGGTTGCGATCGCCAACCAGTGGAAATGCCGACACAAGCGCTGTCGCCAGAATGGAGAGTGTCGGATGATGCTGCACAACGATACTCGGGGACGGAGTGGGGGGCAGCGGACCTGGCAGGTGAGACAACCGCATTGTCTCAGGGCCGGGGCGAGAGGTCATAGAAGGTGCATAACGTGTGGGTTTTCTTGATGGATTTGGTTTAGACTCTATACCCCCGAGGGAACTTTATATTCCTTTTCCTTTTTTCTTGTTTTCTTCGTCCCAAAATTTATTTGTACGGCGTCAAGGGCTCCCAGGTCTGTTCATAGAGAGGGAACAACAGCGCAAGATGGATCATTGACGGGATATGGCTTGTGCATTTCTCTATACAAGGTATGGTCGGGACCGGAAAGCCCTGAGGCGATTGGCCAGTTGTCTGTCACCTTGCAATGAGACGGCAGCATTATAATGCATCACCACCTCCTCCAGTTCCGCATCCGCATCAGCCAGATGCGGCTTGAACAGTTTCCCAAGCCTTCCACACGGATCAAGACGGGGTTTGTTTGTTTCCTCTAGCCCAGGGCAGACGTACCCGAAGGACTGCCGACGTCGTCTGGCCCTGCTGCCCCGCGCTAATGTGTGCTTCTCGGTAAGATCTGGGCCACTGAGAGCCAAAGACTACCTCCGGGTAGGGATTGTAGCGTCTCGGCTACAACTTCAATTCCACCTCAACTCGCACCAGGCGGGGACAACACATTCGCGACATTCGATATCTGTGGACCACCCGAGGAACACCTGCCTCTACGTCTAGTCTAGGGTGTTGCTATGAGGCAGGCGTGACCACTCGCCCAGAGGGAGTTATTCCCCGCAAATCGAATTCCTCCTCCAGGCTTACTCTTGTTTTTGCCCTTTTCTTCTTCTCTTTTCATCCTCTTCAGTTTCTATCATCAACCCGAGGTTTGCCTTTCGTTGCTCTCTTCAACCTCCCAACGTCTTTTCCCGTCTCTTGCTGCAAGTGTAAGGTGGGTTGGTTTGCTTGCTGTCTTACCATCATTAGAGCCTGGACATTTTCGAACCACCTCATTTTACTGCATCGGTCAGCATTATTCAGGCCCCATAAGGCCTTATTTCGATGCGCCCTCGCCCTGCGTGAGGCAAGGCAACGTTAGCATGCGTCAACATCACATAGCATGCTGAAGACGGTCATGTCTACATCGAAGAAATACTATCCAACAACCACATCAAAACTATACATACTTCTGTACTGGCAGCAGTCCTTTCTGCCACATACCCCTTTGGATCTCACATTCTTTACACACTTTTCCGGCGGACTACGCTAGGGTCCAGCAGCCGCCATAGCGACACCCAACAGCAACAACCATCTTCACCGCGAGCATTTCACGAAACTCATCAGACGGGTTTCCGCCCCTATACCGAAATGATAGACACGACAGCATACGGCTTAGCCGATATGTGGCCATGCTACAGTTGTTGCCGGGAATTTTGGGTATGTGTCTGCAAGTACTTCATCTTCTTCCTGCTCTGGTCCCCATATCCTTCAGGCAAAGACACGCGGATACCGTATCCGAGCCTTCGCTGCTTACGGCGCTTCCAAATGACACCCAAGGCTATCTCGGAAACTCATCGTTGACACCACAAATACAGATACCCTCTCTCGCCAACTTTGGACCGCACTGTCTTGGCATCGTTGGCCATATTCCCGTTTGGATCTCGCTTTTGGTTTTTGTGCTTCACTATTCACTGGTCTGGTTCGACCGATGGCGCCCCATCTGGCTGCGAAATTTCACTGCGGAGAAAGACGAGGCCAGTTTTCAAACTGGCGATCAAGAAGCCAGTGCCGACCATGAGGAAAGCTTCGAAGATACTCCGCTACTCTCGCGCCGACAACCAATGACGGTTTCTCGTAAGAAGATATGGACACGCTGGACATTGTGTCTTCTGGTTCTCAACCTCACTGGTGCCCTCACCAGCGTATTTGGTGCCGCCATGGCCCACCCAAATCCCACTGAAATCCAGCTACATCTCATGCCTCTCATCCCCGATGTAAGATGCGATACCTTAAGGGCACACATAGATCATTCCCGGACTCCGTATACTAAAATCCGGTGCAGATACTGTCGGCGTTACTTATTCTTGTTGATCGGCCCAGAACTGTTCGAAGCTCGCTCTTTGTCATCGCCGCCATGCTTCTCTTTTTCCAGCTCACAATCACCGCGCTTGCCCCAGATGCCATCGGAACGACATGGAAATGCTTTGCAGCCTGGGGCGCAGGTGGTTGCGTGACTCTCGCATCCATCATCGTCATGCTCAACATGCCATTGCGAGATCCGCTGTTGAGTAGCTCCCAAATTGGCAAGCCTTTTGCACAGCCGGATTCTAGTGTACGAAGCCCTGAAGACGTGGTCACTCTTTGGCAGTGGATGTCTGTGTCTTGGATGGCGCCCCTGATATCTACCGCCTGCAGGAGGCAGTTGCATGATAAAGACGTCTGGCTTCTGGCTTCCGACTTCCAGCACCAGCAACTTCATCTCCTTTTTCGAGATTTGACGGGCACTGTACTTGTCAGGTTGCTCAAGGCGAATGGTCTTGATATCATCCTGACAACATGCCTCGGAACACTCGAGACATTGGCTGAGCTGTCAGAGCCTGTTTTACTCAAGCAGCTTCTCAACGCACTCATGTACGAAATCCCCGCCATCCGGGCAGCCGTCGTCTACGCCAGCCTCATCCTTATTGCAAGGGTTTTGAAGGCGCAGTCTAGTGTCTTCAAACTATGGTATGAACGACGTAACTACGAGCGATCGCGCGGCGAAATGATCACCATGATTCACGACAAGACATTGCGCCGGAAGGCCTTCACTATTGCGGCGGAAGTGTCCACGCCAACTTCGCAGACCACTACCCTGTTGGGAGATGAAGATTCTACCCTGGAGGATATCAACAACGAGGACGTTCAACCTTCTCGGAGTCTCATGTCTTGGGCTAGGGGGGTGTATCAGGCTTACAAACACAAATCCGTGATCCCATCTCAAAAAGAAAAGGAGACGCCTGCATCTACTGGAAAGATCTTCAACCTCCTTCGCGGTGACGTGTATGAGGTGGCCCAGAGATTTTGGGAGGCATCAACACTTGTCACAAAGCCTCTCGGTGTCATTATATCCATCTTTCTTCTGTGGAAGATTTTGGGGTCTGCCTCATTGTTCGGCATCCTTGTCATCGGCTTCGGCATGGCTGTGAACTATTACATGACGCGCTTGTTGGAAAAGGTAGAGCAAGAGCGTCGTGCTACAACCGACGTCAAACTCGAGCGCACCAGTCAGTTTGTGGAATCACTTCGGCATCTTCGCTGGTACGATTGGCAGGACCGATGGCTTGGGCATATCATGGAAATCCGACAGAAAGAGTTGTTCCAGCGCATCAAGAGCAATGTTGTCAACAGAAGCATCAACGTGATCAACAACATAACCTCTTACATGTTTCCTGTTGTTGGATTTGCCGCATATACGCTTATCTTGCATAAGCCTCTAACAGTAGACATTGCCTTCCCAGCTCTTGGTTTATTCACCATGTTACAGAACAACCTACGCGACCTGCCTGCCCTCTATACCGCTTTGACCAACGCCAGAGTTGCCATGCGTCGCATCGAGGATTTTATGTTGGAACCAGACAAGGACGACAACGAGGATGACGAAACAGCCACCCCTCCCTTCCACCAGAATAATTTGGAAATTTCTGTCCGCAATGCATGTTTCTCGTGGCCAGGCTCTGACACAACAGTGCTGGATAATGTCTCCTTTGTTTGTGAGCCCGGTCTAACCTTGGTCTGTGGTAAGGTTGGCATTGGCAAGACAGCATTACTGCAAGCCATTTTGGGCGAGCTCGACCAGCATTCTGGAGAGAAGAATGTTCCTGCCGAGATGATTGGATACTGTGCCCAAATGCCATGGCTTGAGAGCATGAGCATACGTGACAACATCTTATTCAGTACTCCCTTTGACGAGGCGCGGTATTGGCAGGTTCTCAAGGCATGTTGCCTTGTGGAAGACCTCAAGAATTTCAAGGGAGGAGATAGATTCCTCATTGGGGAGAACGGTGCTGGGCTTTCAGGGGGACAACGAGCTCGTGTGGCTCTGGCCCGGGCTGTCTATAGCAGGAGTCGGATCCTACTTCTCGATGACCCAATCGCCGCACTTGACCACCAAACCGCCGAAACTATCTCGCGCAACATCTTTGCCGACCAAAACTCACCACTGACTACGGGTCGGTTGATCGTGATGGTTACTCACCGCGTTGATATTGTTAAGCAATATGCCTATCAAGTTCTGGATATTGTTCCTGGTGGACAAGTAAAGACTTTTAACAGAAGGAAGATCGCGGAACACGAGAAGGAACTGGAAGCACAGGCCGCCACAGCATCGGAGAGCTCACCAATCGCCGAATCTTCTACCAATCAAAATACCGAAGATTCCTCGTCCGATGAAGGGGCTGAGTTGGCAACGGTGGTTGGGAAGTTTATCCAGGAAGAACACCGGGTACATGGTGGTGTCATGGCCACCGTCTACTGGCAATATGTCAAGGCCGGTAAACTTTCTTGGTGGGCCACGATGGTTACGCTCTGCTTACTTATCCGGATGACCAACCTCGGCTATAACTGGTTCTTGAAAGAATGGGGTGAACAATATCGGAAGTCAGCTGAGCTCGGACATGGACCACACATTCTCATCTGCCAGCCCAGCTTCAAAGCCGACGGCATCATTGAGCCCGGCCGATATCTTCCTCCACCCGGAGAGAACGTACAACCTTGGCTTATCTGTCTGGCCGTCATTGCGCTGGTTCAGGTCATGTTCGAAGCCCTATCGGATCTTGCCCTCATCGCTATCATCTACAATGCTGGAAAATCCCTCTTCGCCAAGGCCATGCGCTGCGTCACGAATGCCACATTCCGCTTTTACGACGTGACACCTGTTGGACGGCTCATGAATCGTCTTACTTCCGACATGGGCACGATCGACGGGCAGATTGCGAATCAGGTGTTAACTCTGGCGTTCTATTCTTTGGGCTGGATGACCTCAATGTTCGTGATAGCAACAGCAACACCGGTCTTCATTGTGCCCAGCGTTGGCATGACCGCGTTATTCGTCTATTTGTATGGTCGTTACCTTCCAGCATCCCAGGACTTGCGTCGTCTGGAGACGGTCTCTCTGTCGCCACTTCTATCGAATTTTGGCACGCTTCTCGAAGGCTTGACTACGGTACGTGCCTTCCGCGCAGAGCCACATTTCCAGAATCGCATCATCGCCACAACCGATGACTTTCAGAAAATGGACCACATATTCTGGTCACTGCAGGCCTGGCTACAATACCGCTTCGATCTTGTGTCAGCCCTCTCGGTCTACGCCCTGACCCTGACAGCCATTATCCACGGACTATCTAGCGGCATGATCGGCTTTGTGTTGGCCGCCGCTGCCAACTTTGTAGAGAGCACGCATCAAGTCTGCCGTCGCTACGGAGATATGCAAATGCAATTTGTCAGTGTCGAGCGTATCATTGAGCTTCTCAGCCTCGAACAGGAGCAAGCAAACACCGACAATCCGCCTCCAGCTGGTTGGCCTTCTTGTGACGATGACATCGTCTTCGACAAAGTGACATTGCGTTATGCACCCGAGTTTGACCCCGTTCTGATTGACGTGAGCTTGGTCATTCCCGGCGGCTCGACTGTGGCGGTGACAGGTAGGACTGGCTCCGGCAAGAGTACGCTCGCATATGCTCTGCTAAGCACAATCAAGCCTGATGCGGGTACAGGCGGTCAGATCCGCATAGGTTCTGTTGACATCGCCAAAGTGGACAAGCATATACTGCGTCGACACATAACCTTTGTAGCGCAGGATCCCGTCCTCTTTGCCGGTACACTAAGGGATAATCTTGATCCTCTTGATGAGCACAATGAGGACGAGCGTGCTCAGGTCCTAAAGACCGTTTTGAACAACGGATTCACGCTTGACACCAGAGTGGATGGCGGGGGCAAGAATCTCAGTCAGGGTCAGCGCCAGTTGGTGGGGCTAGGTAGGGCGATTCTCCGAAGGAGTGCAATTGTGATTATGGACGAGGCAACGGCGTCGATTGACGTGGAGACGGCGGCGTATATTCACCAGTTGTTGAGGAAGGAGTTACAGCATAGCACCGTGATTACGATTGCACACAAGGTGGAGGCGGTTAAGGATGCGGACTTTGAGATTGTACTGGACAAGGGGAGGGTAGTAAAGGCTGGAAGGAGGGTTTCTAATCCACAGGAACCACAGGAAGGCTCTCAATAACGATGTCTGTAGAGTGTAACGTCGGATATCAGTCATAGATTCAGCGATACTGTACGAGCGTATATCGATAGATTGATACTAAGAAGACTTCTTCCGGAGCGAGTAGAGATCAAATCAATCTCGGCGAAGCTTGAGAAACTGCATCTTGCGAAATTGACCAAAAGAATTGATGTGCATCAAAAAGTCAGGATATGACGCTTACAGATTCCCAGCTGCTTAATGACATTCAGACCATGATCCTCGGAGCCGATTGGCCGTATCATTCCCCGGCCGATCTACGAGTCAGCTTAGACCTTTCATCTGGCCTCCATAAATAAAATTTCCAGAAACTCCATCGAAAGTTCTTCCCGTCCTCTTTGAGTTCCTTTGTTCTTTTGTTCCTTTGTCCTTGCCCCTTGTTCCTGTGTTACCGCATCTATCAAGATGAGAGATCCAAGATGAGAGATCCGTCAGGGGTTCTGCCCAAAAAGGGAACCCGAGTATCTGGGTCGGGCTCCTGACTGTCGATTCCCGAGATGTGAGACATTCTGTCAACAAAGACCTGAATATGTCTTACCATCCACGTGACGTGTGAAGAAAGACATAAAGGCTACAAAGGCAAAAGTAACGACAAAGCCAAGACACGTACGGACGGCCCTGCCACGTGGGAACGGAACGGAAGGTGCCGTGTCGTTTGGGGTTTTCGGGACCGATTTACATACTCATTATTTGGGTTTGGGGTGTGTCCTTGAGAAGTGGGACGCCATGTGCCTGAGATCATGGTCACAGTTACGGTGGATTTGAGTGTTGAATTAGATAGTACACTAGGTATTCTTCAAGAAAGGGCAAAGTAGACTGTCTCACTGATCAGGCAAAAATGGAAGTGAAGAAAATGAGTAAAACACCATTTATTCCAGTATACACAAGAACGTTAACTTTTGTTATGTTATGTTGGGTCTTGTTGACATGTTCTGTCATATTATAATGGGCATATATGTCCAACGCACCAAAATCCTAATCCCTTTTTTCCGTTCATTCCTATGTCCAAAATCATAAAATAAAAAAAAGAAGTCATCCTCCGCATCGTACACTACCTTTCCTATGTTCTTAGGTACCATGCATATTCATTCCTCTCTTAAAGAAGAGCAAACATCAACCAGGCAACAACCAGCAACCCACTCGTCGCCGCAGCATTGGCACCAGCCTCCACAGGCGGGGGCGGGACGGCGCTGGAGCTAGGGACGACAACGACGGAGCTGATGGTAGAGCTGATGGCCGGAGGAGAGGAAACGGCAGGAGCAGAAGAGCTTGGAACACCGGGAACACCAGGAGCGGAAGAAGTGCTGCTGGGAACAGGAGTGGGGGCGGCACTGCTGACAACAGCGCTAGAGCTGGCAGCAGGAGGAGGGACGACCACAGCGCTGGAGCTGGGAGCGGGAGGAGGGACAACCACTGCACTGGAGCTGGGAGCAGGAGGAGGGACAACCACTGCGCTGGAGCTGGGAGCAGGAGGGACAACCACAGCGCTAGAGCTTGGGATGATGGGAGCAGCCGAGGAAGTGACGATGGGAATGGTAACAGGAGCCGAAGAGGTGAAGATGGGCATGGTAACGGGAACCGAGGAGGAAGTAGGCACAACAGGGCAAACGGTAGTGCCGATGGTAATAGTCTCGGTGGTGACCGTGGTCGAGTGAGCTGGGCAGTCGGTGACGGTGATGGGGCACTTGGTGATGGTGTGAGTGGTGGTGGTAACAATGGTGCTGGTCGTCCATTCGGTGGAGGATTCAGAAGAAGACTCGACCGGAGCAGCCGAGGTCGAAGAAACAGGAGCCGCAGAAGTGATGATGATGGGGACTGAGGTTGAGGGCACAGGGGTCGCGGAAGTGACGGTGACGGGGGCCGAAGATTCGGAAGCGGTCGAAGTAACAGGGCAGACGGTGGTGCCGATGGTGATGATCTCCGTGGTCACGGTGGTGGAGTGAGCAGGGCAGTCAGTTACGGTGACGGGACACTGAGTGATGGTCCGGGTGGTGGTGGCGACGATGGTGCTGGTTGTCCACTCGGTTGAGGATTCAGAAGAAGATTCGACGGGAGCCTTCGAGGTCGAGGAGGAAACAGGGGCCGCAGAAGTGATGCCAATTGGGACCGACGAAGTTGGACTGGGGATGACGGTAATCGGGGGGACCGAGGATTCGGAAGCGGTAGAAGTAACCGGGCAGACAGTGGTGCCGATAGTAATCGTCTCGGTGGTGACGGTGGTCGAGTGAGCAGGGCAGTCGGTGACAGTGACGGGGCACTGAGTGATGGTGCGGGTGGTGGTGGTGACGATGGTGCTGGTCGTCCACTCGGTGGTGTCTGACTCCTGAGCTGAAGTGGTAGATGAAACGGGGGCCGCGGAAGTGATGGTAACGGGAACGGACGTAGAGGGAACCACCACAACCGAAGATGTAGTCTCGGGCTCGTCATCGGTGCATTCATCATCCGTGGTCGAAGAGACGGGCACGGAGCTCACTGCTGAGCTGGGAGGAACAGTAATGGTGGCGGAAGAAGCAGGGGGAATGGTGATGGTCTCCGAAGAGCTAACCGCCGAAGAAGAGGGCACAACAGTAACGTCCGTCGAAGTCTCGGGCTCGTCGTCAGAGCATTCATCATCGGAAGTAGAAGAGACAGGAGCGGAGCTAACTGCCGAGCTGGGAGGAACGGTAATGGTAGCTGAGGAAGAGGGGGGAACGGTGATTGCCGCCGAGGTGCTGACCGCCGAAGAAGAGGGTACAACAGTAACGTCCGTCGAGGTCTCAGGCTCATCCTCGCAATCAGAATCATCCTCCGTAGTCGTAGATGAAGTGGACGGGGCACTCGTTACGGTAGAAGAAGGCGGCTGGGTGATGGTAGAGGTCGGAGGCGCAACCGTGGTAGTTGGCTCATCTTCCGTGGTCGTGGTCGTCACGGGAGGAGCGCTGGTTTGGGTAGTAGGGGCCCCGGTCGTGTGAGTTGCGGTATAGGTGACGCAGGAGCAGGCAGAGCTGACAGCCGTGCGATCGTTACTGCAGTTCTCGAGGTAGTTCGGGATCTCCCCAATGCTTCCATCCAAAAAGCCAGGGCAAAACTCCTTGACCTGGGCGTAGAACCGCCCATCCGTCATCTCATTGTAGCAGTTGTCAGGGTCCTGACATCCCGTGTTAGTGAAAAGATTCTTGGCTCGAGTGTTACACAGGAGTGATCACTTACACAATCAGGATACTGCCATGCCTGGGTCAGGCCGAGGGACAGGGCCCCCAGAGCAAGAGTAGCAGCGCGCATTGTGTCCTTGTGATATCCCGAGTTGCTTTGCTGATATAAGAAAAAAACGAGAGTAACACAGTATGTCTATCAACAGCGAGAGTGTATGGTATTCCTTCCTTGTTGATAAGTCCTTTCCGTATCTGCAGACAAACGAGCGACTGCGGGTGGTATTAGATATTACTCAGGGCGGACTAGTTCCCTTATTGCAGCGAGGAGAAGAAACAAAAAAGGAACCGGAGAGGAGGGCACGCTGGTGGCCCCGAACGGGACGGCACCTCTCTTATACAAAAAAGAAGCAAAGGACGAAAATATCTCCCCATCCTTTAACCGACTGCCACTATGATCGATAGCCTCTGGGGCTAGCTAGTAGCCTTCGTCCCGGGACCTGGACAAAGGCTGAGGTGCCATTCCCAAACCGGACAGCAGCCGGGCAATACGAAATTCAGCCAATATTTGCCATCAAGTGGCGCCCTACACAGGTGATGGGGTAGCACTGTGGATCGTGAGGTGACAGGGAGCCAGGGGGTTTCCTATCAAGTCCATAATCCGGACGAGCTACTGCAACTTTCCACCTGCCATCTCAAGCCATGGTACCCGTCCATTGGCCTGTCCTTCCACCCAATGCCAATCAGTTTTGCGCCCAACTGTGAGCGTCGGTTAGTCGGCCAGATAGCCGCTCTCCACGCTAGAGGGGGGCTTGGCTCGAAATTGGGACCGATGGTGTGTGGTCTACGCGTCTAGACGGTGTTTGCTGTGGAGTTCTTTCTGGGGATGTTGTCTGCCAAGCAGCCGTGTTACTGTTTTATCATCCTCCTTCCCTTTTGACGATGGGTTTTCTTGGAACTCTTGTGTGGGTGATCCGCCCATGGTACACTAGAGCCTTGAGTTGAAGGCTGGAGAAGACCATGATGATGATGATGTCGATGACAAAGAGGGTGACAATGGTGTTGTTCGCAACCTCTCTCCCCTCTCTCACGTGTAACCTTGATTCTGACCGTTGGACCTGCAACGTGCAGAATGCTCGACTAAGCGAACGAATCTCGGCGAGCGATGCACCAAATACGAGCTGCACAGGTCAGAGTACCTGCCTTACGCCGTCCGTAGGGGGAAGCGATTTGCACACATGCCGTGAGTTGTCATGTCGATGTGGTGCAACAAAGCCCCTACTTCCCCAGAAAAAACTATTATAGATGCATCTTGAATGGCTGTCCGTGCACAAAACAACGACACGCCATGCAGCGTTTGGGAATAAGGGCAATGCACAAAGTCCGGGTCGATGGGCAACCACGAGGCCCATACAAAGGTGTCATTCAAGCTGGAGAAAAATGTGATTGGATATAAGAAGGTCTTTTTGTTCGATCGATCCAGCTTGCTTAAGGGTTCCTAAAGTCTGCTTTGACCAGTCACAGGAACCCTTTCGCTCCAAACGTTTGACTGGTTGGGGCAGTTGGCGGCACGGCTTGCTTGGATCTTCGCTTCAAACCTGTCGAACCTGCTTGTTTGCGCTTGTCATTACTTATTTCCTCCCTTTTCTGGAAGTCACTTCACACCATTCACTCCCCCCTGGACCGGTAAGCAGCTGTTGCCGACCACCCAGAGTGCCTCCTCGCCTTTCCCATCGGCCAGAAACTCCGTTCTTCTCGTATAAGCCAACTGACTGCTTGGATAATCACATGTATTACTTTAAAATCCACCTCAAAAACCTCATGGCATGATCCCGTTCTATTTTGATCTTTCTTGGCGAGTTGATGTGCTACTGCATAGTGGATGACTGTGACGCTGCCACAGCTTGGGGTATCTACATGGTAGGGCTGGATGACCATGGAGAATGCAACACTCACCTTGAATATCACAATTCTGTGATACTGATGTCGGGATTTGAGCTGAACCGTCGAGCCCCCATCCAATGTATTCAGGGGTTACCGATAGAACCGCTTTGGTCAGTATACAGTGTCTAAAGAGCAAACGTCCACCATACAGTACGTATAGTGGCGTTGGTCTAGCGGTTGGGTGAAGACAGTCTAATCCCACCACGGCTGACCTCCCTTTGGTTGATGTTCAATAGTTTGGAACAAAAAAAACGCCCATTTCCACTCTCGGGCCACTAGTGCAGAATGGATAAGTGTTCGGGGTTCGAGCGAACGGATGCGGCCTACTATCTCATTTCCTTTAATCTCTGAAGGCCTAGACAGAAGACAGAGAGAGGAATAAGAAGGCTTCTGTGGCGTTTCCAACCCTGGCCGGTCCTATAACGTGCTTCATTCGGAAGCAAGTTTCTCTCTTTGGAAGCCAATAAGAACTTTAGATCTCTCCTGATCGACCCATGGCTAAAGAACCAATCTAACAACAAACAAACCAGTATTGAATTGTAATCCCTCACTGTGAGTCAAAGCTAATGAGAGCCTCCCTGGTGGAAACTGTTCCTTTACTATACCTTGCGTACATTTGGCGATGTCGAATCAACAATCGTACGGGTACGGACCGGATGTATCGTTGTCCGCAGATGGAGATTGGAATCACTCCATGTGCTAAGGAGATGGAACAGGTACAAGGTAACGGGGTATACCGTGGTAAGATTTTGGATCTTGAATCTTGTTTAAGAAGCGACAACGAAGGAACACAAAACGAGCTGCCGAGGTAAAATTCAGCACATGCGAAAAAGGACCGAGGTGACTGCTGTTAGTAAGGCCAGCTGATCAGCCATCATCAGGCCGCGATATGAGGTTCTCAGAGTGACTAGAAAGCTATCGGCTAGGAAGCCATCCAGCAAGATCATAAGTCCTATTCAAGCTTCTAAACCGTAAGAACCGAGTTTGTAGAACAAGACTTGAGGGATACTGGCTATACTGTCTACGGCAGTCTTCCGTGGTTGTCAGAACTCCAGCCGGTTTATGTTTTTGCGCAGATGATCTCCGGCATCTCATCAGTACAGCTTGGACAGTGTGAAACATTGCATGTGGTCAAAATACAAAGAAAGGTCGGCCAGTCCACATAATATTTCAACGGAGAATGCCCTTCGGCTTTCGGCAATAAGTTGCAGTTGATCAAACAAACGTGGTGACCCGTACTTGTGGGCGGGCTTATTGGGTCCCTAGATACTTCTCGGGTCTTCGTATTCAATACCAGTGACGATTACATCGTTAGGTTGGCACCACGTTTCTTACGAACGAGAAAATATTGAACTGTTGGACTAACCGCTTGCAGTTGCTCGTAGGTCTCATCCAGCCTTTTTAATGCCATCTTGTAACATCGAGAAAGATGTAAAGTAGCTCGTGTGAGTGGTGGTGTATGTTGTAAAGCGAGACCATACTATATGTGTAATACTTTGATAAGCAGAAACAGCGTGTAGCTTGAGGTGCTGATCAACATTCGTGTGAGCGTTCGACGAGTGTCTAACGGGCTTCCTCAGGGGGGAAGTGTACCAAAGGAACCCAGGGAACTCACAATGACTCCGCAAAGTTGAATGTGTCCGGCAGTCGCACGTACAGCTGCTAGAAAATAGGTACTCAAACCTGCAAAACGACTGACGTAACTTCCGGCAAGTGCGTAACACTGCGTTTGAGCCATTGATTTTCTTGAATTTCGGCGGTGGTACGGTAGACACCACCACAAGGAACAAAAAAAAATCACGACTTCGCGAGCTACTTCAGATGCAAAGTACAGTCAGCAACGTTAGCACTTAAGATGAGAGAAAGAAGATGCTGGGCTTTTCCAAGCTTATGTAGGTACGTTACAAGTATCTTTTTATCAGCGAGGCCTCGTAGGGTAGGTACAGGAACGGAAAGATGCGTGCGAAGGTAAACGTACATTTATGAGCAAACCTAAATTTTCAACGATGCTGCGAATTTTAACCAAAATCGTCATGGAAGAACACACGGCTTTACCAATGAACACTTCCTTCACTATTCTTCATCCTACATCCGAAACAAGTTGTCTGTCCTTCAGATGAAGAACCCCCACATTTCTCTCCCCGGCCTAAACTTCCAATGACGGCAACTGGCAACATACGTACCAGCGTTCTAAGGTATCCATACGCCGGCGTGGCAGAGTTCCTCTTGACGGATGCAGCACTTGAAGCTTGGCAGGATCGGCGAGCGTTTTCTTCTGGGTGATGTAATCCCAAGCAAACTGGGCGATGTCGGCTCAGCGGTTGGTGTCACTAAGGAGAATGGTTATCATTATTAAAGGCAGTAGCGTTGTCCTCAAGAGTCTGAGAAGTGTCAGAAGTAGAAGTCTAGGTAAGTAAGGGTTGAGCCATGATGTCTCTTGTCGAAGAAGGCCTCGTGGACGTAGTGTCCCCGCCGGACAAGACTTGGATCGTTGTCCTTATGAGATTATAAGAGTGCTCAAGTCCTAGCTTGATCATCCAGTGGAAGACGTGGTTGCCGAATCTTCGTGATGTGTCTTCGACCTAGGCGAGTCGACGGTCGGCTGTTAGCGGATGCATCTGGACTAAGAAGGTCGATGAAGAGAATGTTATCTGGAACGAATGAGGGCATTTCTGCAGCTAAAAACAGATCGATCGAGCTAGGTCCGGAGCATAGAAGCAATAGAAACTCGTCGAGGAAAGCTAAGCAGTTTTAAAGGCCTCGGATCACTTAGACTGAGATGTTGCCGTGATAGCAACAACAGAGGGAGGAGCATCCCGGGAGCTAGACATGAACAGTGGTACTATCAATTTGATGTTCATCAGCGAATTAACAGCTGATGAAGAAGTTGTGCTCAGGAGGATGACACAAGCTGTAGTCAGCCACTTTCTCCTCATTGTTCAGCCGAGTGGATGTATGGAGCTAGTTGTACTTTGGGGCAGCACTGATAACCTCCGTATCTCCGGTTCCAAGGTCTCAAAGCTAGACTCATCAATGGGGACCTTCTTGTTTCTTTGCCTTTTTGGTCAATTTGCCCTTCTTCGCGCTCTGAACTAAGCCTTGAGCTGCGATGAGTGAGTTACCAGAGTTAGCAGCGCTCATAGATTCAGTGGTAGGGGAGAAGGTGCTGGCTGTGGTGTTCTGTATAGCACGGTTGGCCTATTTGCCCTTTCCGCTATCCTTAGCTTCGTTGCTTGTCGCGTCTTTCGCACCAAGGGAGGACGCGGGTTAGCCCGTTGCACTCGAATTACACCTGAACAGGGACGTGAAGCAGTCGATTGTTTATGGGTGTGCGCGAGAATAGCATGGTCGAATCCGCGAAAAATGCTTCTCTGTTTCTCTGCTATAACAAAGGATCGGGTTACAACTGCTTCTGCCCCATCTTATCCATGGGGAAGTACTGCCTCGCTATATATTGAAAAGGCCCATGGGCTTCGAGTGGTGGCTAGTGCATAGGAGACCTCGCCACTTTGTTGGTTGGATGTAGTTGTGTTCGGCTGAATGTCTAACATTCATGAGCGGTTAGTATATATAGGTCATGCTATTTGCCCGCGCTCAAACACCAAAAGAGCTATTCGAGACTGCGAGTCTCATGCATAAAAAAACAGGTTCGCATCGCGTGATCGCTGGCTGTCAGCTTTACTGGCCAACTGATCTCACTCTTTGTCCGTGTAGTTGATAGTCCGAGCAAGTGGACCCCCACCTGCTTACCTTACTTAGTGTGAACCTCTCCCCCCCGCAAGCTTGCTTTCTGACTCAAATTCTGGGTTTTGGTCCAACTTCAACCCAGCCACTTGAACCGAGAGCTATCTTCAAATAAACATACGTACCGCACCGCCATCTCTCCAAGCAACATCATCATGACGCCAACATCTCCGAATCCCCCCGCCTCTGCTACGGCTACCATCCCGCTTCTTTATCGAATCATATTGCTTTATATCGAACCCCTTTCCGCTATCAACGGCGCCTTGATGGTCTTCTTTCAGCCGGCCAAATACGCGGCCATGATGACGCGCGCAACTGTCCCCTACGATGCCCCCTCGCAATATCTCTTTACGCAGATCGGGAGTGGATGGCTACACTTTGCCTTCATCGAAGCCGTCATCCTGCGGCTGTATGATGATCTTCGTCTATGGAAGCTGCTCTGTGCCGGCATGCTCCTGAGTGATGCTGGGTATAGCTGGTCCGTGATACAAGGGGTAGGCGGATGGAGCCAGTGGATCAAAATTGGGGAATGGGAAGCCTCAGACTGGACCTTATTTTTGGCAACTGTGCCTTTGGCAGTGATCAGGGTTTTGGTTTTGCTTCAAAGTACGGCGGGAACGAGGGAGGGTAAAGTGAAGGTCGATGAGAAGAGAAAGTGAAGCGTTTTGCGGGCAAACAAAGACGGCAAATGACTTCAGATGGAAATTCGACGGCAGCATATGGCGAGCAGTTGCGAAGGACGACGAGTATCTGATGTATGGGTGGAGTACCTGGTCTTCATGACCAACCCATCATCGATCAGGATTTGGTTTTCCCAGGTGTTGCAGTGTCTTAGAACTCGAGGGTTTGAGGAATCGGAGGAATGGAAAGTTAGCCCACTAAACATCAAGTAATGTCAGCTTGGAATGCCATCCAGTTTCGAGGACCGTTATTTGGGTGCTCCAGGTTGAAAAAGAGAACAAAACCAAATCGAGCCTCGCTCGGCATCGATGGCCGAGCAACAACGACCCTAGAAGCCGTTACTAGTCAAGTAACCGGGTCCTCCTGGTTGATGACCACGTGACAGATCCTAGCTATCATGGAGAGGTCGAGGAACAACCTGACAATTACCTGAACTTCCCCTGTTGTTTTGGTAGGGGGATCTTTCTTGTTGGTTATTTTTTGCCCCTCTACCCCTCTTTGATGGCTCTCCGCAATCCGCATATGAAACCGATCAAAAGCTGGCAAAGGATGTCTCAGGTTCTGGTTAGACGCACCCTGGCACCGCCAATGTCGTAGCCACTGAGTCTTGTTTTGTCTTGCTCGTCATTATCAATCTTTTGTATATGGATATGGAAAGTCTCCGAAATCAGCTGAAGCAGGATAGCTCTGGCTTGCTAGAACCATGTGAAACGTCGACTTGGTGTCGATCGACCAGACGTTGCAGGTTGGCCCAGGGCGTGTCCAGGGATTCGGCCTCGTGGCTCTGACTTGTATCCTTGCTACAGCGTGTGTCTGCCTGTATGTAGTGCAGATGAACCGGAGATCCTGTCGACGGATTTAGACTGCAAGTCCGTCGGGCAATCTTGCGGGTGTTGTAGACTGTGATTGCGGCCGACGAGCGCAGGAAAATTGGAACCCAAAATTAGCAACGTGGTAGCAATCAGAGTGCTAGGGAAGAGAGGTTGTCCAGCTTTTAGTGGCATCCTGTCGTCGCTTGTTCCATCAGCCTCAAACACGCCCAGAAAGAAGCATGGCTGGCATGGCTCTGAAGCACGGAACCCGTCAGGTTTCTTCCCTGGGTATCGGGCCGCATCTGACAAGTCGGGCTGTTAGCGCATATTGGATCTTGGGGGTCTCTCCATTGCTTCATCTTGTCGGCTTGTTGTGATCGTCTCAAGAGCAGAGTGCCTTTGACGATGATTCGATGTTGGAGAGATTGATGGACTTGCGAAACTGCGGACAGACACTGGACCCCGGCGGGCAATTAGTACCCCACTCTCCACTTGTCAGCAGCACTTCCCGTCACCAGTGCTCATGTTCGCTTTTGTTAGCGATGGTGCCCCAGCCGACCCCTGGCCCAACAAGCCTGCCGCGAATCACTGGGCCCAGAAGGGAAGAAGGGGCCCGGAGCGGAAAAGGAGAGAAAGCGGGGCCCGCGACAGGGCAAGCCAGGCCCAGCGACCTGACCACCACCTGCAGGAGACGGGATCAGATTATCTCCTCCACCTCTGGTCCCGCATCAGCCACTAACAAGGATCCCGCCGGCTGAACACACCATTCCATCCTGCTGCGCTTCCCGCCGCTGTCAACCGCGCCCAGGGGCACCACGCCCACACAGCCCACTCACCCACTGCACCACCTGGCCCCTACCTGGACAGCAGCGGCCCCCCCCCCCCCCTCGACTCCCGCCCGACACCTTGGGATTCTATCGATCCTCCCGTCATCAGTGCTATCTGTCCGCCTTCCGCTTTGTGTTCCCTCCCGTCGTCGTGTTGTACCTCTACAACCCCCCTCTACCTACAACATCCATCCATCCAACATTAAACACGAGTGTTGTTCACACACCACCTTGCTGCTGCGCCAAACAGTAGTCGCCTCCTACTACTAGTCTGTCGCCCTCGGTCGACTAGAGCCTTGGATTTCCGGACAGGCCTCCTTTTCTCCTGGCGCCTTCTCTCCCTCCACAGTCCACTTCTTCTGTTGACACCGACCCGAGGTATCGACACCGACACCAACTTCGACGCCGACGCCGACCTCGATCACGTCCTGTCACGTCACCCCAGCCTACCTATCACACCTAGCCTCTTCCTAGCCTCTTCGCTCTGTATTTCTTCGCTTTTATCCTAGAGAACCTAGCTGGACGGACACCCTCCGTACCTTCTTCTCCTATCCGTCAAACCTCCTATTGGCGTCCAACCTCAGTCCCTTCGTATACATCCCACGGCTGGTCCACCCTACCTGCGTCCATTCCCCTTTCAGTTTGAACTGTCGGATAGCAAAATGTCGTGGAAACTTACAAAGAGTATGTCGGCGAGCCCTCGTCTTTCCCTTCTCCTTTCCCCACGGCAGAACAGCCATATCTGACATGTTGGCACACCAGAGCTGAAGGAGACCCATTTGGGTCCTCTTTCAAGCCCCTTCTCCCGCTCGCCCTCTACCTCCACCATCACAGATAAGGAAGACAAGAGCCAAGCGGGCAGCTCGGGAGCAGCCACCCCTTCGAACGAGAACACCATTGGTAGGCGCTCAGCCCGTCTTCTTCACTCGGCCATCACAAGATTAACCTCTTTTCCTTTCACAGCCGCTTCGGAAGCCCTTACGCAAGCCCCAATCGTCAAGCCCCCCAAGCCCGGTATTCTCGTCGTCACCCTCCACGAGGGTTCCGGCTTCTCGCTACCCGAACAGTACCGCAATGTCTTTTCTTCAAACCATGGCGGTAACTCGATGTCGACGGGAAGTGCCCTGAACGTTGCAGGCTCTATCCGAACCAACAACTCGTCGCGAACAGCCAACTTCCTGAGCGGTTCTTCGCGCCCACAGAGCTCAGGCGGTTTTGGCGCCATTCCTACAAACCACGGCCGTATTTCTACAAAGTACATGCCCTATGCCCTCATAGATTTTGACAAGGTTCAAGTTTTTGTCAACTCGGTCGAAGGCAACCCCGAAAACCCCCTCTGGGCCGGCTCCAACACGCAATACAAGTTCGATGTGTCTCGAGTCACGGAGCTTGCCGTACATCTTTACATCAGGAACCCCAATGCCGCCCCTGGCTCTGGCCGCAGCCAAGACATCTTCCTTGGTGTTGTTCGTATTAACCCCAGATTCGAGGAGAAGCAGCAGTTCGTCGATGACCCCAAGGCCAGCAAGAAGGACCGGGAAAAGGCCGCCGCCGATTTTGCCAACAAGGAGCGCGCCCTCGGACACAGCGGTGTGGAGTGGGTTGATGTTCAATATGGCACCGGAAAGCTCAAGATTGGCGTTGAATATGTGGAGAACCGTGCCGGTAAGCTCAAGATTGAGGATTTCGAGCTTCTCAAGGTCGTCGGCAAGGGCTCTTTCGGTAAGGTCATGCAGGTGCGCAAGAAGGACACGAACCGTATCTACGCTCTCAAGACGATTCGCAAAGCGCACATTATCTCGCGTTCCGAAGTCGCCCACACGCTCGCTGAGCGATCCGTTTTGGCCCAGATCAACAACCCTTTTATCGTGCCGCTCAAGTTCACCTTCCAGAGTCCCGAGAAGCTTTACTTTGTCCTCGCCTTTGTCAACGGTGGCGAGCTGTTCCATCATTTGCAGAAAGAGCAGCGATTCGACGTCAACCGCAGTCGTTTCTACACGGCCGAACTGCTCTGTGCGCTTGAATGCCTCCACGGCTTCAACGTCATTTACCGTGATCTGAAGCCGGAAAACATTCTTCTCGACTACCAAGGTCACATTGCCCTCTGTGATTTCGGTCTGTGCAAGCTCGACATGAAGGACGAAGACCGCACCAACACATTTTGCGGCACCCCTGAGTATCTGGCGCCCGAATTGCTGATGGGCAATGGCTACAACAAGACTGTTGATTGGTGGACATTGGGCGTGCTTCTGTACGAGATGTTGACGGGTCTCCCGCCTTTCTACGATGAGAACACCAACGAGATGTACCGCAAGATCCTTAGCGAACCGCTGCACTTCCCCGGACCCGAGGTTGTACCACCAGCTGCCAAGGACCTTTTGACCAAGCTGCTCAACCGCGACCCGCAACAACGCCTCGGTGCCAACGGGGCGGCCGAGATCAAGGCGCATCCCTTCTTCCACGCCATAGATTGGCGCAAGTTGTTGCAGCGCAAGTACGAGCCTGCGTTCAAGCCCAATGTGGTAAGTATTAAGAGCGCTGCCTACTCACGGGTTGATCAAGTTCAATGTGCTAACTAAGGTGACTATAGGTTGACGCGCTCGACACTGCTAACTTCGATCCCGAGTTCACGTCGGAACTTCCTCAGGACTCTTACGTGGAAGGACCGATCCTATCAGAGACGATGCAGAACCAGTTCACCGGCTTTAGTTACAACCGTCCTATTGCTGGTCTCGGGGATGCGGGTGGCAGTGTTAAGGACCCATCATTCGCGAGCAGTCTTCAAGACAACAGCAGCAGGAGATAGACAAAGCAAAAGAGAGGTAGAAACTATGGCTTGGGAAACGGAATATAGCAATAGCAAATGCAGCATAGAGGCAGGTTCGGTTCAGCGGTTGTGTTGCGGCCGTGGTTGACCCGTTGATGGGTAAGGCTGGGTCTAGAGGTAACAGCCAAGTGCTCAGTCGCTGGACAAGGGGCTTCCAAAGTCTTTTATTTCATATTTTTTTCATTTTGTGTTTAGTCTGTCCATCCATATCTGTGACTTGAGCTACCTTGATACATTTTCACATAGGAGTTGGGCAGTGATTTGTGTCAGTGTTAAACTAATCAACAATGTCAAGTACTTTTACAAGACAACGAGGCAACAGCCCGATGTTTGCTTGGGAACCAAACTCACCATGAGGTCGGATTAGGTCGGGCAGCCGAGCAAGCCGGAGTGTCACATCAATGTAGTTTGCGGGTGCTGTGCAAGGTCCTTGAATTCAAAGTTGCTCGCTCGTACAGCCTGGTTCGGGTCTTGTGACAAATCATAGGCGGTAAGCATGGGTAATTCTTGCATTTGTTAGAGAGGACTTTTGGCAGCATTTGCGAGCAGCAGCCCGATGGATCGGAGAAAACGGATTAGTAACAAAACGGCTCTTGGGAACGGTAAAGAAGCATGGTCATTCTGAGCTCCCGTGAATCCCGGGGATCATACGCGAGTGACCTCGGGGTTACCAGACGGAAAGATGTGATGAACTGTGGAAAAAAAAGTTACCGCCATTTCCAACCCCTGCATACTTCTGGTCTCTCTGTCTCATACTATGCGACGGAGATTCCACCGATTGTGTCCCGCTCAAGCACGAGGACACTGAAACTGGTATATCTCAAGACCACTTTTGAATTTGCTAAGGACTGGTGAAAGAGGATACCATTGAGGGTGGTTGTTACATATGTAAGTATCGGACCGGCTAACATTGCCGTACGTTAGCCAGGCACTCGGATGTACAGTGCATGTACCGAGCTATACATTCAAGTTACGCAATTGCCCCGCATTTGCACCGCGAGCTCACCTTATCAACCCCACCATGCCCACCGTCGGTCTCCCCATCAGCAGCTCTCCGGCTCAAGGAAGCGAGCAGGCGTGCAGGATATAAGTGTACTACTAGACGAACCCGTCCCTCATCAGGTGCTTTTTCTCCTTTCTTCGCATGTTCTTAATCTTCATCCTTCCTCTCTTCATCCTGTTTCAACTCTAGCGACAGCAGTAATCTCTAATCCTCATCGACGTCATAGACCTCCAGACGCCCTACGTAGAACGCAATTCGCAGTCGATCGAACCACACAACACCACCACCATGGCTCCCGCAAACACCCTCTCCGCCTGGTCTGACCTCCAGTCGCACCACTCCAAGGTTGGCAAGACCTTCGTCCTCAAGGATGCCTTCAAGTCCGATCCCGAGCGCTTCTCCAAGTTTGCTCGTACCTTCACCCTCCCCGCCGACATTGCGAGCGACAGCCCCAAGGCCACGGAAATCCTCTTCGACTTCTCCAAGAACCTGGTGACGGAGGAGACTTTTGACAAGCTTGTCCGGCTCGCCGAGGAGGCCGGCGTCGAGAAGAAGCGCGATGCCATGTTCGCCGGCGAGAAGATCAACTTTACCGAGGAGCGTGCCGTCTACCACGTCGCTCTTCGCAACGTCTCCAACCAGGAGATGAAGGTCGATGGCGTTGACGTCATGAACACCAAGGGTGGTGTCAACGAGGTCCTCCAGCACATGAAGGAGTTCTCGGAGCAGGTGCGCAGCGGCGACTGGAAGGGTTACACCGGCAAGAAGCTCACCAACATCATCAACATTGGTATCGGCGGTTCTGACTTGTAGGTTCAAACGTCCTGTCTCCCTACCTGGAAAAGAAACATTGGCTAACAACTACCATCACAGGGGCCCCGTCATGGTCACTGAGGCCCTCAAGCACTATGGTGCCAAGGACATGACTCTTCACTTTGTGTCCAACGTTGACGGCACCCACATAGCCGAGGCCCTCGCCAACTCTGATCCCGAGACCACCCTCTTCCTCATCGCTTCCAAGACCTTCACCACCGCCGAGACCATCACGAACGCCAACACCGCCAAGTCGTGGTTTCTCGAGAAGACCGGTGGTAAGGGCGATATCACCAAGCACTTTGTTGCTCTCTCGACCAACGAGGCCGAGGTCACCAAGTTCGGCATCGACGCTAAGAACATGTTCGGTTTCGAGAGCTGGGTAGGCGGTCGCTACTCTGTTTGGTCTGCCATCGGCTTGTCTGTCGCCCTCTATGTTGGCTACGAGAACTTTCACAAGTTCCTCGCTGGTGCCCACGCCATGGACAACCATTTCCGCACCGCTCCTCTCAAGGAGAACATTCCCGTGCTCGGCGGTATTTTGAGTGTCTGGTACTCCAACTTCTATAACGCCCAGACTCACCTCATTGCTCCCTTCGACCAGTACCTCCATCGCTTCCCTGCCTACCTCCAGCAGCTGTCGATGGAGTCCAACGGCAAGTCCATCACCTCGGACGGTTCCGCGGCCAAGTACACTACCGGCCCCATCGTTTTCGGCGAGCCCTGCACCAACGCCCAGCACTCCTTCTTCCAGCTCGTCCACCAGGGCACCAAGCTGATCCCCGCCGACTTCATCCTCGCCGCCAAGTCTCACAACCCCATCTCCAACAACCTACACCACAAGATGCTGGCATCCAACTACCTCGCTCAGGCTGAGGCCCTCATGGTCGGCAAGACCGCTGACGAGGTCCGCGCTGAGGGTAACGTGCCCGAGCACCTCGTTCCTCACAAGGTTTTCCTCGGCAACAGGCCCACCACCAGCATCCTCGTCGGCGGCCACATTGGTCCCGCCGAGCTCGGTGCCCTCATTGTCTACTACGAGCACCTTACCTTCACCGAGGGTGTCATCTGGGATATCAACTCGTTCGACCAGTGGGGTGTTGAGCTCGGAAAGGTGTTGGCCAAGAAGATCCTCAAGGAGATCGACGAGCCTGGTGCGGGCAGTGGGCACGACGCTTCTACCGGCGGTCTCTTGGGTGCCTTCAAGAAGTATGCTGACTTTTGAAGGTCAAGGGGGGCGTTGCCGCGGCTTTGAGTTTTTTTCTTAAAGAGTCGGCTTGAGAGGGAGAGATGACTGATTGGATGAACATGATATGATGATTTCGTTCTTAAATAAAAGCAAAGTTTTGTGATTGAACATGCATGAGACGCAAAGCCTAGAGATTGATATGTCCTCCTGTCCCGTTATCGTGCCTCCTTGTCAACAGATCACAGTCAATGCCTCCAATGAATTGGGCTAGGTAACTGCTGCCCAAAGTGTTTTCAGACTTTCCTATTGTTCGTCAACCTTCGTATCGGGATGAATACATACCTAGCCCAAAGTGATCCACTCTCAGAAGCAGGTACCAGTCAGTACATGTCAAAGTTGACAGCCAGACTTGCGGATCCATACCACTGGGGGCTTCTTTCCTTTGATATAAGATTTTATCTCCTTCTTTTTTCTTTACTGTCAATTTTTCATTCTTCTTTTTTTTTTATCATTTACGTAACCACGGACTAGGGTGAATCATGGTCATTGATCATTTCCTGTCCTGCGGATGGTCTTGGAGGATTTGGAACTTGGTTGAGGCGGGTGGGTTCCAGATTGAGGAGATCAGATGAACGGTGGGGTAGACTAAAACGAGAAAAAAAATTGGGGGTCACGGTCGGGGGGGTCCGTTGGTGGATCGCCGACTTTGCGGTCCAGGTTACGGCTCCTCCGAGTCCCGGAGTCCGGAGTGCTGGGTGCTGGCTGCTGGATGCGGACCACCGAAGTGGTCTCATGGGTCAACTATGTACTTGAAAAGTTCAGGTTGAGTATCATGGACAGGGGGAAGGAGGATGGGCGGTGGTTAGCAAATGTATACTTTCACTTCAATCACAGGACCTGCCATCTCCGCCGGGGGGATGATACTAAATGAGCAGGAGAAGCAAAGGTGTTCACATCGACACTGTCTGTCACACTATTATCATCAACTCATGTCATCTCTTTGAATTTTTCTCTTGTCGATTAACTCCTTCCACTCTTTGCATCAAGAACACATGCGGGAATCCGAATGTAACCACGATCATGCATTTTCCATGTTGTTGATTTCCTGTTCCTTTTGCTTTGAGCCGAGCCGCCCCTTTTTTTCATCCTTTACCTCCCGTTTTTTCCCCCCATTATCCCAGTTCACAAATTCTCGTGATTTGATCATTGGACCCATAAGCAAAAGCCTGTTTTGGAGAAGGAGAAGAAAAAAAAGACACAGAACAGAGAACCACCAAGTTTGTTGATGCTATCTTTTAGCAAAAACCAACGTGAGTTTCTTTTCATGATGATGCCCACCAATCTCATGACATGCCCTTTGGACCCAACGCAATGACTTGGAGAGAGTTAAAACAGGAGTTTCTCTGGAGAAAAAAAGAAAAGAATAAAAAAAACTGCATAACCGAGAAAAACCCACACAACAAACAAGACGAAGCAATTTATGAGAGACAATCCATCCCACCATCAGCCAAAATAGAGTTTCGTCAATACGCCATGTCCCTTTGCGGTTGTAGTTAAAAATCGTACACAGAGATGATAGTATGAGTCTCAGAGAGAGAGAGGGGTGAATCCCATCAACAACGCTAAACGATATTTGCTCATGTGTGCAGAAACGCGCGAGGCTTCTTCTTGTCCTCCCACATCCTGCTCTGGCTCCGCGCGGCCCTAATGACCCACAATGTTTGGTCCGGGTTTCCTGCGCTAGTGGTAGTTGTTACCCCAGCCGCCACGTGGAGGGTTGCCATAGTAACCCCCGCCGAAACCTTGTCCGCCATAGCCACCGTAGGTGTTCTGGTGACCCTGGGTGCCAGTGGCGCCCATGCCGTAACCAGTACCGGTCTGGTTATGGAGACCGTGTCCCTGAAGGTGGTTGGGGTAGCCGTAGGATCCCATACCACCGAGACCGCTCTGCTGGTTCGACTGCGGAGGGGGAAGGCCGCTCTGAGAGGGAGCATTGTTGGTAGCAGAGCCGGGACGAGCGGCACCGCCAAGAGCAGGGCTAGGTCCGGAAGCAGCCTTGGAGTCGCCGAAAGGCTTCAAGTCATCAGAAGCCGAAGGACCGGCACCTGGCTGAGTGCCGGGAGCATTAAAGGACTGACCAGCCTGAGATTGGTAGCTGGAGCCACCACGACCGAAAGCATCGTGCATTCCACCGAAGCCGCTGCCACCAAGACCTTGCTGCTGAGCAGACTGGCCGGAAGCGGTGCGACCATAATCGTTCAGGCCACCGGCCCCAACACCAGTCTCACGGTGGAGAGTGGACTGTCCAAAACCGGCAGGGGAGGAAGCGTATCCATGAGGGGCCTGAGGAGACATGCCATACTGGTTGGGCTGGTAACCAAGTCCGCCCTTTCCGTAAGGAGCTCCATAAGCACCCTGGTTGTACCCGTTGTAGTTCATGTACGCAGAGTAATAAGGGTTAGAGTAGTAGGGGTGGCTGCCATAGGGGCCATACTGATCATGCGGCTGTTGCTGGCCATGCGTCTGGGCTTGGGTGGTCTGAGCAGTCTGGGCCTGGGTTCCAGCTTGGTTAGGGGTAGGAGTACCGGCCATATCAGAGCCAGAACCGAAACGATTCTGAGTATGCTGAGCGCCGCTCTGAGGATACTGGCTAAGGTTATCGGCCTGAGGCGCGTTATATCCAAAGCCGCGCTGGGGCTGAGACAGACCGTCTTGCTGTCCTTGAGCGCCCTGTTGCTGGCCAAAGTTGTTCTGGCCGTAGTAGTTGTAACGGCTCTGATCAGCGGTGTAGTACTGGGAGTAATCACTGGGGGCCGAGCTGAACGCGCCGACGGGCTGCTGCTGGTTCTGAGTTTGCGCAACTTGGCCCTGAACGGGGAAGCCGGTCTCGTATTGAGATTGAGCAGCCACAGCACCAGGCTGTTGGCCGAAAGCATCGAAAGGCTTGGAAGCGCCAAAGGGAGCGGGCTCTTGGGGCGCAGGCTGGCCAAAGCGGCCGAACTGCTGAGTGCTTGGCGCAGTAGGGGGTTGCGTAGCTGCTTCAGCCAGGGTGTTTAGTGAATCATCTACAAGTGACGAAATCGGGAGGTAGTACGCACCCTGAGAAGCGGCCGCGGCGGCAGCAGGCTGAGTCGGGGCTGTAAGGGGTGCGGTGGCAGTGGTAGCTGAGAATGAAATTAGTCGCAAAATTGAGGCATTGGCTAATGGGAGGGAAAGGTCATACCGGCAGGGCCCGTAGGAGGGAGCGAGGCCGCAGGCTTCTGGGCAGCGAAGGTCTCGGGAACCGGGGCAGGCTGCGCAGGAGGCAAAGAAGCGCGAGGCTGGGTAACAGGAGAGTCTTGGGGAGGCTGAGGACGAGTCTCGGGCTCCTCACGGTCACCATCAATGTCATCCTCCTCGTTCAAGCTGAAAGCGCCGAACTGAACGGCGGCACGGTCGACTTGGTCACGGTTGCCAGGCATGCGGACAGGCTCCTGCTGATCAAGGATTCGGCGGGCATAGGTAGGAGTACGAGTAGATGTGCGATCGGTGGCCTTGGAAGCAGTCGTAGCGAAGCCACTGCCAGGGGCGCGGGAGGTCTGATGTTGCTGCTGAGACGCGGAGTTGGGGGTCGCAGTAGCGCTGGGGCCCTGGGCCCGAGGATCCCAAGAGTCGGCGGCTTCGCTCGCAGCGGTCTCGGTCTGTGGAGGGTGGGAATCATCGGCAACTTGTTCGAGGTTCGTTTCGGTAAGTTGATCCTTGGACGGCTTCAGAGCGACTTCGGGAACAACGGGGATCGCGGGGAGGGCAGGCTCGATAGGTACGATAGGCAGCGCGGGGACGGCGGGAGGAGGGGGAGGAGGAGCCTCCTTCTTAGCAGGCTCGGGCGTAGGTTCCTCGACGGGTGTTGGGACTTCGGGCTCAGCTTCAGGTTCAGCCTGAACCTCGGGCTCAACAGGGGTGGGTTCGGCAGCGGGCGGGAGAGGCTCGATAACGGGCTCAGCAGGCTTGGGAGGAGCGACCTCCTTCGGCTTGGGGGTAGGCTTCGGCACGGACTGTCTCAACATGCTGGCCCAGGTCTTCTGCGCTGGCTCAACGGGCTTGGGAGCAACGGGAGCAGGGACGGCGGCAGGCGTTTCAGCGGAAGGCGAGCTCTCCTCGGGCCATCCGCTCGCCTCTTCGGTGGGCTTGGGAGCACCCCATACGTTGGCTTCTTCGGTAGGAACTGAAAGCTGCTCGCTCTCCTTGTTCTTGTGGCCGTTGGTCGTCGCATTGAGGGGCTTGCCGCGGCCACCGCCCCGACCGCCTCGCTCGGTGGCCCTGCCACGTCCACGTCCGCTGTCTACGCGGCCGCCTCTAACAGGTCTCGTGGATCCAGGGAAGGAATCGGCAGGCGTGGGTGTAGAAGTATCGGTCTTCGTCTTGGGCTTGGACACCTTCTTGGGCTTGGTTACCTCGCCCCATTGCGAGATGGTTCCTGTATTAGAAATAGCTGGTGTCAGTAACCTTGCAGTAGCAGCAAACAAGGTGCTATACATGGCGGGGCAGCGTGTAGATCGGAGAAGCCAATGGTTCAACGCACACGACAGGGAATGACAGGCACTCATCTCAACGTGCTGAGACAGGAAGGGCTTGGGCAAGGCAAGCAGCAAGTGGCGGTGGGGTACAGAGGAGGGAGGGTTCGGAGTGGGAGTCCGGCAACGTACCTTCAGCGATGCGGGTGACAGCGAGGGACTCGTCACCGTCTGTCTCGTTGAGAGCGAATAGAACATCGACGTCCGACCAGTCGGGGAACATCTCCTTGATGATGGCAACTTTGCTGCCGTATTGCTTTCTAAGCTGGCCAATCTCGCCCTCGTCCTCTAGAGATGGCAGCGACGACGACTCTGTGGAATCGCCGTTGGTCCTGGTCGCGCTGCGACCTCCCCGAGTCGAAAGACCGCCCCGGCCACCGCGGCCGGAGCCTCTGCCGCGCGCGGCGACGGGTCTGCTCTGTACCTCAGACATTGCTGAGATGTGTATGTGGAAAGTGTGTTGTCTTCAAGACGAGTGGGTAGCGGAGTGGTGGGCGTGTCGCGTCTCTCGAGGGCAGCCAGTTCCAGTAGGGGGATGGAGGAGGGGCCGTTTCCCGGAAAGAACTAGACAAAGGAAAGCGGACTAGGAGAAGAGAATAGAATGCGGTGCGCCTCGTGCAAAAGTGCCTTTGGGCGGCGGCTTGCGTTGGTGTTGCGATCCGGGTGATGGGATCGAGAGCCGGTGTGGTGGTGATTGACGTGGTGGAAAGGTATTATGGAGAAGGAGGGTGTGTGGGAAGTGGAAGCGAGGCAAAGAAAGCGTGGTAGTCGGACGGATTCAGTTTTTGACGCCTCGTCCCGCCAGAAGCCAGAATTGGATTGAGGTGGCCCGTCGCAGAAAGTGGAAAGGCAAGGCAGAGCCCAGGCCACCGCAACCGCTGGTAGGTAGGTAAGGCACTGTAGCGTGGGCACCAGCTGAAAACCACCCGAGCCACACCACCTACCGCCTGTAACGAGCGTCACCCAGGGCCATTGCAACTGAGCCGCACCTGACGGACGGGACTGCAACAGCTGCAAAGATGCGCCCACCAGGGGCAAGTCAACGACACCTCACAGGGCGGGCAGGCAGGGAGGCATCTCGAAGGTCGAGGTACTACCCCTATGGTACCTCCATCTATCTCACTTTGTCCGCCCCGATTGCGGGAAACCGTCGTCTCTCCTTTCTCACTCTACACTAGACTAGTGTAGTGTACAGGTCACGGTCCAACTCATGGACGTTGTCGATCCAGCTCCAGGGGCAAGTGGGAGACTGGACCAGCACACACTCCCCCGCCAAACCTACTTCACCATCGGCGTGGCGCGTCACAACAAGCTGTGGACTTGAGGACTGAGACTAGGTATATTCACTTGGTCAATTTTGTTCCACCTCAAGCTCACATAGCCGGTATCTTTGTTGGTGTTGAGACTGGAGACTACATTACCAGACGAAGCTACCTATCTAATACGTATGCCCTAGGTAGCTACCCCATGTTACCTTACGGTAGCTAGGCACGCAAGGCACAGAAACTGATCTAACCATATGGCATGCAGGGCGCAAACCGCCATGGCTGCTATCTGATCCCAATGGGGAAAGTTGCGTACTCTGTTCTCCCTCTCTCTCTTTCTCGTCTCCCGGAAAACTAGTACAAATATCTGCACTGAACCGCCATCGGACAGTCCGCTATGATGGAGACAAGCGCGGGGATGGGAATTCGCCCCCCTTGCCTCAGGAGGCACGGCGAGACACCTGACGACAGGGCCAGATGGACAAGCTTGGCAAGCTTGGCAAGCCCATCCCAGCACAATGGAAGACTGGCTCGGATGGAGAATGGGGAACCCCTCAAGCCCCTCAGGCCCCTCAGGCCCCTCAGGCCCCTCGCTCGAAAGGCTGGGCTGAGGCGGGCAAGCTGCCCTGGGCAATGTCGAAAGGGGAAGCTGTGGGGAGGCAAAGTTGGCACATAGCAAAGCTGCCCTTGGGCTTGGCTCAGCGAAACCAAAGGCTCTGGAAAAGCGTCAGGTTCCCGCTGGGCCTGGCATGGTCTAATTGACTATCAGAACTCCTGTTAGGCTCAACAGTGGGCATCTGCTGTGTTGTCTCTCCCTTTTCTCTCCATCCCAACGAAGGATTGATTGGATTCAAGGCACCCTGGAAACTTCGACGCAACACCGGTACAAACGACGTCAGGGCCGTCCAGGTACAGCTCAAAACAGGCTAGCTCCAGCGACCCCAACCAGCGGGCTTGGTCGTGGGTTTTGGGGTGAAGCTGTATGAGTCACATGACTCAGGTTTCGACGGCTTCAACTTGTTGGCTTTCGAGACGGTCTTGAAACTTCGCGACTACACTAACATCTGAAGCCTATGAACACTACACAGTAGACGAGTAAGAGTGTGAGAATCTCGTGTCGGCATTTATACCAAATGCTCAGTTTCTGGGCTCCTTTCAGCAAACACCCTTTTTCCAACTGGGCCCCGGACACTAGGTTTCAAGTCTACCACATGGGCAACAGACTAACGGTATGGCCTCCCTTTGTTAGTGTCATTTATGTGCATACCAAGTGCCTGTGAAACCGAACCGCATACCGGCACCGTAGCCGTCGTGTGCGGTGACCGACTACCCACACCCAAGAGCATGATACTAGGACTACAATTGTATGAATTCCCCCAATATGGGCGACTTGACCGCGTAGAAAGGTAATCGTGAGAGTGATGAAGGTACCTGTGACAAAGGCGGCAGTGAGAGTCTGCGACTCTAGAAGAGCCAACGAACCAATCATGGTTCTGTATAAGCTCACTCTCTCTTAGAGAAGTGGGTCCTTTCCTGTCATTAAAGTCAGTGTTCGCATTTCCCCATCGCAACGGCGGGGCCGGGCCAGGCCATGGAGTGACAGCTCCACCCTCACGCACAACCAAAACATTGTGAACGACATCGATCACGGAACGACGACATCATCACTCGGGTCACTGACCACACTTACCCGATTTTCATTTACACGGCGCCTTTGAAGCCGAGACGCACAGAACAATCAAAACTGGCAACACATCATACGACTAAGCATGTTCAAGACCAATCCGCTGGGCTCTCTCAAGAGCATCCTCCCGCCAATTCATCAACCCCTCCCCCTCAACCAGCGTGAATCCCAGAAGCTCCTCAATGTCCTCAAAGCCTCATTCCGAGCACATCTAGACAGGGAGCACGGATGGAGTCCCGATACCAACCCGGTTGCGCCGGCCGCTCCGACCGTCACCTATCTGCCCTCCGCTTCTCCCGCCTCCTCCAGAGATGTATCAGCCCGTCCGACGGATAAGCATATGCGCGCCATCTTAGAGAACCCCCTCTTCAACAACAAGGCCTTTGTCTCACGCTCTGTGTCCACCCCTGCCCCGACCGGCAGGAACAACCGCAACGAAATCTTCCAGCTGGCCGTGTCCAAGGGCATCATGAACATCCAGCGCGCGCTCGGCTTCCTCCTGGCCGTGCAGAGCGACATTCAACTCTCCGCCGCCGTCTCCGTCACCCAGAGCATCAAGGAATCCGGCGCCGGTCTGCTTGTCCTGCGCTGGCTGCGCTCATCAGGCGAGGAGCGCTCGCTTAGCTTCCTCGGCAACCGCACCTTCACCCGTATTCTGCTGCGCTACATGGTAGCCGAAGGTGTGGATGAGCTCGCCTGGTCCTGGTTCCAGCGACTGCTGAACGAGCCTGCGCTCAACACGGGTAACCCCGAGCGGGCTGCCTACCCGGCCGTCCTCCTGGACAGCCTGATCATGGCCAAGTCGCAGGCCATCGAGCTGGACGAGGCATACACGTCCATGCTACGCGGCAAGGAGGTCATCAACGAAACCTCGGCCTCCACCCAGCACCTCGTCCATGCCTGGCGCAAGCTTTCCTGGCAAACCACGGGGCAGTCGTACAAGCACCAGATCCCGCCCGCTTCCTTGTTCGAGTCCTTCGTCGCGGTCCACAACGAGCTGCCTAAGCCCTTGCCAATGGAGATGGCGCATTTGACGCTGTACCATCCTACAAACCCGTCGTCAAATCTGGCGCTGAAGTATCTCAGTGATGAATATGTGTGGAATGTCAAGCTGTCGAAGTGCAAGTCAATTAAGCCGGAGCCAAGATTCATCCCCCATCTGGCGTCGTTGACGCTGGATACAATACAGAACCTAATGCAGAGCGGAAGGTTTACGGAGGCGCAAAAGTTGATGGAGCGGTTTAAGACACATTTGGCGCCGGTAGGACTGCATTTTGGGGCTACTGCTTTTTGATGGGTGCAACTATGGTGATGCTTGCTTCTTTTCCGTTTGCTTCTACTACTTCACTTTGTTCTTGTCTTTTTTTTTCTTCTTCGAGCGTACTTTCTCTTTACATGAGGACGCTTTATCCCGAAGTATTTTGAGAGAGTGATTGGTAAGTATCTGCCTAGTCCACGTACGGTCTCCTTTTCTTGTTTTTGTTTCTGGGCTATCTCATGGTATGGTACTGTATATAAAGGGCGTCTCTTCCTTTTCATCGAGCATGATGCATTTCAACGGGTCGATACCAATGCAAACATATGAACAAACAACATACATACGACATCCATTAGTTAACAATATTCCATAGCTACCGGTCCACTAAGGCAGGTAGTAGTGTCTTTCGTGCAGAGAAGCATGTAAAGACAGGCGCTTTTTTTTTTTTTACAATAATGGGTATCAAGCAAAGCTATTCAACGAGCCAGCAACCGTGATAGCTTTAAGGGGGAAAAAAAAAAAAAAAAAAAAAAAAAAAAAAAAAAAAAAAAAAAAAAAAAATCAAGAAAAACAAAAGAAGAACAGATAAAGAAAAAGAGGAAGAGGAAGAAGATACCAGCCAAGTACCAAGAACAAATATAATCATCCTGTGCGTGTGCGCATGAACCAATCCTTTTCTTCACTTGTTCATCTCAAATCCCTCTTCATCATCACCCACACAAACAAAGCAGCTCAAGAACCCCGTCTCGCCTGGCCTCCCCCCGTTTGCACACCACCCCCATTTTTCTCATCCAACTCCCCCTCCAACCCATTAACCACCCTCAACGCCCTCCTCGGTCTCATCACCACACTAAAGAAACTCGGCTCTACACCCTCCAACAGCCTCTCCGTCGAGGATATACTACCCCTTCCTTCGTCGTAGAATTCCACCCCGTCACCGGCAAGAACTTCTTCATGGGCATGAACAACCTTCCCAGGTGTAACGGTTCCTGTACCGGGACTTGGATCATCACTACTTAAAGTAGCAGGCGTGGTTCCCGTGCCAGAGCCCAGTCGGGACATGGAGACCTCAGTCCACGGAGAAGAACCAGGGCTTCCGAACGATGATATCACACCACCACCACCACCACCACTTGATGGGGCTGCTGCTGTTGATAGCATAGGTACAGGTGGCATAGGCGGCGGGTATTGAGCGTAAGTTGACGAACCTAGGGATGGACGGGGTAAGTTGCTACTACCACCACCACCACCACAACGAGAAGCAGTGTGCGAAGTGCGACTACTTCCGTACCCAGATTCATGGCTTTGCGGATCACCTACGCCGCCACCACCGTCTTCGAAAAGCATCTTGGGTTCCATGGAGGGGATGCCGCCGTAGCCGAGATTATTATTGGAGGAGTAGGAGATGGAGCTGTTGAAGGAGATTGGTCTGTTGCTTGCTGCTGCTCCGTTGGAGTTAAAGGGTTCGGTAACAGCAGACTTGCGGCTCTGCTTGCTAGTCTTTCGTCCGATGCTGCCGAACCCGAAAAAGGCCGCTAGACCGGAGGCGGTCGAGGCTCCCGGGTGATGGGGGGTGGAGTACCGGTTCGCCACAGCCAGATAGGTCTTGTAGGCGCGTACCTGGCGGCGGTACAGCCAGGCGCAGTAGCCGAGGTAGATGGCGAGAAGACCCAAGAGGCCGGCGATGATGCCCGCAGCGATGAGCCCCGCCTTGCGGTCCTTGCCTTTTGTTTCGGTGTTGGGGTCGCCCGGGTCTCCAGGTGTGGCGGTGGTGGTGGCTCCTGGGCCCCATGCAGTGGTGGTGACGGTTAAGACCGGCGGTTTACCGGTTGCGAAGGGCCCGGCAGTGGCGGAGCCCACGGCAGGTTGGGTGGCTGTGGCACCGCCGGAGCCGGAGCCGCCGATGATGCTGGCGACGGGCGCGGGGACCTGGTAGCCAAAGGAGTTTCCCAGGACGGAGTTTTCGGGGTGAAGGTCAGGGTCGTGGTTGAGGGCCTTGAATGAGGGTTGCCACGTAAGGGAGGTGGCGTTGAAGACGTAGATGCCGGGAGAGTCGCAAGTGTTGCCGCCGCCGGTGTAGCCGCTGACGACGATCATCTGGCCGTCACGGAGGTGGCAGACGTGGCCGGCGCGAGCCGAAGGTTTATATTCGTCGCCGTCGTCGTCGGGGACTTTCACCCAGGTGAAAGATGGGATGGAAAGAATGTACATGTCTGAGTATTGCGTTTGACCTTTCTGTTGGGTGTTGGTACGGACAGTCTCGACTAGGGGTATGAACACTGATGGAGAACTTACAGCTGGCTGAAGATTCTGACCGCCGAATACATATATTTGGAAACTTGAGAAATCCTGTGCTGAAGCAAGAACGGCACAAGGATTGACTCGTACCGATGGCGCATCTCCGCTGGTCTTCTGGTGGTACCATTCTGAGCTGGCGATATCATAGACATCCAAAACCTCGAGGTTGTCGGAGAACTCGTCAGCTGTACCACCCGCTAGGCCGATGAGGATGCCCTTCTCACCCCAGCCGGGCACGTATACCAGCGCACCATCTGCGCGTTCGTGGAAAGCTTGATTTGTTTGGAGACCACCTTCGGTAATATTCCTAAAGGCGCCCCATTCGCCCGCTCCCTTGTCCTCTAACCCGAACACAGCCTCGTTGTTATATCCCGGATGTGTGAACTCGAGGAGGCTCTTCAGATAAACCCGAGAAACCTGATTAGACCATCCAGGCGTTGTTGCGAGGTCGAGGTGGCCACCAAAATACCAGCTTAGTCCCAGTTCAGGCACTGAAATCCCGGAACCCTCAGCTGATCTCTGGACAAGCAAACCGCCCTGAGTCGAGTACTTGCCGGCAGAAGTTTTCGGTTGCTTATACTCTGTCCACTTTTGGTTCTTGATGTCGTACTTCCAGATAGACTCCTCGGTAGGCTCGACATAGGGGTTATCAGCGAATTCACCGCCGTACAAATAAAGATTGTTGTAGTCATTCCAAAGGTATCCCATTGACACAGCAGGGGGTCCTGACGGCCTAGGTAGTCCCCGCAGCCGTGGTGAACCGGTATCCCATGACTCTGTGAGATCCAGAACGTAGAAGTCGTTATCTAGCACGCCATTAGAGACGTTTGTGGTAGCTGGAAGATGCTGAGGGATCATGGCTTACTCCAGGTATTTGTAGTCTGCTCTGGTGATGTTTTGGACTGACCACCATAGAGGTACAATGTCCCGTTGACCGAGGCGCCTTGTATGTACACATGTCAGTGGCTTCTCCCATATGTCAGGAGCCCAAGTCACTCACTTTGTCCTGCCCATCTCGCGCAATAATCGGTTGAGCTGTCTGTTCTAGATTCAAGAATAGGGCCGCTTGGTTGTACCACTTCTCGTATCACTCCAGCATCAGCCCCACTGAGTGATACCTTTTCACGACCGTTGTAATAACTGAAGCCCGGTATTACTAGGGCAATGAACAAGGCAAGCGTTGTAAATCTGGTAAAGCTCGACATGCCAGGAGGTGGCGCACTGGAAGTCGAGCTGATGCGTGGTCTTTTCCCTGCACTAAGCTTCGAATACCAAGGTCTTCCGGACGAGGGCGATGTTGGTGTTGTTGGCGACTTCATGGACCCAGATTGCCTGTAACTGGTGCCGTCGTTACTCTCGTTGTCTGTACGAAGTCCGGTAATCTCGCCAAACTCTCTTTCACCCGGGTAGTGGTGGAAAGGTTGATCGGAGTCCACGTCCAATTCCTTGAATACTGATTTCCTGCCCTTCTTGATTTTCCCAGTCATCATAGAAAGTGAGGGATGTCTGTCGGGAACTTCACGGTTTCGATCATGAGTGTTATTGTGGGGGAACTTGGGGCGAACATGGTGAAAGGAAGGCGTCTCGGGGTTCGAAGGGCATTTTGATAGCTTCACGAATGACATGGTGACCAACGATACGCAGGTACGCCAACCACAGTATCTGTAGTGATGAAGTACCAACCGTCGATGACAGTACGAAGACTTGGAAGTATTCGCCTGGATAGACAAGGAGACAAGGTCGCCACATGCAACTCTAGGGAAGAGGGGTGGTTTGGGTGTGGCTACCACAGGCAAATGAAGTCACGATCGAATTCTGATTTGGTGAAAAGTCGATGATATGCGCACCGTGTGCAATGAACGGAATACTGGAGGAGGACTCGCAGACATGAAGACAGAGAAGGGGTCTTGGTAGTAGTGTCGTTGTTGTTTATTGCACCTTGTCGTCTCTAGGAGAGGTGATGAACCTTGAGAACAAACAAACCCGCAGTGGAGAAAAAAAAGGGGAAACGACGTTTAGCGGTCAAGATGCTTAACTTGATGCCGAAATTGTCTCCCTTTCACTCTGATATTAAATCCCGCCCTTGAAACCTTGGTCATCTAGAAGGTTCAGGTTCCAAGTTGTGGACGCATTGAGGGAACATCATAGCCTCGCCGTGAGCAAGGCCAGGTAGGTAGAGGCTAGGTACTAACCATGACCCATAGGGACCAGAAAAACGGAAGGCCACTAAAAAGAGCGCATTCTAGCTGCACAATTCCTGCATTTGGCGGCATAGGAGAGCTGGTAATGGTGCTCATCTCGATCCAACCAACAATGACCCTGACGTTCAAACTCGCAACAGAAAAGCCTATTCGATGGTTCAGTGTTTCAACAGCGAATACTGGAACAAAACTTGGAAAACCAATGTCAAGCTGCCGATTGGTGATACCGTCCTGGACGGGCCGTCAGCCTGTCAACGTTGAGCCAGGAACCGGATGTAGTGATTGCGCCGATTGGCTGGGAGATGGTGGTGATCGGGTGGATGACCTCATGTTCGTCACTGGGGTTTCGAGCTCTCGCTTGCCCTGCCAGGCCCTTTGAAGGTGGGCGGAATGCCCTAGATCGATGCCCATGCGATTCCCCATGCGATGCACTCGGGCTTCGGCCGGTAGCGTTTCGCAACGGTTGAACGGGGTTTGAGCCACAAGGGTCGAATTCGGGGACTTGTCTTGTCTTTCAAGCGGGGCTGGGGAAGGTCTTGGGAAGTTCGATGGTCTCGACTCTCGCGCAAAGAAAGATGGGAGAAACTCCGATAAAGTCTGGGGAAGATCGTTCTCGGATCGTGTGGCGGTGCAATATGGTGGCTCGAACGTGGCTAGTGCTGGCCTCCATTTTACGTTTCTCCTCCACAACTTGAGTTCATCTGTTTCTGTCCATTATCGGCCAATGTCTTTGGATGTACTCAGGTGCGCGCAAGTGCGCTGTCTATCATCGATGATCCAGAAAGCCTCGAATTAACTTCCATGGCCCTGGGGAGGTCAAGCTTTTCAGTGATTACTAGCTTGTGGTGTGGCAGAGTTCATCGAGCTCTTAGCAGTCTCATAACGCCACCGTAATACAGGACTCAGATTTCCATCTACATGGACAAGGAAACACGACAATAGTTTGAATAGATTAGTCAATAAAACCGATCTAAGTTGTGTTGAGGTGGCATACATGACTGTCAGGGTTCAAACAACAAATGCAAAACGGGAAAATGGGAGCAACAATCACTGAATATATTGTTGCCAAGAAATAGCTCGAGATAACGGCAACTTTCGCCGTTCAGGGATTGCGATTATGATTATGGTCTGCATCACAAACACTAACCAGATACCAAACTTCTTCTGCCAATGACAGACTACCCCCATCTCGGATTCAGGTTTTCACACACCACCCAAAATGTCATTCTCGAACCTTCCCCCCAAGCCTCCCACCAGACAAATCCGTGGCCTCCAGGAGGAGGATGGCACAACGATCACGGTCTACCAAGCCTACCCATCCACCATCGCCACAGCCGCCGTCACCCATCAGAGACTCGATGCCTCCCCTGACTTTCGCACCACCCGCATGACCTGGATCAAGCCCAGCTGGGCCTGGATGCTCTACCGCTCCGGGTATTCTTACAAGGACCCTGGACAGGAGCGCAAACTGGCTATCAAGATGAAGCGGGAGGATTTTCTGGCGTTGTTGGGAAGGGGAGTCTTGACTCATGGTACTGCTCCTCCTCGTCCAGGGCCACAACAGGAGCAAAAAATGACAAGTGATTCTAAAGGACGAATCAGCGAGGAGAGAGAAGAGAACGCAGCGTCCGAAGAAAATAGCAGGGAGAGCAAGAGGAAAGACAGGCTACAGTCGCTTGACGTCAAGATCCAATGGGATCCCGAGCGGACGGTGCGGCTGCATAGTCTGAACTATCGCAGTATTCAGATTGGGATACCAGCTGGGTTGATCAAAGAATGGGTGCAGGATATGATTGTGAGCATTGAGTTACAAGGCGAAAGCGTTGAAGAGGATACTTGATGAGAGACCAGATGTGAATGACAAGGAATTGGCTGAATTGGGGCTGGTTCCAGAGGAGACTGAGTTTGAGGTGCCATTCGAGTTGAGAAGTCGATTAGGGATGTGTAATGATGGGTTGGCAATGGCGTCGAAGCCGTAGAATGAGTGCATGTGTGAGATGTACTTGGCGGGGAGGACGTTGGGGTCGATGTTCGATGTTCCTCTTCCGCAAGAACGGTTTGTTTTCGGTGTCTGAGAGGGAGCTGGCCGTCACGGCCAAGAATTGGACGGAGCTGAGAAAAACTGTATTGCGACAAGGGATGTGTGATGTCCATGCTGTTGAAGTAATGGGTCAGGAACGCAAAGGGGGCACGAACGCAGTGAGAACGGGATGATACCGCAAATAGAAGCTCGAGAGATAGTCGGTAGTTGACTGGGGTATATCGGATATTCATCAAGATCTTGAAATCCAAAAGCAGGAACAGTTGATATTTAGGAATATTCAAGCGGAAGGAAGACTCGCATCCATCATGACCCCAAAGCGTGTTTACCGAATGTGCCAAACTTGGAATCGTTCAAGGTCATCGGCTCCCATGCCACCCTTTCAATCGGTAGGTGGTACGCCATTTCTTAGGATACGAACACTCGCTGTTACATCAAGTACCGAACCATGCGCCTATGTCTTGAGAATATCCTGTGGGCATATCGTCCAACATGTCACAGAATGATACTCTGGAATACCGGAGGACTTCGTACACCGCGGTGAACGAGTTTGCCCATGCTGTCCTGTCCGTCTTCTTGGTTCTTTTTGTTTCTCGTCACGCTCGCACGCTCGAGCAGTCTATTCAGCCTTGTCCTCGTCACCAACAGCCACCAGCTTACCAACGACAAGGTACTTCTCAAGGAACCTTTCCTCCCAGCCCTGAAGCGCTTCCAGCTGATCCTTGTCGAGATCGCTCAGAGTGTCGAGCGGGCCGTCAAGGTCCTTGGTAAGCATCTCTTCGTCAAAGCTACCGCAAGCGAGACCGCGGGAGGCATCGCGACCGGCAAAGTTAGCGTAGGGACCCCCGGGGCCGTAGAAATTGCGGCCGCGGGTGACATCGAAGACGCGGCCACGCACGGCTAGGTAGACGGGCATGTCTTTCTCGCCGTTGTACGGCAGCAGCGTCCTCGGGGTGAAGGTTTTGAACACGACGGCGGGCTCTTCCTTGGGAATAGTGGCCGGGGTATGGGGCCTCAGCCAGCTGTAGGCCGTGTAGAGAAGCATGCCGAGGAGGACGAGGTTGAGGGGGGTGACAAAGGATCTGCGCGCGGGAGGGATATTTCAGTTAGCGCCAGCAGAAACACCAAAGCCGTAGAGGCTTGCGATTGTGATGGGGAAAATCTTACTCGACATTGCCATTTTGTTTGGCGGCTTCCTGGGCCATTCTGTTCTCGACGTAGTCCATGGCTGTGAAGTTGGTGATTCGCGACGTCGCTTCAGGCGATGGTTGGTGTTATCGTGAACGAACAATGAGCATGCGATGTATTCTTGGTGTGATCGGGTTCCCCAAGAATGCCCCTGCCACTGTCACTGGGAGCACCTAGAGGTACGTACGTGTACTCGCAACCTACCTACTGTAAGCAGTGGTTGACCATGATACCTACCTACCTGTAGAGGTAGATGCAATTGAAGTCGCTGCTGGCGCCGGGGCGGGAGCGACGGGTCAGGGCGGGGCTGCCTCTGAGGCCTGAACGGCAGTCCCAATCGCCTACAGAAGGTACCTGCCTGGAGGTACCTCTAGGTACCTTACCCTCTGGCTCGTGCACGCCCGGTGTAGGTCGGCATTCCGTCGCTTCCATCCCGCTCCCCGCAAGAGAATTGAGACCTGGGCCGGCTTCATCACCTGAGACCTCACTGCACCGGAGGGGGGTTCAGAGCTGTAGGTAGGTACAGAGCCCTGAAGTGATGTCTCCTTCCCCCCTGCTGCTGCCTTCCCTCAAGCATCAGCAAAGCTCCTCACTACCACTTCCATTTTTGTTCCTCAACCCACGCTACCTCTTAGAGTTAAGGTAGGTAGGTATCCATGCTACCCACTAGAGGTATGTACACGCATGCAACCCCTTCGGACCCTCTTGGACGCATCGATGGCGTCTGATGTACATCGATGCGTTCCGGTGATGGACCCTCGCCCAGCTGAGATCATATCATACTTATCTTCCTCCTTTGTGGGGTTTTCTAAATTTAAATGAAGGCAGGCAGAATGGAGTCGTGAATCATGATCTCCCAGGTCCAGGCCTACAGTGTAGTGTGTCCTTGACTGGCATGCCTCTGCCTCAATCTGTCTTCCCCTTGACTTCAATATGTACCTTGTCGGTCCCTCACGATGAGGGAGCTGGAATATCACTTTAGTCTAGGGAGTGATCCGGTAATGTCTGTATAGTTCTGCTCGACGAGCTGGTTAATTACCATCAAGAACAAGAGATGTATAGAGGACGAGGCCATGGAGATTTTGCCATTTGAGTTACTGTGGTGAGATGGGTAAGTTGAACCATCACGTCACTGACGATCTCTGGCTCCATTCTCGAGTGGCCATACAGAGTCACGAAGCTTTCAATTGCTTGTACTGGTTCGTGCCCGGTACCTGACATGGAGGTAAAGCTATTGCTCGCAACCAAACCGAGTGGAATACCAACTTCGAGATCGAACCATGGTTTAGAAAGAGCTGCAAAACAACCTCATCATGGCCAACAACAAATCAAATCATGGGCGGGGAAGGTGCGTCAAATTGAGCCGAGGGGAAGCACCGCCACAAACTACGATCAGAGTTTACCTAGGTGGTTCTGGCCCTCGGAGCTTGGGTCCAGCTTGCCCCCCCCCCCCCCCACTTACACTAGGATCGATCTCAAGTTCCAGGTTAGAATCAACCTGCAGTCCGAAGATCAAGACGTCAGTTGGAGTCCTCATTCACAACAACTATGATGTCTGACATGGTCTTGCCTTGGCTCCTCGTACGCTGGTTACACAGCACCTGTACCTACCTAAGTGGCTGACCCCAGCTCAGCTGAGAATTGGAGACAAACCCCCTCCGCGATTCATCGGACTCATCTCGTCATCTCCACCACCCCTCGTCCTCCTAGTAGATTAGACTCGCTGTCCTCCTCTACCTACTAGTATCACATAACTTCAACATCAAGCACTAGTATATAATCACCTGTACATCCTCCAGCAGCCCATTTGTTCCCGAGTCCCCGCCATCTTCCAAGTTCCTTCATCATCCTCAACCACATCGATTTCTCCATCACTTTTTTCTTGATTCAAATCAGCAAAGATGTCTTACAACAACTTTGGCGAACGTGATAGCGAGTTCGGCTCCCAGCGTGGTGAGTTCGGCTCTGAACGCGAGAACGAGAGACGGGGCGAGTACGGCCAGGGTTCCTCCAACTATGGCTCTGGGGACCGTGACAACCAGTATGGATCTTCCAAGTACGGATCCAGTGACAGCCGTAGAGACAACGAGTCCAGCTACGGTTCCAACAATAACTACGGCTCTGACAACAACTCTTGTGGCTCCAACACCACCAGCAACCAGAGCTACAAGAATGACGCTGGCTACAAGGGCGACGCCGATGATAACGAGCCTTCCAGATACGGCTCCAGCAACAGCTATGGCTCTAGCAACAACAACAGCTACGGCTCTGACAACAAACAAAACAGCTCTTCTGGTGACGGCGGTTTCGTCGGCAAGCTTACTGGTATGATCGGCGGCTCCCAGAACAAGAACGACAGCAACCACCAGCAGCAGTCCTCCAACAACTCTGGCAACAACGATTCCAAGGGCGGTTTCATGAACACCTTCAACAACATGGCCGGCGGTGGTGCCAAGGGTGAGCAGAATGAGGATCTTCTGGACAAGGGTAAGCCATATCACTTCTTTTCACTTATCCTTTTCGTGGAACAATAACCTGACCAAGTCTCTTCTTCTTAACAGGCATCGACTTCGTCCAGGAAAAGTTCCTCAACCAGGGCCCCCAGGACAACGAGAGTGCCGTGGAGCAGGCCAAGGACAAGATGATTGCCGAGACAATCCGCAATGGCTACAAGAACTCTACTGGCAACGAGTTCCCTATCAAGAGCAAGGATAACAACAACAACAACAACAACAACAACAACAACAACAACGGTAATAACAACAACCTTGGCAAGAAGTTTGGTCTCTTTTAAAGTGGTTAGGTCTTGATATCCAAGCAAAGGGGAAAAAAAGGCACGGTGTTTTTCTTTACAGCGGTTAGGTTGACACTGTTTGATGGCAGAGAGTTGAATTTGATACCTGAGTATCGTCACGAGTCTATGACCTTTCCAATACGTACTCGAAGGGAGACTAGATAAGTCCCTTAGTTTCTCTCACATCCCCGATGTTTCTCTCAAAATGAACATTGTTTTCAATATCGTGTTGATTTTAGCTCTTGATTTCGTTTCTCATGTTCTAGTCGTTTTCCCATAGCTGTCTGTCCATCATGCCTTCTTAGCTCCACTCCTCTCCTTAGGAGCCGAACTCGCCGTGGCCATACTAGCCATAAGCTCCGCATTTCTCGCCATCGCCTCAAACCTTATCGCTTCTCTCTCCGTGTAACTCTTGGTCTTGGCGTCTGTCGAAGTCGCCCGCGCGGCTGTGAAGTCGCGAGTGATGTCCCGGAGCTCAGAAGCGTTGGAACGCCAAGAGGCGGCTACTGAGGAGCTCGAGTGGGATTGGGAACTTGAATTGGAACCGGAGCTAGAGTTGGCAGATTTGGAACGAGAGTTGGGAGAGCTGGAAGAATTGGAAGAGCCGGGGTTAGATCTGTCGGGGCTGGTGACGTAGTAAGAGAACTCGGGGGCTTGGTGGGGGTGTGGCATTTTTCTGATTATATTTTTGTTCGAAGACGATGAGAAAGTTGTAGTGGCGTGGTGTCGAGGGAGTTGTTACGCAGGACTGGAGGCATGGATGGGGTGGGAATGAGAGATCACTTATACTTGTGTTAGCCTGGCGGCGTCTTTAGGATCAGAGGCTGGGGAAAAGGCCCGTGAGGGCAGCACGGCTGTGTATGGGTGTGTTCTTTGTGGCATGACGGCAACAGCATCGAGTGGCTAGCAGGCTGGTGACAATCTTCTTTGTGTGGGTGTGCTTTGGGGTTTGTGGCTTGCTTACCGGGGAACGCGGATGTTTTCCGAATTTCGTTTTCTTTATCCGTGGTTTCTCGAAACTGTCACTGCCACAGCTCTCGAATGATATTTGCGCTTTGATTGTTGGATGGCGATGCTGCTGGTGTTATTGGTGATGCTCTGAAATGAAGGAGCCGTGTCTTAAACTGAACTTACCGTTCCACCTGTCAAGTGACTTGGAACGGGTACACTATCCGGCTTCGAAGTCCATCACCACGTTGACAGCGACTTCTATACAGAAGACACGAGAGGAACCTGAAACACAAATCAGTTTCAGTTCCCATACAAGAGGCCTGGTGTAGCTTGCTAGGCCACCAACATCAGATCGCGATCTTTTGTTCCTCATGCACAGCTCACTTAGCCCACAGGTTTGACCTACTATGAATTTCGGGTGATTCACACAAGGATAGTACCGGGATTCGAAGATCGTTCTCTCGTTGATCCTAAAGGCAGAGATCCCAAAGAGCTGCTACGAAGTGCTGTTTGACATGCTAGTGTGCTGTGGCGGTCTTCAAGTCCCCTGTATCGTATCAGAGGTAAAGCAGGTTGATGTGAAGGAAGATCGTGTTCGATCGATGCGGTGCGATGCGGCTCGTCCATAAATAAGTGGGATCCCGGGCTCCGGATTGAACTCCGTCGATGCAACGTCCGGTCTCGGAAAGTCCGTCCGAAGTCCATCAAGGATGCATGGCCTTTCTTTTGTAAGGCTGAAGGTGCAGTGGCAAAACGGGGGAAGGTGGGGAACTCCCCTGTTCCAAGGGCGTGTTCTTTGACCTGGTTTTAATCAGGACTCGGATATGGTTTGGGAAGTTGAGGGATACGCTATACTACACTACACACTACAAAGTCGTCAAAAAAGCATTGACCACTATTTCCGAAACTCACTTCTGTCCAGACTTCAAGAGCTTTGGAAAATCGGATTAGAAATTTGGTCGCCAAGACGAGCCTTTGAACCAACCACAACGCTCATATCAAGTGCTGGAATTTCTAAGCCATTTCCAGGTCCAATGAGCAGTCGGAGGTCGTACAAAGTGCTTTCAAAGAGTGACTTCGGTCAAGGATTAGCCCGTTTCCCTCGAAGTCGCTAACACGGACCATAATCCCCCAAAAACCACCTGCAAAAGTCCGTCAATTTCTAGGTCGACGAACACGCCCTCGTGTAAACGGTCCTCCTCATTCCTAGGACAAGAACGAGACGGTTATGTGGGGCTCGGCAGCTGAGGTCAAGGCTTAAGTCTAGAGGTACCTCTAGGTAGGAGGTTACAGATTCAGGTTGGATGAAAGCAGGACTGCCATGCCGTTGGTGCCTGCTGAGCTGTCACTGGGGCCATCATAGCGGCTAAGGCCAATCCTACCTCTACAACGGCTGTTTGCCAGTGTTACGTACTGCGTACAGGCCAAACCGCAACCGTCAGCCGGCCCGTCAGTCTCCCCTGGGGGGTTTCCGGCACTTATCTGTTGTGCAGTGGACTCAACAACAGCCGGCCTAGGCCTTTCCCACTTTCTCTCTCTTTCTCTTTCTTTTTTTCTTAGGACTCTGCGCCTCGCCCCTTCGTCCACGCACCTCTCGTCAACCCGTCACTGCCTGTCGCTCGCTCGCTTGCTCGCCGTGCTCAACCACAAATCCTTGAGAGAAAGAACGCTGCCGACAAAAACTCCTTTAATCGTTGGACGCCGGAACCAAGGAAAACCGATTTCGACCGCTTTCGCGTAGGTTCTGTCTCGCTCGATCTGAAGTCCATCGAAGAATTTGTAAATCCCCGCGACGACAACTACATCCAGCGTACCGATCGTGACCCGACTGTTCTGTTCTGCGGCGACCTCACTCGAGTGCTCCCTCGGACGCCTTCACTGGTAAACAGGAGCAGTCACGCCCACGTACAGACAAGCCCATTTGCAACAAAGGGCTTCGATCTCTATTGTCCAGAGCGACGCACCAAATCAATCGCATTTGGGGGTCACGCATCCTTCCCCGTCTTCGACAGTTTTCAGCCATTTATTGTCCGGCTTGTGGTTATTCCATTGCAAAACCTTGAACTAGCAGTTCACCTGGGTCGCGACCATTTCCCCATTTCCTCCAGATAGTCCAAATACACAGTCCCGTTGAACAACGCCCAAAATGACCGATTTCGTTATTCCCAAGCCTCCGCAACAGGAGAAGTTCAAGGAGAATCTCCAGAATCTCCTCATGTGCCCGGAGTGCAAGGAAGATCCGCCTCACCTTGTCGAAGAGTTCTCATCTGGAGACATGGTTTGCGGCTCCTGCGGTCTCGTGCTGGGCGAGCGTATCATCGATACCCGCTCCGAGTGGCGTACGTTCTCCAACGACGACCAGGGCAACGATGACCCCTCTCGTGTTGGTGATGGTCCCAACCAGCTGATCGATGGTGATCAGCTCCAGACCACGATCGCGTTCGACGGCAAAAACGGCAAGAACTTGTCCCACCTTCAGAACAAGATCACCCAGGACAAGAACTCCAAGCAGCTTATGCAGGCCTATCGAGACATTCAGGGCTTGACGGACAGCATCAATGCTGGTACCCAGGTGGCAAACGCTGCCAAGCACATTTACAAGCTCGTTGAGGACAACAAGGCTCTCAAGGGCAAGTCTCAGGAAGCCATCACTGCTGGCTGCATCTTCATTGCATGCCGCCAGACGGGAGTGCCGCGTACATTCCGTGAGATCTACAGCTTGACCAAGGTTTCGAAGAAGGAGATTGGCAGGGTTTTCAAGCAGTTGGAATCCTTCCTCCAGAAGATCGGAGGCGAGGAGCATGCAATCACGACCAGCATTCCTACCTTTAACCAGCAATACCAGGGCAAGGGATCTACTACAGCTACCGAGCTTTGCGCTCGTTACTGCAGCAACCTTAACTTCCGCAACTCGGTTGCGGTCGAGGACGTTGCCCGCCAGCTGGCCGACAAGACCAGCACTATTTCGGAATTGGCTGGTCGTTCACCCCTTTCCGTCGCCGCTGCGTGTATCTACATGGCATCCCACATCAGGAACGAGTCACGTACATCCAAGGAGATCGCGGCAGTGGCGGGTGTCAGCGACGGAACCGTCAAGACAGCTTATCGTCTCCTCTATAACAAGAAGGACAAGCTGCTTGAGGAGATCTTCCCTGAGGGAGTCCCAAACCTCGATAAGCTTCCTGCGAACTAGGGACCCCGGGTGCGCGGGTAGTTTGGATAGAGCATTGGCTTCCGGTTGGCGGCTCGGCTTCTTGATTTCCACGGGACAGAATCGCGGCGTGACAGCATTGCGTTTTCTTAAGCTTGACAGGGTGGTCAGCCTCACTGAGATGACAAGGTTATCCTACTGAGAACGTGGTGGCTTTTGAACTTTGGTTGACGGGCAAAAGACGATCCACAGGCACGTCCGGATTTTCGAGAAGCCTGGAAGCATATTGGTGGCCGGAAGAGAAGCAAGTTATCGTGTGCCCAAGATAGGGCTGGTGACTGCGGAGGCTGGTTGCAGTGCGGCAGAACAAAGGGGCCTGGCACACGATAGGAATAAAATAGGAACTGAAGTTAGCTCGGCCAGCTTCCATCTAGGCACATTGGGAGGACACTTGCGGTTCTGAAAGTTGATCTCTCTCGAGGCATTCAGGCGAATTCTTTCGTTATTTGCTGTTTGGCTTGGTACCAACAGGGACTTGGGAGCATAAAGATAGCTACTACAAAATATCATACTCCCCATTAATCAAGCTGGTGAAACCATGAAGTCTGAAAGAGGCAGGTTTGTCGAATGCGTCTGAGCTGGCATCCAGGACTTCAAAGGGATGACTTGCACAGTACGTACAATACTTGGGCGGTTGATGGATCTGTCGCACCCAGGTACGTACGCAGTACCTTACTACTTAGTACACTACTGAGGACAAATACAGTACACTTTATTGCTACACTGTACACGCTAAATGGGTCAACGGGCAGTCGCTTCGCACGCAAACCACCACTAGCAGCGGCTTCTTCACGTCTCCCACCTCTCAACCGCGTCTCAGTAAATTTGACATCGTCACCACCTCCTCCTAAACGCAACTCAACTCGTCCGTCTTGCTCTGCGCCGACACTCCAAACCCCGACCACAGCTTATCACCGAGCACACGATCCTTTGCCTTCGGAAACATGCCTTCCCGGCGATCAGGCCGCGCAGCTGCGAAACGCGCACAACAGGCCCTTGGTAAGTTATTCGATTTCATCATTAGTCATAATTTGGCATTTCCTCCCTCCCTTTGCTTGTACAAGCGTCTTCCATAGATTGTGATCCACTGCAACAAAAAAAGCAGCCAGGCGCAAATCCTCCCATTTCATACAACCAGTTGCTTACCAACGCCATGCACAACCAGAAAGCACCCCCAAGACATTTGAAGGCCTAGACGACGAGGATGAGCCTATGCCCGATGCCGATCAAGACGACGCCGAACCATCACAACGAGACGGCGAGGGTGATGTCGAGAAAGATGAGGAGTCGGGTGGTGACGGACACGAGGAAGAGGAAGCCCCAGAGGAAGACGAGTCGGGCAAAAGCCCAAGCCCTCCCCCAGAGCCTGTCATCCGCCGCCGACGCTTGGGGCGACCACCCAAGAACCGACCTCCTGACTGGGACACTTTGCCGATCGAACCACCCAATCGTGATGAAAACGCTCCTCGCCGTCGCGGACGCGGAGGATGGAGAGGCAGGGGCGGCCGCAAGGGCCAGCATTTTCAACCAACCCAGCAGTCCATTGACAAAGATGGTACCGTCCTCGACATTATCAACGACGAGGTGGACCTTCCCGAGGACCCGGAGGGCGAGAAAAAGGTTGATAAGCTTGGAAATCTGCAGGACGGCCGCGAGTATCGTTGCCGCACATTCACCGTCCTCGGCCGTGGAGATCGGCTGTACATGCTTTCAACCGAGCCAGCACGTTGTGTCGGCTTCAGAGATTCGTATCTTTTCTTCACCAAACACAGAAAACTCTACAAGATTATCGTTAACGACGAGGAAAAACGGGACATGATCGAGCGGGAAATCATCCCACACAGTTACAAGGGCCGTACGATTGGTATTGTGACAGCACGTTCAGTGTTCCGCGAGTTCGGCGCCCTAATCATTGTCGGCGGACGAAGGATCGTTGACGACTACGAAGTCGCCAAGGCGCGTGAGGAGGGTGTCGTTGAGGGCGAGCTTGCCGATCCCAACGACATTTTTGAGCCAGGAAAGCCTTACAACAAGAACCAATATGTGGCATGGCACGGTGCAAGTTCAGTTTATCACTCGAATATACCTTCAGTACCACAGCAAAACGCGAAGGTTGCCCCAATCAAGCGACGGGTTGCCGTCAACGACGTCAACTGGCAGTTGGAACATGCTCGCGAAGCCAGGTATGTATTTTCTTCGTCGGCAGTTTCCCGGACACAGGATCGCTTACATCTCTTCTACGCAGTAACTTCAACAGCATCCTCACTAGCGTCCGGCGCGCCAACTTGAACGGCGTCTATGACATTCACACCAACCAAATGCACTACCCACACATCATTCAACCTACACATGCCCGCATCACGCAGGTGGTAGACTCTGAAGACGCCTCGTCCTCGTCCTCAGGCCTTCCTCCCGTCAAGCCCTCCATATCCCGCAATTTCCTCATCACCGATGTGGAAATTGAGCTGCCACCTGCCGGTATCTCCCCGGCCGCCTACGAGGTACCCTTCCGTACATCGCCAGCCGATCGAGCTGCCTCCGCGCGTGCCGACTTCCTTGCCCCCTTCAAGGGCTTGAGCGCTGTACCTGATGATATCAGGGATTTGCTACCCGAGGATTGCAGGAAAGCTTTCGACAGTGCGGTGAAGAATGAGGAGGAGTGGTTCGGCAGGTGGGGTGACGAGAAGGATACGACGTGTCGCCGCGAGCCAGTGATCGATAAGGCTATTGTGCCTTATAGCATGAATATCATGTGAGGAGGCATTGTGGACTTTCGACAAAGGTCGCGTGCGAAGACCTGTAAACAGACATTGGCTTGTTGTTCTGGTCTGGATACAAGCTTGGATTATCGTGATGACGAATGCCCTATTGCATTGGGCTATATCAGGCCAAGCGATTTGCCTTTCCACTAGTCTTGTAAACTGCATTGGAACTGGTATGGACGTGATGGAGAACAACACTGAACTTGGTTTTCTGGGGAGATCTTTACGCTTTCTACATGTCACTTTCAAGATAATGAAAGTCCAAGGGCCCGGATGACTTTTGACACGCTCGGGCTGGGAGCAACTGAAAAGGGGACAACTGCAATGAATAAAGGGAACCCGCTTGGTCGATGGGAGGGACGTGGCACTCATGCATCATTGATCTTTCATTTTTTTTTTTATTGCTGGATTTATCCAATGCTTATCGACGGATCGAGTATTTGTTGGCTGAGCCATTGCGGGCTAAAGCAAGGGAATGTGGAAGTGTTTGGTAACTCTTGTTTATTTGTAATATACCCAGCTTGTAGGCACCTCATGCAACCCAACATAACCTGTCACTTCCATCTCAGGTTTCTCAGTTCACTGCCTATGATGTCCATGGCTGCGCTAATCAGAGCGATGGTAGATTGAAAATTGGTGAGTTGGACTTCATCTCACTCGTGACGTTAGATCTCATGGGCAGCCACTGAAGCTACTGCTACGTTCATATTCAACGATACCGAACCTAGGGCCACCTCACCTTCAGCTGGAAACAGGCCTAAGGTAACGAGGGTCGGATATGAGTGAAGTATACAATGGCGCTTGAACCTCGACTGCTATAACTTCTACTCCAAACGTCGAGTGCAATGACCCTCTAAACTATTGGGCCAACTTTTATTCTGACTTCGGAAAACCGCAATTCTCGTAGACTGATACATTCGCCGATGTATGTACGGATGATCTCAGTAGCTCAAGGTACTAAAAGACACTTGGCTGAAGCACTGGTAACACTTTGGTTCTCACAAACGGCGGAAAGACAAAGCGGACTGTTGGGGATGGATAGTTGACCTACGAGAAACGGGAACCTCTCAATCGGGTTGTTCGTTCATCTAAGTTTAGTTCAGAATAGGTGAGAGATTTAATAAAGGAAAAAAAGGAAAAAAAGAAAATAAAGAAAAGCAAAAACACCAGACCCTTCACTTACGGCGAAGATGGAATCATGTGGACAAACTGAGTGCCCAAGTAAACTTTACCTACCTCTATCCTCCTCTGTCCTCTTCCAGTACAACAGATGAGTTGATGTGGGAACATCACTTGAGTGACGGAAAGTGTATCAACTAGTTTTTGTGGTCAGTCATCAGCAGTTCAGGTACACGTACGGTCTACTCTTCATTTTCACCTTCCTCAGTCTTGGACATTTTAGCATCGACAGCTACTGTGCCGGTCGACTTTGTCAACCGTCTCTTCCGTCTCTCCTTTGTGGGTCGACTTTTACTGTAGTTGCAGCTGCTTTCCATGTCTCAACAGGCAACTTTCAACGATAGTCACTGTCATGTATTGGGATAGGCCATCGATGTACCAATCAAGCACCATGACTCCAGCCAGCAGGCAGCTTTTTTGTTGTTGGGACTGAAGCGAACGAAAGGCCTTGCTCGATCTTGATCGAAATGTTTCGCGTCAATATGGTGAATCAGGCCTGATTGTATAGGCTTTGTGGACTTAAAGCTTTCTGCCTAGTATTGGTAACCTCTGAGGGTAGTACATAGCTAGCTGATGACGATATCGGCTGTTATCATCGTGGCTGTCACCGCTTATCTATCAGGCTGTGATTGATATAGTTATTGGCCCGGAGAGAGCCGGTGGGAGTGGTCTTTTGCAGCATGATGATACACTTCGTGTCAAATATCTCGCTGCCTATGATTTCTTTCGCCAGATGTTTACGTCTTTTGCTCTAACTTGGTTCATGATGAACACAACTCGACTACTTCGGATCTTACCAAACACCAAGATTGGTACTCGACGATCCAGTGTCAGCCTACGTAGCCATCTACACCCGTGGTTTCTTCACATGCAGCATGACACACCGGGAAAATGTCCTCATTAGAGGTGTGGTGCTATTACCTGGTCAGTTCCACCAACTCTCAAGTGATAGTAGCCAGCCAGTCGAGACCCCGGTACACCACCGTGTGTCCGGTAGCGGGTAAGTGTCATCTGGCAGACAAGTTATCATAGAATCATTTGCTTTGGATCATCGTCAGTTGTGGAAAACTTTCATTCCCTCCAGGTAAAAGAGGTATCTGTCGTCAGTTCATAGACGTTGAGAGAATGATCAGAGATAACTCAATGACGGATAACAACGAAAAAAAAAAAAAAAAAAAAAAAAAAAAAAAAAAAAGGGCCTGAAACCGGGCCGATTCAGAAGGAAGTAGTACCTGGATAAGGTATCCGGGTGTGTCAATTTGGGTCATACTTGCCCATATTGCCTTCCCTATGCCATTTACTCCAGGAAACCTTAACCGAGCCGAATAGGAACATGCGGTTTGTTGTCGAAATGATCTGATATAGTACATTTCTTCGAGCTTCACCTGGGCTGACTTGAGAGGCTTGGCAGGTCCGCTCCGGTCTCCGGTGAGGGTTACACTGTATGGCCGCCGTACCGGTGAATACTGATTTGAACAAGAACGACTGTGAACAAACTTCGAAACCAAATCCCCGATAATGGGTGAAATGGTGGTTCCACAAGCGTACCATGAGTTCGTCCACGCTCGTCATAGCAGCTGGAATGTGTTTCCCTAAACGAAAGCCATCTTTTTTCATCTGGGCAAACTGGGAGGTTTGAATTTTGCCACTCGAAGATGATAGAAACTGAATACGTAGGTCGGTTCGTGAGGTGGATTTTGGGTACTACCGGAACGTGGCTGAGTATACCTTCCCTCAACGTCAAGATATCCGAGCTTGGGCCGGTTCGTTGAACGATTTAGTGTAAACTAAAGCCAGAAAGAGCTTCCCAAATTGTGTTACACTAGTGTACAATAAGAGTGGTATCGAGGTACGTAACTAGTTTATGTGAGTCAGTGTACACTACACTACGTTCGCAAGGCATTACTTTTGGTGATCAGCTCGTCGGTCTCCTCGGTTTACCTCACCTTGCAGAGAGTGAATGCTTGCAAGTTTGTCGACGTCTGGTTATGAGCGGAAGAACTGAATCGTTGCCTATCTTGTCTGCCATCACAACAGGGGTGAGTAATTTCAGTCGCAGGGAGAAAAACAAAAAGAAAAAAGAGAAATTACAGGGACTACACGTGTACCATAATGCTTTTCGAGATCAGCATTGTACACTAGAAGAGTCAGAAAAAAGGGTTCTGACAAGGACTGCCTTGCCCCTCTAGGTGGCTCTGGAAATGGGTTGTGCCGGAACCAATACCAGATTTGGTGAGACTTGCAGCCATTCCTGTTAGTGACTTGCACATCCTATTTACGGAGCCACCTACCGACCTACCACCTCTCTCCCTTGCCCTGCGGGAAGATGCTTCTAGATTGGGCCGCCTTCCAAGACAACACAACGTGGGAGATGAGAGATCTGCTCAATCTTCGACCGTTTTGAGCTCCAACAGCAAGACACGAGGGTTCTTATGTCTTGCCTGCCTGCCGCCTTGGCTGCGTAGCCTGAGCTGCCTGACTTGTCCACTAGTTCGCTGTTCTACTCTTGTTGATTCCGCTATGAGTTTGGGAATCAGGTAGGCATCGTCAGCATTGTCTCCTCCCGGGGGGGGGGGGGGGGGGGGGGGGGGGGGGGGGGGGGGACAGAAACTGGCACCGGTACTGTCAAGTAGGTACACTGTCGTGCTAGGCAGTGATGAAGAGGGAAATAAATTGTGAAGTACCTACCGTGCAAAGCGGAGGAGGAACCTTGATCGGCGCCATTTAACCCTTTGACATCACAAACCTCTAGCGATGCATGTATGTACTATACTATGGTTGTAGCAATGAGTTTTACCTCTTCACTTTTGCGCCGTGACTTCCAGATCACAGGCGATGGAAGCGCCCGATATGACCCCTTCTCTGACTGTCATGTTACGTAGTAGCAACGAACTGTTTTGTCAGCTGCATGAGAGATCGAAACTCGAACTGAATTCCCTCCCCCACCTGGACACCCAGAGGGTTTTTTTCCTTAAGTGGTCACTTCATATCTCGTTCTCGACCAATCAGGATCCTTTTTGCTGGACTGCTGTTCGCAAGAAAAAAGTCTTACTAGCCACGAGGATACGCAGCAGCCTCGAAAAAGGGATTGACACAATCGAAGCGAGGCTGCTAGTCTGCAGTAGTACGTATCATGATGTTTGCAGAATCTTGCACAGCGGAAACGTGGGCGTGAGGTGGCTGCTGATGAAGCTCCTTCCAACTCGGGGTACGAATAAAAAGGCCAGTTCGAGCCTTGTCATGTCGTGGTGATGGTGGAGATGACACCAGTGAGACGGCTATCACATGATGATCACGGACCGGACGGAGACGTCTTCTTGTTGGGAAACCCGAGATTGATAATTTACACTACGGCAGGCCACCAGAGTGGTCCACACACAGAGTGTTGTTGACGCACATGGAGGCATCTGGGTCGCCTTTTGCCATGTTTATCGGCCTGTTTAGGGAAAGAAGAGAAGAAGGAAAAACCTTTCTTCACATCATCGACCAGGTAACCCGGAGCTTCAGGGATTGCCCGAGGGCCTGGGGAAGAAGATGGGGAAAAAGAATAGACTGCGGCATATAATTTTTTTTCTTCAGTGCTTCCCGAGGACCCGATCAAAAGCCTTTCGACACGCTACTGCAGCTTCATTTCGACAGAGTTGCATCTCCACTCTTCTCTTGGTAAAGGGTTCCTTGTTCTTGACCCAGGTAATCCGACTGTGTTTGATCCTAATCCGACTGTATGGGGTCATACAAGCTAACAGCCAAGCTCGAGCCAAGACCCAAAGCTTAACAGAGCTTGGCATCAGCTTTCGCGCGAGTAACCATCACCAAGCCCTTATAAAAAATCATTATTTTGAATATCATTAATAAGAGTTTAAAACCACCTTTTTCGAGATAGTCAATCGACATTAACACGCGGGGGCCTCTCACCGGCCCCCTACACCCCCGGAACTAACCCTAGAACCTAACTCTAACCGCTAACCCTAACCACTAATCTAGGTTGCCGGAGGTGACATGTGCCTTGGCCCACACAGTCGGATTATCCGGGTCTCTTATTTTCTGCCCAACCAACCACACCAATGCCGATTCTGATCAGGTACAATACTGTAACCGGTGAGTGTACATACCTCCAAGAGTTGCCAGCCCCGATGAACCCTCAAAGAATACGGCGCTCTCATAATGAGCAGAAGAGGGACAAGCAGTGCCACTTTGTGCGAGGGAAACGTGCGCAAGGAGACCGGCAGCCACCAGACTCGCACTCGGAGCACAGGGTCGGAGAACACTCCGATGAATCTGCAAACGGAAACTTCCGAGCGGCGACGGACGCGGCGCGTGCAAACCTCAACTTGGACCCTCGGACCGGATCACAATGACGAGGACATTGACGACGACGCACCCCGACACACGATGATTCGTCTTGGTTTTTTTTTTTTTTTTTTTTTTT